>OX493352.1:3267500-4467500 GCA_950371115.1 Anania fuscalis
TAAAAAAACGAAAAAGAAAACAGGGCGCGTGGTCTATCGTCAGAGATCACAACAAAAACCTTAAGCAGTCTACATACGGTGTAATTTAAATATACCAATCATAAGTTATCCACGAGTTCCATTTTAAACAGGATATAGCAAATTATTAAAACTTTAAAAAAAGTTTTGTTTTTTAGAAATGCTGAGTCGCCCCTGAAAATTTGGCACTACCTTGAAATGTAAGCATGTTTATCAAACACACATGTTTTCTATTTATGTGCGTTAGACAAGTAGCCTACCTACTCAAATAAATAATAGCTGTATCGAACTTCTTCAATTCAAAAGAATCGATATTTTAAAAAAGGTGCATTTTAAAAAAAACTTAATCTTTCGGTTTTAAAGAGTGAAAGGGTAATCTTTAATTTATAACTATGCTGAAATGCTATTTGCATCCTCACCTCCTAGCCTCACGGACGCGCTTTTATTTAGTAGTAATTGTTAGTTTTAGAGTAAAACCTTTTAGTTTTTGCTCATTTTGTAGAGAGGTATAAGTATCATCATATAAAAGCATTTTAAAATAGGAATATTTTTTTTTCTAAAAGCTAGTATCCACTTTCGTAGCTTCCAAGTCGCTAGGATCAAAACTCTCCGACATTCTAAACTTGGAAATAATTCTATAGAACAACGTATCATCAAATGGGGGCCAGCTAGAGTATTTCCTCTGAGACCTTCGCAAATCCACTCGAGAATCATACAACAATCGTTTTTCATTCGAATCTATCGTTTCCGACATTTTAGAATCGAGATTCGATTCGCAAGTATTATAATCTGTATTGCAAGCACAGGCTGACGTAAAACTATCTGTTGTAAAATTGCTGTCATTATACTTGTCAAGTAGAACGCCCGATCGTTTAAAACCGTCAAAATTTTCGTCAAAAGTATCGTCTTCTAAATCTACGCTTACGAAACTCCCAACTTTGTTCTCATCAAATTTTCTGCTATTTCTTAACACCGGTTTTGATTCTGTCAGACTATTATCAAAAGACAACCAGTATTTTATACCGCCGCTGTGTTCGGTTTGGGACATAGATATTACTGGTGCTTTTTTTACAAATGGCGACCCTAAAATTGTGTCGTCCTTTTCGTATAGAACGCTCAAGTCATCACCAACGAAATGCATGCTGTTGTTTCTAATTGGAGATTCGGTACATGACTCGAAGGCAGTGCTTCCTCGATTAGGCGAAGAACACCTGCTGTACTCATTATCTTCGAAGAAAGCTGTGTTCATGTCAGATTTTGACTCCATAACAAAGGTTTCATTTAAAAAGTTTTCTACATCAGCAACGTGGTTTACTGCTTTCATGATGCAATGCTCACAATTTTTCACACATCCAGTGTTATTTTGAATTTCTGATAAATCATTCGATATTTGATTAACATCGTCAATTGAATTGATATTAGAAGTATCAGCGGTGTTACTATCTTCATTTTCATGTTCATGATAGGGAATAATATCTTTCATTTCGGCTTGATCATCATACAAAACGTACGTATCAGATTCATCAGTCGAAGTTTTGTTTACTTCAGTAACGTACGTCATATTAAATTCTATTCCATTGTAAGATACGCTTTGTTCAGTATTCTCGATTTTAACTTCCTGAGTATAATTATCATTTTTGTTTGGCATATGTTCGTCGCTCAAACATGTTTCTAAATCAGTTAAATATTGATGAATATTTTGAGTTACGACGTCCTGGTTATCAACCAGTTCAACGTTATCTTTTTTTACAATGCTATCATCTTTCCATAAAGGAATAGCAGTGAGTAATATATCCTCAGTGTCAACAACTGTGATAACTTTTTTTGTATCTTTCTTTTCTTTATTTTTTCTTGTGCAAATGAAGAAGGCAGTATTAAAAACATAGTATATTATAGCTTCTACAATCTTGTTCGTTTGTGTAAGTTCTGTCTCACTATTTTCAGTGGATACTGTCTCATTTAAACAAACGTTCGTCTCTATGTCATCTATAATCGTTTTTATTGAAAAAAATTCAGAACTAGATTCAGTAGATTTTGAATCTGATATTTCGGATTCTATGCTTTCTCTAATCTCAATCTTATCTTTAACTGTTTCAACATTATCATTCATTTCAAAATCTGTTTTTACGACACGATTCTGCATTTTATCGAAAAAATCGTTTTCTTTGTTATTCCCGTAATCTATTCTGTTCAAAATCGAAGCAATCAAATCCGTAATCACTTCTAATTTTTCAAATTCAATCGTCGAATCAAAACTAAACAGTTCATTGCCTGAACTTACACTATATAGACTAGATCTAACATCTTTAGTCTCATCAGTATGAGGAACAAATTTTACTGTAGTTGTGCTAGCAGCATCATTCGATAAAATTTCGAAAATGTCGGCATAAACACTGTCTATCACTTCATCTTCCATTACTTTGGCATCATCAATTTCCTTATAAACATCTATAGCCGTTTGTACTGCATTTGTTGATATGCTTTCTAAATCATTAGTGGTTATATCAGATTCTTCATCATTTATAAAGTATTCCTGCTTAACGTATTCCGTCTCAAGCATCTCAGTCGTCATTTTATTTTTACTTGAGCAACTTATTTCGTATTTCAATTCAATAGCTGTCACTACTTTAGATAATACATCTTCAACAATGTTATTAACATCAGTTGACGATGACTCAGTACGATGACTCTTTTCTTTCATATCTGTTGAATTATTAGAATCGTCATAAGAACTTTTAGACTCTTCCAGAATTGGCTCTAGAATCGTTGCATTGGTTTTAGGAATCTCTTTTCTTTTTTGAGGTGATTTCTTAGGACTATCTTCTCGTTTTCCGTAATCTTCACAATAAAAATTTATAGGAACTGAGTAATCTCTTATATCTTTTTCCACGAGATCCTTAACTGGACTTTCATACACTGCCTCCTCAAAATCCAATTCATCTGTAAAACTGTGATATTCACCTTCTACAGATTCTACTGTATTATTATTCATATCTTCTGTCTCTGCCCGTTCTTCTACTAGTGCACATTCTGCTCTGTATATTTCAGAACCGCAAGCAACATCGTCTTTCTTAGCTTCTTCTGTGAGTGTAACATCTATTTCATCTTTTTCAGGAGAATTACTCTCAATAATAGTCTGATTTTGTGATGAAAAGCTGTTGCCTATATCGCCAAAATAATTATCTTCGTTGAATTCTTGACTTTCAACGAACTCTGCTTCCACCTTTGCCACATTGTAGACTGGGACAACTTTCTCTTCAACTTTAACAACATTTAGGTTATTCGTTTCCTCCAAGCACTTTTGGGGGATATTATCAATAGACAAGAATATCGAATGGTTAACTTTCTTACGTTCTTTTATTTCCCACGCGTAAGAATTGTTTGTGGCACCACAAGAGCGACATCTGGGTAAATGGTAATGTGTAGGTACGGGATTTTTGACATTGTTGTTAATAAAACCGCTATGGGATCTAGTTCTGTACAGTTTGACGGTGTCTGTGACCCGTTGCCTAGGTAGAGATCTTGTTTTGAATGCATAGTCAGATTTAAATCGCCCGTCCCATTCTATGGAGGGTATAGAATAAAGGCTAGATCTAGAGCTAGCGATACCCTCGTTTTGTAGATCTAAAGTTTCAACTTTGACGTCGTCGGAAATTTTAAGTTTGTTATTAAGACTAACTTTACATTTGGGGTGTTTTTTCGATCCTTTTTCGGGGGATTCGTACTTTTTGAGTGCGTTATCGAAGTTGGCATTGCGTGAATAGTCGTGGATGGAGCGTTTGTTAGTCGATAAAGCTTCGTGGAGGCTTCTAGCGTCGGTTTGTTTACCTGGGAACGTGCAGGCGGGTTAGGAGCAAGCAAGTGAAAGGTGCACAGGAATAAGGCATGGATTTGTTTCAATTTGGGAATATATATGGTTACAAAAAATATTTGAACACTGACTAAAATAGGCATAAAAACAGTGTTCTGGTTCTCGCGTGGGACATGACACGTGGAATAAGAACGTGACTAACTTAATTATTCTAAAACATAGTCACGTTTGTTACATATTTAAGACGATTACGGGGGACATAATTTTTTGTAAAAACCCCTTTAAATAAATAAAGATTTAAAAAATATATATTTTTTGTCCGGCTATGCTTAAGCATATAAAAAAATTTAACCTTTTAAGATAATAATTTGTAATAAATTGTAATCATGCGATTATTGTCTGCTTTATTGGTGACAGATTCAGCCCTTTAACAGGGCTTGGGCCACTTTTATTTAAAGTTGAAAGTAAAGTGACAATTGTCAAATCTTATTTATGGAGGAAGAGAAATAATTTAAGGTCCAAAATGAGTTATGATTGATATTCAGTATTTGCATAAATGTTTGCATAGATAATTTTAATGACTTGTTTGTACTAGGTTGTTGTAAGCTAGGTTGTCGCTAGGCTAAACATTTAAAACATCAAACAGGATCAACAATTTGTAGCATCAAATAATATAACTAGACGATTAAAATGGACGGACAACACAAACATGTAACGAGACAACACAACAAAAAGATTAAAATGGACGAACAAACATAGAACGACAAAACAACGCATTTATAACGATTTTAACATCAAACCAAGATATGGTTAATAAGATCAGACAGAACCCAGATAAAAAAAGGTATTAACTCGAACCTTCACCATTAACGACACAAAGGACAATAAAAGAAACCTAACTCCCTTATTTAAAAAAATGGCTGAGTTGGAAGCCTGACTTAAGAATACCTCTAAACAATAATTTAAATACACATTACCACATTAGTAAAGAAAGGAACAAAAGCAAAGCGAATTCCTGCAAAAGTTTATAAGGTCCACTTGCACAACTTAGGATTAGCGAATTTAATCCCGAGCTATCCACTAACTCGGTATTAAACATCATTCTATAGCTCACAGTTTGTATGAAGATAACAGAGATAGAATGATGTCTTAATCTCGTACTAAACTAATCCTGATGTGCACAAGTCCACCTAAAATTCATAGGATTTCGTATACGAATTTAAATGCGAATTCTTCAAGAATACGACTCCTGCGCTTGCGTCTGTTCCTTTTTACTTATAGACGCACAATTGCCGACAATGGACCACATCACCCGACACCCGTCTCGACGATACCAACAACCAACTTCTACCAACCTCCTCTAACGACCACATGTCGGACTGACGCCACTTGGGACCTGACGACCACATCCCTCACTGGTGTGGCCGGGGCCACGCTGGACACTGAAGAGTCTAGGAACACCTCGTCGTCCGATAGCAGGTTCGGATCTTTGTTGGCAGAATTTGATAAAATTGAATATACAATGCTAAGCGTCCACAGTTTATGCGCGGTGACAAAGGCTATAGTGCATCGCGATATTTTAATAACACTGTTTGCCCTTAGAAATATTTACAACCAGTTAATGTGTAAGTTAGAAAATGAGATATTATTAATTCGAGAAGAACAGTAAAGTAAATCATGTAGTAGCTCAGACGAACACAAAAAGCATGACGGTGAAAATGTTTCTTGTGCATTAAACCAAACCTACTTTCTTCCATTTCATTTCCAAGAAAGGAGGTCTTTTCTTGAACAGTGGAAAGGTTGAATGTCTACATATCCATAGTTATTGAGATAATTACGGATGTTTCAAAAACAACTTTCCAGTATCTATGGACGGCTTTTTTAAATAAAAAGCTACATTGGGAGAGCTGTGGCGAGCGCGGAAGGTGCTTAGCCTAGGTCCGACTGTGGACTCAGCGGTGTTCGCGACCTAGTGTGAATTAATTAGATTGAAACTCTACTCAAAGGAACAAAGACATCACAATCGGACGGACCTGTCCCTTGAAAAAGCACCTTAATCAACCAACTCGGATAGTTGTGGAGCATGAGGTCACTTTGCGTCGGGACGAGGCTACAAACTAGAGGCGTGGGCAGACCGTGTAGTATGCAAAGGGTACCCTACCAAATAGCGAGACCGCTAGCACTGGTACTGCCAAAATAGACCGCTAGCACTGGCACTGCCAAAATAGACCGCTAGCACTGGCACTGCCAAAATAGACCGAACCGCAGATGGGCTCAGGGTCAGACTGGGTGTTGTAAACTTATAATTTACTCGGAACTGTGTAAAGCGCCATCTATGGGTTTTATACATAATTATATATATTGGACAACATCACATAATTTAGTAAGCATAGGTTGATATTCAGGGCGTATCGTTTCGGCGCGGCCTTTAAAGTAGTTCGTGGTTCTACCACATTAACATAGATGGCGCTTCAATAGTAGAAACTGCATTGTGATTGGATTTCTAAGGTAAAACAGTACTGTAATGTTTCCTCTTTTCGACTCCTGCGTTCCTACAATAAACACGTACAGAAAATTCTCCTAGCGTCTTTCTTCTCAACAAGTATTCTGTGTCACAAGGACGCAGCACCCGTATACAGGGTGTAGATTTCAATCTGAGCAGTACTTACAGAGGTGATTCTATACTTTATACTAATCACGAATCACAAAAAAAAATTTTTTTTTATCAATTTTTAATTATTAAACTTCAAGAATAACACTGACGGCAGATAAAAGTTATAAATGCCAGCAAGCTTCCCGCGATATTGCGCGTGGTTTTTACTCGTGCAGTGAAAACTTATCGCAGTATCTTACGCCACATTACAGAAAGGGTTTTACAAAAAATATTCGCGTAAAATTTCATTTCTTTTAATATTAATAAGTTCTTAATTCGTGTTTTTGTAGTGGTCATAAGTCTTTTTAATGAATATTGCTCCGATTGAAATCTACGTATAATCCGAGCTCGGCTTGGGCCCTAGTCCGAAAGAAAAACGATTAGGAACATGTCTGTATCGGTAAACATGAAAGACGTGACCTCGCACCCGTTGAGTGTCGTGAAACGAACTACCTATCATGTGGCCCAGCAACTCTCATGGAGGATCATGACTCTGGTTTTTTCTGTCGACTTAATCCAACATCAATACAGTCAACGGTTCATCAACCTACTAAAAGATGAAAATCATCCTCAAGCGACTTTTAACTTAATGCCCAGGCAATAGAGTTTAAATCAATTGAACTTATTTGTTGCTGGCAAACTTCACCGTAAGCTCGATAAAAACCGGCCAAGTGCGAGTCAGCGTTGTTATAGCGGCAATAGAAATACATCATTAGTGAAAATTTCAACTGTCTAACTATCAGGGTTCATGAAATACAGCCTGGTGACAGACGAACAGACAGACAGACGGCGGAGCCTTAGCAATAGGGTCCCGTTTTAACGGATAAAAAGGTGAGCCCAGTGATTGGCCACGTAAACGACATTATAAATGGCACTTGAGCTCTTCTCGCGTGCAATATCAGGGTACGTCGCATGTTAGGTGGTTCATGCTTCCGAATCCACAATCGCAGATCAGATCTAAGCCATTAGCGGTATATCTGACTGCTTGCTAGTAGGTTGATAATCCGTGACTAAGACCAAAATTAAACAATCGTCAACATAAACGAGCCTAACACCCAACACAGCTCACCTCGGACGGGCGCACTGGCAACCACGGGCGCCGGCGACGCGGTGCCAGAAGACAGGAACACCTCGTCGTCGGGTAACAGGTTCGAATCCGGCGCATCTTATTGTAGTTTGTAGGGATTAGTGGATATTTGGGAGCTATATTGTGATCCGAATTCTCCGAAAACGTTTTTTGTGTAGTTACAATTTAGTTAATATGTATGTGGTAGGGAAAATCTATATATTTTGAGAAGTTGAAAATGCCCGAAAGATAGACCGTATACAAAATAAATAAGTCTAATTTAGTTAAAAATTATTTTTTTGAGTTGGCATACGACAGATTGTATGATTTAGTTTTGATGAATTTTATTAAGCTTTCATAGTATAGTGAGTATTAAGAAAAGAACAAAGACAAAGAATAAGAAAAGGGACGAAACATGTATGTTCAGAGAAAATATAAAATCCACACCTTATTGTTAGTTAAAATAAAACATTTGAAAAATGACAATTCGTGTATATGTCCCCTTTATATGTCCCTAGGACAATTGTATAGATTTAGGGCACCTTTGATTTGGTGGAGTAGAGGAGAGCCACAATCGCACCATTTACGCACTAGTGCCACTACTATAGTCTATTCAAGATAAAAAGATTTCGGTGACACTTGACAGTTCACACATAGTGATGCACCCTATTGAAATTCGGTCGATTTTTGCGGGAATCGAGAAAGAAGCAAAACGCCTGATTGTTGGCGTTAAAACCGTATAGTAAAATAAATAAAAGTACGCAATTGTGGCGATCCTTCACGCCATTAATTTGGAGGTGCTCTTAAAACATCGTCTCTTTTTAATATGTGTTAGTAATACTCAAATTGTCAATCGTTTTCGCAAAATTAGTAAATCACAAAGGCAAATAAAAATGTGCGTATAATTCAAAAATCATGCCGATTGAACACACGATCTGTATCACATTTCAGACGTCAAAAAAGTTTTTTTATTGAAAATCATCCAAAATGCTTGTGATATCTTAAATAAAGCTTTAAGTATCAGTTAACAAAGTATAGTAAGTATTTAGATTTAATTACAAAAATTACGATATTATTCAAGATGGGATATTTCGGATATCGTTTTGTTTCGGATATTTACATTTTTCGAAGTTAAAAAATGTGATACAGATACTTAACGTGTGTTAATTTTAGTAAAGTTAGTATACTAAGTACATAACTAACCTTTAGTTCTGTCCGCGTGAGCGCGTTCAGCGTTCAGGAACTCATCTATAAAACCATTTCTTGTTATGGCAACACATGCAAATATATACTAGATAATCACAAAGTCGCCACAAAAGTACGTCCGCTTGAGTAAATACATTTTTCGAGTAAGTAAATAAGTCTAGGATCAGAATGTTTAATTCCAAAAATGTTCAATTTTCACTTTGTATGTGACATCCGGAAGACTACAATAGTTTGAAACCATTCAACGACAAAGATCTGATGTTGAAGCCAGGTCGTACAAGTATTGTATAAACCTCCCACTTGCAAAAAAATAACATAAAACCCGTAACTTTGTGTCGACTTTGTAATAAACTTATCACCAAATGTCATCTTGCATGATTCAAATAAGATTAGTAACTAAATACTAAACTAAAATCTTTTAAAATATTACAAAATCAAATTCAAAATGCACCCAAATGTCAAATTTATAATTTTGCTATCAATCAAGAAAAACACATGCCAAAATTTGTATTAAGACAAAAAGGGATGCTACATTTCAAAGTCTAAATCTATTATCAAAACAAAAACTCTGGGAAAAAAGTCCAATATCCGAAAAAAAACTCAAGGGATATATCTAATATTTTAAAATATGCATTCTGATTTCTGGAAAATATTTTAAAACATGCATTCAATTTTTTTTCCCAGATATTTAAATCAAAATCACTCAAAGTCAATCTCTCAATATCCTTTAGCAAAGTATGGTAAACATTATGCTATAACTACAAAGATATTATATAAGTTCGGATATCGCTTAGTTTTCGGATATTAACGTCGGATAGACTCACCATCGCTCAGCACGACCTCGGGTTGACTTCTGACAGGCACTTGCTTCGTTTCTATTCTAAGCACTCGGTGTTCTGCGGATTACAATAAAGAAATTATATAATTTAAATAGATAAAGACACTACACTGCTCGTACATGACTTTCTTACCCGACTACAGCGAAGTCAATAAGAAGGGTAATTGATTTTAGCAGACTATGTATGTATGTTCCACCGTAGCGCCTAAACTATTGAACTGATTTTACGAATGAGGTGTCAATTGATTTGTAATAATACTAATCGCAGACCCGAGACAATATGTATAGAAAATATCGTTTTCTACATTGACACGACCGGGAATCGAACCCGGACCTCATAAATGGCGCCGCAAGACCGGCATGCTCGCCTCTCAGCTGCGGAGGTCGTCTGAGTAATAGTTTTACCCTACCACTGCTTCGGGGAAATAGTAAAACTCTGCAATAGATTCTAGTAAAATTTACTTGTTTTTCAATTGACTAGTTTAGAAGGGTTAAATTTATAAAAGTGATTTCAACACAGTTGCTCGTAAATTGACACTTATAACACCGTTTTTAGTTTCATAATTCATCATATTACGATCTTATGCTGTAATAACATTATCGCACTAGTGCGGTAATGTAAACTTTTTTTTTAAATCCAGCAAAAGTTCATGTCTAAGAACGTTGAATATTTTACCAATATTAAATTATTTTAGGGTTAAGATGACTAATAAATATTTCATTTTATCAAATTGTATATTAATAAACACAAATTAACTTAACTATCATTTTTAGAAACAATAATTTATAGTTTATTTTATTTTTTAAATCGCTGTTACTCCGGCTGAACAGCCAGTTTTTCCTGTGCCATTAGTGAACCTGCGCGCGCATCGAAATTGCGGCGCGCGAAAAAAACAAAACTTACCTACGTGCCATTTTCCTAAATATTTGGTAAAGTTGTTGCTGTGTGGTTAATTACTATCAAAAATGTCTACTTTAAATAGTGAAGACGAGTAAAATGTTATTCAACCCCGTCGGAAATACTTATCGAGGCACGAAACGCAAGTGATAGCCTGTTGCCTCCAAAATCCAGAAAAAAACAGCAAAAACGGAGAAGGTACATATTTTAGATTTTAGTTGGTTTTTCCTCGCAATTGTGTTGAAAAACGTCGTATGGAACTCGTGTGCATTGATTGTTACACACTTGTATCATAATGTACTATTATGAACTAAACTATATAAGCATTTATATTTTAACCAAATTTCCCTAACTTTAGAAGACAACCAAGATTTATAAAGGCTCATTACTTGATAATTTAACACATCTAAACACACATTAGTATTTTTTATTTATTTTCTTTGTATTGATTTTATTTTTATATTGTGTGTGTTTAGTAAAAATGTTCTCTCTCCCTATCTATCTATCTATCTGTAACTCGATAATTGTTTAATGTGACGTTTGTCACGTGATATTTGTCCTAGAATACTCACCGTCACGTGACTCCTCCTCGGTCTCGGAGGGCGCGCTCGCCGGGGATGTGATCTGCGCCGCGCTGATCGCTTCAGACTCCGACAAGTCGGTGTCATCTGCAACAATACCAAAATCAAAATCATTTATTTCTGTAAATTGGCCATAAAAGGCACTTTTACATGTCCCAATTTATTTTCCCTACCACTGCTTCGGAACTATTGTGGCCTAGTGCCGGTCGATCACTATTGTCAGCCTCTTTCAAAAAAAATAAATATTTTACAAGATTTGTTGTGAGCTAGGCAGTTTTAAATCCACACATTCTTATCATTTATATGATCACTAACAGTGTAATAGCCCTTTTACTATCATCATCAGCCGGCGGACGTCCACTGCTGAACATAGGCCTCCCCCAGTGACTTCCAGATCGGCCGATTGGAAGCGGCCTGCATCCAGCGTCGTCCTGCAACCTTTACCAGGTCGTCTGTCCACCTTGCCCTTTTACTAGCATAGTTGTAATTTATCGAGACATCGTTCGCAGGGGATTTAGTTTATTCATAACTAGCTTACCCGGCGAACTTCGTTCCGCCTAACAGATTTTTTTTGCAGTTTTTTCAATGTTTTTATTTTTTATTCTGCTATTCGGGGCGAAGACAAATCTAACAAATTATAAACCATAAAAATCAGTACAGACGTTATCGAGTTATTATTGTTGTTGTAACAAACCCGGCTTTGTTTTATATTTTTAATTATTGAGAAAAAGATATGGCCAAGTTACACAAAATCTTTAAAAAATTGTGACGTAACGTTTGAAAAACTTATTGCCCGTTACATACCTCCGCTGCGAAACAGGAGTAGCGAAACCGCTGGCTGTATTCCGCTGCGATCTAGTGTAGTTTAAATCGCGGAAGTGACAAGCGTTCCGCGGCTCCTTATTTAATTCTTGGATTTCTCTCTATACTTGCATTTTTTGTGCTATTTATAGTTTGAATGACTAAGCAAGTACAGAATACGACTATTCTAACCTCTTAGATAAATTTTTCAGTGAATTCTATGTCCATTGTAATTAAAAACGCACTCTCTCTTCCTAAAAATTGTCAACAGCGACAAACACATGCGGAAACAACAAAATGGCGGAAATGTAAATGGCGTCTGAGCAGATCCACGAAACCGCAAAGGGAATTGATTGATTGATATTATATGCATTGATAATACAATAATACTCTCTAGTATAATTGTACAATCAATGCGCTAGAACAGGCAATTTCGCTAGTGTTCCGCTTCTCATACTTGCGGACAGGACATGGCGAAATTATTGCGGTTCCGCTGTTATAGTTTCGCAGTGGAGGTGTTCTATAGAAAGGCATATATTTCTAGTATTAAAACAAAAAAACTACTATGTGTAGGTGACTCACAGTCGTTCCCGCGCTGCTTTCGCTCGACGACGCGGCGGTACTCGTCGATCTCGCGGTCGGTCACGTGGTCGAACGGGTTGCGCGCGTACGGCGCGCTGTACATGGTCGCGTTGTGCTGGTAGCCGCGCTGTATGATACCCTTTGAAGCTGCGCCCATTAGTACCTGGATAGAATAGATGAAAGAATGATTTTCATTATTGAATATCAATTGGATTTCATTGTAATTGCTTGTCACATTTAATATTCTGCTACTAATTAACTGACTTTTTAGGACTTAAATTAGTCGCAGAATACCAAATGTATCAAAATTCAATCAAACAATTACACATTTGGCATTCTTCTACTATTTTAAGACTTGAATTTTAGAATTAAGTTGGTAGCAGAATACCAAATGCTTCAAAAATTACAATAAGATCCAATTAATATTAAATTAGAAGACGTACGCGGTACGTTCATGACACGTCATGCCACCTTTGACATTAATTTACTGTCAGAATGTTTTTTACTCGGCCAAAATCACCCGTATAAAAATATGGTCGTATTTCACAACCTTATTCTTATATTTTGTGGTCGATAAAAAGAATGAGTGATTTATTTCTAGATTAAGCAGTGGTTTACTTTTACTCTAGCTTGATCGCTCGCTATATTGCTCGATATTTATCGACTCGTATTACGGAACAACGCATCTACATTGTACCATACTACACGTTCGGTACGGATCCCGTCAGTACGCCGCGCCGATAAATTTGATTTAGTAAAGACGTACCTATATCGGGTCAGCGTTGACGGACAATATACATAAAAGCCTGTGTTGCTATCATTTAGCGATAGCATAAAAAAGACGTGTGCGTCCTCCTATTCCTAATTCGCTGACAGGATAAGTTCTGACATAATAAATATTGAGCATAGACTTGATGACGTTTGATATTCATCTACCATACTTAATTCAGATCGAGGATTTTTGGATTTCTAGAAAGCCAGCGATAGGTATCCACGATACATGACACGCTATACTACACAGTCAAAATATAGTGATCCTGGATTACGATCCAAATATCACGGGAAATATCGTAAGTGTAGCATTTGCCTAAGTGTACGTACCACATGGTCTCCAGTGTGTGTGTTGGCAGCGTCCTCGCTCACCAGCTTGCTGGCTTCGTCCCACGTCACGCCTTCCAGAATGTGGGACTGGGGCCCAGCGCTGATCTTGTCGGCGCGGCGGTTCTCTTTGATCTATGGGTTTAATTTCAACAAAATATATAGATAATGGTAGGAGTTTGTATAAAAATTGTAAAGAAAAGACGATTCTGTGATTTTAAGTATTAGATTTCTGTCTCTGTTTAATGAATATAGACTTTAAATATTAGATTGTATTCTTTGACTAACGAGTGAAGAAAGTGAGTTTATATTACTGAATCGACGACCAGATTAGCGCGAAGATTTTCCTTGAACCCTTAACGGGTTTCATTAGGGTTGATTTAGAAAACAATCTTTTCTAAATTGGTTCGGGATCGAGACCAGGGCAAAATATATTTTTTGGTACCTCGTGAAACGAAGACATATCGGGTGTAAAAAAAGGCTTAACGAAGCCGAATACTACATATTCGACGTATTATTACGATCATTTTTTTTCTTTTACACTATACCTGGGAAATGACGGGTTACCGAGTTATTGACAGTCAAAGTTACAATTTTTTTTCATAGATTTTTTACAAAATTGACTTCTGTTTGATAATACTAAACTTTTTTACAAAGAAACATGATCCGCTTACACACACAGGCATAGTCTGTGGCGTGCGCGCTATACATTGCGGGTTAGAAATAAGTTATTTTTTTTGATACCCAAAAATAAAAGTCATTTCCCAGCAATTATTTTTTTTGCATTCTACTTGGTTTTATGTATAGAATTCGTGGTTTAGACTTCGTTAAGCCTTTTTTTACACCCTGTATATTTCCTTACTGCCATGACAATTAATGTGTGTATACTTTTAAATTAAAGACAAAACGGTGATCATTAAGACTATATTTTTCTTTGCTGAGAGAGAGAACCGAAAAAATCGTAAGAGACAGAAGATAGATCGTTTGGTAGCGTTTCTACATATTCACAAATTAACATAACATGTACATACCTGTTGTTGCAACGCCTTAAACTCCTTTGGATTAGTTCTCATAGGCACAAACTGTAGCGTGTCAATCTTGACAGGCGTGCTCGAATGCGCGGGCGATCCATCTTGTACCCACTGCTTACGCGATAAGGTCCACAATCCGACGTGTAGCGAAAGGAAAGAGAGAACGAATTAGTTAAAATGTTGCCAGTGTTGGAATAAAACTACTATCGTAGCAAGCGGGGTTAGTGGGAAAGCGTAAGAAAGAGAAAGAAAGTGCTGTAATGAAGTGGAAAATAACCCAATATCTCTAGCCCTGGCGGTAATCGAGCGTGTACAGTATAGGATTTGATGCATTTTTAATTAGAAATTGACGCATTCCGAAAGTCATTCCTCATGCAAAGCCTTGACGCGTTTTTGACGTAACAAAAATATGTAAGTGTTGCCAACTGTCTAATAAAAAATTCTACTCCAAAGTTATTATTTAAACGTGTGTAGTGTAGGTAAAGATTTTCTTCTAAAGTAAAATTTATATAAATACATTGTAACATTTGTAACGTGTAATATAATTTTAGTCAAAATTAAATCTACTAATAAGTAATACATTTAAATAGAAAACTGTTAAAAAATGTGTTAGCAACACTGTTTCTACGTGATCTGACAGAACAACTCTAAAACAAAATATGTGTTGAACTTCTAGACGTTAGAAAAAAAACGGGGAAGAAACAAAAAGGTAGTGCAGGAGGATGGGAGCTTTTTTATATGGCAACATTTATCACTAATTTGTTCCTCTTTTTGTATTGTTTTCTTTTGATATCCCTCTTTCGCTACACTGTACAAACTCGATTTTTTTAATGAATAAAATTGTTATAAAATCTTAATTTTATTCAAAACACCAGGGTAAGGAAAATGAAATGCTGTTGATATAATTTAAACCTTTTGAATATTTAATGTCTTTTTAAGTGCACCAATAACCACCAATAATACTGATGAAAGCTAATCCTAATAAATAATCGCGTATTTAAAAAAAACCTAACCTCAGTGCAAAGTTACTTCAAGGATAAAACGAGTTTAATAAAAGACGGCTAAATTAAAACTGCTACTGGACTAAAATGTATGAAATAGCTGCTTTTTGTCGATTTCATCATTGAGCCATAGGAAACGTTTTTATATCCATAAAAAGAACAACATATAAAATTGTCTCTTGTCAAACTTTTTTGGGCTTAGTTTACTTTTAAAAACTTTCTTGTTTAGATAGTTATAGCCTTACTACAAAAAGATAGACTACTGTTAAACACTTATCTGAAGATAAGACAACCAATTTGAAATGTCTCTTAATAATATGTCTCGAATGTCTGATGTGTCAACATTTCAAATTGGTTAACTAATCTTTAGACGAGTGTTCAACACTAGTCTATCTTTAGTAAGGCCATTATAGTTTCACAGCCTAAGTAACGTAATAAAACTACCGATGACTGACAAGTGCCCAATACCTTAAAGAAAGAAATATAAATAAATATATAATTCGTATACCGTAAAATGTATTGAAGTGATTAGTAGTAGCTTGAAAGAATAATACGCCATAGGATTAAAATGCATTCTAAAACAATCGATTAGCTGTTATTATAGTTTAAATTAACTTATTATTAAATTAATGTTGGTCCATAGCGAAAATGTTATAATACGAGATGTTCTCATCTTATAAAATAATATTAAGTTTTATAAAAGAAAAATAAAGTTTTTCTTACAATCACACCAATTATCTAGCCCCAAACTAAGCAAACTATTACAAACTATAGCGACTAGGTAACGGACAAAAATATTTAAATTAATTTATAAACAAACGCAATTTATCAACAACTAACACCTACTAAAGGTACAAATATTCGTTAAAATCACATAAATAATGATGCCTTGCGAGATTTGAACCCGCAACCGCCTGGCGTAGTCCGGAGCGCGAACCACTACACTAGATTGTCGTTCGTCAAAGGACGTTGCGTGAAATAGTACCTCCAACATTCACCACAAAAAACTAAGTATTTACAACTCTATGGCGTATAATCTTTCCCGTGACGATGGAAACTTAAATAAGGAAAGAAGAAAGAAAAAAAAGGCACGAAAACAAACTTGTTATTACCTCTTCTGTGTTAGCGTCGACCCACTGCAAAACATTATTTTATTAGTCACACAAAAAAACAAAATTTTAATAATAATATATCAAAAGCATTTCATTGTGAGAGAAGCTTGAGTGAAAGAGTTATTTTTATTTTTGTATTCTTTTTTTCAATTTTATTTCAATTGTAAACATAGATTTTAAAAGCACAATTTGGGTATGCAAATAAAAAGACCCGATTTTTTTAATAAAAAAAAACCTTTTCTTTAAATCGGACCTTTTTAATGAAAAAATATTTTACTACACACAATAGCGAAGCGTTAAAGCTATAAAAAACAAACCGCAATATATTTATATCTTAATATCTCTATAATAATATCTCTTAGAACTTATATCAAAAACAGTTTCGATGATTCGTTTTTTTTTTAAAGAAAATGCGAAAAAATTCTAAAAATTCGAAATAAAAACTCTTGAACTATTTTGAGCGCGCAAGTTAATGAAATGTAAAAATATAGCATGTTGTATTATAGAACAAAAACTAATAAAGGAAAAATTACAAAAAAACAATTAGTACTAATAGCTTATGTGAAAATATTAAATAAAACAATAATTTACTTGGAATAAAGTTATTTTTAACGCGAAATATAGGGTAACACCTGAGGTGTTACCCTATATTTCGCGTTAGGTTTTGGCCCAAATATGTATGTGCCATACCTTACATACATATACCAACAATTAATAATTAATGTGGTATCGTCAGAGATGAGATTTTATTATGATACAAAAAGTATGTATGTGATATACATTGCTCTGATTTGCACTGAAACAACACAACACCCGACTCAGAATGGAACCTGCGACCTCAGAGATGGCGAACAGTCCAGCGCGCTCGCCTCTCGCCTTCTGAGATCGTCGCGAGGAATAAAATTTTGTTTGAAATAAAATATATTTATTTGATTTTTATCTTTTTGACTTCACTACTATTATGCATATATTAACACATACATTTACGAACATTATAAGATTGTAACCTGACCCTTGTAAGATGACTTTACGTAAGGACGATTTAAAAGACTTTCCGTAATACTCACAACATGCTATAATTTTTTTTATTATGTTTTCAAGAGTCCCTTTATTATTCTACTAAATTGAACGACTGCATTACACTATAATGGTTAACATGGCTATTTATACCACAGTTTCTTTTCCTGTCAAATTGATCCGGACGTCAAACTGAGCTATTTGACAGCTGCTATTTGTCGACAAATGGCAACCCACGTTTCTTTTCCTGTCAAATCGATCGAGATGTCAAACTGAGCGATTTGACAGCTGCTATTTGTCGACAAATTGACTTGCTGACATGTTGCCCATGTCAGCACGAACAAACTTTATTTATGTAGTAAATAATATACAATATCTTTGTCAGGCGTATCACAAAACCATGATGGTTTGTGTGACCCCTTCTTTTAGACCCCACAGCTGCGTGAGATATTATTAACTGATTAAACCCATAGCAGCAGTTGTCAATTTTTCATTTTAGTCAATTTGACAGAAACTGTTGGTATTTAATATATTTAAAATAGTTCTATTCAGAGAAATGTACATTAAATTATTGTAGATCGGTTAAAATATCATAATAAAAAAACGAAAAATATAAACAGTCTATACTTTTTTTTTTGGTATTTTAAAAATTAATTTCAGGGTTCCACTACATAATTTTTATTGATTGTATTATAAAAAAAAATTATTTATAAAACGCAACAGTCAAAAAATAGTTATGAAAAGGACAGCAATACTATTATCTATAACTGTCTCGCTTCAACAGATGTTTTACCTTAGCGATATTGCTTTACTTTCATAAACCTTTAAAGCCACATTCGGACAGGTTGAAGTAAATTTACCTAAAATCAACCTTATAACAAGTATATAAAAGGAGCAAAGTCAAGCTTGGTGTAAGAATTGCCTTTGGAACCCCGATACGTATATTATAACCACTAACTCTAACGACATAAATATAAAAATAATAAAAAATCTTGTATAACACTGGAATGTCTTAGGATACAATCGCACATAGTTTTGTGACCTTTATGTTTAATATTCCGTTAAAAATTATACTCTAAAGCCCTCGTGACACAGTAAGCGTAGCGAATGCTATACACAATAGGAATGTTGACACCATTTTTTTAAATAATTCTAAGGCATCATTTATTAATTCTAACACTCTATTTTAGGCCTAATAACCCGTTACAATTTAATTTATTAGAAAAACTGATTTTTCATTGCTTTACAATCGATATAAAGTAAAGCAGTTGAGTTAGGTGGACAGTGACATCATAGTCCGATATCGCCATACAAATTCTAAGGAAGAGGTGCGTTTTGACAGCTAATAAAAAGTATGTCAATTAATTGGTGGTGTCAACTAGCCTATTAAACAATTAAATACATATATTGTTTTGGACAAAAAAATATAATCATGCTTTTATGCACGGTAAATACAATTTTATTTAAAGAATATTATTCAAATTCTAATTTTAATAACAATCTATTTTAAAAGAATTAGGATAAGGATCGGTTCATATGACTTGTAAAGCGGAAATATAGCACGCGACCAGTCTATCGCATCGCTTGATGTGTGCAAAGGGCTTAAGAATATATTTTTTAGAATATTAAAGCGGCGTTTACGCAATAAAATCATTTGAATATAGAACACTTAAAATTAAATACAATATGACTTATCATTTGTGATAATAGGGAATTATTTGATTTTAATATAGCCCTCCTAACCTTGGTTTATTAGAAAATATCGGTTTAAAAGAGGATTGGGTGCACTTTTAGTATTCTATGACATAAAACATCGAAGTACAACTTACTCTCAGGTAACTTATTCTTTGGTCTAATAGACCAAACCCAAGTTGATGGATTAGACCCAACCCCTTACTGGTCGATATATTTCTCAACCCTAAACGGCTCAATGCCGCGCTTTGTTTGATCTACTAGGGTTGTTACACACATATTCGGGGCGGCATTAATCGGCAAAGCCGGGCGGCAAAACCGAATATGTGTAGATGGATGTAATGTAGTAGATGCTTCGGGTTGGCTTTGTTGTTCGAAATATACTGCCGAGCCGACAATGCCGGCCCGAATGTGTGTGTGTAGCTAACCTTAGGCTCAATCCCTCACTATCTCGTGGTCGTGGCTCGTGGTGGTCTACTAGTTTAAGGTCTATTAGACTTGGGTCTAATTTTGGCTTGGCTCTAATCTTGGTCTAAGCTTGGAGGAGTTGGCTCCTCGCTGCCTGATGATCTAATTTAATAAACCTAGGGTCTCTTTATAGGTCTACTCGACCTGACCCTCTCTTACTTTGGTGTAACAGACTCCACTGTATATTGGACCCCAACCCTCCACTACATTGATCTTAAAAACCCAACCCTCTTTCTCATGATGTAGCCTAATGAACCAACATCAACTTATCCCTGCACTAGTTATAGTGTAACAGACCTTGGTCTATCACACCCCCAACCCTCCACTACTCCAGTCTAACAGATTCCAGCCTATCTCACCCCCAACCCCCACTACCCCGGTCTACCCCCTTTTCGGTCTATTGGATCCAACCCTTAAATATCTCTTGATTCTAATATACCCCTCTACCGAATTATTAGACCTAACCCTCCAGTACATTGGTCTTAAAAACTCAACCCTCTATTATGATGTATTCTAATAAACCAACAGCAATTCACCTCCACTACTTATGGTGTAACATACCCGGTCTATCACACCCCGGTCTAGACCCCCGGTCATCCCGGTCTAGACCCCCCGGTCATCCCGGTATAGACCCCGGTCTTTTAGACCTACACCTTTCCTACTTTGTTCTTACAGACCCTAGCTTATCTCACCCCCAACCCTTCACTACTCCGGTCTAACAGACCCCAGCCTATCTCACCCCAACCCCCCAGTACCCCAGTCTACCCTACTCAGCCTCGACCCTCAGATATTCTACCTTGGTGATCTTCTTGGGGTCGGTGGTGCCGGTCTCCAGAACTTCAACCTTTTGGTACACGTTGGGAGAGTTCAGCCAGCGGGTACGCTCGCCGGTCTTGCCTTGGCCTTTCTTCCACAACCTGGGTACGGAGAGAGATTTAGTAATACAGATTGTACAAAAGACACTCCTTAAAACCTATGTGATCAGCTCGACACCTTTATTCCCTAAAAAATAGCAATCAGCAATAACCGCGCAGTCATCGCCTAATTGATGCTTAGTGTCAACATCTTTTGCTAGCACTGACAGATAGTGATGAAAGGACTCGAGCCTTTAAGCATTTTAGAAGAAACTCGATTCGGTAATGACGGTGTACAACATAATCGAGTCTTTAAGCTCTGAGCCCTGAATCTTTTAGGAGTCTTCGACTATGACTCGAGTCTCATAGTAGACTAGAGTTATTATAAAAAAAAAACAGATTCTTAAACGACTCAGTCACGACGAAACCTTATAATACGACTCGACTCGCGGGAGTCGCAAGTCGTAAGACTCGCGGGAGTCGCAAGTCTTAAGGGGCGCTCATACGCTGTTGTAATAATTTAGAATTACGATAGTAACGTTTAATTGTAACATGATGAAAAAATATTGATTTGTTCAATAAAGCAAATTTAGAAAACCTTAATAATTATTGATCCTACACTGAAGTTTACTAAATAAAATTAAATTATTAAAAAAATCAAAAAACCCGTAAAAAGTGAACTTAAAAGATGACAACAAGATTTAAAGAATCAATTTGCAGTCTGAGGCATCAAATCCATGTTACTTGATTCGACTTTTTCTACGCGGATTTAAATTACTTAATTACGTACTAACGCAGAGGGTACCATGTCAATCATCATTATGCTGTTAATGGATTTGATGCCTTCGACTGGAAATTGATTCTTTAAATCTTATTTTCACCTTTTAAGTTCACTTTTTACGCAGTCGGGTTTTTTGATTTTTTAAATTGATTAATTTTATAACGGTTTTTCCTTCCTAATTTTTCAATGTATTTTTTGCCTGTTCCCGTAGGAATTTTGGAAAATAAAGTATTGAATACTATTAGCACTAAAAATATGTGACCCTTAGTTAATAAAAGAAATTTTCAAAATCGGTTTATCAGTATTGCAGATCCGTTTTTCCAGCGTAAGTTCTGTTCCCGCGGGAATTTCGGGAAATAGCATACCCCTTGTCACTTCCACAATTAAGACGAATCTATTGATATATTATACTTTAATATCCGTTAAACGGTTTAGGCTGTAGGGCGTGCCAAAGAAATGGTCATACTTACATACATACATACATACGCTCGAAAAACATAACCCTCGTTTGGCAGTCGGGTAAAAATACTCGAGTTCTTTATTAAAAGACTCGAGTCTTTTAATTAAAAAAAACTTGAGTCGTTTTATTTTGAAGTCGTATTAAGCTGGAAACATACTATCGGACGCGGCTTACGGACGCGGCTTACAGCCGCGACTTAAAGGAATCTAGGTATTGAATGTACACTAAGGTGTGCAAACCATCGGACGTAACCTTGGGCTGACCTTGAGCTCTCGGACGTCCGACAGCAATCTGGCGCGCTGGATGTTTCTGTAAGCCGAAAACGTCCGCGGACGGTATGCACGGGGTGCGGACGCGTCCGAGCGTCAGAAGGACGCCGACTGCGCGAGAGCTCGCACGTGCTTATTGATTGCATGAACATTTTTATTATAAGATAGCTAGCGATTTGATAACGTATGCGAAAAAGAAACCCGCTTATCACCGTATTTAGTATTATGTTACAGAAAATCTCCGGGACCTGGACAAGATTTATTTAGGGTTCCGTACCCAAAGCGTAAATCGGGGGCCTATTACTATTCCGCTGTCCGTCTGTATGTGGTGCGGCATCTGATAGCTAGACAGTTGAAATTTTCACAGATGATGTATTTTTGTTGCCGCTATAACAACAAATACTAAAAACCAGAATAAAATAAATATTTAAGGGGGCTTCCATACAACCAAAGTGATTTATTTAGCTTTTTTTTTGGCCTGGATAATTGTATTTTGGATAAGCTACTATTTTTCAGAATTTAAACGATACAGATTTTCTACTGAAATTACCACTAAATCATCGTCCTCTTTGTCACAAACCTACCAAAAACGTAGAAATCTACTTAAAGTGGTCACACTCATGGCGTCCGCAAGCAACGTCCGAGGACCGTGCACACTTATAAGTCGCGGCTGTAAGCCGCGTCCGTAAGCCGCGTCCGATAGTATGTTTCCAGCTTTATAATGACTGAAGTCCCTTCAGATTAGTAAAAA
The DNA here is from genome assembly GCA_950371115.1 of Anania fuscalis. Taxonomy (NCBI): domain Eukaryota; kingdom Metazoa; phylum Arthropoda; class Insecta; order Lepidoptera; family Crambidae; genus Anania; species Anania fuscalis. The sequence goes on from OX493352.1 coordinate 3,290,489, forward strand.
GTCTCAAGTCATATTTTTTGAGTCGAGTCTTAAAAATCTAGTCTAGTCCTAACTTAAAGGACTTAAAAGACTCGAGTCCTTTCATCACTACGACAGAAGATTGCTTTGTTTTTGCTTTTGCGAGATACGAAATCAGGTTACAGTACTTCCAATGAACACTACGCCAACTTAAAAGGTTGTAGTATTTTGATTTTTTGATTTTGTAGGTTTACAGACGGAGCTCTTTAACAAAAATAATCGGGATAATAATCGAAAATATCCGTTATAATAAAAATAATAGTTTTTGATTCATTTAAATCGGGCCAGCGCCCCTAGCAGTCGAAACAGCGCGCATGTCCGTGCCGGTGACGTCACGGCCATGCTCGCTGTTTCGATAAAAGTTCATATTTTGACAGGTGTCGATAAATCGCTATATCATATCGTGTTTGTTTTGTTGGTTATGAAGGATTTATGTTACAGCACTTGTTAACCTGTCAGGCCAAAGTCAAGAGACACAATAAGAAATCTATTATTCGCGGCCACCGGTGGGTAATTGAAGCTTGATAGGATAAAATCTGCGATGATGTCACGCTCGAGTCATGTCCTATTACGGATGAAGTAGAGATTTTGCCGCGGAGGCCGTACTTTAAAATTCAATATCTCAGTCATTATTGAAGATAGGAAAGAAAAAAACAGATTATTTTTTCTCTAGTTAAACCTATTTTTAGATATACTATTTACTAATTGTAATTTTTTTTTTGTTTTTAGCAATTCCATGCAAGGTTTAATTGAAGATAAATAACACTTGAAAAAAATCATCGACCTCGGGTGGGACTCGAACCCACGTCCCATCGCATGCCGGGCGAGTGCTTTACCAACTAAGCTACCGAGGACGTCACGTGACAAGATGAAATTCCTCAAGTGTTTTTTCTCGCTGTAAAAGCCAGCGTATCTCTGATCAATGTTGTAGCTATATGTATAGCTATATATACTAATAACAAAAACCGGCCAAGTGCAAGTCGAACTCGCGCACGAAGGGTTCCGTACCATTATTTATAAAAACGGCAAAAAAATCATGTCTTTTGTATGAGAGCCCCCATAAATATTTGTTTTATTCAGTTTTTTAGTATATGTTGCTATAGCGGCAACAGAAATACATCTGTAAAAATTTCAACTGTCTAACTATCACGGTTCATGAGAAACAGCCTGGTGACAGACGAGCAGCGGAGCCTCAGCTATAGGGTCCCGTTTTACCGTTTGGGTACGGAACCCTTAAAACATTGGTCTGACTAATTAAGAACAATGCTACAATCTGAGTACATACCCTTGCTTGTATAGTTCCTCCTCTTCGAGCAGATATCCCAGCGAGGATACCGCCGGGGGCACTTCCACATCATTCTTGGGTCTGGGCACGTCATTCTGGGGACAATACATTCTCTTATTCAATTCACATTATTTATATATGTATTTATTCTACGCGACTTAAGCCCGATTCCTATATCAATACCTGAACAATAGTGACCGAGTTTCTTGCGCTACTTCTTCTCGGCGCTAGCCCAAAATTGTCCCGAAGTAGTGGTAGGGAAAAAAAATATTGGGACGTGTAAAAGCGCTTAGTTTAAGCCTATTTACAGAAATAAATTGGTTTTAATGGTTTTATCTGAGAAACGGAACGGGTTAGAAACGGTTGGTTTTGCTAACGGATGGTAGGAATTGTTAACTTGACATACTCAAAAGCGTTGCTATAAATAACGCTTCGTCAAATTGTATAGGTTCCTATACAATTTGACGAAGCGTCATTTATAGGACTATAACGGCTCGTTACTTTTGACACCAATACGATCAGTTGCTGATGTACACTACCGGTTCCTATATTGTACACGCATAGTACAATATAGGAACCCGGTGTTAGACTTGGCGTCACCCAATCTCTGGAGTCCTAAGTTCGCTTGCCGATCGGTCAATGAAAACGAACTTTTCTATGTTGTCTCGGGTGTTGTGTCAATAAAGTAGCTGTTTCTGATTTCTATTACACAAGTATTATAACACAAGTCAATCAACTAGGGAACTGAGATCAATAGAAAGCAGGGATGAATTAAATTTAGGGAAGAAATGGGAGCAGGGCATGACTGGGTGTGGGGATCAACTGGATTTGGAGCTAGCTGAGATAGAGACGATCAATTGCATTTAGGAATCAACTGAGAACAGGGATCAACTGAGAGAAAGGATCCACTGGGAACAGGGATCAAACAGCAGAATGGATCACCTGGACAAGGTGATCAAATTTAATCTTGATCAACTGGATGTGGGAATCAACTGGAATTGGGTAACAACTGATCACTAAGCTGACTGGTTGACATACAACGTAGTTTATTATCCCAAATGTGGGGATCAAGTGGGAGCAGGGATCAACTTAATACGGGGATCAACTGGGAACAGGGATCAACTGATTGCAGGGAAAACGTGGGGATCAACTGATTGCAAGAATCAACTTAATCTGGGGATCAACTGATCGCAGGGATCAACTTAATATGGAAATTAACCGGAATCATGGATTAACTTAATGTGGGGATCAACTTAATATGTAAATTAACCTGGGAGCAGGGATTAACTTAATGTGGGGATCAACTGAATGTGGAAATCAACTGGGAGCAGGGATCAACTTAAAATGGGGGGCCAACTAAAATCGGGGACCAATTAAGTACACAATACGGTTCTATAACTAACGTTACAGTTAAATACCTTAACAAGCGGATGCCGGTAGATGTACCCGGTGCGGAAGCCGGCGTTGTCGAGCATGCGCATGAGCGCCTCGAACTCTTCTCCGCCCACGCGCCACTTGCCTGCCTCGGCCGGAGCCTTGCGGGACGCCTCGTAGATCTGTACGGGACAAAACAATACGCTAATATAGCCTGGGTTGCACCATCTTACTTTAACTTTACAAACGTCAAAAAACTGTCAAACTCCATACAGAAACACCGGTTATAGTTATGGTTAAAGTTAAGATGGTGCAACCCAGCCTTAGTGTTCAGAAAGCTTCTTGTGTTCAAGTACACGTAGGGCTTGTGTGTGTGTACACTACATCTAGGAAAACGAAAACTTTTGGAGGTACACCACGAATTTAAAACCGGTTTAAAAGTCGGACTCGCGCACGAAGGGTATCTATAAATTTGGAGTATTCGTTGACAGTGATAACCTTATTTTTCCGAGGCACACCAACTTATCACCACGGTACACCAGTATGCCGCGGTATACACTTTGTGGATCACTGGGCTAGTTGACACCACCAATCAGTTGACATACTTTTATGAGGTGTCAAAACGCACGTATTCCTCATAATTTGTATGGCGATAGCAAGCTATGACGTCACTGTTTACTTAAAAACATGCCGAATAGTTTTCAAAAAATAGATTTTATTAATGTATCTACACAGGGTTGTCATGATTAAACCAGTTGTTTTTAAAAACATGTTTAAGACAGTGTTTTAAACAGTTTGAATTTAACAATTTACAGATTTCTTAAGTAATTTCTTAATGTCGGGTATCGAAAGAAAGTAATTGATTGGTGCTTATTCCACCATCATTTAAATATAAATATTGGGGTTTCTCCTATATTAGGGATTCATAGAGTAGAATTCATAGTTCATAGGTACCCTGCCGGTTTAGATAGAAAAGTTCCTATGTCGCCCAATTTTGAACTAAAAAATCAACGTTAGTTTGAACATACACGGTACCTAAATGTAAAGACTTCAGTATTGATTAGAGATACGCAACATGAAATAAATGTTTATCCATTGATCGTTTTTGGCGTTCCGTACCCAAAGGGTAAAATGGAACTTTATTAATAAGGCTCCGCTGTCCGTCTGTCACTAGGCTGTATCTCATGAACCGTGATAGTTAGAGAGAGTTGTGTTGAGTGAAATTTTCACAGATGATGTATTTCTGTTGCTGCTATAGCAACAAATACTAAAAAACAGAATACAATATATATTTATAGGTTCCCATACAATAAACGTGTTTTTTTTGCCGTTTTTATAGACAATAGTACGGAATCCTTCGTGCGGGAGTCCGACTCGCACTTGGGAGGTTTTTTTTTAAATATTTAATGTACTAGTGCGAATTTGAAAAGATCTAGTCTAGAAATGTAACATTATAGATCGAATTAACTTAAAATAAAACCCTAAATAATAAAAAAACAGATTTTTTTTTTAAAGACTTGACTCCTATGCGAGCTTCTTGCACGGTCGCTTGGGGTACCCCCGCACCCCAATTACAAGGTATAGCCCCATATATACCCCAGCTAATCACGCACTGACCTGGCTCCTAGTGGCGTCGTCGATGAGGTTGAGCTCGGCCACGGGGATGGCGGCGAGGCGCAGCTGCACGTCGCAGGCGGCGGTGAGGTTCCTGGCCTGGTGGAAGGCTTCCTCGAGCGTGGCGCCGCAGCACAGCGCGCCGCTGCTGCTGAGCACCAGCACCTTGGCGGACGGGCCTAGCGCGCGGACCAGCTTGTCTCGCTCCTCGTTGTCGAGGATGCCTGGGGACATTCAACATAATCAGGCCAAGCTCTACGTCCATTCTTCGTTGTTTGTTTGTTGTTCAGTTTTTGTTATTGTTTTGCTTTTTACGTTTGATAGGATTTGAACAACATGCCAAAAATCTGTTTCCGGCACTCAGGCAACAGAACATTGCAGTATAACTTCATATTAGAAAAAGTTTAGTGAAATAAAAATCGATTCAACTTTCTTAACTTTCTCGATTTCCAAAAAGAATCGATTAGATTTCTGTAGAGCTCATCACTATAAGCGTGAACTGTCATATTATTATGTCACAGCGATCTTCTTATCTTGAATGGACTATAACAACATGAGTCAGTTACTTTAAATAAAATTTATTCATTCATAAATCCACTGTTGGACGGCAGTTTCAAATATGTATTAGAAAACGATTAAATATTACCTACTTCTAATTTGAAATTACTGGCAACCTGATATCCTCGCGTCGTAGTGTCTTCCTAAGAAATATAAGGTGTAAACTTATCAGTTAACTCTTTTCTAGGAGGTGGTTCTACTGCTCAAATAAAACGACTTTTTGTATGAGACCAACTTCGAAATCGTAAAAAAATATTTTATATCTTTATACAAACTGATCTCAGCTGGTCTGCTGTTTTGTATGAGGAAATGGTTTTTTGTTTTGCGATTTCGAAGTTGGTCCCATAGAATTTTTTTTCTATCTAAGCAGTAGAATCATGCCCTAGAAAAGAGTTAACTGATAAGTTTACACCTTATATACCAGTCTGTTATCCGGTTGATTCGGTTCTGGTTTTTCGAAGCGATTCGTAGTTTTTGTTAAGAGTTAATGTTATTTTCAAAAAGGTTTTTTAGAAAATGATTGCGCGCCCGTACGTGTAAGTTGAAGAAGGAATATGAAGGCATAAGTTAGTTTTCGAAGCGCAGCCGAGGCGACAACATATCTGCTGAGCATGCCACGCGGTATGGCGAAACGCGCGTCGAGGTTTTCATGACGGTGTTGGGTACTAGCTTTTGCATTCATCTGTTTCGCATGCAATTAGAGGGAGGGAGGAGGGCGTTGCTCTTTGCATGTGCCTTCTTTATCCTCAGGTTGTGGGTTACAGGTGGTGTGCTTGGGGTGTCTATGCTGACGTAACTGAGCGGAAATTGTAAGCAAAATATTAACATTTTCATATTTATGTTAGTCTACATGCAACCTTTAACTGGTCCTCTGTCCACCTTGTAGGTGGAGTCTAACGCTGCGCTTGACGGTACGTGGCCTCCATTCCAGAACCTTTCTGCCCCATCGGGCGTCAGTTTTACGTGCTATGCCCCGCCCACAACCACTTTAGGTCGCTTCCAACCAATCTGGAAGTCACTGGGGGCGGCCTATGTTCAGCAGTGGACGTCCTGTGGCTGAAACGATGATGAATAAGATAGTATGACTCACCCGGCGGAGGCGAGTGGTAAGCCACGGGCCCCAGCAGCGCAGCTTCGTGGCACAGCGGCAACAGGCCACGCTTCGTGGCCGACACGGCGAGCGCGGCCGGCGCGCGCACGTGTAGCACGCAGCGTACGTCTGGACGCGCCGCGTGCACGCTGGCGTGCAGCGAGAAACCTGTGATGGGGAGGAGTTATCTTTTGGTGATGAAACAGTAGCGTTTAGAGCAATTGTAGCTTCAGATTGCATGTCACATTTAAATTTTGGAGTGTTTGATAAATAAAGTGGTCGAATAACAGTGTCCCACATTAGGCCTCCCCCATATTAGCGTCTTTTTAGCGTCGACGTTGTGACGGCATCCAATCAGTCTTGACGTTAACGCTTGCGCAGGCAGGCAGCGGAATTTACTTAATTCCCTCTAAATACTCAAGTTGTCGAAGTTTCTCAATATATTTACATTTTCAGTAAATAAAATAGTGAGTTTAAAAAAATATTCAATAAAAAAATGGAGGCAATCCGATGAAGTTTTAAAACAATCAAATAAATACTTAAGGTTTTTATTATAAAAAAGTCACATTTCAGATAATATTCCAAAAAGTGCCTAATTAAGGAGACCCCTTATAAATTAGATGATAACACTTCGTAAAACCAATTTGGGGCATTCCCGCACCCCACGCCACACTTGCCACAATTTTGTACATTATACAGGATAGCTTAATCCTCGCATCGTGCAACTGATCCCCCCCCCCCGCAAGCGCCCACCTCGGAGGCATTCTTACCTTCAACGTTGACGGGGAAGTTGGTGGTGCCCTGGTCCTGGATAACGCCCTGCATGTCGACCTTGACGAGCGAGGACGCGGTCACCTCGTGCGGAAGTAGCCCACGTGGCGTGGTCAGGACTTGTTCCACAGCCGTGTTGAGGCGAGCCGTTATTTGCCCACTTAAGCCCGCTGCAAACAAGCGAAGATTTTCATATTTTTTAATGTATTTTGAACAAATTACATTAAGTTACACAAGGGATGACAAACAGTAGGACACAAAATAAGTTGCAAAGTTTTGAAGTCCATCTTCAATCGGCATTGACACGACAGAAGAAAAACATAACCGTCGTTTGGCAGTCGGGTAAAAAGAAGCAAATTTTACTAAATGTGGATCGCACTGAAAGTTTTAAGAATAGGCCAGTAAGAAAAGCAACCATTAAATTATATACATCAATTTCGAATTAGGAACCCCTTTAGCAATCTATTTATCTGTGGTGAATTCATAATCAATTCATTTGTTTTTACAAACTGGCGGCAACTGTAAAAAAATTCGCTTAGCCTGGGTTGCACCATCTTACTTTAACTTTAACAAACGTCAAAAGTCTGTCAAAATCCATACAGAAACACCAGTTATAGTTACAGTTATGGTTAAAGTTAAGATGGTGCAACCCAGCCTTAATGATTTATTACAACTTTCGTTGCAGTCTTAATAAATAAAATAAAATCAATTTATTTCAGACAGTGTCCATACAAAATTTTAAAAAGGTACAAGGATAAAGTTTGTTAATATAAGTGACTTATAAAATCACAATGTTTATCAATAACAATGTTAAGGACGTAGAAGGACGCCCTTATACGGCAACAACTGAAGGTAACGCCTGTGATGTACGGCTAATGATAGAATCGCCCGGCATGCGATGGGACGTGGGTTCGAGTCCCACCTGAGGTCGATGATTTTTTTCAAGTGTTATTTATGTTTAATTAAACCTTGCATGGAATTGCTAAAAACAAAAATTTACAATGTTTAAGCATTTCTAATCTTAACCAATAGTCAAATATTTGTAAAAATATTTCTATCGGGTGTTGACGGGTAGTATACTACTCAGCTATACATATAGCTACAACATTGATCAGAGATACGCTGGCTTCGACAGCGAGAAGAAACACTTGAGAAATTTCATCGTGTCACGTGACGTCCTCGGTAGCTTAGTTGGTAAAGCACTCGCCCGGCATGCGATGGGACGTGGGTTCGAGTCCCACCTGAGGTCGATGGTTTTTTTCAAGTGTTATTTATCTTTAATTAAACCTTTCATGGAATTGCTAAAAACAAAAATGTATAATGATAGAAGCTGATAATCGTACTGTTATTGCAGATTGGTATATTAAACATTGTTTACCAGTTGTCTCGGAAAACGTAACGACAGGAAAAAGTGCCCACGAAGTAGGATCGTCCTCCGATTTTATCAAACTATCGCCACTTAGGAAATGTATTACGCATTATTCTTTTATAAAAGTCCAGTCCACACCATCGGAAACTTGATTTTGGCGTTGTTACCGTTTTACTTTACGTTAGGATTTTCGTGCACAATTTGTAATCTTATTTTGCTTTTAAAGCGTAGCTTATTAAAGTATTAATAGAAAATGTGTAAAAATACTAAAAAGAACCGGCAAAGTGCGAGGGGTTCGCGGACTTAAAACTTAGATGTTTTTCACGGCTGCACGGGATTGTCAGTACGACTACGTTGATACCTCACGCGTTTCTGACAGAATGGGTCTTGACAGACAAAGGGACATCAGGGTGTTTCTATAAGGGTTACTTTCTACTTTTTGAGGAACGGAACCGTAAAAAGAAGACAAAAAACTAAGAAGGGGGAACACGTAGGTTTCATCCTAGAAACTGTTCCAAATAAAGAAATCGTCTACTCACTCTGAGTCCATCCGAATAGGTCCACTAGCCGGTAGACAGCAGCCAGCTTGCAGCGGAGTATCTTCTCCCCCTTCTCGTAGCCGACACCTTCGATGCCCCTGATGTCGTTGATGGGGAGCACACACGCTGGACCCTGGAAAATATATTGATTTGTCAAAGCAAATCAATTTAGCGCTATGTCCCGTTTAGTCAGGGTACGCTTCATTACGATCTTAGGCGCGGCAAAATTGTTGGATCAATTACCAAAAGACCCTCTCACTGCAGTAAAAAAAAACCATTAACATTCCTTCCGACCTTAGCTTTGATCAGATGCCTGCAAAGCTAAGATCTAAGGACAGCACCTGGCACTACTTTTCCAACCAAAACGCCTCTAGCAATGTTATATTCTAATTGAATATTAATGATTAATAATAATTGGGATGACGACTGGGCCAAGAAAATGAAATTATATTTAGTCCGCCTGTTAGATTATCAAAAATAAAGGACGCAATTTTTTTCTTTGTCAATCATCCAAAAAATTACAAAGGTTAAGCGCGTCAAAGTTGGGAAGAGGGGCCCGTGACGTCAGTTTTATGTAAAAATTTTACCTGCGTGATGTCATGCGACATTTCAAATCGATATACATATATGTGTAATATTTTGATGTGTAAAGAAGAAAATAAAAATCCAATACTTTTTGATAATCTACCCGATAGGCGAAGAAAAAAGTCATCATTATCCCTATTAAATTAGCTATAACACCCCACCAAATACAGAGTTCCATAAATCACACGCCTTCAATAGATTTTAAAATCCTATTTTGTCTAACAACTTTATCTTTCACGCTGTCGGATCAATTAATGATCGTTACACTAACTAGAGAGATTTTTGCTCTATAAATTGCAAACGTGTTTGATCAGATGCCTGCAAAGCTAAGATCTCACAGACGGCACCTGGCAGTCCTGGCACTATTTTTCGCCCAGCCAAAACGCCTAACAGTGTAATATTATATAATACCCCACCAAATACAGAGTTCTAAAAATCGCACGCCTTCAATAGATTTGAAAATACCATTTTGTCTAACAACTTTAACTCCAACGCTGTAGGATCAATTAATGATCGTTACACTTACTAGAGAGATTTCGTTGCTCTGTAAATTGCAAACGTGTTTGCGTACTTAGCTCCCCGGCAAGGGACAGAGACAAGAAGCGAGCTTCGATGTCTTCTAATCACCAGCCGATATCAACATAGTCCTAAAGCGGTGGTAGGGCAAGGCTGTATTTTTGGGAACGTGAATAAGTGCCCGGAAGAGGGCCTATGTATTAAATTTATTAAAGTAAAATACTTAAGGGTTTGTTTATCCTCATGATACCAAAAAAACATTGCCCGAGAAACGAATTTCCTATCATAACTACATTTTGTTAGCAAACGAAATTTTTTCATTGAACAACCCGGATGGCAAACGTACTGCAAGTCTAAATTAAGTACTTGGGCTTGGATATAGGTAATAAGTTTCTTGGGTAAAGATGTTTGATATCACGAGTATATCAAAAATTATTGAATAAATGACGACTTTGGAGACGACGGTTCAGCATGAGCATCAAAACGCGATATGGTATGATATGATATAGCGATTTATCTCATATTTTTGTTAAAATATGAACTTTTATCGAAAAATCGAGCATGACCGTGATGTCGCCGGCACGGAAATACTCGCTGTTTCGATAACAGTTCAAGATAGCGGCTATGTTATCATATTTTGAAAGTTGTGTGTCGATAAATCGCTATATCGTATCATATCATATCGTGTTTGGTTGCTCATGCTAGAGGGGTAAACAAAATTCACTTCGGGTCGCTGAGCTAACTAAGTAAGTATACTACAGTACTCACCCTGAGGCTGCCAGTGTGCAGTCGGCCGCCCACCATCTCCCTGATGCGTTGCAGCAGGGGGGCGTCGTTCCCTTCATGGATCTGCTGGTCCAGCACGCGCTCCAGCTCCTCGCGGAACAGCTTCGAGGACATGAGGGCCTCGACGCGTTTGCGGCGTTCCATTTCGCGGACGTCCTGTCATAGATAAGTAGTAGTGGATTTAAATACAACTAGCTGTTGCCCGCGACTTCGCTCGCGTGATCTTTAGTTTATTCAATGTATCTCACAGGCAGTGGCGTGCATTGGTTTTATTTCGAGGTAGGCAGTAGATACCCATAGACGTGTTTTATTGATGAAAATCGGTGGTTTTCGTCAATAACACACATTTGTAAGTGCCTAATGCCTACCTCATTTCATTTACTAGGTAGGCACTGCCTTATTGCCTATATGAACCGCACGCCCCTGCTCACAGGATCATTTTATCGGAGATAAGAAGTTAGCCAAGTAAGTAGTAGTAAAGTGTTAATCCAGATCATATTCTATATGTATGCATCAAATTTCATCCAAATCCATTCAGTAGTTGTTGCGTGAAAGAGTAACAAACATCCATCCATACTTACAAACTTTCGCATTTATAATATTAGTAGGATTTCATTTTTATATATAGAATACAATAACAGTAGTTAGCTACAAAAAGCAAAATGGTATCCGCTGAATATAAGGCTGTGATGGCAGAGAGCACAATATGTTTGTAGTCTATTTCGCTATTAATACCTATCAACAATCCACCAATTATCTGTCTTCAAAATGTGCAAAGCTGACAATGAATGTAGCCAGGAGCGCCTCTCAGCGCACTCAAGACCCAAGCCCAAGGCAATAAAAAATGTCTCAAATGATGATGGGTATAAATATGCTTATAAAGTTAGATGATCGCTCAAGAAGCAACTTTCTTCTACCTACTGTTGGAAATAAGGTTTCTTGGCCCTGGGTATGGGGGTTTGCGAGTGGCCTGGTAAATAAATAAATAAATATTGGACAACATCACATACATTGCTCTGATCCTAAGGTAAGTAGCTAAAGCACTTGTGTTATAGAAATTAGAAACAACGACGGTACCACAGCACCCAGAACCGATCCAATATAGAAAAGTACGTTTTCTACATTGACCCGACCGGGGATCGAACCCGGGACCTCAGAGAAGGCGGCGCCATTTATAGTCCGGCGCGCTCGCCTCTCGGCTACGGAGGTCGTCTAATTATATTAACTATGTTCAGCAGTTGATATATAAAACAAAGTCGGGTTTTGTACATTACTTATAACTCGAGAATAGCTGGACCGATTTTCATAGTTTATAATTTGTTGGATTTGTCTCCGCCCAGAATAGCAGAATAAATAATAAAAATATTGGAAAAGCTGACGAAAAAAATACTGTTAGGTGGTACGATAGTTCGCCGGGTCAGCTAGTTTAGGATAAAAAGAAGTGAATACTCACAGCGTCGATGTCCGCGGGACGCTGCTTCATCCTCTCGTCCTCTTCCTCCGTAGAGAGGGCCGCGTTGCCGTTCGGCAGCGTCTCTGTGTCTGTGTCCGCCATCTCTGCCGTTTGTATCTGTAACAATACGAGAGAGAAATTAGGATTTTGTTTTGAGCAATATTTTGTTTTGGGTATAAAATACCGCGTAGATGTTTATTCCACGTGAACTCCCTTTTTTGGGGGTCTATGGGAATAATAAGATCTACTTAGACTTTATTCAATCTATTTTTTCTAAAACCCGACAGATTAAAGATTGATGTTTTATGCCAGGTTTTAGATCTAAATATAGACAAATGAATCTGAAACTAAATTGACAGTTGTATTTTATATAACTAAAATCTTAAACGTTAAAAATTAAATAACAGACCAGACTATTTTATTTCTTGTTCTACATCTACTGTAAATTTTTCGTCGTGTTCATTATATGATGTTAACTACTTTTTCGATGACCTATTACATTTGACGACCGTCTCGTGTAATGGCTCGTTCTCCCGACTACAAAGTCAGGTGAGTGCGAATTCTAATCCCGCAGAGGCAATTTATTCCAAAGGGCAATAATTTGTGCGATGAGTACGAGCATCTGGCCAATTCGTGGCCGTTTAAAGTCGTATTTAAGTCTATCCGTCATCTAGTCGCCATATTACAATCTTTGCTTAGTTTAGGCCTACATAATTCGTGTCTTCATTGGTAAAATGTATTTTAACAGTAAATCTGTTATGACTTCTTCATGATCAATATGCCTACGAGTATATCTATTTTCATTCACGTCTTCGGTTATATCATTTAACGATGCCAGACACTTGTCAATCAACACCTATCACTCATCAGCACAGCCTAAGCATACCACCGCGTCAGCATAATCATAGCTCCGCGCCGATACCTAGAAATTGTGGGCACCAGTCGACGGGATTAACATAACAAACGATCCATTACCATAGACACAAAAGTCTGCCAGTCGTGTGTTACGCACCGTAACCGTTTAGTTAGCGAGAAGAGTTATTCACTTAATGGTCTTTTGTTTATGGTGCAAGTTACGAAGCATACATTTGCTATACCTTTTAGGTAACTAAGTATTTTAAGTCCTGTTGCATTTGTATCTACCACCAAATGTACATCACTTAGTATGCATGTTTTTTTTTTTTTTTTAATAGGACAACATCACATACATTGCTCTGATCCTATGGTAAGTTGCTAAAGCACTTGTGTTATAGAAATCAGAAACAACGACGGTACCACAACACCCAAACCCGAGCCATATATAGAAAAGTTAGTTTTCTTCATTGACCCGACCGGGGATCGAACCCGGAACCTCAGAGATGGCGGCGCCATTTAAAGTCCGGCGTGCTCGGCTACGGAGGTCGTCAAATTTGAATTTGCATTCTCTTTTTTTGTAAACGAATGGCAAAACGGTTAAAGGTTAAGTCACTAAGAAGGTCATCATTATTTCTGAGATCTTTCTGTGTATCACCATGTTTTGGGAAATTTAATATTTTCACAATCTGAGGGCAGAACCTGTATTTTAAAATAATAACTTTTAAACTTTCGCGTTGCATAACCTCCTGTTGACCTGTAGTAACCATAATACCTGTGACTGTGGCCACGGTCTGTGTAACCCGGTCCAAACGTCAGGCAAACAAGGTAACATTTTGTACCTGAATATAGTATTATCGCGTTTACTTTATTTTAAGCGTGTATACCAAGTATTGTGCTACTTGAATCTGTTACTATGACGCTCTGATAGAAAAAGTTGTTGTATATGCCCAGCTGATCACGTGGTTTTAAGGAGTGTCCTATTCTCTTGTACACCCAGTAGAACCCTTGTGAGACTCCTGTCACTTGAACCGCAACCCACAAATCCACAATGGCGCAAAATCTCCACTACTCTTGCATAATTTGTGGGAGTCATCTCCGATGTCGTAACTACACGATGCGCCGAAACAAAAGATACGCCCCGCTATAGTATGAAATGGGAAACAGTAGAACTATTTCGTAAAGACTTAATGTTGTACCATGTGTGTTAGCAATAAATTTTGATTTATTATTTTTAAATACAACATGTCATACATTGCTCTGATCCTAAAGATATTATGGCACTTGTGTTATAGAAAAAACAATGACAGTACTACAACTCCTAAACCCGAAATAATATAGAAGTACGTTCTCTATATCGACCCGACCGTGAATCGGACCCATGACCTCAGAGATGGCAACGCCACGTACAGCCTGCTCGCCTCTCGGCTACGGAGGTCGTCTTGATAGTGAATTAATACTAATAGAATGCTTACGCGAGAACACACATACACGCCACTTACATCCACATATCCTATTTTTATCATTACATGTTACAAAAACGGCTAGTTTTGGTTGGCCATTTCATAAACAAAACACATCTGTTAATGGAATAGCCGAATATTTCATGAAGTGATCAATTCTAAATTCTGGCCACGACACAATAATGCCTGTGCCCTGCAGTGGGACGTATAAAGGCATACTTACTTAACTTTTTAACACAATAATACATTGTGGGTACGTAGTATGATACTACTTACTATACAAGCAGGACTACTATACCCTTTTTACTCTGTGTCTTAGACCACAATTAACGTGCGAATTTGAAATGAGAACGGAACGATATCAAAGTCTATGGGTATTGTATTTTTATAATGTCGAGAAAGATAATGGGTAGGTACACGGAGAATACAGTTTTGATGATTTTGTGGCCTATTAAGTTTATGTAGATGATAATTTTAATGGTTCTGTCGAAAAATGGTATAACTAAAGCAATGCTGACTGTCTAACACCATTATATCATCGCATAAACTGTTTTTTTTTTATTTAACATTTTTGCAATGACACCAATTATCATTATTATTGCGCGCAGGTAAATACGATTGGCAGACTTAATGTCATAAAACATTGTATATCAGTCAACCCTACTAGACTAGATAACGGATAATACTTATTGTACAAACATCCATGACTTAGGTACAAATGCTCGTGCTCAGCTCATCACTCTAAAAGATTTGCCTCTTATGGCTCCACCTTCTCGGTAGACACCCATATTCAGGGTAAAAAACTCTTTAAACACATACCATGTAATATATTGCTAAATAAACTAAATAATTCAAACACGAGACCGCTTCCCAAGGCAACTGGTACAACATTTTTTATTATTATCACGTTTTCACTTCACAAATCACCAAATATTATTCTTTTTATAATAGTCCCTTAATACTAAGTATACAACTATTTTGATATACAAAAGAAAACTTGTTATGTTGACAAAAGAACAGTTGCAAATACTTGACTACGGCCATTTACGAGTAATTTTAATTAACACGATAATTGTCTTTTTGAAATGTTCTCCCAAAATGGATTCCGCACGGTCGAATTCGACAGTGACATTTAACAAACTGATATTTTAAAAGCAATGATTTAAACGGAAAATCACTGTTTTTATAATTAAATCGTTATTTAAGGAAAATTATCAAGTCAAATTCAGTTTAGGCACGTTAATATTCGCTAATATGTATAATCGACATTGATATTATGAATGACTAGGTGATATTTAAACATGTTGTTACAAAATAAATTTAAATTAGATTTTATGTATTAATTATGTAAATCATTTAATTAATACAAATGGTTACTAATTCATACATAAATTGATACTTGTTAATTTATTTAATTGTTCCAACAATCATAAAAATTATCTATTCCGGCGCTAAGCAAATCTTGTACAGTACAGCTATACAGTGTGTCCGGGTTCTGACCTGCGATAATTTAAGGGCTTTTAAATCATCAAATTTTATCGACATAATACCCCCCTGTACGGTCTGACTCTCACCCTCTTGAAACGGCAGCCATTTTTTTTAAATGGTATGATCTGGAGGTCCTAAACATTACGAAAAAGACCTATCAAGTAAAACAAAGACCAATTCAAAAAATATTAACTGTAATATAGAAAAAAATTAAGTTATAAGAAACATGCTGAAAAACAATCAAAATTTAGCATATAATAATAATGTTTAGGAACTCCAGCTCAAAAAATATTTTTTTGCATGCTATACGATAAAATATTTAAATGGCTGCCTTTTCAAGGTTTTTTGTCGATAGATGAAATTATCGCCAGTCGAAACCCAGACACACCGCATATAACATATAACATCAATGACTCAAGTAAAAAACAGAAAAACACGTACAAGATTCGAACCCGCAACCAATATGTAGACTAGTAGATCACTGGATCGAGATGGTTGTCAAATAAAATAAATAAAAGTTATTAACACCTTGAATGCCTTGGGTCAAAAATTTACCCCCAGACAAAAATGTCCTTAAAATATGTCTAGTTTCTAGTCATGACTTATGAGACACGGTATGACGTCACTACCTACTCCCGATGTACAAACCCGATTGATGTATTAACACATGAGTTATGACACCATCTACTTTTGGAGGTCAACGACCGTGTACAATAAATCTACCAGAAAATGGCAAAGTTTTATCACCCGATATTCAACTTAAAGTTCAACTCATAGAGTTTAAAGTTAACCGAGAGTAATTTAATTTTTTTATTAGCTTGATGACTGTACATACAAAGGCCCTCTGTCAGATATAATTATAGTGGTTGTGCGAGAAATCGACCGTACATATGAAACGTCTTACTGTATGGGGAAAACAGTTCAAAATTCAATGTGAAAGTTGTAGGTATATTTGTATGATGTAAATATAATATGATATGTAAATTGGAGCCAATCTACGGTTTTATATAATACGGGATTCATAATTTTTCGTTGCTTGGACAAGAGAAAAAATATGTTGATCATACCATTTGCCAGTTAAGAAGGTACCTAAAAATATCGATACTTCCAGGGTTCGCCTTTAACTCAAAGGTCGAGTTTTCCATACAGATATTTATACAACATTTTTAATTAAGTAGGAAATTCACAAGATGTTATTTCATTTTTTTTTATTTCAGTCAAAATGTATATGTAATATATATATATATATGTCAGATTGCCAGTATTGCCACTTCCTAGGGTAAGATAAGATGTCATGATTAAAATCGTTTAGAGTTTAGACGGTCGTCTCATCAATTCAGGTTAGTTATTGATAAAACTCAATAAGATTATTGAAATACAAAAGACCAGATTAATTCTTAAGGAAAGACATTTATGGGCGTGTAATGGGAATATTTCCAATTTCCCTAGAATGCCCATTTCCCAGCAGTTTACCAGCTGACCTATCATCCACAATCAATGGTTCAATTGTATATGGCCACATTCATTATGTACATTCATACACAATAATATGACACCATCACACGAACCGCCAAATCGATGATCGCCGACAAATAATAATACATCGGATCCAAAATGGCCGCGGCGGTCAATCACCTTTGTGACCGTGAATCGTTGACATAAGACGGCGCGTGACCCACTTCGGTTCTGTATGATCTATTGGACTATTGTGTATTTATGAATAAATGTGATAGTTACCACATGACTAGTTTATGTATCTATAAACCAGAAGTTCATACCAGCCAGTGTTTCTTTTACAGATTTTTGGAGAATTATAACTTTGTACAAAATGTAAGTGACTTTGACGATTGCAATAAAGTTCGTTTTTCTTTCCATGTCCAATATCGTACAATCTCGGCATGTAATTTTGAAAATATCGCGTATTATATCAAGTTATCAACATACTGTCAGAATAAAAGGATTTTGTGTTAAACGATGAACTACTTCGCAAGTTATTATTTTTCTATTTTCTTATAAAAAATATAACTTCGTAAAAATACAATGTCAAAATTGTTTATGATAGGACTAGCTAAGAAAAACGGACTTTACCATAAGAGGGTCATAATTTTCAGGGAAAAAAATGTGTGATGCGCACGAGCATTAATTTGTATGTTCCGAAACGTATTTAGAGAAGACGATCGTCTGGTGTAGTGGTTCGTGCACCAGACTACAAGGCCTGGCGGTTGGGGGTTCGAATTCCGCACGAGCATTTGTGACAAAAGCCATGGATGTCCATAACCGTCTTTGAGTTTAAGTGTGTTTATGCGTGATAAGTAGATAATTGGTGTGATTGTTGATAGAATTACTTAGTTTTATTTAATGAATCGTCAGTCAGTTCGTACTACAAATACAATTCCCTCTTTATACGGGGCGAAGGTCGGGCATCGGGGAAGCCGCACAACTACGTGCGAGCCACGCAACTCGACACTGCTTCAATCGGTACAGTAAGTACACTTCCTCTGGCCTCTAACCTCTTTTAGAATAGAATAGAAATTTAAAAAAAAATACAAAAAAATATTTGGGCATGTGTCAAAAAGGTTAACAATTTTAATAAAATTTTGAAGTCGTTTTATTTACATATTCTAACTAATCGTATTAATCCGAAATATTGAAAGTATGTGGCATTTAGATGTAAATACAGTAAATTAATAAAATAATAATGACTTTCCAAAATCACACTAATTATTCAACAATCGCAATCACAACAATAACCTCGTAAGGTTAGAGTTAAATAGTGGAACTATTCAATGGCTAATAAAACCGAAGAGTTTTTTTTTAAAGATCCATATTTAATACATGCATAATATAAAAGCATGTTTTATAGGTTTTTTGAGGTGCTCGTAGCTCAGTGGCGGCAGCGCTTTGGTATCGATTACTAAAGTTAAGCAACCAACGCCGCGGTCGTGAGTGGATGGGTGACCATTCCGACCATATTTAGTGACATTTATCACGAGCATCTCCGTGCTTCGGAAGGCACGTTAAAAGTTGGTCCCGGCCAATATCGCTTGATATTGGTCGTGAAGCCTAGTCAGAGGCCTTAAGGCGGCTTGATAACATTTGACAGTAAGATTTAGTCACTGGCCTTACAACACCCCTCCACCGCACCGCACCGGGCCCGCGTGGTGGAGTATGGCCCAAACCACCTCATAGTTGAGGTGAGGCCTGTGCCCTGCAGTGGGACGTATATAGGCATACTTTTTTTATAGGTTTTTAATCCTAAAGCCCCCAAGCGGCAGCCGGCTGCCGCGCATTGTTATTCAATTGTTATCTTTTTTCCTGGGAGTTGAACGGTTAATTTAGTCTTTGACTGCCACGAAACTAGACGCAAAGGCTTTTTTTTAAATCTATATACATTACTTTTATACATACTTTTAGCAAATATTGTGGAATACCATATGTAGGTATTTTAAAAACGCCAAATCCCATATGCATGCCGAAACTAGAACTCACGAGTTCCTGCTTAGCTCGGAGGCGCTTCACTAATTAAGCTACAACAGGGGCCTTACCTTGGCCGAACGAAATTACCTAGCTTTATTTGATTCTTACCGCACTACCGCCATCTAGGAAATACATCACACCTCTTTTTAACAAGAAAATGTTTCGTTTTGGGGTCACCGGTGACTTATAGCGTTCAACGTGTTAAAATAATTTACGAAGGCGGGGTGCTTTGAGCCAAAGTGGACAAACGCCGCTAGGTTTAAATTAAATTAAAGATGTCTGTTAATTACAACTGTCATTTAACACGACGTAACGTTATATAACCTGAAACGAACCGTGAAGTTTTATTAAGGTAGGTAAGGGTTCTTGCACGTGATTGACAGACAGACAAACCACTGAACTATATTTACCATAGCTCAGTGGTTAGTCGGAGCCTTACCTAACATCTGTGTAGGTATCTAAAATAAGGAGTTTCAAGAATACCTGCCACGACTGCAATAGATAAAAGACTATTATATTGCTATTGTTAAAAAAACATTGCAGTAGTTTTTACAAATGTTAGGCATTATTCTTTGTTGTCTTATTTTTGAAAGTGAAAGTTGCTGACTCATGGAAAAGGAAAAAGCTCAAATAAATTCGAACACGTTTCATTCAATTCATGATTACGAAAGGCAGTTTTGAAATAATAAGCACTTAATTATGTTTCAAACAAATATAATTGATAATCATTATCTTCTAAAACCACAAAATTATTTCGAAACCTCATAATATCCGTTGCCTACATTGTACACATCCCTATTATCACTTCGTCGGTCTCAAACGCGTGTCAAAACAAATCTATATGAGGATGGAAAACTAATGCCGACACATTTTACACACAAGACTGACTACGTCCAGATTGATTGCGTTCCGTATAATTTTATCTACTCATACATATTAATTTATTGTAAAGTTTTCTTGTAATTTTTCGGAAATACTCGTTCCATTAACATATTTTTTAAAATATTATAAAAATAATTGACATTCCGAATAGAAATAGGCTTATTCATATCAAAAAGAAAATTTCCCAAGGAATACGACTCGATTTGTAGACTGCGCCTTTAAACGAGTGCCTATCTCCAAAACCCCATTTTATAGGACGAAACGTACTCACAACCGAAATAGACCGAGTGCGATCGAGGAATGTGCTTCCGCCCGTTCCAATTTTAAATTTTTCACAAACTTTTTAATTTTATTCAGAGCGCGGCGCGTGGGCATTGTGCTACGGTTTTTCTTGTTTGTTTTTATACGGCGAAGGAATGTATTCTGTTCAGTCTAACGCCAGTTTAGGTTGAAATAGTTTTTCTTGTGCGCCGAGATTGGAAAACGTGTTATTTGTAATTGAGCGGCCGTAAAAGGTCGATAAATTTAAAATTCAACAGCGTCCGTGCGGTAAGTAGTTCACATCATTAAGAGCAAAAGCTTTTTGTTGCGAACTTACAAACACTGTCGCGTACTTATACTTAAATAAACCTAATCATAGACTGGTTTTTTGTTTTTTGGACTGTTTATTTATACGTTTGATGTTATTTGAACGTTAGCAGAAGAGCCAAATATTTCACAATATTATTGTATATTCTATGAACACAATACTTCCCCTGAATAAACTTTCACAGCTATTTTTAGCACTTTGACACTTCAAAAGTATGCCATAATTTTTTTTGGAATTTTTTTGAGATGCTAGTCATTGCTGTTGCAATTATATTATAATGATCCGTCTTCTATCCACCAAATGTCTAACGATAGATGCGCAGACGCTTTGCAACAACTGCACGAGTATTTCGAAACGTTTAAGCGTTATAAATTATTAACTGCGCTTTTTCGCCACCGCTCTCGGGAGAGTGTGCAATCACAACCTTAGAGTTTAAGCGGAAGCGGATATTTTAGCACTTTTATTAACTTGACTTGAAGATATCTTTGTAATAATAGTTTTTAGCCCTATTGTTCTGTAACCTTTCCTATCCCCTTTTTCTTATATCTAATTAGCAACCCATTTTTCTATATACTTTCTATTTATTGGTTTACTTCTGAGTACTGTGCCAAAATTTTTCAATTTATCTTTGCCACTTGATCAATAATATCATCTTCTTATTGAAGAACGTGAAAATTTGTATACAATGCGGCGGACTTTCATTCAGGCGTTATGCAATCCGCCGTTTCGTCGATCCGCCGTATGGCAAAACGCCTCCGTTTTGTAAATCAGCTAGTTGGTTTGTAAAACGGCGAATTATATAAAGTGTAAACTTATTAGTTATCTTTTCTAGGGGATGATTCTACTGCTTAAATAGAACAAATTTTTCCATGGGACCAACTTCAAAATCGCAAAACAAAAAATCATTTCCCCATACAAAACGGCAGACCAGCTGCGATCAGTTTGTATAAAGATATGAAATATTTTTTTACGATTTCGAAGTTGGTCTCATACAAAAAGTTATTTTGTTTAAGCAGTCGAACCACCTTCTAGAAAAGAGTTAACTGATAAGTTTACACCGTATACAAGCCAAATATATAATAAACGCTTGCTGTGCTGTGTGTGTGGACATGCTGTGCAATAATGAGTATCACAACACAAACAAAACCAAAATGTACTTGAGTTTTTTTCATTTATAACATGAATTCGTACTTTTTACCCGACTGCCAAACGAGGGTTATGTTTACCCGACTGCCATGCCAAACGAGGGTTAAAAATGGACATTATTCAGTTCAATTAAAATTAAAAATTCTCATCTCTTCTAACTTGCGCCTGCGCAACTAGTTGTGAAACCGTCTGATCGTCATTGACTGTTTTTGCAATCGAACAGTATGATCTTAGATTAAATACTGGGTGCCCCGTAAATAAAGGATAACCTTGTAATATCATATTCTATACATCATAGTAAGCAACTTTTGTTCTATAACCTTTTTACAATTATAATGTATTTTTCTCTTTCTATACAAATTTAGTCGGCTGTTTCGTATTTTTGTTTGGGAAAGTCGATAAATTGTTATGCAAATTCGCAAATGCGAAAAATTAGTCGATTTTTTTTTAATGCAAATTCGCAAATGTGATAAATTAAAAGTTATTTACCATGATGCTTAGAACATGTAGTTAAAACATTATGCTTTATTTACGGGACATCTTGTATAAGTTTGCAACCAAGGCGACTACTAGAATCTACTGTTTTAGTCAATACTAAAAACTTAATAATTTATGAAAGGAACAGCAACTTTGAACTGAGACACTTACCACTTACTATACGTGAAACTTTGTTGTTTATTTATTATTCTAAATATTTGTTTTTGTCATGTAGTGTCAGACGTAAAACAACTCGGAGACGTGCCAGTGACAATATTGTACTCAAAAAGGTGTTTACCACAAGACGCATAAAAAAGGTAACAAGTTTATAAGTAACATGAGTTATATTAGAAACATCATCAACATCTGTAATCTAGACTAAAGCTAAATCTGGATTAAAAAAACCAGTATACTTCTCTCGACTATAAACACCTGTTAGTTTAAAGTTAGGGCTCGGTAGAAAAAGAATGTTTTCAAATCGTGGAATTGGCCTAAAGTTTATTTTCCTTCAAACGGTTCAGATTTCAACGTTTCAGAACAAAACTTTAACTATGCTCAATTTCTGACAGAGGAAGTCTAGTTTAGCTGTAGGTGCATGCAGCTGATGTGAAGACGCAACTAATAGACCTAAATATAGCGTTCTATTAATAGGTGTGCGTCAGGGTTCTATACTCGGGACATATTTATTCCTAATTGTGTTCTGTGACAAATATATTATTTTTACACCAAAAATTCAGAAGTATTAAATAAAAGTGCGTATTTTATTTGTTTTTGTTGTATTTGAAACCATTATAGATTTTAAATTGTTGTGAAATACAATGCAGTTTTTGTGAATCAATAACATAAAGTAAATGACTTATTCTAAATTCTTATTTCTTAGTGCACTGGTCTGCAAAACGCGCATTAAGAACGCAGATTGACGTCTAAATGACACAATATACTTCTAAACAAATTTCTAATCCTTACCACAGCTAGAAGTATTTTAATCGACTTCAAACATTTGTTTTATATGTAGTTTACAAGTGAAGCTAGTAAAAGCATGTTAAAAATAAACTTGGCGATGTTGTACGGCGAAGCCTACTTACTCCTTCGTTACATAACTACAAAGCACGTCTTCCATACAATTTTCCATCACATCAACAAATTGCTTACAGACGTCACAACATAAAATGTATTCAAAACATATGGCACTAAACGGCCAGTATATCGAGGCCTTTCAATAGTAAAATCCAGTACGAGCATTATAAAAGGTTAGAGCTCTATCAGACCTGGACGTAGAACAATCGTAAACCTAGTTAGGTCTTTGGAAGTAAACTGTGCTATTTTAAACTTTAAATGAGTGGTAATAAGAACCGATGTTTAGTGCGATCGAGTGTTATTGTCAATTGAAGAATTTATAAAGGTTCCTTTTGCCAAATGACAGAACTTGCAGTGCCGATTTCCAATATCTTCGGCGCTGTCAATTTATTCTCGATAATAATTTGAAAGCGGAAGGTAGGTATTCTCGTTTATATTTTTAGGGTTCCGTACCGCCTACTAAGACTCCGCCGACCCTCCGTCTGTCTATTCGTCTGTCACCAGGCTGTATTTCATAAAAATGATAGTTAGACGGTAGAAATTTTCAGATGATGTATTTATAACAACAAATATTTAAAAAAAGAATAAAATAACTATTTAAAGGGCCATACAACAAACGTGATTTTTTTGTTTACTCGATATTGACACAGTACCTAATATCTATTGATAACGGCAACAGGGAGGCGCTCGAAAAATTCGCGGAATATTTAGTTTGGAATTCTCTTTACAAATACATCATTAAATTAAAATAAAATAAATATTTAAGGGGGGCCGGTTCCCATACAACACACATGATTTTTTTGCCGTTTTTTTTTTGCACTTGGCCGGTTATTATAATTGTGTATGATCTACATTTTGTACCTTGGTCAACGGCAAATAAATGATCCTGATTCCGATTATAGTAAAAAAATAAGTGAACTCTATACTTTAATAGCGACTAATGGAGTCGCGATGGCGCCTCTGTCGTGACTGGGCTGAGCGCATTAAACTTTTATTGTTCTATTAAAAGTTAAAATTACAATTGAATTGAAAAAGCTTTTCAATTGCTCTTATCTGAATCTGTAATCCCAAGGTTTTGTTACTGACCTTCGATTTAATAGTGGAACTTCATAAAATATTTGCGTAAAGACTATGCTATAAATGAACATAAAAACTATAAACGAATATTTGGTAAGTACGCAAGTGAGTTTTATTTCAAATTTTAATAAAAAATAGCTCACTTTTCTGCTTTGTTCTTCGATTTTACCATTCGGCCAAAAGCAAAAGTAGTTTAATATTTATGAGACCTCGTTTATTGAACGCCCTATATAAATAAATAAATTAACCCCACCATTATTTAATAAAATAAATAAACATGCGCTACAGAACACACTAACAGCCACTATAGAAATGAGGAAATAACATGTGTTACTAGTGACAAAAAGCCAAAATTCATTACATTAATACGTCCAGTCCTCGAGTACAATTTAGAAAAGTTCACTTTCTGAATTTACAGTTTGCGTTAAATATTTTTTGTTGCATTCATTTATAAAGATATTTAATTTAAAATTCAATTTCCAACAATGAAAAGTAAAAAAAAATTTTCCCGGAAATTGTTACTGATTGTTACCAAAATTAACGACGTTTTCCACGTAATTTCATGCCAACGTATCATTATCGCTAAATCAGGGAAGGGCAACGACCCCACCCTAATAAAATGACGCAATTTTTGCTTCCTCGTTTGAATTTTTGCGAAATAAATAGGTATTATTCTTAGCCAAATTTGTTCATACAACATACTAGATATCTATAGAGCATGAAAAAATAAAAAAGTTTGGTTAAACTCGACCCAAAAGTTTCCAGAGGCGGAAGTAACTCTACAGAAGGCTGCCATTCTTATTACACGTTACACATCACGCGTTATTTTTATGGAAAACTAAAAAAAATAATGCCCCTTGAACACCAATCAGGTCGTCGACATTTCTTACAACGCATTTTCCAAAGTCGGGACTCATGAATAGTAAAAGTGACATCATTCAGGGGACGTGCCAGTACAAGGTGACCTGGTTTCCCCGCGCCCGGAGTCATATAAAGCGCTACCAAAGAGCTGAATGGAAAACACGGTAGAACTCTTTTGCGACGTGGAAGTATTCGGTTTTTATTACATAATACTAATGGGTTTCCGGATGAACATGTGTTGTCTTTCAACATTTTTGTACAAAAATATTATTATGCTAGCTCCTGGCCGTAACTTCTTCTAAATAAGCCAAAGGGGCATGAATATTCATGCCATGGGAACATAGAAATCCTGTATCAAGCTAGACCTATATCTTGGTGTGCCAAATTTCAACTAATCTAAGCCGTTAAAACATGTTCAAGTAACAAATATCCAATTTTCACAATAATAATGTTAGTAATATTTACTATCATCCATTTACAATTATCTAAGACTGGATATAAGGAGAGTTGATTCAAATAATAGTAAAAAACCTCGACATTTAAAATCAGCTAACCTGATTTAATAAAAAATATGAAGTAAAATCCCAAAAATTTGTCCTTGCCTTACAATGCAGAATTGTAGTCAGTAACTTTTATCTATGCTCTACAAATACCTATCCTATTGAATATTTTTTACTCTTTTTTTTACTACAAAACACATAGTTTATTGACCTCGACAACGATAGACGGAACGCTTGTCTATCCAAATCTTTATTATATCCGCACCATTAGAACTTGTTTTATTAGGGTAGTTCGTTTGTTTCAATAACAAGGACAGCAATAACCTTATTCTCTGCATTCCTTTTCTTTGTTTGGATTAAAGGAGCTGTCGATGGCAAAAGAATTAGGCGGTTTTTTCATGGGGGTACTTACGCGGCACCGAAGTTGAGCGCTGGCCGAAAAATGCGCAGAAGATCATTACGATTACGTGATTGGCTGGTAGTGCGACGCGCCTGCACCGCCAGCCGTGATTGGTTGTTAGCTCCGAGCACACGCTTCTCTGATACGAGGATCGTCTCTGCGTACTGTAGACCAGACACCAGTTGGCAGACCCAAGATGCTATGGATGAACGTGCCAGAAAAGTGGCGTACAAAAATTTGAATCTAACAGCACAAAATAGAACGTATTCTAGAAGTTTGAGGAGACTTTCACAAAACTGGTCGTGGAAAGCTTAAAATGGTTATGATTTTAATTTAGTTAAAATAGCGTACATAATAAAAAAGCACCAAAAGATACTATAAGTAAGGTAACGCCGATTATTATATACATATTAATTTTATCACTTCATAACGTAAAAGCAGTAGTAATAATAAACATTGGCTTAACGGTTAATAATGTTACATTACAACTTTATCTTTAGAGGCAAAAGATTTTATTACCATAACATACAGGTCGACCTAATAAAAGCGTGTTAAAAAGAGTTTATACAGATGCGGAAAAAATCGTTATTTATCTCTTATAAACTCTACTTTCTTTGCTCATGAGAAATAAGTAAATGTGCCTGTAACTAACCTAAAACTATGTCATGGAACTTATGTAGCAAGCATTTTGATTTGCTTTTCTTTTTTAAAACCTGTGTTGCATGCACGATATCCGCTCGTTCTCGATACTTGCGCATAGCCCCACGTTGGGCGCCACTGTGGCCGAGGTCAGCGGAATCAATACTTGACGCACGCACGCCTAGTTCCGTCAGTGCGTCGCTTTTTGTTCAGCTCCCGATTCAAGTTGAATGAATGAAGATTTATTTATTTTATTTTAATAAGCGATCTACAATAATATATTTTTAATAACTGGTTGGTAAAACGGTACCAAAATAGCTTTAGTCAACTTTTATAAAATAGTATGATCAAAAGAACAAAGTAGTAAGTACTTGGAATTGGATTTAAGTATGGAACAGCTGTTTGTCCATTTAATATAAGCCTCAAGAAGTTTTTTTTACTATATTATACGAACAACTTGTGCGAATATATTCCTAATAAGTTATTAGGATGAACACTGCTTAGTTTGGGGCTAAATAATTGGTAACAATCATACCAGAAGAATTGATTTTGTTCTTAAGATGCTTATAGCTCAGTGGCAGTAGTTTAATAAAAGCTTCTCCGTGATTCGGAAGGCATGTTAAAAGTTGGTTCTGGCTTAAATCGCTAGATATATCGTTGAGCCAAGTCAGTAGTAAGGTTAGTGACTAGCCTACATCAAATAAATTAAAGAATGGTGCCAGAAGTGGGACGTATAAATATTAGGTCAGGCATACCATTCTTTTCTCGAAAAGGTACAAAACAATAAGGTAATCCAAATATAAACTAAAAATATCATAAAAGAACATGAAATCAAATCGAGCAGGAATATAATTAAGTGTTGCTGACAAAAAAAGGACTGAAAAATACTTAATTATTTAACACCCCTTACAGTCGAATAACGGAAGGCGGAGTGCAGGCATAAAAACGCTTTTACGACTACCAATGTGAATGAGAGACTGAAATTTATATAACGGTTTATGTACGACACTTAATGTTGGTGAAGATGGCATATTGAACCCGTATGTTTGGAAACAAATGAATAACAATGGACCCGCCACACATGTGTGCGTGAACTGAGCGACAGGATAAGCTTGTGGTAGTAGATAGATAGATACTCTTTATTGCACACCAAACAAAGAAGTTACAGTTGATATTTACAGAAAGATGTACAATTTAGGCGGTCGGTTTTGTAGTGTTGCTGAACTATCGATATTTTAATCTTTTTAATCTTAACAGCATTAGCAGCCATATTATCGATATTGCCCGTAGTATAGCTTTTCTCCCGAACTGTATGAGCTACGTGTTTTCCATGTCAATTATAAAACCGATAATTTAGTACTTAGGCAGAGTTCATCTCACGACCAGAATATTTAAGTTACGCACTTTAAATGAAAGTGTCCACTGAATAAACTACTACACAAATAAAGGTACAACTTCGTATTGGCTCCAGCTAGGTCTTTCTATTGGTTAATCAAACATTCACCCTCCTCCATTCCAGAGTAGTGAGGTGCCAAGTTGTGTTTGGTGTTAAAAAAGTTGTTTGAAAAAAAAAACGAAGTAGAAATCGAGTACGAGGGCTACAATTTTATGCAACTAAAGTTATTTTTAAATTGAGACTTAAAACTTGGTATTGATACTTAAAATAACGTAAGTTAGTATGAAACAAACAATGACATAAGAAATATATAAGGATAGATAATTTATGGACAAGGATATTTTTTACAGTGCGGCTTTTGTTTCACTAATGAAAACGCTCCTTAACGCTTTAGCAGACGATGCACAACTATAGCAATGACACAGCAGAATATCCATGATAACAAAAGCATTGTGACCGTGAATACGCGATACTGTCCGCGTATGTGTAAAGTTGATAAAAAATTTAGAAATAAAACTGAATTCGTTTTTAAGTACACATCTAAAGTAACCACTATTCCGTAAATATTCAAGACTGTATTTGAGTGCTGTTTATCCGAACTTTGTATTTTGAATACTCGAGTACGAGAGTCCGTATCAAGTATATGAGTCCACGTTCCCCGGCACGTCACTATTCAAGAGGGTTCCGGGTCTACTTTCTCCTAATGACCCCACCATCCCAGGGGAATCTTACCCCACACTTTTATGGTGTCTTGTTTAACACCTTTCGCTTTCAAAGGTGATGGTTCTTTTTAAGAATGTATTATTTACTGAGTTTTAGAATTATTTCCTAGTACCTAGTTCTATTACCTTTTTGGCAATCGCTTTGAATATTTTTTTTTACTGATGTTGGAACAAAAAAAAATATATTTAAGCCACTTTTGGTGTTCTGTCATATGAAATATTGTTATGGGGCTCAGCAGCAGATATTTGGATGAAACTTATTGTTATATCTCTTATACACCTTGAGGCGGGGGGCTCTGCTCATTGGTCAGTGCTTTAGTCTATACATATATATGTTTTAATTTATTTCGAAAAGATACCTGAATCTAAATTAAGTTCTCGAGAATCGAACCCAGTGTATAATAGCAGGGTATGCATAGTTCAATGGCCTGCGTCTACCTAAAATTACTGTAATTTTCTGTCTAGCCGCGGTACATTTGGGCGAAGACTCGTTTCTAAGAAGTCTATTATTTTTTTAGTAGAAGTCGAGTATAATGTTAATTTAATCTTTTAAAGCTTTTTCTAATTAATAAGATTTTATAAATGTTATGGTTATTTTTTACAATAAAATTTTTAATATCAAATAAAAAAAAACTTCTACTGCCCAGTGGTATAAAATAAAAAGTATTTATTTCGAATTGCGGCAATTCAATTGCCCCCATTGAAAAACAATTGTTTTATTACTACCTTTATTGTATTATATTTGTTGGCTTACTTTTAGTTATGGTTAAAAATATATGTGTGTGTTTGTTTGTTAATTAATCACGTTTTATTGGTTAAACAAAAGCATTAGATCAGAAGAAATCCCAATTCCCGTAATTTAAAAGTAGTAATAATCCGGTATCGATCCGGTTCCACTAGCATCAACCTCCCAAACCGTATTCTCGTACACTCAATTTATCACGTCAAATTGACATATCAATCCATAGTGATCATAATATAATTGAAAGTGGAAAATGGTATGGTACTCTACTAATTTAATACTGGCTTGATTTGTCAA
Organism: Anania fuscalis; assembly: GCA_950371115.1. Lineage (NCBI taxonomy): Eukaryota > Metazoa > Arthropoda > Insecta > Lepidoptera > Crambidae > Anania > Anania fuscalis. Next base: position 3,320,532 of record OX493352.1, read on the forward strand.
AATTGTCTTCTTCTAGTTTTGAAACCATATTACAGTCCGCTCATGATCATATTTCGTGCGCTAACGTATAAATAGCGACGAGAATACTGATTTTTAGTAACATCATAATCAATCGCATCATATCAAAATTATCTATGTTCCCAATGAATGACAATTACGGGAATTGGCCTTCTGAAGGTTTTGGGCGATTCTACTGCTTTCTTAATGCCTAGCTTTATTTCGGTGCGACAAATTGATACCGCCTACATTGATATATAACTCAAGCCGGTAATCCGAGCCGGGCTAGTCGTTTGAAGAATGAAACACGGTACTATAATTGAGATTTATTTGAAGGGTTAATGTTTAAATGGAAACTATTTAGGTAGGTATTATTATCTTGTTTGGAAGAAGTATTTGTAGCTCAGTTATGGCAGCGTTTTGGTGATTACCAAAGTTAAGCAACTCTCGCCATTGTGACTGACGGATGGATGGACGGACGGACGGACAGCGGAGCCTCAGTAATAGGGTCCCGTTTTATCTATTGGGTACGGAACCCTAAAAATCTCGATTTTGTATGGGAGCCCCCTTAAATATTTATTTTATTCTGGTTTTTAGTATTTGTTGTTATAGCGGCAACAGAAATACAGCATCTGTGAAAAAGATACAGCCTGACAGACGGACAGATAGACAGATAGACAGACAGACAGACAGACATACAGACAGACGGACAGCGGAGCCTTATTAATAGGGTCCCGTTTTACCCTTTGGGTACAGAACCCTAAAAATCAGGTCCCAGTGTGGTCTATTCCTTAGGCGTGGTTTATCTAACCCGAGGTGCGCTGACCTCACTCTCTATGCTAATTGACATAATTAGACTAATTCGGAAGGTATTTCGGGCTGGCAATGCCGGGGATTCATGGGTGGAGGGCACGTATGGTTATTGTAGGGGCCCATCTACGAGTATTACGTCATCAATAATAAAGTAATAGTGCTATCTTCTAGCGAAGTAGGTATGTGCAAACGTGAGCAGTCGCTGACTAGGTCTTTGATTTCGCAGAAGCAAAGGCCCGTCCAATATTTTCCATGAAATTAAACGTGAATCTTAAGGTCACTCAATACTGTCGCCATTTCAAAGAAAACAGCCTTGGCTTGTATAAACCTACACTAGAATAGTTTGTTACGAGATTGCTACCATGTAGGTACCTTATTTTTGAGTTCCCGATATTTTAGTGTTAAAACAATATATAAACCTACACTTTTCATCCACTTTCACATTTCGTTCATATTACGTCATCGATTTTGACCAATTTCCGACGTCATAACATAAAGATAGATTATGTCGTGACTATTATGATCACGAGCATTTTGTCATGGTTGTCATATTTTAAAGTATTATTCGCTTTCTGGGGTCAGATAATTGGAGTGATTGTGGAGAAAATTTATTTATATTATTACTTTCATTAGAAACTAGAAAGTTTCAATGTTCTTATAATTTCCAATATTTCATTAAAACCATTAAAACCAATTTATTTCTGTAAATAGGGTTAAACTAAGCGCTTTTACACGTCCCAATATTTTTTTTCCCTAGCACTACTTCGGGACAATTTTGGGCTAGCGCCGAGAAGAAGTAGCGCAAGAAACTCGGTCACTATTGTCAGCCTCTTTTTAAATAGTATATAGTTTACATTACAAGACAAATGTACCTGTGCGAGCAGGGCAGTATTTATTTGAAAATATTTTTATCATTTATATAATCATTTACAGTATAATATCCTTTTTTCATTAAAGTTGTTTTAATATGCGATTTAAATTTTAACAGGGGCAGTTCTACGATAGACGCTGGTAATTTATTAAAAATTGTCATTATCAGCCCATGTTATTCCACTGCTAGACATAGGTTACTAACATCCATGACTTAGGGACGAGCTGGAGCTGATCACACAAAAATATGCCCTTTGCGGGATTCGTACCCGCAACAGCCAGGTTTTGTAGTCCGGAGCGCGAACCACTAAAAAAACTGTCCAATGCAAATGATTCGTCTGGGTGGGCTAACCAACACTTCGCACCTTGGCATTCTGCCATACGTGTCATCGAACTAGACCCATTGTTTAGTTCTTGATACTGATCCAAATAAATGCAGTAGAGGCCTTTTGAATAGTAACAGACAAAATACACATGTAGCTTAGCACCAGCAAACTTCTTGTCTTGTCCAAATTAAATAGATTTGTCAAATAAAAATTCTCATAAAAATGACGCGAAAATTTCTCTAAAATATTTCGGTGCGGTTCTAATGCGTATTGATAGAGAGATGTAACTGTTGTTAGGCCCGTGACGATAACTTACTGTCAGATGTCATCATCATCATTATTTCAGCCACAGGACGTCCACTGCTGAACATAGGCCTCCCCCAGTGACTTCCAGATCGGCCGATCGGAAGCGACCTGAATCCAGCAGCTTCCTGCAACCTTTACCAGGTCGTTTGTACACCTTGTAATCAAGGCTCCTCGAAATTTATAAAACAGTCCAACTCAGAGAACGAAAATGATTATGATCAGAAAAACTGGGGAACACAGTGGAAATTCTATTCAGGCTTCACAACTTATATCAATTTATAAGGCAGGGACCAACTTTAACGTTTAACCTTTCGATGCGCGAATATGATTGTGATAAATATGACACATATATGGTCGGAATGGTCTCCTATCCTAGACAGTAAAGCTGGCCCACCGACTCCATGTCACTCAGCGAGCTATGGAAAGGTCGATGCTTGAGATTTTGTTAAGGGATAAAATCCGAAACGAGATCATCAGGCAGAGGACTAAAGTAACGGACATAGTCCAAAAATGTTGCAAGCTTAAGTGGCAGTGGGCTGGCCACATCGCCTAGGCAAACGTAGAGTAGGACGCACCCCAGCTCGACGGACCGACGACCTTAGGAATATGGGTGGCAGAAGATAAATAAAAAAAGCGGGAGATCGTGCTCTTTGGCGCTCTTTGGGGGCGGCTGAGCTGATGTGGTCTCCTATCAACTGCGGCCTGGTTGCTTAACTTTAACTCTTCCCATGCGCTGCCGCCACTGAGCTAACATGCACCTAACTTTTCTTTTATAAAAGAAAAAACGTATACTTTTAGCAACCGAACAGAGGTTGTATAGCCCCCATCACCCACGCACGGAAGCGAAAAGGGCGGATGAGTCAGCGGTTGTTGAACCTGCGTAGGCGATTGAGGCTTTGATTCGCCACAGAGTAGAGACAGGCAGTGCGAAAACTAAAAGTGCGAAAACGAAAAACAAAGAGATGGCTTGTCGACTCGGATTTTTTAAAATGTTTTCCATATTTTGACGACCGTCGTCTTCGTAGCCATGAGGTGTGTCCGGCGTGACGTCTACATCAGATCTCTGCGCTCCGAGTCTTAATGTTGTAATATCGTCGTTGTTTCTGATTTCTACAACAAAGGTTCAAGCAATGTATGTAATGTTGTCCAATATTTTTTTACAATAATGCTATTTGGATCATGGTAGAGAACTAGAGACACACATCCAGCGTTATATGTACAAGTTTTCTCTCGATATTTTCCCTCACTTGAATACTGGTGGGACTACTGGAATACATCTCACCTCGTTTCACCGCTCTTGTAAACTTGTATGAAAAGGGAATTCCACTTACAATATTAATATGACTAATAGTCTGAAATTCTGAATCGTGTTTGTTTATTCTGTCCAAAAATAAACACACGTACTAATGGCCCTACTGTTAAACCCTGCTTATTATTACACTGTGGCATGTGTCAAACCAATCGACCGTAGCATTGCCAATCGATTCTCAACTCTCACGCCTACGACTCATGAGTCATTGGATGTTGCAAATTTTACGTCAGTTGATGTAACTGAGCCGAGTGGTGGCTACTCTCTTACAAGTTTCCGATATAAACCTGATTGATTGTACAGTGTTTTTGTGTTAATAATTTGGTAGAGTATGTTCAATCATGACCCGTCAGGCCACGGCAAAGAGACACAATAAACATTTTATTGTTACGCGGCCACTAGTGGGTAATTGAAACTTGATAGGGTAATCGTGTAAAACTGACATTGGCAGTTGTTGAGTTGATACATATCATAGTAAAGGATAAGAACAACGGTCAAATGTAAATTCAAATGAGTTTGACTGTAATAAAAAGGTATATTTGCCATTAAACGAGGAACACTTAAGATATCAATTTTGTGTTACGCTTATCACCTTTATTATGTTTTAATAAAGTTAAGAACTAATATTTAAAAAAGTTAACAGTAAAAAATTAAAGAAGCGAAAGTAGAGCACCTAATGGTATAAGAATCAAACTCACTTTTAAAAAAGTCGCAAACTGGGATTTAGCTTTATTATATCGCTGTTTTTTATTTGCAGACCGAGGCTCAGATTTAGTCTTCATTCGTTACCAAATAAACCAAAATAAACACCCCCTTTTGCAATAACCTCTTACAGCACCACCACCATGTTGGTGTTATGTTACACCATTGCCACTTCCGATCGTTATACGAAGAAAACAAAACAAAACTAGTGTTGTTCGCACTAATCAATAAATTAATCGATAAAAATATGGCAGATAAGTTCATGGGAGACCCCATAAATATGATTTGTATTACGAATACACATGAGCCATGACTGACACACTAAAAAAAGTTTAATATAAAACTAAAAACCGACTTCAAAATGAAACTAAAAAGCGAAAAATAATATTGACTAAAACATACCTAATCAGTTCTTTTTGGAGTCGGTGCCAGCCATCGAGAGTTAAAATGTGTTCATTCGCACCGACTCCAAAAAGAACTGATTAGGTATGTTTTAGTCAAAATTATTTTTCGCTTTTTAGTTTCATTTTAAAGTCGGTTTTTAGTTTTTTATTTTTTTTTTTTATTTTACAATTTTAAGTGTTAAGTCCTCTATTTTTAATTAATTAACTTCGCCAAAAATTACTTTATAGCAAAGTAACCTTAACTAATATTGGTCCTCTATGGACCCCCCATCCAATGGTATGATAAAAATAAGGTGTTATATAGGGTCAATTTTTCGACGAAAATTTTTAAGTCTTAAGAAAAGGGTTTACCTACACTCCAACCAGAACGGCGGCTATTTTGGTGTCGTAACCATAGAATAAGGTCTCGCGTTAAATAACAGGTTAAATTAAGAAAGGAACTTTCAAATTTTTTTTCGTTACTGGGTGTGCGGGTACGCCCCCAGTAAATAAAAATTGGCGGTCTGGTACCTCATAATCTCCACGTCTGCTCAACACACTGCGAAATACGTTCTGTCGACAAATTGCAGAATTATCTTCTAACTCCTATCCGTTAAGGAGTTCTGTGGCTTCCATCATCAGGTCAGCAACATGACATGATGATTACCAGACCCAAAAATCAGCATCGAGTCAGAAAATATATGCAAAACATTATGAGTGCCTATAAAAATTGAGGTTTGCCCTCGATTTCCCAGGGATCCCATCATCAGAATCTGACTTGGTGGAAATGGGACCACCTTGGAAGTATACCCTTTCAAACTAAAAAATAAATTTTAAAATCGGTCCATAATTGACGGCGTAATCGCGTAACATACATACAAAAAAAAAAACAACATTCAGACGAATTGAGAACCTCCTCCTTTTTTTTGAAGTCGGTTAAAAACTGACCTTCTTCTTTCTAAGTCTTCCCGTTCCTAATTCGGATACGCTTTGAACATGATTCTACTAGGATCATCCTAGGAGTGACTAGTCTGGTTATTAAATTTGGAACGACTGCCATCATACCTTCGTAACCTACGGACATGGGAACCAAAACATTTTTTAAAGTAGTTTAGTGTTACCTAAATGTGAAGGTTTTCTTACCATGTTCTCCCTAACCGCCAAGCAAATAGCATATATAAGCAAGATACATTCCAAAATGATATATTAAATAATATATTGATATATTAAATAATATATTGATAGAACAAACTAAAAAGTATTTAGGAAAGGTCCGGCGGTCTAATGCTGGTTATATCATGTCTTAAAATCGACAGATAGGTATGTAAAAAAATTCTCAAAGCAAAATCAACAGTTGTATGGCACCATTTATCACTAAGACAGCATTGACAGCCAGCGTATTGATTGATCATAAATCAATATCAGCTCAATGAAAATATGATGTACTAATTTAGTTCAGAATCAAGTCTATAGAACAAAGGAAAAATATTTTTACTAAATCCGAAGGGACATAATAATCTTTAATAGTTTCTTTTTATTGACCACAATCAATACAACAGTGATTATACTTGATTTTCCAGAAAGACATACAATAACTGTAGCATTCACTGTCTGTCAACCTGTCACGTTTTATCGATACATGAACTTAACACATGTCACATCCCTATTGATTAGGTGAGTAATGTAAAATTAATTAGCCGATTACGAGCAGTAAAAGCGTGACTTGCAAATAGCCCGTTGTAAACTATAAATAACCATTGGGTTAGGTAATGTCGGGTTAACGTGAAAGTAGGGATGCAAAGAAAGTCTTTTGTTTGTTGGCTGAAGGTTGCTTCACATATTCGGGGCGGCATTAATCGGCAATGCCTGGCGGCAAACCTGAATATGTATAGATGGATGTAATGTAGTAGATGCTTCGGGTCGGCTTGTTGTTCGACACATACTGCCGAACCGACAATGCCGTCTCGATTATGTGTGTAGCTACCCTCATTTGGCAGGGGCAAGTCAACTGAAAACCAAGAGGCCTAGCTCGAGAATGTATCTTTCGTTCGGACGTATGAACCTAACAAATAAAAATAACCTGTCTCATGTGTCAATCCTTTGATAAAATATAACCAACTCAATCTATCCGTATAAAAAAAACCCGACCGTTTTCAATTGTTCATAAATTGTCAAACCTTGGATACAAGTGAATCGATATTTTAATTTAATCGGATAATACGACCGATCGAACAATACGCTTTCGTATAAGGCCTCCGGTGTCGTAGCCTACACCACAAGTCTTGCATGGCTCGAGCTGAGTGACGTCCTTTCATCCTGAACACCGCTTGATTTTTCATCTTTAATTCCTTGTATTTTTTTTTTTATAATTTCTTGTTTGTTAATAATTCCCTGCTATGTTTCGTGTTTTTCTTCTTCTTGGCTTTACTGAATATGAATATAAAAATAATATTTGTCGAAAAACATGAGTGCAAATGCTGGTGCTCATCACATTAGCATTGAAATCAAACCCGCAACCGTCTGACTTTATAGCCCGGAACGCGAACCACTAGACCAGACGGTCGACGTTATCGCTTCCGGAAAGTCAACCTCTTATCGTTTGTAACGGATACCTTGAAATTTTTATTGTTACGTACTCATAACCCATCGGTGTGTTTCGTGAGCTTGACAGATTAAACGCAAATATACCGGGTCCAATCCCCGGTTCGATTCAAGATACATTTTCTGGAAGAGATCGCTTCGATCGATAAGACCTTCTAAATTATACCCGTGTAAGCGTATTTTCCTCTGTACTATTTGTTTTGAATGGTGTACAATCATCATCATCATCATTTCAGCCACAGGACGTCCACTGCTGAACATAGGCTTCCCCCAGTGACTTCCAGATCGGCCGGTTGGAAGCGGCCTGTATCCAGCATCGTCCTGCAACCTTTACAATGAAGAATAATATCGATCAGCAATGAGCTGGAGAAGGGACGAATAAAGCTAACATTCCAAGATAATCTAAACTGAGGAATGACATCACGTTCAGTTTAATAAACATAATTACCAAATCAAACAATAAACACACGTCGAAACGACCTTGGCTCCTATCCTTGTTGTGATTCATACAATATTTTGTTGTATATCATGAATTGGAGGTTTTTGGAGAATTTCTAATTTACAAGCAGTCAGTTCTATATTATTTTGACGACTGTCTGGTGTCGTGGTTTGTGTTTCGGACTACAAAGTCTGGCGGTTGCGGGTTCGGATCCCGCAAGAGGTAGGGATGATCGATTATCATCAGTATTAGAGGATAAAACATCGATGTTTTAAAATCGATATTGCATTATTTAAAACATCGTTACATCGATGTCACTGAATATCGCGACGATTGCTAAAAACATCGATGTTGCCTGACATCGAGTATAGATGTTTAAAGCTCGATAAACATCGAGTATCGATGTTCAGCTATTGATATCATTATCGATGCCATCATCGATAATTTTGCAACATTAATCACCCCTAGCAAGAGGCAAATGTTTGTGATGAGCACGAGCATTTGTACCTAAGTTAAGTTATGTATGCTTCAAACGTATTTAAGTATGTTTAAAAATTTTCCTATTTAATGATAAATAATATATAAATAATAATAATAAATAAATAAAGCTTATAAGCTTTGGTTAGTTTGGGGCTAGCTAATATTATTATGATTCCGGAAACAGTTTATTTGTTAACCGACTTCAAAAAAAGGAGGAGGTTCTCAATTCATCTGAATGTTGTTTTTTTTTTTAATCATTCAGTCAGCACGGTTTTATACCATTTGGTCGACAAACACAAAGGAAAATAGTAGGCAATCTGCATATATGTATAACTTACTATAAGGTAAGATAATCAAATGGAATGATCTCCAAAATGGTCTCAATAACAGGAAATACAACAAGCCAAGAGCGAGTGGAACTCTCGCACCGAGGGTTCGATACAAAGTACAAACTTGGTAAATATAAATAGTTCGTTCATAACGGTAATTGGGTTTCGAAGATCTTTAAAGTTTTTACAGTTTGTAAGGCAGGGGACTGCAGAGAGAATACTTTATTGTTCTTTTCTTCAATATTTAGAGGTTTAGCAGAACGTTAAATAGGTACGATTGCCCAGAATTAGAACGTGCTCTCCACGTTGATGACCCAATCAGATAGGAATCAAAGCAAAGAGCAAAGTGAAAGAAACAATATGGCCACAAGACCGATTGAGTGAATGAATATTATTATTTAGTGTTGAGAATCCAACAAAGTTTGTTTTGTTTATTTATATTTGTATGTGATCAACTACAAATTTCCGGTTTTCGGACTTTTTAGTTTACTTGCGCTATAATACATTGCTACTTGCCCTATTTCATGGTTCTGAATCAACGGAAAGTAGGTCATGGTTTTGATTATTTTGCGGGTATCAAAAATACGTTATTAACAGCCAGCAGCAGTATCTTGTGATTGTGTTGACTTACAAGTTTGATAAAAGAGTAAAAAAGCACTTTTAAGCCTATTTGCAGAAATACATTGGTTTCTTGTTGGTAATATGATATTTTCAAAGCTTCAAAGGATTAGAGGCCTGAGGTCCGAGGAATTGATATTAATTTTAACTTGATACCTCTACGCGTTCCTGGTTAAGAGACAGACAACGATCTTATAAAGGTTCCTTTTGAGATACGGAACCCTAAAAAACAATGACGCATATTAAATAATCTGTGCATTGAACGCATCACCTCTTGTTTATGTCACACGGATGAAGTGACACAGCTATTTTGAGCACGTGACACAGGTAAATACCTATTTAAATTCTAGTGTCTATGAGTTTAAGCCACACCTTATGCTCGCGTAGACTACAGAATTAACTCGTCTGCTTTAATCATACATTGATTTATTCTTGGCGATTCGATTAGCTTGGCTTAGCAGAGCTGTATTTTTGTGCCTTACTATTTTGGAAAATAAAAACAAGCACGAACTTGAATAATTTTGTCTCTGTAATGCCAAGATTTGACAAAAAGAAAAAAAAACGAAAACCTAAAAAAACCGCAGCACGAGGTTTTTTATGATTTAGACTCTATTTTTTCGGACTTCTTTTTTTTGACTATGTTATCGTTTAATATATCAGTTAATCTATGTGTTATATGAAATAATACAGTTTTTTTTGTAAAATATGTAATCAGCGCTGCCAAACTACAATTTGATTTAACCCTCTAAAGCCGTAAACTATCGATTAAAGGTGTTATCAACATAACATCCCTACGATACAAACCGCATAGTTACGGAAGCACCGTTCCGCAGGACGCTTCCAATTGGGGCCGCACCGGAAGCGGCGGCGGCGCGGGAAGATGGCGCGCGATTCGACGTTTGAATTCAAATGTTCGAATTTCAAAAAACTACTCATTCAACGTTCAACCCTCGCGCTCCGCAGACGTGTTTAATTGCAGTGTTTACGACGCATAATGAGGTGGAAAGTGAGATTCGATTTAATGATTATGGATGTCAATTTTGTGACAAATGGGACTGTTAAAACTATAAGTTTGGTTACATTTGGTATGGTTTGTTAATTAATGTGAACATTAATTACTTTCAAAGTACCTACCTATTTACTACCGTAAATAATTTAGTACCTACTGACATCGACGTACAGTCAACAGCACATCAAGTTACCAGAAACTGACAAAATTTCCCAATGAATAATAAACTCTATTGCTTCAATATTAAGTTGAAAATCGATTGAAGAAATTTGACAGTTTTGGATCCCATGACGTGCTGCTGTTGTCTGTACATAGAGATAGAATGCATTATTGCTGAGGTGATTTCGTTTTATTTTAATCATTTCAAAGACATAGGTTATAAAAAGGGGGACTGTATTTTTTACAGTCGAATTGAGAACCTTCCCCTTTTTGAAGTCTGTTGAAAAGAAAACGACTAACCTTACTTCTATAAAAGCGTTTACAGAACAAACCGGGATGGAATAATTTCCTGGCTTTGCGCGTAACGTAGCTTGTATGATCATAGCCTAATCGTTCTAGTTTTAAAACAATTACTATTAATGGAGTATAACTTTGAAAGTTTATCGTTCAGACCGCATTGCACCAAAGTGGGGGGTAGTGGTCAGTTCCCTGGTAATAAGGGAAAGCCAGGCGGCAGTTAGTAAAGCTTTCTCCGTTCTCGGGCTTTACAGTTTAATCGAATTGTTAATGTTTTTATTGTTATTAATGAAAGGGTTTTTAAAAGCTCAACGAAATTTGAAGAGTGATGGCACGGTATGGACGGTATGTTCCTTCTGGAACTGGATTCTTCGGAATTCGGGATCTACGTACAGATATATAAAATTGCTACAGTGCACTTTCAGGTTACTTTTCATGCTTAGCCATGCTTGACACGCTAAAATAATATAGTTATTGAATAAACATACGCCAGATAACAAATGGTCTCGAAGTAAGAAATTACTTTCTGTGTTACGTACGAGGTACCAGATAATAACTTATTTCTGCATCCATCAAGTAGATAGATTATTGAAAAGTATCGGACCCGTAATTTTTCTTTATCCACATAATCAAAATATTACAGAGATATATTGATTTGAAATGTCACATGACGTCATCACGCCAAGGTACAATTTTTACTTAGTAGAAGTGACGTCACGCGAGCCCGCTCTCCCGAACTTTGTCGCGCATTATCTTTGTAATTTTTTGGTTGATTGACAAAAGAAAAAAAATAGAAGTTCATTATTTTTGGATAATCTAACTGACGGACCAAATAAAAATTCATTTTCTACATCCAAAAGTATCTCGTCTACCTAAAATTGATAATCGAATTTGTAGGTCTCGACTTGCACTATATTAGTTCTTGCATTTTGATGAAATCTCGTCTATCTTAGATTCAGTTAAAAGTCAAGTGTTACCACACCGGTGCCGGTTACGATTCGTTATGCAGCCGTCGCCGGTTGCAACTCGTTAGCTTTACCAGGAAACGCAATAGTGGATCGAAAACGCCACAGATTAGCGTAAACACGCAGATGGGCTGATCCTTTGAATTTACTTTAAAAAGCATTAATGTACCTTTTTATTTTCTTATTCAATTTATATTCGCTTTTTAATTCGACGTTGAAAATAATCAGCTTATTTTTTACTTAACGCCATCTGTATTGATATAATAAAATTTTGAAATGTATCTCTAGATGTTCTCGATAAAAATGCAATTTTGTACCATTAAAAATGTATTGAAGTACAAAATAACGCCTTAATTTATTAGTTTACCTACTTCCATCTGGAAGCTTTACCGCTCAAATCAACATCTATAACAGACCCACCTTAAAAAAATGTTGACTAATAAAGAGAGAGGCCTATACTCGGCAGTGTACGTCCGTTAGCTGAAATGACGATAATTTTGTAAGACCTTAAATATGTTATATTCGACATCTGATCACAGTGCGTGTACAGCTCTGCTTAGTTTTGGGATAGATGGTTAAAATAATTTATGTTATTGTTATTGACTATCTTCAGCTCGCTACTTCATCTCTGTAGATCATCAGATCTTATGTGATAACTGATAATCGACGCTGACAGTCCTTGTAGGTCTAGCTACACATTAGTGTTACATCAATTTAACTTTGTTATTGTATGTAACCCAATTTGCTTTTCAAGATCAAATCTTCAAATCGTGTCAACGGATTGAGTCATCCAATCAATTGAGAGCCATAAAATGTTGCAAGTACAATTTCAGACCGATTTGTTTCATTAAGCGCATTATCTCCGTCCTTCTTCACAGTCAAATTAATGAAAAAAGGAGATAACTTGTTTGGGTATCATGTTATTCCCGATCTATAAGTAAAAACCGGCCAAGTGCGAGTCGGACTCGCGCACGAAGGGTTCCGTACCATTATCTATAAAAATGCCTAAAAAAAAATAACGTTTGTTGTATGGGAGCCCCGTTAAATATTAATGAATTCTGTTTTTTAGTATTTGTTATACGACAGAAATACATCATCTGTGAAAATTTTTACTGTCTGACTATCACGGTTCATAAGATACAGCCCGGTGACAGATGGACAGACGGACAGCGGAGCCTTAGTAAAAGGGGCCCGTTTTACCCTTTGGGTACGGAACCCTAAAAACACCGCGCCATCCATTCAATATCAATTTGTCTCTCAAGAATAACAGATTCAGGCACCAGCCTATCCTGTGCCTCTGATACAAATTGAGTACTTTGGGAGTAGTACGCGAACCCTCACCATGTTCGCATCCAAATCAACAATCTTTAGGCTAAGCAACAAGGGTTAGCTAGCGGTAGATTGGCGTATGCTGCTAAAGCGTTAAACGAACGACGATTTTACGCATTGCCCTTAGACATCCAGTTAATCATACAAGCATATTCATCCACATTATTCTCTTGGCACCCTTCCAAATGTGAAAGTTAAATGGCTAAACTGTGTTGTAAATCAATGATTCGTCGCGTCTGCGTCTGGAACAAACATGTCTAGTCTACGCCAGACGTTGTTGAGAAAGAGTTTTAATGATCGTATCGTGAAATAATGAGGAAGGGAAAAGAAAATGGTATTACACATTTACTTGCTAAACCGTTAAATAAAACAATGGTTGTAAAACTTGTAACAAGGATTTGGTAAACATGTTAATTTGATTCCGTAGACATTGATAGCAATAATTGATTTTGTCGTTAGTAAATATTCAAGCAAGACTAAGAACTACAATGGTCGTCTGAAACCAATATCTTACTTAATAACAGCATAATATCAGACATTATCTTGACTATTTGTATAAGCTCTCCGTAAATCTAGTCGTATTTAAAAATGCTTAATTAAATCACTACGCTTTCAAGATTTTAACAAAAACAAGGGTCCAACATAATGTTTTATAAATCATACTTGCACATCAAAATGTTCCGTTAACTAACACCCTAAAGCGTAAAATGATGTATGAAGGGCTAAAAATCTGTATGCAATTGTACCTTATTATCATAAAAACTAAAATGCAACTCAAAATGATTTTGGCCCTCTGTTCCTACTATTAGGCAATAAACATTACACGTGTTATGGGTAGTCTGCGTATTTTTATTCTACGCCAGACGCCGCGCCGTCATGGCGGAATCGATATGCTTTTTATGAGTTTACCCGCAAAACTACGAAGAGAGGCGATGGGGAAATTTAATGAGCGTAATTGTAGGGGGTGGGTGCCCTTTTCCATGCAGGGAAAGAGCTCTTGAAAAATATGAAAATATTTTGATGAAAATTTCTGCACTCTTGCTGCCTGCATCGAGGCTACGAAGGATTTAAAAGCGTGGGAAGGAGGAAGCAGGGTTCGATTCGAAACTTGCATCATAATTTAGGAGTTAAAAAAGTGGAGTTTTCAGGGAGTTTTAATTTTTTTTTTTTTGCAAGTGTATCTTTAAATTAAATTTGCTTTTATTTTGATCGTCAAATATTAGAGGTCGTGACTAGTGACTGTATGTTTAAGCTATCTGGATCTGACATTTAGGGATCTGAAATAAATTACTCACCACAACATTGAAAAACAGGACAGCTGCGAATTTAAGTCGCGTTCGTCGGCCTCCTTCTTTTTGGTTAGAGGGTCAAAAAGTTTATGGTACTTAATTCTATGTTTCTAAGGGAAAATTAACTCGCTAACTTTTTTTAAGTATGTGTAAAGCATAACGATATAGATTTATGCATTCCAAAGATTTTGGAATTTAAGGTTTGTATAAAATCAAAAAATTGATGAAGGATAACAAGAGACGTAAACGCGGGATGGCGAAAATTCCAGCTCTGATTATTAAAATAGGCACTAAACGATCTTAACCTGTATGCACTTTCTGTATTACTAATCTAAGGTATTCGTAGTGTATCAGGTATCAGTTTAATAGGTTTTTAATGAATAAACAACTTACTCAATCTGTCGTGGTGATATTCACAACACTCGTCACTCCGGAGTCATGCACCACTCTGAAAGCAATAATAAAGTTACATTAAGCCTTTGACATAAACAAAACAAGACACTATAGAAAATCCGATTGATCAACGGATCAACGTTCACCATTGGCGCTCAACTGCGAACTTGATTAGCGTTCTATGGGTTCCGTCTTTTTGTATCATAATTTCGATTATAGTCCATTTTTTATATATATTTACACAATGCACTTGTCAAATAATTAAAAAACGAATTTCGTTGCGAAATAAAAAAAAACATTTAGCATAAAATCACATAAACCTCAAGATGAGTTTGGAATTTCGCGGCGGAACAGACAGTACCCGTCAGATAGAGTTACAATTCGCATTTATATGTAGACATATCAATTGAATTGAACAATTAAAAAAAAATGCATCCCTCTATACAACTGTTGGCGTGAATAAATTATAATAACCCATGCGAAATTACGGCTTTCCAGTACTAAGCTAATGCTCTGATGGGGTAAGTAGCTAAAGCACTTGTGTTATAGAAATCAGAAACAACGACTGTACCACAGCACCCAGACCCGAGACAATATACAAAAGTTCGTTTTCTAAATTGACCCGACCGGGGGTCGAACCCGAAACCTCGGCGAATTGGCGACGCCATATAGTCCGGGGTGCTCGCCTCTCGGAGGTCGTCGAGATAACTGTGTTAATTATGATTTAGTTACCAACTCCAATTATCTGCCAATCTCTATCAAGTAATTGCATGGCGATAAATGAACGCCAATTTGATCTGATGTCTAAATCAGCTGCCAAGATTTGTTTCATTGACAACACTGCTATTTCTCAATCGTGAGTTTGTTTACGGCGACGCCCACACAGATCTTTTCATTGGGACCAAAATACTATTGTTACGGTACAGGAGACCTATTTTTGAAGCATTAAAAATGAATCCTGAGTTCTAACACGAAAACAATTCGTGTATGAAATTATAAATCTTACTATTGTCGTTTTACGTAGATGATATTTCAAGGCGGAATGAAAAACTCATTGGTTTCAAAAACCATGTAATGAGTAGCTGAAAATGAAACTTAAATATAATTAATTTAATTAATTATTAAATATTAATATTATTTTATTAAATAGAATAATTAAATTATTTCAGTTTCAATGTCAAATCTTGCCTGACTGGATGGAAAAATGCGGAACCGTAAATAGTTAAATTATTAAACCGGCATGCTCGAAAAAAAAAGTTAAAATATATCGTTAAACTTATAACCCCCCTTTTTTTTGGAACGGAGGATAACTATATGAACTAAAAAAAAAGATTATAGCTATTTCACATTTAGATTGGAATTTTAACGTACATAGTACATAGTTGTCGCTTACGGACACGGATTTTTTGGAACATTGACAGTAAGGTGGGTAGTTCGGGTCCGATCCGACCGTTCAGAGATTTTGTGTCTGTGATAAATTGTCAAACCTTTGGTACAGGGGAATGGATGTTTTAATTTGATCGGATAATACGAGCGAGCGAACGATGCGCTTTTGTTAGGCCTCCTGTGCCCTGCATGCATGTAACGTTATAGGCATACTTTACAACGATAGAAATCCAGCTAGGTCTATCATTGTATTCGGCATGGACACGTCATTACAGCGGCCCTGTATCGAATCGAATGCTCGGTTTATCAGAGCATGACGAGACGACGTTATACAATCGTCGCGCGCGCATCTGCGTTCAATACGTCTGCCAATGAGCGTGAATTCGTTGAAATCGATACATTTGTCATGACGATTTATTGTGCAGTTTATTATACTGTGGTTATAGATAGGCACTTTCTTCGTTGACCCATAATCGATTACAAGCTTGGGACTTTTATTATTTGGATTATTTAATTGTATACGTAATAATATATAATAATAATAATATATGTAATAATAATTACGAACAAAATAAACCCTAGACGCAATTATTCTACCCCGAAAAATGTATGTTTCCTGAGGGGTGCGAGATAAATATCAATGATAATATCGTATCAGCCCCCCTAGCATGACCAACAAAACGCGATATGATATATATATATAGCGATTTATCGACACCCAACTGTCAAAATATTATATAAATAGCCACCATTTTGGACTTTTATCGAAACAGCGAGCATGTCCCCGCCGGTGAAATCATGGTGATGCTCGCTGTTTCGATAATTCTTCATATTTTATTTTGATAGCTGGGTGTCGATAAATCGCTTATCATTTCATATCGTGTTTTGCTGGTCATGCTAGAGGGGCAGAATATAAATTTTAAGCGATGTTAACCTTTCGACTGGTGCACTTCAAACGCCATGTAACTAACTAACTACACCCATATCGCGACCTTGTTGCTATTTCCGTCTGCCTACTGTTTGTTACTCCTAAACTTTGTATTGGGTTGTGTGGATTTTATTCTACAACATTTTCTCATATTCAGCCCGTTAAGTTCTATAAACGTATATGACCTTACTACAAAAAAGATAAACTAGGCTTAAACCATATCTAAAGAATAGCCAACCAATTTGAAATGTTGACACATCAGACATTCGAGACATATTATTACCAAACATTTTTCAATTCAATTCAAATTCAAATAATTTATTTGTGGTTCATAGGTAAGTAATACAGAGTTGGTTGCATGCATATAATTATATTTTATTTTGATAGCTGGGTGTCGATAAATCACTTTATCATATCATATCGTGTTTTGCTGGTCATGCTAAAGGGGCAGAATATAAATATACGAGCGATGTTAACCTTTCGACTGGTGCACTTCAAACGCCATGTAACTAACTAACTACACCCATATCGCGACCTTGCTGCTATTTCCGTCTGCCTACTGTTTGTTACTCCTAAACTTTGTATTGGGTTGTGTGGATTTTATTCCACAACATTTTCTCATATTCGGCCCGTCAAGTTCTATAAACGTATATGACCTTACTTCAAAAAAGATAGACTAGGCTTAAACCATGCCTAAAGAATAGCCAACCAATTTGAAATGTTGACACATAGGACATTCGAGACATATTATTACCAAACATTTTAATTGGTTGACTTGACTAATCTTTAGACAATTTTTATAATTCCAATTTGTCCAAAAATCATTGATTTCATAAGTTTCACCAGAGAGTAAGTTTAGTTTCAATACAAAGTTTTGACAGATGTTTTTTTCAATGTTCATTATTACCTAAAATATAATTTCCTCAAAGAGATGATTTTAATACATTCGACTGCCTACTGTATCCGAGGCCAGTGACCTTTTTATCAATGGACCAAAAATTCCGTACCTCTCCCTCCTTCACTTGAGGGAGTCAAAGATTTGACCTACGCGTCTCAGACCTAACAGATAACAATTTGTATCAATAACTACCTATCATTCGAGATGACAAATTAATTGATTCATAAATCGAGTCGAAAGAAGTATCGATAAAACAAATGAAGGTTGTTAATGTTTCTTTCTTCCAGTGTCAAATTCAGGGTTTGCTTATTTTGGGGAAAAAAAATTGTGGGTTTTTTGGGGTATGTTCATTCTTATAGGATTTCATTCAGGGTAAAAACATTAAAGCTTTCCTTCCCCGGTCGAAGATCCAGAGGAAGACCCAAGACAAGATGGGAGAGTGTAGTGATGAAGGACGTGAGAGAGTGCGAGGGCTCCGAAGACGTTACGATGTCGAGGAAGAGAATGTGAAACGAAATGAAAAAGAAACATATAGAAAGCTGACCCCACCATATGTGAGATTATTAGGTGGGGAAAAAGGAGAGAGAGAGAGAGAGAGAGAGATTTAGGGAAAAAACACATAATTGAAAGAATCAAAGTTGATTTGAGACATAAAATTAGTCACTAAAATTTTGAGAAACTGAAATAAGATTTGATTAAATTCAATAGTTTTATACTATAACTAGCGGTCCCGGTGAACTTCGTACCGCCTAACAGTTTTTTTTCCTCAGATTTTTAAATGTTTTATTATTTATTCTGCTGTTCGTGGCGGAGACAAATCCAACAAATTATAAACCATGAAAATCGGTCCAGCCGTTCTTGAGATATAAGTGTTGGAACAAACACGACTTTGTTTTATATATTAAAATTTGATAAGCATTCTAGTGTTTTAAAAAGTAAAATAAACTCAGATAAATATTAAAAATGAAATTGCTGGCTTTGGTCACTTTCGTCTCCTTCATAGAAGTCAAAACGGCGTCTTTATAAAGTACTTACTGGGAAGTTTTATACAACTGTTCACTCATCCAATTTCTGACCGCACCCAGCGTTGCTTTTCTTTTACAAAATAACGCCAAGGTTATACCCAACAGTTATCGCCCGCTGCATTATCAGAAGCCTTATCGGTATAAAAAGGATTGTTTTGTCTTATAGGCACAAAAACAATGTTGTTTCCTCCTTAATGGCATGCAACGTTACTATTTATCACTCGTAAACTCGAATAAATTAAAATATATACTTATATTTTACACCTTTTGTCATCATCGTCACATCAACTCAATGGTATTAAAATATTGTATCGTAAATATCGTAATCCGAATGACACATATTCCAAAAGATTTTAATCGTTAAAAGTAGGTTAGCAACAACCTTCAAGATTCGATTAACATAGATAGACAAGCAAAGCTAATTAAAGTGTAATAAAAATCATCAAAAATTTGCAAAGATATCATTTGGCGACGATATCCCATATCCCGCCTAACCAGGGGCGTGCGGTGCATATAGGCAACTAGGCAGTGCCTACCTGGTGAATGAAATGAGGTAGACAGTAGGTACTTATAAATGTGTGTCTGTGGCTTAAGTACCTACTACCACGAAATAAAACTAATGTCCGCCACTGCGCCCAACCCATGCACGACAGTACAACTGCACGGATGAGCGCTGGGCGAAAGATGCACAGAAGACCATTACGACACATTTGCGCGCCGCGCCTGCACCGCCGGCCGGGATTGGTCTGGTGATCGTCTTATAAGAAAGATGCGCAAAAACCCCCCTCGATGCCCCATAGCACCGAAGGCTGATAACATTAACTTAAAAAAAACTAAAGCCCATTTTAGAACATTAAAAAAAATAGTTTTAAAGTTGATTAAAAATAAGAAACAAGCAGTTATTACCCAAACTGCCAAACGAGGGTTATGTATTTTAGTTAAGAGTTTTACTAATAATGGTACGGTATAACGTCTTGTTGTTTAAAATTTAATCTTTTCGCATTATCAGTGCTTTGAGTGTAAGTTTTGATAATACAAAGTAGCACAAGTCATACTGTTCGCGATTGCCGATTACACAATTCTGATAATATTATTTTGCGAATTCATTTCAGTTTTCATATGAAAATAGATAGTTTAATAACCAAAGTCGCTGATATAGCCCGACGGATTAGCCGGCTGAAGTGGCAATGGGCGGCGCACATAGCACGTAGAACTGACGGCCGATGGGGCAGAAAGGTTCTGGAATGGAGGCCACGGACCGGCAAGCGCAGCGTAGGACGCCCACCCACAAGGTGGGTAGACGACCTGGTAAAGGTTGCAGGACGACGCTGGATGCAGGCCGCTTCCAATCGGCCGATCTGGAAGTCACTGGGGGAGGCCTATGTTCAGCAGTGGACGTCCGCCGGCTGATGATGATGAAAATAGATAGTTATTTTTGTACATGTGTAAATTACATACACACCGTCCAAAAAAAAACTGAATACTTCGGTTATTCAAATCAACATCGGCTTTTACGGTTCCGTACGTCCAAAGGTAAAACGAACCCTTACAGAACAACTTCATTGTCCGTTTATCTGTCAGTCAAGTCGAGACCTACGACATCAGGAACGCAAAGATAATATTTTTTTATCGTTAAAGGATAAAATACGAAACAACGTTATCCAGCTAAAGACCAAAGTAGGTAATAGACAGTCCAAAAACGCAAGCTAAAGTGGCATGGCAGTGTGCTGGTCACATCTGTTGCAGAACCGATGAAAGGTGGAGTCAACGGGTTCTCAAATTGATTCCAGATCTCGTCAAACGTGGTGTAATATTAGGACTCCTCCTAGCCCGATGGACTGGGCGACCTTAGGACGATGGCTAGAAAAAGCTGTATGTAAATAGCGGGAGAACGTGCTGTTTGGTCCCAGGCTCACGTCCATGTGTGGACTGATCATCATCATTCATCATCATCATTCTCATTTCCAATAATTTTTATTCAAAAACTCCTACACTACACTGCGTCAATAAAGCGTCAGTAGCCTTCACCGCATAATAGTCCCACTTATATCATGACATCAACTGATCCGCAAATTGGACGCAAGGTCGGTTAGCAGTCTGTACTAAATATTGGAATTTTGAGGCTGTTGAGTTATTTATTTCTAAGGCCAAAACAAAACACTAATGTAGAATAAGAGTTACAGGGTTTTAAAATAAATACGTGTTCGTAAAATAAATGGGAAATCACAAATACGTTGTAAGTGATTTAATGTAACCGCCACACAACCGTCTACTCCCAAAACGCGTCGATATTTTTTATCTCTTTTTCGGCCGCATCTCGTTTGACCGGTCCTGCGTCCAGGACGAGTAGAAAGAGACGGACTATGGACGATTTGAATCAAAATGTGCATTGATGCAGTAGGTCTACTGACTGACCCTTAGGTTAGGGGTGGGAGGGGGCCATTCATAAATGACGGCACACGTTAAGAGGGGGGTCTCAACAAAGTAGGGGTAGGAGGGGATAGATAGATACTCTTTATTGCACACCACACAAAACAAACAGTACACAGAAAAAAATACATTGAGAATGGTACCGGATCTTAAATTTGTAGTATTGAAACAGAATTTAAATAAAACATCTAGATGTTAAATTTAAAAATATGTGACGTCATTATACGGAGGGGGGAATCTCACAAATGGGGGCCAAAATATCATGAAATTCGTGTGACGTCATTTATGGCCATAGATGGCCATTGGCCACTTACTAACTCCACACGATTGAAGTAGTTTCGGTGTGATTCGCCTGTAGTAACGTAAAGGGTTTCCGATTCGAGTCAATTTATAATTTTGACAAATTGGCTCCTCTCTGGTTGATTATAAGGCCAAATTGTTTCTGTCTGTCTGGTATCTTGTAAGTCGTAACGCGTGGCTGTTAATTCCTTACTTTCAGACTATGACATGACTATGCTTGTAATGCTTGCTTTGTGACGCATATTTATTATTACAAATACATTTTCAGTTCTTTCCACGTGGCAGAAGACCAACACGTTCGTCGGACCTACTTGTGAGAACCCTGGAAATGCCGTTCTACGAAGCATTCAGACGGTCGCAGATTCGAAATACCTGAAGATAGCTCATCATCCAGGCAACTAAGTAGACGGGGTCACGATCCTCAACCTCTGGACCGACTATGGAGGAGGAGGAGGGAATTATTAAGTACACAGTTACATTTCTCCCAAAATATTATTTTTTCCAGAAATTGCCAAAAAATACTCAATCTACCAACCCTGGCTTTTTGTGGAACTGAGCCCACTAAAACAAAGTTACATTGTGGTGTAACGGTCGAAACGTTCAAATTGTTTGACGAACCGGTCTAAGCTAATATTTTAGATTAGTCTTGCATATACCTGTCAAGTCTTAATATTAGTTTAGGCACAAAGTAACCATGACTTTTAACTTAGATCAATGGAGAGCCATGACAATAGATTAAGTTATTATGCCACGCCTTTAGCTTTATTTCAAGTGACTAACCAATCTTAGAGGTCGATTTTAATCTACTTTTAACTGTCGTACCGATTAAATACTATTAAATAAATTCTTTAACATAAATTATCTAGCCTTTAATTTAGCAAACACTTGTACAGTCAACAGCAGGTCGACCTACCCAAAAAGTGAAAAGTTCTCCAACAGATTATCAACTTTAAGCCCGACATGTAGAGATTATTTTCAATTGAGAAAATTTGACGATTTGTGGTAGGTCGACGAGCTGTTGTCTGTACTATGGCGACTAAATAATGGATAGACATACCAAAATCCGTTAATAACATCCATAACTTAAGTACAAATACTCGTGCTTACCACACAAACATTTGCCCCTAGCGGGATTTGAACCTGCAACAGTCTTGCTTTGTGGTCTACAGCGTGAACCACTAGACCTGAAGGCGAATTTTTTAAGCGTTTAAATTCGTATACGACTCTTGTGAATTCTTAAATGGGATTCCATTGAATTTCTAGTGGAAAAACTCTCTCTTATATTATTCTTATTTATTTTGAGTACTTTTCCTCACAGTCATTATTTATCAAAGCATATACTTTCAGTATCACTCATACATTCTTCGAAACGATTTTAGAAGTGTAAAACTAACCGATAACAGTATGGGACACAAGTAAATACGCTATCAGTTGGTATCTTATCATGTCTTGAAATATACTGGAGGCTTGGGCGTTTTATTGATAAAATTGCATTTTAAAATTATGAGCCAGACATCACACTTATTGTTAAAGTACAACTAGCGTCACCGATGTTGAGCGAGATTATTAAATCGTGTAACTGAATGCGACTTTGACTAGAATAGATCCTTAACTGATACATAATATATTTTTTGCGGAATTGGAAACATGATTTTCTCTGTCTCAGATGGTTTTTAAAACTCAAAAGCGCATCTGCTAGGATACCCAGCCTTAACTTGTTAGCTCTGTGCAAACGCGTCTCTGATACGATGATCGTCTCGTAAGATACGCAGAGCGACCACACTGTATAACCATTTTTTGTATAATGATGTACCAGAAAATTACAGTTTTAAAGACAATTATGTTTTCTGAGAATTGACCGAATTGACGGTCTTCAGTTCGATAATCGATAAATGTAATTTAATGATTACTAAATTGTTTTCACATTCAAAAATTTTGACAACTGAACAGCGGAATAAAGGTCATTTCCATTGCGAAGATGAATTCTGAGCATTGGACAAAAATAAATAAACTATGGATCTAGAGATTACTTCGTACAGAGACAACAGCAGTAGCACATCATGATGGTACCCAAAACTATCGAATGTCTTTAATCGATTTTCAACTTAACATTCAAGCAATAGAGATTATTATTAATTGAGGAAATTTCACAGTTTTTTTCAACCTTACGTTCAAGCAATAGAGATTATTATTAATTGGAGAATTTTAACAGTTTGTGGTTAACTTATGCTGTTGATTGTACATCCACTATTAATCATTCTCGTCACTACAATGTAAGTCAAACTCGAAAATCAGCCATACGCGCCACTTCTCAATGGCTAGGTTATTTTTAGCCGGGTTCGATACCGGAAGAGGCATGTAGGTAAGTAGCACATTGCGATCCTTATTCGTTAAAGTTAAGTGATTTTACGAAGAGGAATTGGGTAAGATAAACGAGGAAGAGAAAGAAATGGGTTGCTGTAAAATACAGACTAAAACCAGCCAAGTGCGTGTCGTGCCACGCGCAGTGTAGGGTTCCGTACTTGCAAATATATTGTAGCACAATATATTTCAGCAATTACTTCATTTAAGTCAATTTTAATTCCTCCGTGGATTTTTATTAGGTAAGAAATTTTCTAATACTTAAGATAACTCTTAACCGTTATGATTTTGCTTAAAAGCACAATTTTCATGAATTTTTCAAGATTTTTCAAGCCAATAGTTTAGCTTTAAAGTTGAATATTACGCAAACGGATCTCTAAATCGAAAAAAAGTTTTAAGTTAAATATATCATCCCCAGGTTACATTTATAGGAGCTACGGTAGCATTTTAAGGTAGGTCAGCTACCCTAAAAATATATTTTTCAAAATTTTAATCTACCACTGTCGGCGTGATTGATATACATCTTCTTCTTCTTTGGCCTTGCCTTTTCCCGCTACACGGGGTCGGCTATTCCAATCATGCGATGCCACGTAGTCCGTCGCTGTGCGTCCTCTTCCCACAAGACCCAGTTCCTTCATGTCCCTCTGGAAATTCGTCAGCCAGGTGCACTGAGGTCTTTCTCTTCCCCTCTTTATAGAAGCCCAAGAAAGGCATTTCCTTACGACATGATCCTCGGTTCTACGCATTACGTGACCGTACCATCTCAGCCTGGACTCGCTCAGTTTGTCCGTTATCTTTGAAACTATGAAGCTCCTGATTTACTCATTGCGAACCTTGTCTTTGAGAGTGACTCCTCCTGCCCATCGTAGCATATTACGCATTTCCGTTGTGTGGAGCTTTTGCTCATGCATCTTATTAGATTCCCAGGATTCGAAGCAGCGCAGGTCTAACAGCCAGCGTGATTGATATACATACTTCCACAAAATTACAGCTCTCTAGTGTCAACAACCTCAGACGGACAGAAAGACCGACATGACGAAACTATAAGGGTTTCTTGTCAGGACTACGGAACCCTAAAAAGGCTGTAAATTCGGTACTTTAGGAGTTTACAGACACAAAAAAGCATTAAACTTACCTACTTTAGTTATACATGCATAGAATACAACTGTGATATACGCAGTCTTTATCCCATATTCAAGTTTAGAAGTCTTTCTATATCATCATCATCATCAACAGCCTATATCAGTCCACTGCTGGACACAGGCCTCTAAAAGGCAGGCGGGTTGGCGATCGCAGTTTGGCCAATGGTGGAGGTGTCTTTCTATATATATTTTAATATTTATAATGCAAGTTATGGAAAAGCAGGAGCTACTGGCACAGGAGTATAACTACTACTAGGCTAGTATCAATTACTGTTTATGTCACAACTATGACAGACCGAAATAAATGTATTTTGATTTTGATTGAAGTAATTCCTAAAGCGATTATTATGTCATCCACATAAACACGTGTTCTTGTTAAACTTTAGATTGTGACCTTTTATTATTACGAGACGTCTGACATTACAACACCTACGCCGATTCATAACGGCAGTCTGGTTCATTAGTTCGCCCGGACTATAAACCAGCAGTTGCGGGTTCGAATCCTGCAAGGGCTAATCATTTTTGTGATAAGCACAAACATTTTATACTAGAGTTATGGACGTTTATAATGTAACTTAAGTACGTTTATTATCTGGTTGCCATTGTACAATCACTAAAAGTATTGCAAAGTTTGGTGCTAAATAATTTGTATTATTGTTACATCCAAAAATTAAAGAAGTAAAGGTATTTAAATAAATAATCAAACGTAGTGTAGGACGCCCCCCCGGCTAGATGGACCGATAACCTGACGAAGGCAGCTGGCAGCGACTGGATGCAAAGGGCGGGAAATTGTGCGCTGTGGCGCTCCTTGGGGGAGGCCTATGTCCAGCAGTGGACTGCAACAGGCTGATATGAAAGGTATTTATCTATAGAGTAGGTAGTAACTGTTTTGCAACAACCATATCCTTAAATTTCTTTTTAAACTCAATGACTTCAACTCTAAATTTTGCCTTTTTAGGGTTCCGTACCCAAAGGGTAAAACGGGACCCTATTACTAAGGCTCCGCTATCCGTCTGTCTGTCCGTCTGTCACCAGGCTGTATCTCATGAACCGTGTTAGTTAGAGAGTTGAAATTATCACAGATGACGTATTTCTGTTGCCACTATAACAACAATATCGAAATAAATAAATATTCAAGGGGGCTCCCATACAACAAACGTGTTTATTTTTTGCCCTTTTTATAGATAATGGTACGGAACCACCCTTCGTGCGCGATGTCGACTCGCACTTGGCCGGTTTTTTTTTAATGGCCACGATGACGTTTGTATCATCTTGAGTCTAAGACTTAGACCATGTTCCTGTTAAACTTCCTACTGTGACATTGAGGTATAACGACACGTCTGACTTTACGACACCTACGCTAAATCATATGGTAGGTAGGAGGTAGTTTGTGGTGACATTGGTAGAAATTAATTCTGAGATTTGTCATCGACGCTTTGGGACGAGCAATCACAACAGGGTAATTTAATGCCATTCTAGAGGTTAAAAAACACGACGGTGTTTTGGTGTGCCAATCAACTCGAAGTTAGCCGCTTTTAGGGTTCCGTACCCAAAGAGTAAAACGGGACGCAATTACTAAGACTCCGCTGTCTGTCCGTCTGTCACCAGGCTGTATCTCATGAACCCTGATAGTTAGACAGTTGAAATTTTCACCAGATGATGTGATTTCTGTTGCCACTTGCCGCTATAACAACAAATATTAAAAAACAGAATAAAATAAATATTTAAGGAGGCTCCCATACAACTAACATGTTTTTTTATGTATTATATATTTTTATGGATAATGGTACGGAATGCTTCGTCCGCGAGTCCGACTCACACTTGGGCGGTTTTTTGTATTCTAATATGCCATAAGTAAGTAAGTAGTAGTGCGGTGATTCGCCTTAAACAACGGGTACTGTTTTTGATACCTGGTTTGGTCGAATTCATATCCCTTTTTTTCCTTTCCATAAAAATAATAAATATCGGATAGCATCACATAACATTGCTCTGATTCTAAGGTAAGCAACTAAATAACTAAACTCGTGTGACCGAAACAACGACTACCACAACACCCAGACCCGAGACAATATAGAAGTTTATTTACTACATTGACCCGACCGGGAAGCGAACCCTGGACCTCAGAGATGGCGACGCCAAGACGCGATCGCCTCTCAGTTGTGAAGGTTGTTTCCTTTAAAAATACAAGCTGTTTCAATACGTTAGCGCATGACTCATTCATGGTTGCATAAACTTTTTTACAGTTTGGTAACCTATACAGTTGTGAACAAAAGTCAAAACAATAAATAAATATGGCCAGACAAAACAACAAACTGTCATAACCTCGAAGTAAAATACTATATTGTCTCGGGTCTGGGTGTTTTGGTGCCGTCGTTGTTTCTGATATCCATAACACAAGTGCTTTAGCTACTTACTTTAGGATCAGAACAATGTATGTGATGTTGTCCGAATTTCAAAAAATATAAGAAAACATTTTTGCTACGTTGACCTGACCAAAGATCGAACTCAGAGCTGACTACGCCGTATAGTTCAGGTTACTTGCCTCTTAGCTACGGAGGTCAAATATATATTGAATGTAATAAATTTCCAAAAAATCCTGAATTACCTTCTGGAAATCCAACCCATCACGACGCACGGATGTGAGGCGAGTATCCGGTAATTGGGCTACCACCGCTCTTTGCACATGAAAATAAAATGTACATAGGTACTTTTGCTCGTGACTGTCAACGTAGACATTGCGTAAACAAAGTTCATTATAGCTTTGCCATTTCGCAGATTGTGAGACCGGCTTTAGTGCTTAAAGGTTCTACACCATTGTAAGCTATACTATAGATTTATAGCTTTAGTCCACGCGGAGGCGCATAAAACGTTAAAGACTGGATTTCATAAAAATTACACCAAAAGAAAAAAAGGCGATGACAATCCAACATCGAAAAGCGCTGCATACGAATCCCTACGGAGCTTTCCGGTGCGAATACTGGCTAGGGAGCGACCATAAAGATCTGAATGGTATGGTTTTCTAAAAGAATAACGTTTGGGTATAAGAAGTTAGAAGTGTTAAAGCAATAAACCTGTAGCAAAGGCAACCGTGGCAGCCTAAAACTAAGACGACGGTTAGTTATTATATTAGTCATTATAAATGAAATTATGTAAGGTAGAGTACTTGTATTAGTGTTCGTCTTGTCGGTTGTCCTAGTAAATTAATAAATAAAAGTATTGATCAATACATATATGTATCTAATTAGATAAGTTCATAATCAATCAAAACTCAGATATTTTATTTAAACCATTCAATGTACCAACTTTAAGAAATATTATAATCACTACACAATGGCGGGCATTGGTAGGTGTTTTGATTAAAATCAGTTGTTTTCATTATTGACACATACATATTTGCAAGAACCTACTGCCTACTCAATTCATTTACCAAGTAGGCACTGCCTCATTTCCTATATGCACCGCACGCCCCTGACACTACATGAAAAGACATCTAGAAAATTGTTACGTATTCCTTCGAGTTCTAGCCTGTTACGACACCCATACTTTTAAAGAAAAGACCAAACTCCTTATGAAGAATAAAATGATCTTCGCTGCTTAACATCACACTACTCTCGATTAGACTTGCCAGCGCTAATATAGTATATATAGTATTATAGCTCCCGCTACACCACAAGCCTTACCAAACCGGTCCAACTAAAGCTCAAGATCGGCAACGGTACTTAGGATCATAACGTAAGTCACACCCTTTGGTCACTCGACCTGTCTTGGGTTAGCACGAGAATAACTATTGGATTACCTTATGTGGAATGTCACAGTGCTCACACATGATAGTCCATAGATAGAGGATTATACGACGTGTACAGGTTCCCGTCCGGTGCATCATATATGATACATTGTAATAGCACAGTATCTAAGGATATCTAGCTAGACTATCAGTATTATATCGAGTAAGAAATCTAAGTAAACTAGGATTACAACAGTCGCGGATGCCGAATACTGCCGATACAAGACGAAATGATGTCAGTTGTCACTGTCGCTGTAGAATGTAAAAAAACGTAGTATTTAAATTCTGTTTAGAGTTCATTTCTTTTGCGCATGCAATATAATATCTTCTGATATCGCGCGATTTTTAATCAAATAATATAGAACGACAACCCTTATACGCTCCATAGACGTATCTCGCCAAACAGGCCTAGTTTCTGCTAACCCTATCTAGTACCAGAAAAACTCTCTAACATCAATACACAGGCCGAATCTGTCGATTCAGTTACTCATACCGTATTGGCAGCAGTCCAGGAGGCGTATTTTTGAAGCATCCGAATCGAATCCGCATACGAATTTACAAGAATCATAATTATATGAACTCCTAAGAGATTGTACACGATTCATGAGATTTCGTATGCGAATTGGAATTCGAATGCTTCAAAAATACGCCTCCAGAACCGAATCGTACGTTTTAAATGTCTGAAAGTGTTTCTTTCTCAATTGACTCACATTGAGGGTAATATACTAAACGTAACAGATTCAATTATACCTATACGATATAAAAACTTCAAGGCCTTTATTTCGGTGTTGAGTACTAATAAACTTTTGCATTCGTCTGTATCGAATGCAATGCAAAATTGTAAGCAAAATAATTACATTTTCATAATTATTTAGGTATAGATATCCGCAAAGCATCACCTGATTCTATCAATTTTAGACTCAATTATGTCCATTCCCTGGAGTTCTGTGACACTTGCATCCTGCGCCTTCCAGCGATCTTGACTAGGTAGTCAGTCTTAAGGGTCCTAACGGTTGTCAATAAAATGTTTTATTTTAAGAGTCATTTATTAAAGATGCGGTAATATTGGTGCGGAAATTAGACGAGGATTATGCGGAAGCTTTTACTATGGATTTTAAATAAAACTTATTTTTTAAAGTAAATTCTAGAAAATAATGACTGCAAAAGAAAACTGTCAGCCGCACCGCTGGCCGTGATTGGTTGTTAGCTTTGCACACGCGTCTCTGATACGATCATCGTCTCGTACGATGCGCAAAGCGATCCCAACTCTTTGCCCCAGCGCTCAACATCGGTACCGGGTACTGTATCTCCAAAGATGTTTTTCTTTTTTTTCTCCAGGTCTGTCTGTTCTGTGCATTGTAGCCGTAGGCATCCGCCCATAATAAGGAAACTTGGCATGCGGCCAGAGACAAGACATGACGTGTCTTACATGCCGGATTTGTGTCAGAATAGTATATTCAACGTTAGAGAGAAATAGTTTATGGTAGCCAGATTACTCGTTGCAATATGCAAAAAAAAAATACGGACATTTGCGTTCTGTACACTACAGACAGCCAGCTTGTAGGTTTTTTTAGTAAGAATCAATTTTTTGCAAATAGTAAGTAAGTAATTGCGGACAGATGGAAAATAAAGCAGAGAATTTAAAAAAACATACCTTTAACATCATTTAGTTATGAGATGCCAGACTATAAATTCACAAGGAAAATCTCTAAAATCGTGTTTATTTACAAAAAATCGAACCGACAATCTACCCGTACTACTCGTATGACGAGGCCACTGCGCCTCCCGATCTAACTCCATAAACATTTTATAAATACTGTTGAATATTTGACTTTAGTATTGTGGAAACTGCATTAAAAACAAAAATATGAGTATGCAATTATGTGCCATCTCGCTACGTGACCCAAGTCCAACGCTGCTGGACGTTAGCCAAGTGACGTCACCAGCCTGTCCCACCACTCCCGAAGTACCGACTCAATGAGAGCTTTATCGATGCCGATCTACTTAGTATCGGATAAATCTTATCGATTGCCGCTCGGTAAGCGAACGTCAAGTGATGTCAGCAGGTTGTTGCGATTGTATCGAACGAAAGCTATCGATGTTGAAGATCTTCGATATTCCCAGTAGTTCGTTTAGGTGTATGATGTATCAAACAGTATTTTTGCAAAGAAACGAGAAGTAAAAAAAAAACGGTTTCGGATTAGTTTCTCACTTTTTTGGTAGTGTACGGTGGCCGTACAATCGCTCCTAAACGAAACGATATCGAAATTCGTCATCTCCTGTCAGATATAAAAACCGGCCAAGTGCGAGTCGGACTCGCGCACGAAGGGTTCCGTACCATTATCTATAAAAACGACAAAAAAATCACGTTTGTTGTATGGGAGCCCCCTTAAATATTTATTGTTTTCTGTTTTTTAGTATTTGTTGTTATAGCGGCAACAGAAATACATAATCTGTGAAAATTTCAACTTTCTAACTATCCCGGTTTATGAGATACAGCCTGGTGACAATGACAGACGGACAGCGGAGCCTTAGTAATAGGGTCCCGTTTTACGCTTTGGGTACGGAACCCTAAAAACGATGTCAATTTACCACTTGATTTTTTAATCCCATACATATTATTATTTTTGAACTTCGATATGGTTTTTGAGTTGTTACTTTGGCTCTGGCCTCTGGTTCCCCTAGGCAACACAATACTAACTTTTATAGACCGAAAGTTAAGATCGGTCTTCTGATAATAATTATGATATCACCGTGCACACGGTAACTATTAATGGTCGTAAATTGTAATTCGTAAAAGTCCTAATCTTTGAGTTCTTTGGGTTAAGAGAGCCTAGGTAATTGATATTAAAGCAAATGAAATAAGCAAGATTTGTTAATTATATTTCGAACGATTTCGTAATCCGGATGCTATTGCTTTAAAGATACAAATATCAAGTACCTACCTTTATAATAAATTCTAAATTGATTCATAAACAATATTATATCCCATAAATACAAAGTTTTATTCTTGAATCTATTCTGTAATTAACATCAATAATGTTGGGTAATCCATTACCATAAAAATAATTTCAAAAGGCTTAAGAGAAAAAAAAAACTAATGCAAAAACACGCCAATATGGCTACTAATGGTTTTAATAACCCTGATCTATTTTGTGATGTAATATAATTGGTAAGTACAGACATCGGGATTTAAATAAACTAGTTTCTTGCCGCGACTTCGTTTATCTATACATGGTGGCCCAGACCAGACGGTTTTTTTTTTCAGAAAATTGGCTTCGTGTCACGAAAAAAAAACGCGTGCATTTAATTTAAATTTGTTTTTGGAAAAGTGACTTGTTGAAACTCCATAGATTTTTATTTTTTTTCTCCGACACAGGTTCGGTTCTAAATAAATCAACTCCCTAAAAAAAAAATATCTATCTGGTCTGGGCCACCCTGAATAGACTTCAGTATGGTGTAGGTAGACGCCCGTCTGGTGTAGTAATACGCGCTCTAGACTACAATTTCTGGCGGTTGCGGGTTCGAATCCCGCAAGGGCCAAATGTGAGTGTGATGAACACTAGCATTTGTACCACCTTCATTCATTAGTGTTTTGTCTGACACATATTTATTTATTCAGTCTACACAAGATAGTCTGTCCATCGGGCGCGAAACATCATTAACAGAATGATGCAAAGATGAGACACACGCGTTGAGTTCATATAAATTATAATAAAGCATTGTCTGGCACTAAAGTAGACTTTAATAATATTCGCTTAGTGAATAAAAATAACATATTCATGACTAGAGTCGCCATGTTTTCTATTTGCATGGGACGTCCAGTTTTGCAACTGTTTTCTTTTCTTCTAGAAAAAAACCTCCATAAAATAATCCTGTATAAAAAAAACAGTTTTCTCTGTTCTAGTTCTTTGTCCTGTTCCTTTTGATAGTTTGAAATTGATTGGTCTGTCCATTTTGATTAAGTGAATCGAGCTTCAGACTACATACCATCGTTTGAATCCTGGAAGTTATGTGGTGGTGCAAATGCATGTCATGTGCATTAACCTTTAATTACCACGAAACTGGCTACAATAGAAAACCTTTATTGGGTGTAACCAGAGTCCCTATGCCACTCAAAGGTTATCCATTATCTAGTTGTGACTGTAGATATTGTTGTAACATCGAAAACGTAAAAACAAAATGTTTTTAATAAAGAGCCAATCAGCAGCTACATGTACAAGTGCATACAAAACAGGTTGTATAATAACTTTTGAATATGGCCTCCTGATAGGCTGATGGCCTCCAAGTCCCATAATTAGAACAATTAAGTAAAATTGACATATTTTTATGTGCTGTCAAAACGCACCTCTGCCTTATAATTTATCTGGCGATAGCAAGCTATGACGTCATTGTTTACCGGACTCAACTGCCTAACTTTTTATTGGTTTTGAAGCGAACTAAAATCCGATTCTTTCAATAAATGATACTATAGCATGTAATCGGGCCTAAAATTAGCTGTCAAGTTTAATAAAGGATGTCTTTAGATTTTTTATGACTGATGTCACATCCCAATTTCATAAATTTTGTTTTACGTCCCTTAAAAAACTGAATAACTGGCTACACTACTCATGTACCATATCAAGTATATGCAGAAAGCCGTGTTCAGAACGCGGTCGCGATAATACAATGGAGAATAATCACGTACGTTGTAATGCAAGTAGTGAGTCTGTGTACTGTTAGTTTTACATAAATGTGCGGTTTTCACTATATAACCTTATGAGTTATGAACAATGAGCTTTTAAGGATATATACGATATGACGTGAAAACCAAAAAATCTTCTTAAACCTAAACTGACTAGCTATTTGAACTTCAAAGATGAAATGGCAATATGGCGGACAATAAAGGGCCGACATCTCTAGGGTTCCGGGTTCGATCTCCGGTCGGGTCGATGTAGAAAACGAACTTTTCTATATTGTCTCGGGTGTGGTGTTGTGGTACCGTCGTTTTTCCTGATTACTAAAACAAAAATGCTTTAAATACTTACCATAGGATCAGGGCAATGTATGTGATATTGTCCAATATAAAAAAAACACCTTTGACAATTTATGAACATTGAAAACGAACATTAAAATGAATGTTCAATTGTTAACAAGGCCTCCTCCAACTGTCGCCACTTCTCTCTATCATTTGCTACTCTTTACTACATCCCACATGCTATCCATGGCTTTGATGACTTCAACACCAAGTTTTAGTGGTCTACCTCATTTTCTCTTTTTTTGTGTCTTGTGTACCAATTCATCAATATTTTTGAAAATTTTTTACTTCTTCAAACTGTGGTCTGAGCACTTCTATTTAAGCTTTTTTTATTAATTGATAACATCTTTCGTTGTTGTGTGTTTCTTAATGGTTGCAGTTTTAAGCAGTCCGACAGTCTTTTTTCTATCATGCTTCTTTCAATGGAGTACTGACATGTTTCTGTTCATGAAAGGAAGCTAAGGAAGCTTCCTTAACTTCCTTTGTGAGTGCTCAGGTTTAGCAAACATAAGCAAGTAGGTATAGGAAGTAAGCATGTATTAAAAAGTTTTTGTTTGATAATAGTGTTTGATATCTTTTACACTGCTACTCATAATTTTATTTAAAAATAGATTAGCAATGTTTAAGAAAATCAAGCTTATGAAAAAGAGTAGTACCAAAATATACACATTTTTTTTAGTAGGTAGGTAGCGTGTTCTGCTATAAATTTACAAATACCATTTGGATCTTGTTATTGGTCTCAATATCCATAATCCCAACACAATATGATACCTAACTGATTTTACAACTTTAAGTTGAATAATTAAGTCTTCAAAGTCTTTGTTTAGAAATGAAAAAAAGTGGTGACCGATTATACTCGAGTATGATTGATCAAACAGAATATTTTGTTTTATAAAAACACAAAATTTTTAAAATACTGTTTCCTTTTATTATATTAAAATAATTTGGACACATCTAGACTTTTAAAACACAATACCCGTTTTATAAAATTGTTAATAAAACCAGTATCCGTTAAACCATAGATGAGTAGTAACACTTTTTTCATTCAACAAATCCGTTGGGTGTTTTTTGCATCATAGCAAGTTGTTAGTGGTTTTTTGTGCCTAAACGTCCTCAGTCGTAGCTTTTGTATATGTGAAACCTACTTTTTTATTACTTTAGTACCATGGATTGCTGTACAAATAAATCATTTTAACAGTTCTTGTAACTTACATATTTTTAGATATACGACTTATTTCATCTTTTTATTACTAAAATACATGGTACCAATGCAATAGTGTCTATAAATTTATGAAAACAATTTATATCTCCCTTGCTTAAAATTTCATAGATGTATAAAACATTATGATAACTCAGAATCACAAATTTCAACAATTTTCAATAAAATAACAATTATAATTACAAATTGTTACCTAACAATAAATAATTACTGGTGCTTGAATAAAATACTGTTTTTATCAACACATTAATTAGCCATATCTACAAGCAAGATAATATGCAAATAAAACTAATTTTATCACAATGGAGATTAAATAAAAAAGTTATTGTGAAAAAATATGTATTTTACTAACATTTCTATCTAGCTCATGTAATTATAAGAATTGGATCAAGTCATCAAATCAGAATCTATACTGGAATCAGCTCATAATAAGTCGACCAAATTGAAAACACCAATCATTAAGTCACGTTACGCGGTAATAAAGACGTAGCTCACTCAGTCGGAT
The DNA here is from genome assembly GCA_950371115.1 of Anania fuscalis. Taxonomy (NCBI): domain Eukaryota; kingdom Metazoa; phylum Arthropoda; class Insecta; order Lepidoptera; family Crambidae; genus Anania; species Anania fuscalis. The sequence continues at coordinate 3,356,141 of OX493352.1, forward strand.
TACACGGTCAGCGGTGCCCGCCCGGCCCTATGACATCACCTTTTTATTGAGTACATTGATAACATGGTACATATCTAATTGAACAGAGCGAGTTACGCCCAAAATCTTATTGTACGCGCTATAAAAATAGTCTTTACAACTCTACAAAGACTATTATTTTCGTCCCAATTGATGATTAGAATAAAATGAACGTTTCGGCATAGATATTGGTGTCAAAAAGCAAGTTTTTAGTTACCGAAATAACATAAAACCGCGTAGCAACGCAGTAAACGTTCTAAATCAGATCGTCTCGCAAGACGTGACAAAAAAACGACCCCGTTTGGAAGACACACCCTATGCAAGAGTTCCGCACAAAAACTCGTTTTACACAGAAACCACGACCGGTGTAATGGAAATGTAAACAGATTCGAACGAAAGAAAGCTAAATGCACGCAATACGTACCGGCAATCGGCTCCGGAAGGCAATAGACGTAGATTTTTTCTCAGTCACTTCACACACACTTCTCACTAGAATAGAAGCTATGTAATGCACTAAGCACATAAACTACGTAACATCATACAAAATACACGCACAGAATGTTTATTTTTATTTTAATGCACTAGCACCAACGACATATCGCGCAAACACTTTAATTCGTTCGTAAAAAAGAATACGATTTGCACGCCACCGAACCGGAGTAGGTAGATCGATGCTCGGCGAGCTTCGCTTTTTCGCCGCGCGTCGCTGCGATTTGTCAAATTAGTTATAATTTCTTGAACAGATGGCGCAGCAGTCGCAAATGTTACCACAATCAACTCCAAATTACCATTTTCAAATAGGCAAAATAATTTTAATAAAAAATATTTTAATAAAAGATGTTTTCCTTAGATACTACTCGCCATATTTTTTAACATATTTAATTTAATCTGTCATATATATAAAAACGCATTCACATTATGTAATCTATCCTAACGGTCGGTTATTTTATTTAGTCTAACCCGTTAAGGCTAAGAACGATATCTCATTTAATCGACAAAAAAAAATTGGGGTGTTAAAATCCTACCACCAATAAAAAGTGTCATTTTTTTAAAATGAATTCCGGTCTGCTTAACACTTGAGACAATAACTGAGGTTTTATGTGTCGTAGAAACGTGAAAGAATATCACAAGATAGCTAAAAGAACAGAGTAACTGACCAATAACTTAATTTTTGATGTTTAGAATTTTGTTGGCTAGTAAAAAAATATATTTATAAAATTATTTTCAAAACATAAACTATATTTTTGTAGTTTCGATAAAAATAACCCCCATTAAACAGTATTTTATTTGCATTGTTTTGAAAGTATTTGAGTTTTCCTTTCTAACGATATCAAAATTGTCACCATACGTTAACAAGTTCAGGATTTAGCATTACTCACTTTGGGACCCTATTCAAGGCTAATCAACAATAATGAGCAGATAGATTTTGTAGGCAAAACGATATCAACGTAGCCGATAAGGATAGAAGATACGTACAATGCGCCAGAGAAGCTATTGTCATAGTAACGATATAAGGCAATATGTATAAGGTCCCTGATGATTTTCAATCGTTGCAAAACTGTGTCTACAAACTCATCGATTTCATTACTACTTTCGCAATTAAAATAAATAAATACCCCCTATTCAACCTATTCAACAGTATTAGCCAACGCCATTCTACGGACACTTTTTAATACACCGACCTGGTCCTCCTTACTTCTTAATCCAATAAAGCAATATAGAAAACGTCATGATAATGATGCGTAAAGTTTCGCTTGACATTAATTGATAATTCTATATTAAAATTTAATTTTTTATTTGACATTATGCAGGGTGTAAAAACAAAATGGATCACTTCTTTAAACCACGTGATCAGCTGGTCATATACGACAACTTTTTGTATGGTAGAAACATCGAAATCAAAATTTTATTTTAGCTGCTCCATACGAATTCACTCGCATACCTTGATGATAATTTATGGAGCATCTGAGAATAAAATCACGATTTCGATGTTGCTCCCAAAGATAAGTTGTTGTATACTAGGTGTTCACGTGGTTTTAAGGAGTGTCCCATTCTTTTGTGCATTCTGTATATTTTATTCGGTATATATTTTAATTTTTATGAAATTATATAATTGCCTTGTGTGCGCTTTGGAGAACTCTGTAAGCATGCCTGTAAACTAAAATAAATAATTATAATTGAATTTTAAACCAAAACATGATCGCTTCTAGCGATAAGACCGCCTAAATTGTACCATTCTGAATGTATTTTCTTTTATTGTGATGTTTGTTTTGTGTGGTGTGCAATAAAGAGTATCTATCTATCTATCTATGAATCACTAAGAGAATTCCCTACTTTTTGATGGGAATTTTCATTTACTGTAAACACTGGATGATACGCTACTCCTTTTCATGCATACTAAACCAAGTAATCAAACTAAAGAACCAACTTATTACACTGAATTATGAGAAATGAAAAAATATTTAATTATTTGCATAAAAATGATTTTATTAATAAACACTATCATAAATGTATGCATTCCAGATTTACTAAAAAAAACAACAAAGCACGAAAATCGAAAACGAAATGAAACGTTCTATTCATTTTACGTTTAACGTTTCATTTTACTAAAGTAAAATTAAAACTATTACTTTTGGACCGGAACTTCGAATTTCATAATAAAATATAAAAATTTATCAATACCTTATATAAAATAAATGTGATAAAAAAATGGTTTATAAAAATTCATGTATAAAAAAAATGCGAGTAATGAAACGCAATTGACTACAGGTGTAAAAAGCTGAGATCCATCAATTTCAATCTTTAAAAAAACAGTACAAACCAAAATGGCTGTCGTTTAGGTCGAGCTTGTTGTTAAATTTTTATTTTTGCAAAATTTTAAAAACTGAAGACACAAAACTGAGGTGAAGTATTAATATTATTAACTAAGTTATCATGAAAAATGAAATCAATGTTAAATAACCTGTACTTTCTTAAATTAATAGGACAACATGGGGCGGTCGCCTAGCCCGACGCGGCGACGCGACGATCGGCGTCGGGAAGACAGGAGAGACCGAGATAGGGACCGTGAAAGGCGAAGACAGCGGACCCGGTCCCGTTCGCGGTCTCTGGAGCGCCGGCGGCGTTCACCAGATCGCCGGAGGTCGCCTTCACCGCGTCGGAGAAGGTCCCGTTCTATTTCTCCAATTCCTACCTCATCCTTCGCGCCAAAGGCTAAAAAGACTTTTGGGGAGCGTCCCATCGTGACCCCGGCCGATTTAGAAGGAAAAACGCCCGAAGAACAGGAGATGCTAAAGGTAATGGGCTTCTGCGGTTTCGACACAACAAAAGGTAAGAAAGTCGATGACAATGTTGAGGGAGATGTCCATGTTGTCCTCAAGAGGAAGTACAGACAGTACATGAACAGAAAAGGTGGGTTCAACAGGCCATTAGATTTTGTTGCGTAGCCGACTGGCCATTTTCACATGCCAAGACCTGCAGGGTCGTTAGAAACTGTTTTCGAAACGCATGTGATATGTTTGGGTATGTGGAGCTTGATGCAGTATGTTTAATGTGGCTTTCTAGGCCTTGGGAACCAGTATTTTAAATAATTACCCTAAAATCATGCTGGCTTCATTTTGCCCTTTGGAGGACTTAGTAAATTTTAAGACATTAAAAATGTCAACTCATTGGGAGTATAATTAAAAATGCATCAAAATTGATCTTGCAAATAAAAAATAAATCAAAAGTTAGTAAAAGAGATTGTCCTATTTCGAAGAAAATACTATTTTTGGTCTAGCTAATACCATGCTGTTATCTTAATCAGGTTATATAGTGAGTTTTTGTTCATTTTATTTTGAACAACTGGTAAAATCAAATAAAAGTAATTGTAATCTAGCCAGCTAACACCATAGAGGTTGTTAGTTACAACAGCTCAACAAATTTCTTGTCCTGGACTTGTAGGGCTGATGTTATATCAAAAATATCTGCATACTGTACAAGCTGCCACAAGCTAGTTATATAAGTGTTACACACATTGTTTTCCCATTTTCTACTCGCATTTCTAGAGTTTGAATGATGTACTCTTCAAAAACAAAGACACCACAAATGAGACATTTTATACCTATTTCAATCCTATTATTGCAATTTTCATTCTTTAATAATTGCACTTCAAAATTAATTTTTCTTTTTTAAAAAGGTGTGAAGCTCTTTAACATATTCCAATTAAATTTTATACCCTACCACTGCTTCAGGGCTATGTTTTGGGCACATTTTTGATTACACTTATGAGTATTTAGGCCCTTAGATTTTTTTTTCGATCTTAGTTCGATAATTTTCTTTACTCATTTAAAATAGCAGTTTTTGAATAGTACAACAGTCAGATCCTACAAAATAGTCTTAGTGGTTGGTGAAAATATTAAATAAAAATTTCATCAAAAAGTACAGTCAGTAGTAAAAATTTAAAACAAATAAGTTATAAAATTGTAATGAAGAAAATATTGCACAGGATTGTTCCACGATAGTTGCATTCCACTTAAATGAACCTATTTTTCCTTTACTTTATTTTGAAGTATAAGTCATATGAAAAAGTAATCTTGGACTAACGGCACAAATAATAGTTGAATCTATTTTCACCAGTCACTCGGACAACTAGTTTTAGGTTAGTGTAAGTCCGTTGAAACAGTACCCGCGCGCTGCTCAAGCCCGCGCGGGCCCGGCCTGCGCCCTGCGCTCCAAGAAGCGCCCTGGAGTCCCCTGGTTGTGCCCTGCGACTGCATTTGCTGTTGTTCTCAATAGTTTATTGATAGTAAAGAGAGAAGTAAGCAGGTATCGGTTGTTTTTAAATGGTCCCAGAAAAATGATTGATCTTCTTGTTTAGATGTATCATGTGCAGAGTCAAGGAATAGAATTTCTTGGCTGTGTATGAGTTTCCAAATCTCATGGCTTTTCGTACATACAAGGAATAAAAATCCTCGTTACTGTCGTTCTAAATATATTATCATGCCCTTTAGGTATTAGTGAAAAGTAAAGAATAAGATCATTCTTATTATCCTAGGTTGAAAATTAGTAGACTAAAAGCAGTTTTTAAGATTTTCATATGGCAAGCAAAAAGAAAAGCCACCTTTTACTAATCTGGGGTTACTCTTCAATTGTAATCTTTCTCTCCATCAGAGCTTACACATGCTAAAATTCAACATTTAAGACCTTTTTCATTCTTATTGTGTATTTTTGCATGCACAGCTCCCTTGGATTGCTAGATTGTTTTTTCCCAAGAATGAGACAACAGACAAATGCAGGAAACCGTGAAATAAGACTGAAGTAGGCCTGCCAGTTATCGTTTCCCGTCGACGTGCCACACACACCGTCTTTCCACGGGAAGTAATAAAAATGCAACATTAATATTAAAAAAAAGGTTTTTAAGATTTTATATTTTTTCTAAATTTAAACTTATTGGTTTGACCCACACACTTTGATAAGTCTACGATTTTCTTTTATGGTGAGAGAATTTTCTAAGTCAGTAAACTGTGTGATTTTTTTGACCTTTCATTCCCGATAAAAGTCATAGATTTATATGGAGCAGACTATACTGTTTTATGAGATAATCGTTAAAGTGGTAATAGTTGCATTTTTGTTACTGCCTTTGGGAAGGAAACTTAGCAATAATGTAGATACAGAGTTATTTACTATACACGCCATTTTACACACCCCTCCCCCTTTACCCCCATCCTCCACAATGTACAATAGTTAAAGACTTGTATGTCAGAATGTTTTGTCTTTAGTTTTTTTTATTACTTTTTGAGCCAAACATTTTTAATCCTTAATTTTTTTAACAAAAAAAAAAGTTGGCTCAAAAACAAATTATTAAAGACAATGCTTTCTGCCGTGCTGGTCTCCATAGCCCATATTATACAATAATATACACAGGTTGCTTGAAATGTGATATTTTTTTAACTGATAATTATAATTATCGCACACACGTCGCGCGGGGGTTAGGCCTGCGATACTACGTTCAGCCAGGATGACTCCAGGGTGTTTGTCACACCATCCACACTTTAAAATGAATCAGGATAAATATTTGATAAAATATCCGGTGTCAAAATTATCCGATATTTTTGAACACTTCATAAAATCCGAAATGTTTTTTACCAGCAATGTCAATTCTGTACACCATTAAATACGTATATTTTCGAAATATACTATGTTCTTTTTACATATAAACTAAAAAAAAAAAAAACTTAATGGTGTGCAGAAAAAACCGTGTTCACATTTTTGAACGAATTATCAACATTTTGCACAAAGAACAAAAATATATTACTTTTGGCGCCATTTTCGCTAATATTTGACGCGCCTTTTTATATTAACACTTCCAAAATTTTACTTTGATGTATACTTTGGCATAAAATGAGAATAACCAAATTCTGCCAATTGTAAAATGACTGGTACATTTGTCTCTAAAAGGTACATTAATACACAGATTAGACAATTAAGTACAGTAAACGGCAAGTCAACCAAAAATGTTTTTACTGGTTTTCAACTTTAATTCAAAGGGTTTTTTTATTCGATATTTTCTATTAAAATGTTGACGAGCTGTTGACTAAAATTTGTATACATTTTTTAACCAAAAATAATAAAACGATTCATTCCCGCTGTATATACCACGAATTTATTTATAGTTATCTAAAGATATAAATAAAAATTGTAATTTTCGTTAATTGTTTGGCTAAGATACATTTTATGTTAAATATTACTGTGTCATCCTTGGATTTATTTTAGGGTTGCCTCTCGATTAAAATAGTGTCTATGGTGCTTTATTAAATACTATAAAACTAGTCTATTGTGAAAAAATGTATAGGTTCTCTGTTTTTTTCTGTACTGGCGAATTATATCAACAAATATGGCATCTTTACTTATTAGTTCGAATTTAATAACAGTAGACAGAAACCTACTTCAAAATTTAAAAGAACAATATATGCGGCTATTAAATTGCTTTTGAAAGTTTATAACGATCAAAAAGTGTTTTTTAAGACCTAATGACTAGAACTAAAGACTAGCTAATGTTTGGGTATTATTTGCTGCTCAAATTCCGCAGTTATTAATGTAAAAAGTTAAAAACCACTTATTAATAATGACACTGTAAAAGATTTTTTTTATTATTTGTTAGTATCATCATCATCATATTAAAAAAAAACAAAGAAGCACCATCATGTCGAAAAAGAAAATAAGTAATATTTTTAATTTAAGTTAGATGTACAGACTTTTGTAAAAAGTTAAAAAAAGTTTTTTTTAAGTTTCAAAATGTAAATTTTGTGTAAGTCGTTTGTATGTTATTTTGTATATTTTTACCAAGGATGTAAATTGAGAAATAAACAAATTAATTTGGAATGCTGGATTTTTTTTACTAATATTTCTTTACTCCCTGACTTGTGTAGACTCCATGATATTTTTTTAGTCCCAATGGCTGGAACTGTGTCAAAATTATCCGATATTTTTGAACACTTCATAAAATCCGAAATGTTAATCACTTTTTTACAATTAAAACTATGATGATAACTAAAATACTCGCCATCTTTTAACTCCTCTCCTGTTTCAATTAAGGCGTCGACTAGTAGTTGCGCCAAAATGATGAATAAATGATGCTTTTTGTTAATAAATATAGGAAAGCTCAGAAGTGCGTCGTCAAATTAAACATATTTAATGTTTAATTTTGTTTTTAAGAGTTTTGAATGAGAACGACTTAAATAACTTCAACGATAATCATTTTACTGTATTTAAAAACATTGTTTTGTGTAGTGTGTCAAATCACTACTTAATCGGGCCGAAATTTTATGTAAAAATAAGCGTGGCGTCCGGGGCAAGACTTCATTTTTTGGCGCCGGCGGTCAATGGGTTAATAGACAGATGCTTAGGACACTGGATTCAATGTCAATGCCAATGCACAATGGTTCAAAACCTGAAATACAAGTAGTAAGTACAAGTCTAGCCTGGTTCAGGCTGTAGGGTATGTCACAATTGTGAAGGGTGCTCACCCTCAGCTCAGCTGTTAGGATATGAGAAGCATTTACGTTTTAAAAATGGTCACATCTGTGTACCAATAAAAAAAACAGTACATTACAGTCCTATATTTACTTTTAAATAAGTGCTTACATTTATTTTTTAATTAACTGAAATAATATCTAAGCCGATTCACCATCCGCTACCATCCGTTTAAAAAAGAACATACAATAGGTGGACAATGCCATCAGGCATTTTCTACCAGTCGTCCATTAGGCTAAACTGAGATGTTTCATACCTATTGGTATATTTCAAGCATCGACACAGTTACAGTATCGACACAATTGATTTTGTAACTGAATATCAAGGTCAAGTATCGATAGTTACCCAACACTAATCCAATCAGGTAGGTACTGTAGCGGGGATGCGTTGCACAGAGGTTTAACGACTTATACCAATTATTTCAGGTTCTCTTAGTATATTCAATTAAACCATTTTCTAACACGATACACATCACAACTATACTTAGCTCTGTTATTCTGCTGGCTGCTTTCAATATTTCTTTACATTGTTATTATTTTCTGTTTATTAAAATTAATTTATTTCAATTGAATTCTTTTCTCAATCATTTTTTAATTCTTTTCATAGCATAATTCATTGTTTTTACTACGCGTCACTCAAAAATATTTAAAAGCAACTTTCATAATTCGAACATACCTTGGTAGACGTAGAGGTTTTACTTGTTTGGTTATAAATCTCTACAGTAACTAGACCTACATCTATCATCAAATAAAAATCATATTCGTTTATCCAACTTTATTTTCATAAAAATAACATGGGTACACATACACACGCCAAATGTATAATAAGACAAAATACATAGGAACTTGCGGAAAAGATAACACATCTTACACAAATGAGACTCAAAAGATAAATTACCCCAGTAATCTGACTCAAAAATACCTAAAAAAAATATAAAATAATAGTTAATCTGTTGAGGTTACTACTATTTTGCATTTCTAACTAAATAATAGTGTATTGTAAACTTCATATTTAGGCACTGGAAAAAATATAAAATAAGTAACTAAAAAGTATGTACAGTTTACTTATTAAATGCGCGGTCATCTGAATTTAGTCTTATTGGGTTAAACACAAAAGGGGAGTTTGTTTTTTCATTGTTTAAAATCTACACATTAATATTGTAACATAGGTCTGTCACGGGTGATTCCCATACTCCCCTAAAAAAGGCATACTACCGAAAAGTTAAGACCAAATTATATATGTTTCTTTTATTTAATTGGGAATCAAAAACATTGTTTAATTAAAAACTGGCATTAGTTTTCACAATCAACTTAAGCCATGATTTAAAAAAAATATTCGAAATAATATAAATATTAATAAAAAACGTATTATTGATAAACTTTATAAAATTGCAGTCAAAAAATAAAATGCTAATCTTACACATAGTGGTGTAGCTTCAAAAACAACGATCTATTTATTATCAACATTTCAACACTCATATTAGAACGAGTGGTGACGGCAAAATAGTCACTATCAGCTATATTACATCACAAACATTTCAAGATAATTATATATTATATGGTGTTTCAAAAATATCTGCCACGGATGCAATGGGTGAAAGTATTCCTTACATTGATTGGAATTAATAATTTAAGAAGAGACGGTAAATAAATTTAAACTTGCTTCATTTTGCACTGATGTGTTTGGCCATAATAACTATGCCTAGCTATATTTACATAAATATTGTAAGAAGCTTGATGTAGATGTCACTGTCTTCGCATAAATAAACGGGGATCGAAGCTAAGCGGTTGTTTCATTTTTATTTTTAAATATTTGACAATATCACATACTAAATAATTATGAAAATGTAATTATTTTGCTTATAGTCGTCGAAGCGCAGCCGAGGCGACAACATCTCTCCTGATGATGCCACGTGAAGTGGCGAAACGCGCGTCGAGGTTTTTATGTCGGTGGTGGGTACTAACTTTTGCATTCGTCTGTTTCGCATGCGATTTGAGGGAGGGAGGGCGGTGCTCTTTGCATGTGCCTGTGATTTTCCTCAGATTGTGGGTTACAGGTGGTGTAATTGGGGTTCCTATGCCGGCGTAACTAAGCGGAAGTTGTAAGCAAAATAATTACATTTTCATAATTATTTAGTTATGGATTTCCGCAAAGTAACGCCTGATTCTATCAATAATATCACATACATTGCTCTGATCCTAAGGTAAGTAGCTAAAGCACGCGTGTTATAGAAATCAGAAACAACGACGGTACTACAGCACCCAGACCCAAAACAATATAGAAAAGTTCGTTTTCCACATTGACCCGACCGGGGATCGAACCCGGAACCTCAGAGATGGCGGCGCCATATACAGTCCGGCATGCTCGCCTCTCGGCTACGGAGGTCGTCATATCTGCCATCCGCATTTGACAATGCGCAAGAGCGAGACGTAGTACGAGCGGACTAGTTGAGCAGGTGATGACGGTTTTAGACAAAATTATGCATTTAGTTTATTATTTTTATATATAAATAGATGGATGGCATAACATTTTTTTTACAATTGTAATCTATAAACCCCATCCATAGCAGCCGTAGCAGATATTTTTGAAACAGCTTATACAGGGTGTACAAGAGAATAGGACACTCCCTAAAACCACGTGATCAACTGGTCATATACAACAACTTTTCCTATTGGGGCAACATCGAAATCGTGCTTATATTTTCAGATGCTCCATACATTATCATCGAGGTAAGCGAGTGAGTTTGTATGGGGCAGCTAAAAAAACTATCGATTTCGATGTTGCTCCCATAGGAAAAGTTGTTGTATATGACCAGCTGATCACGTGGTTTTAAGGAGTGTCCTTTTCTTTTGTACACCCTGTATACACTCACCACTCGCACAATATATCTTTGACACAATACATCCATAAACATTTCATTGAGGTTATTATTAATAAACTAAGCACTGTATCTTTATTTTTTTCTATACTAAATGCATCTTAACCGCCTTATTCCAATAAAAGTTTAGCTATTTTTATTTAAATTCATATTTTTAAACATGTCGACATTTTCTTATTGAGATTATTTGACCCAGACAATATAACTTCAAGGTACAGTATTCGATTTTTTATCGATTAAATAATTATATAAATTGGTTTTATGTTTAAAGACTAGCAAATTAAGATGAAAGTTATCAGATAGATATAAATAATCTCTTATCTGTCGGGTCAATATAGCTTTCTTTATACAGGGTGTTAGGTAAATGGTTTATAGGCTAGTTTCGGCTTGGTATACCAACAGCCTGTATAGCTCCGTTAGATATTTATTAAAATATACATGGTTTTGTTTAAGTTAACTTTTTTTTCAACAACTGTCACTAAGAGATTGAAATCTACAGGGTGTACAAGAGAATAGGACACTCCTTTAAACCTCGGGATCAGCCGGTCATATACAACAACTTTTTCTTTTGGAGCATTGAAATCGAGATTTTTTAGCTTCTCCGTACAAACAAACGCACTCATACCACGATAATAATATATGGAACATCTGAAAAAAATCTACGATTTCGATGTTGCTCCCATAGAAAAAGTTGTTGTATATGACCAGCTGATCACGTGGTTTTCAGGATTGTCCTATTCTCTTGTACACCCTGTATAAGTACACTATGTCGTTTAGAAAAAATTCTTATTTTTGATATTTTAATGTCCCTTACTTAGTGAAAGTTGTTGTCTAGCAGTAGAGTGAATATTTACAGCTTAAATAAAATAAATTAATAAAATATGAAACCATAATTCAGCTTACAATATCTAGTGATTATTTTTGATAGAACATTCAATGCAACCGCATTACAAACTTTAATATTTACATATATTTTATTTGATTTTTATAAGCAAATATTTTTATTTGATATTAATTTATTATGATATAATTTTTATGGATATTATTTGTTTTTTACCCCTAATAGGAATGGACTTACATCGACTAAATTATTAATGAAATAAATAAAATTAAGTTTTTCATTTAACTTCAACTATACACTAACAGTTATTATTTAATACTCCGATGATCTCCTAGGCGCTAATTCTGGTGTTTAAATTCTCAGAAAATACACTTAGTAAAAATATTTCGAATAGAGACTCTTATTTCGAGATTTTGATTTAAGTCATACAATTACCATCATCATCATTTCAGCCGGCGGACGTCCACTGCTGAACATAGGCCTCCCCCAGTGACTTTCAGCTTGTCCGGTTGCGGCTGCATCCAGCGTCTTCCTGCAACCTTTACCAGGTCGTCTGTCCACCTTGTGGGTGGACGTCCCACGCTGCAGGTTCCAAGCTAAGTCTTACAGAAAAAAAGTATCTTATCATCAAAATTTGCCCCTAGGAGGTACATATAATACTTTAAAACGAACCCTAAGGCAGTTTGTCCACTGCAACCGCTAACGGGACGTCAACGAGAAACCAAAATTTTTCGGACTGAGTTTTAAATCTCGTGACGGCAATCGTTTATCTACAGCGCCGAACCGGTGGTCTATGATAGACGGAAAAAGCGTCCAATCAGTGTTGACGCCACGCTTGCGCAGCGGCATTTACTTAACGCCGATTGGACGCTGCCACGACGTCGAGGCTCGAAAGACGCTAGTGTGGGGGAGGCCTAAATTTAGCTTTAACTTATTTGGGGTTCCGTACCCAAAGGGTAATACGGGACCCTAATACTAAGGCTCCGCTGTCCGTCCGTCTTTCTGTCACCAGGCTGTATCTCATGAACCGTGATAGTTAGACAGTGATAGTGAAATTTTCACAGATGATGTATTTCTGTTGCCGCTATAAAACAGAATAAAATAAATATTTAAGGGGGCTCCCATACAACAAACGTGATTTTTTTGCCGTTTTCACAGATAATGGTACGGAACCCTTCGTGCGCGAGGCCGACTCGCACTTGGCCAGTTTTTTTACACCCTTGTTGATGAGTTTTTCTGATTTTGGTAACACCAAAAACTAATTTAATATATTTTGAGCTGATTACATTATTTTTAGTAATATTTAAACTATAAATTCAACTATAAATCCACCCAACAAACAGAAGGGAATGATTATAATTAAGCGACACAAAACCACTTTTATATACAAATAATTTGACCAGAATCTTCTGGTAATTTCTAGAAATATCTAGAAAGGGACGGCATTGAACCATCCAATATAAGGTGTTAACTTATCAGTTAACTCTTTTCTAGGGGATTATTCTACTGCCTAAATAGAACAAATTTTTCTATGGGACCAACTTCCAAATCGCAAAACAAAAAACCATTTCCCCATACAAAACGGCAGACCAGCTGAGATCAGTTTGTATAAAGATATGAAATATATTTTTACAATTTCGAAGTTGGTCTCATACAAAAAGTTGTTTTATTTGAGCAGTAGAACCACCTCCTAGAAAAGAGTTAACTGATAAGTTTACACCTTATATATTTTAATAACATTTGACTTACATTTAACGATAAACACCCACAAAATTTGACATCTTCTCCGTCCTTCTCTTCTTCGAACTTCTCTTTCATACTTGATATTTCTATTTGTAATATTAGTTGAAGGCAATGATTGCAATATCTAAACTTTCATTTCCTTGTTATTAATACGGGTGATACAAGGAACAGTAGTCAGTATATTTTTTTATTATTATCATTTATTTTGTGACCTTTTGAATACATGTCAAACAAAGCCTCAATTTCGAGTATTAGATCGTATTACTTTCGCTATGAGATCTTCATATTTATCTAGCCTAAGTTAAATCTGATTATAAGCGCCTTTTTATAATATTATCTTTCATTATCAATTCTTCTTATACAGTCATGAATTATCAATGTCCATTTAGTTAGAATATAAGATAACTCATCATACTCTGCATGCGTTTACGAAGATAATTCATCACCTTACTTCTTCATTCTTCTATGAACTTCTATCTACTTCTTTATTTAAAATCTTGTAATTTTCTTCTAATATAACATTTTCGGGTTAATTCTTTCACCTTCTGCGATCGTGTTTGTCCTTCTTGATCATTCTAGAAGGGTGCAGCTTCGTCGAGCGTATGCAGCCAGTTGAATATCATCATGTTGCGTTCGTACTTCGATAGAGGGCGTCCGCGTTCTCGCTCTAAATCTGCCGCTGTGAGAGCTAAATGAGCAGCTTCTGTAAATTTAATGATCGCGTTAATTCCCGTTTCATTAAGTTTTAAATTATACAACGCGAAAGTTTAAAAGTAATTAATTAAATAAATATTGGACAACATCACATATATTGCATGCATAGCTAAAGCACTTGTGCTACCGATATCAGAAATAACGACGGTAACACAACACCCAGACTCGAGACAATGTAATAATTATACAAGGTGTAAAGGAATTAATGCACATCCTTTTGAGGGCTGATTCTGGTGCTCAAATACAACAAGTTTAACTATGGGACATACATCGAAATCGCAAAAAAAAGTTTACCTCCCTGATCCCTCCCAATACACCAATCCCATCGCCTATCGGCTGATATCAGTTTGTATGGAGAATTCATTTTTTTTAGGTTTCGATGTTGCTCCCATAATAAAAGTTGTTGCGTTTGAGCACCAGAATCAGCCTTTAAGAGGATGTGCATTAATTCTGTTACACCTTGTATTTGTATTACGATCTTAAATGACCTGACATAATACGTACACTTTTATAAGTTTGTGCAATAAAGTTTTAAATAAAATAAATAAATAAATTTTTAATTTCGATTTCTATATTGCCTCGGAAATCGATCCCGGAACTCTTTGCGTTCCGAGGCAAATCTCGTGGTACAGTACTTACTAAAAAGGAAGTTAATAAAAAAATAGTGCAATTTTGAGATCATATTAATGGAATCTGACTTATTGTAAGCCTACAAGGTTAAACAAGGTCAGCATTTTTTAAAATAATTTATTTTATAGTGTTTAGTTGTTTATTTGGACTTTTAGGTCAAGTTTTTACAGGTCAAAAGCAGGTTTGTTAATTATGAAATAATAATTATCCGATAATTATCAATGCAGAGTAATATGTAATCCACTAATTTTTAAAAATTAAATATTTCAATCAGATAATCGCATAATATTTTTACTTATTTTGTTTAGTGTTGCTGGATATATTTAGAGAAAAACATAACTCTCGTTTGGCAGTCGGGTAATAAAAAGGCAGCGTAACCTTTCGCTAGGACAGACTCTATTGTGTGCCTATTCATTTTATAATTATCAAAGATAATTATCACTAACAACCCCGACAAAAAGTCCTCGCCTATTTGTTCCTAGTCGGTTACAGTTATCCCCAGTCATTGTCCAGTTCTCCCCAGTCATTGCTCACAGTCTCCAGTCATTGTCCAGATATCCCCAGTCATTGGCCACAGTCTCCAGTCACTGTCCAGATATCCCCAGTCATTGCCCAGTTATCCCCAGTCATTGCCCAGTTATCCCCAGTCATTGCCCACAGTCTCCAGTCGTTGCCCACAGTCTCCAGTCGTTGCCCACTAATCCCCCACGTACCTGGATGCACGAGCCTGTGCTGCAGCGCGTGTCGCGGCGGCACGACCAGCGAGCTGGGCCCCGGGCCCGCGCCCGCGCACGCCGCCACAGCGGACACGCACGCCGCCTAAGGGATACAAAGAACAATGGGCATATTGGCCCCAGCTTGTAGCATCTTGCGACCTTTATAATACACCGTGCTTTTTTAACTGTCTTAAAGCCGAATGCCACTTAAAGTATCCAATAAGTACATATCATTTTTATAATAAAACTTGGTAATTATTAATTATTCAAAATTAAAATAATTATAAGCAAAATTTAGTTTGAAACATCCTCTACACGGATATGATCGTCTACGTGGATGGTACTGCACGCGTGGAGGACACTTGTTGAAACCATAAACATTATAAACAGGATGATACATTCTATCTTGAATAATTTGTTATTTTTTACTTTAAAATGATATGGTTGACAATAGAAAAATAATACTTCCTAGAGGTTTATTAGGATGGTTACATAACGTGGGCTTCGGATTTAAGACGGTTGAAAAAATACTGTGTATAAAAGGCCTATAAAAATGCTACTTTTTTTTCTTCGGTGAGATACTTCTAAAAGATGGTAGAAAAATACTAGGTGATGTCAAAGTATGCCTACTTTCATACATAATATTCGAAAAATTAATTCGTTTCCGACAACCATTCTATAAACTATTTCCCATTTCATTGTTTCATTTACAATGTTCAATGTCTTTTATATTTTTGTACCTAATGTAAAAAAATCTAAAATAATAAAAAAAAAGTTTTTTTTTGTCATATTGTTTCCTCCATATTTGTATGAAAACGCTTATTTTCACAGCAAACGAACATAAAATGTAGACCTTTAACATTTTTTAATAGTTTTTTTCGATAGTTTAGTGTTATATTCAGGAGAAACAGTATCCAATAGAAATCGCGATTACTTGGTAACCCCATACATTTCGCCATTGATTCTTTTGCAGTCATATTGTGTATAAGATCCCCTTTTAATCCATGCTACTCTTATGATGTTACAAGGTGGGGCCAGAGTCCATACATTTCGCCCATTGATGTTTAAACCACAAAATAGAAAAAATACAGAAGGTCCACTCCCGCCGTTCTTGAAAACAACTGCCTAAATTGGGCTGACTACCTAGGGTTGCTATTCTGAATTTTTGAAATAAGTTAGTGTGCTTTATTACTCCGATATATCGATTAGCTTATACATTCATCTTATCATACGACCAAGCCTAAATGGGAAGACAAAGCAATATTTACTCTCCTCAACTTGGCTTCTTCAATGACTGTCGTTTTTAACAGCGGCGGCAGCTGCGCGTTGGTTGACAGAAATTAAACGTACTAACTTGTTATATACTCACATTTCAAGGTGATGTGTTTATTCTAGCAACGATAATGTAAAAATACCAATGAATAATTTAATATGTCTATTATCTTTTATTTAACGCTTACCTAAAACACTGGTGTTATACCAGCGACGATATGCTAGGGAAAATTTAAAAGCCCATTTCTGCTGAATGTGCAATGAAATGAATAATTGATCGCTATCAAAACTTATCTTTAGCTTTACTACTTACTTACTTTACTAACAAGAAAAAACCAAGACCTAGTTTTATATACCTTTTAACTTTATTTGGAAATTTGAAGAACGTGTAATCACAATTTTGTGTTGTATTAAAACATCCAAACACACTGCAGCAGTAATAAAAACGCTTTTCCATTTTTTGCACGTAACAATGATCAATGCGTAGTAAACTGTTGTGAGTGACAGCCCGCTATAGCTCTATCCCCGATCGTCCGAGATTTCTAGTAAACGCAATTGCGTTTGTGCGTGACGATTATGACGCTTAGTTCCAAGTGGACTATCTGTCTAGCGTGCCGGCGCTATACGTAATTTGTGTTTAAACTAACTAACCTCCCATATTTACACCCGTATTTATAGACAAGGATGAAGGAACGTAAGTATTTAGGCAACGATTTTGTTTTTATAGCAAAGTAATTGACAGCAGTGAGAACTGTCAAAAATTAGAATTCTTAACCAAGTAATAAACGACTTTTTAGGGTTCCGTATCCAAAGGGTAAAACGGAAGCCTATTTATTACTAAGGCTCCGCTGTCAGTCTATCTGTCCGTTCGTCTGTCACCAGGCTGTATCTCATGAACCGTGATAGTTAGAGAGTTGAAATTTTCACAGATGATGTATTTCGGTTGCAGCTATAATAACAAATACTAAAAACCAGAATTAAATAACTATTTAAGGGGGCTCCTATACAAAAAACATTATTTTATTGGCGTTTCAATTCCCTTCGTGCACGAGTATGACTTGCACTTGGCCGGTTTTTTTGACTTGACCATTGAACCCATGCTTAGAATGAGATGACATAACTTGACCATGGAATATCATTTTCGAAATAAATTTTCTTTACGATGTTATGACTTCAGTGAGTTGTTACTCAGCAACAAATCATTACTTCTTCATAAATACGGGTGTTAATCCTTTAATCCTTTTGTGTGACAAACACACCCAAATATATACAATATATATATATATTTAAATTGGTTCGCTATTTGTAAAATGTATAGGGTGACTAGCAATGTTAATAATAATAGAAATTGTTTTAGTTTTAAGCTTTATATTAAGTTAATAATGTAAAATTGTGTATATTACTTATTATAAAAAAACCGGCCAAGTGCGAGTCGGACTCGTGCACGAAGGATTTCGTAACATTATCTATAAAAACAGCAAATTAATCACGTATGTTGTATGGTAGCTCCCTTAAATATTTATTGTATTTTGTTTTTTTTTGTATTTGTTGTTATAGCGGCAACAAAAATACATCTTTTGTGAAAATTTCAACTGTCTAACTATCAGGGTTCATGAGATACAGTCTGGTGACGAGACAGACGGACAGCGGAGCCTTACTAATAGGGTCCCGTTTTACTCTTTGGGCACGGAACCCTAAAAAACAGTATAGGCTAGTTGACACCCCAATCAATTGACATAATTTTTATGAGTTGTCAAAATCTTCTTTATAATTACTATGACGATAGCGAACAATAACGTCACTGTTAATGATTTAATTTTAAATGGAATTAAGTTATTTATCCTCGTAACGCCCAACTAGCGACCCGCCCCGGGTTGTTTGACTACATCTACTAAATCTCGTAGGGTTCAGCCTGCGTTTGCAATGTAACCGGAAAAAATGTAATTATTTACGAAATCACATTAGAAACCTCAAAAATAACAGTATTTCTCTACTATTTAATGGATGTTATTATACATAGAAACCTTACTCTTTAATCACTCTATCTATTAAAAAAAACCGCATCAAAATCCGTTGCGTAGTTTTAAAGATTTAAGCATACATAGGGATATAGGGACAGAGAAAGCGACTTTGTTTTATACTATGTAGTGATTACCTCAAGTCTGTCCAAGTTGAAATCAGACTGCGACATCCTCTCCAGCGCTCGGTACGTGGTCAGCAGCCGGCGCTTTATGTAGTTCTGTCGAACCTGGGACATTTCATTTAAAAATAAGTAAATAAATAAATATTGGACAACATCACATACATTGCTCTGATTCTAAGGTAAGTTGCTATAGCACTTGTGTTATAGAAATCAAACAACGACGGTTACACAACCATACCTGAGACAAATAGATCTGAGTATGTTATTTAATTTTCTCGGGTAATTAAAAATTCACGGTGTATATTTACCTTTTTATTGTCTGTGGGTAGCGGCCTCAGCGGAGGCTGCTGTAGAGGGTGCGACCTCTGAGGGGAGGGCAGCTGAGAACCGCCCACTAGAAATAATTAATATTGGAAAATGTCACCTAAATTGCTCTGATCCTACGGTAAGAAGCTAAAGCACTTGTGTTATAGAAATCAGAAAAAACGACGGTACCACAACACCCAGACCCGAAACAATATAGAAAAGTTCGTTTTCTACATTAACCCGACCGGGAATCGAACCCGGAACTACAGTGATGGCGGCGCCAAGTCCAGCGTGCCCGCCTCTCGGCTGCGTTATAATTCATGGCCTTTTTATAAATGATGACTTTTTCAAGACCTGTTTTTTTTGTAATCTTCACAAATGCTTAAGCCATCTAAAGCAATGTCGTTTTGTGCTGGAAATTGTAAGAAAACTAAAAAAAAACATGTTTTGCAATTATTTTACAAGAAATAATTCAAATAGCTGACTTTCATAGCCTGTGGTATAAAATAAATGTACCAGGAGAATTGTGCCAATTAGTTTAAAAAGTTCCTAGTTTACTGACAATTTTAAAAAGGTATTATTGTTTAGCATTTACTTTTAAAATTATTTTTTATGGTAATTCTAATGCACTAAGGTCCTTATTTAGGACTCTTTAAAAAAATGACAGAGTCAATAAAATCGTAAAAAAGGTTTCTATCTGACACGAAGTTGACCTTAAAATTGCTCTTTGAATGGTAAAAGTTAAAACGCGGCGCTATAACACTGGCAATTACATTGCTGGGATTAAATTTCAAATTTTCAAAAAAAAAAGTTTTGGTGTCCTGCTTGACTCTGCTCAGTTGTGACGCGCACGTGATTTTTTTAGATTTTAATTATTGTGTTTTACGTTTTGTGCTTTGAAATTGGACTTGTTGTGCTTTGTGATTTGGACTTTGATATCGGTGATCTCGACGACTTGGATTTTCAACGAATATCTAAGGCTTGGAGGTAGGTAGGCCACTATGCCTAGACATGTGTATACGGCTAGTGAGTATGCTGATATGCATTTAATTTACGGAGAATGCCGTTGCGTCGCTTCCGCAGCTGCTCAACTCTATCGTGGTAGGTAAGATGTTTTTAATTTAGTCTTACCCATCAAGGGAAATATCATTCAGAGCAGTAAATTCTCATAATTCTTATTTGTTGTAGGTATCCTAATCGACATCCCCCAGGCTATCGAGTATTTTTAAACGTCCATCGCTCGTACTCGGAAGGACGGACTCCAGGAAGAGGAGGCAGCCAAGGCAGACCAAGAATGGATATCGATGAAGAAGTGTTAGGTAAAGTGGAAGCAGACCCCTCTACTTCCGTGAGGAAAATAGAACGTGCTACAGGAATTCCTAAAAGCACCGTACATAAAGTTTTAAAAAGATACGTATTGCACCCATATCACGTGCAGCGGGTGCCAACTTTATTACCTGCTGACCACCCGCGAAGAGTGCAGTTCTGTAGGACAATGCTTACTAAAATTAATGAAGATCCTTCATTTTTGAATAAGATTTTGTGGAGCGATGAGTCTTCGTGCCGAAAAGATGGATATTTGAATATGCACAATCTACATAGCTGGCAGATGGAAAATCCCTATTCCATAAGAGAGGACCACTCTCAGACACAATTTAAAGTTAACTTGTGGACTGGAATAATAAACGGACAAGTGATAGGACCGTACGAGCTGCCACCAAGCTTAACAGGAGAAATTTATTTAGACTTTTTACAAAACCAATGAGAAAATCTTATGTTAGACGTGCCGCTTGCAGCAAGGCAGTGCATGTGGTTGCAAATGATGGCTGCCCAGCCCATTACGCTTAAGTGGTTCGAAACTACCTAAGCGATAGGTATCCAAGGAGGTGGATCGGGCGCCTCGGCACTATTGCATGGCCAGCAAGATCGCCGGACTTGAATCCGTTGGATTTTTTTTATTGGGGCTGCCTAAAAGATTTGGTTTACTCTACGGCAACGACATCTATTACACAACTGCGAACTAAAATTCGAGAAGCGGCGGACCACATTTCAAGCGAAGGCTATGCTCGCCGCATAAATAGGTCTTGCATTAAAAGATTTAGGGCATGCATAAGGGCCAATGGCGGTCACTTTGAGCATTTATTGATTTAATAAAAAAAATAAGTTATTCCGTCTTTTACTTATATTTACACTTGCCAAACCCATTTTCAAATAATTGTTTAAAATGCACAAATACTGTTTGACAACTTTAAATTTTAATAAAAAAATATTTAATAAAGAAATGTGAAACAATTATACCATTTCAAAATTGTCAGTAAACTAGCAACTTTTTAAATTTATTGGCACATTCCACTTGGTACATTTATTTTACACCACAGGCTATGAAAGTCAGCTATTTGAATTATTTCTTGTAAAATAATTGCAAAACATAGTTTTTTTTTAGGTTTTCTTACAATTTCCAGAACAAAAGGACGTAGCTTTAAATGGCTCAAGCATTTGTGAGGATTACAAAAAAAACCGATCTTGAAAAAGTCATCATTTGTAAAAATGCCATGAATTTTAAGGAACGAGTTAAAAAGTTCTAAAAAAAATATTTAAATATTGACAGCTCGAAAATGGTGGCACTTTTACCTGAATTTTTTTTGCCGTATAATAGGCCTTAATATTACCCGTCCCCAGCTACAGGATTATCCTTCATTTTTTGGACACCCTGTATAATTACAATTAGCGACATTATATTAATTTATTTCATGATAATTTAATTTCATTTTATTTAAATATACATTTATGACATTCTTTTGTATTAATTTAAATTTCATTTCGTTAATAGGGATGTTGACCTCATTCATAAAAAAATTCTAAGGCATCATTTATTAAAACAGACACTTTATTTTAGGCCTAATAACTCAGTACAATTTCATTTAAGAGACAAACTGATTTTTGATTGCTTTAAAATCGCAAAAAGTAAGGCAGTTGAGTTTATCGGATAGTGACGTCATAATCCGATATCGCCATACAAATTATAAGGAAGATATCTGTTTTGACATAAAAAGTATGTCAATTGATTGGTGGTGTCAACTAGCCTATTTAGATCACTGTAAAATGATTATGAATTTTTGCACGTCTGCGAGCAGACTAAACACACGCACTGTATTAATTTTTTGTCAACTTGTCTTTACTGTGTTTTAGCAAATAAACAATTGAACTTGAACTTATGTTACGGTCACACTACCGTCAGATGGCAATAATTATGGCCATAATTAAAACAGCACCTACTAGCCACGATTTATGGCCATAATTTTGCAATGTCAATCAATATGCCATATGACGGTAGGCAATAGCTCCGGTAGCGGTCTTTTACGCACATCAAAGACGATTACCGCGGTAATTTTTGCGTAAAGTGGCCACACTACCGTTTGTTCAGTGTGCGACATGAGCTCGACCGAAAAGCATGTGCTGAGATATGGAGTGGTCAAATGAAGGGGTGCTCAAATTTTTAGGGAATTCTTAAGTCTTGGTTTAGTTTTGTGTAAATGTAAAATATTCATGTAATAGTAATTGACAGCCATAAAATACAACACCGCCACCATTTTGAAAAATTTCAAATTTATTTCCTAGTTCATTGCCATATCTCGGTAATTTCTAGTGTAACCACACCGCTTATGGCGTTAATTTGGGCAGTAATTTAATGCCATAACTAGTGCGGTAAATGGGCGGTAAACGGTAAGGTAGTGTGGCCGCAGCATTACGAGACGATCATCGTATCAGAGACGCGCGCGCAGAGCTAACAACCAATCCCAGCCGGCGGTGCAAGCGCAGCGCGACTAGCCAATCACGTAATTGTAATGGTCTTGCGCATCTTTCGCCCAGCGCTCAACATCTTATCCGTGCCGCTGTTGTACTGACCTGCGACCCAGGTACTGCAAGAACGCGAGGCAGCACTAAGTGTTAGGGCTTCCAGCGCTGCACAAAGGCCAACTTCAGACGTAGCGCTGGAAATTGTATACACAAAATACATACTAAGGCTGGGTTGCACCGTCTTACTTTAACTTTAACAAACGTCAAAAGTCTGTCAAACTCCATACAGACACACCGGTTATAGTTACAGTTATGGTTAAAATTAAGGTGGTGCAACTCAGGCTAACACTGTTCAGTGTAATATTAACTTAACTTTACGAAAGTATTTTCGACCTACTACTCAATACAACTTACCTCAACATTTACTTCTTCACCTACTCACCTTACAATCAACTCCCTAACTCACCTCGGACCTCACTTATTTCACCGTTCACCTTACCATTCACTACTTCACTCACCATAACACTAACCTTACAAATCACTCTTCATCTTCCAATCACCAGAATACTTACTCTTCTACTTATTACGTCACAACTCACCCCTTGACTTACCTCACAACTCACTTCACCTTTCACCTCACAATTCACTCCTCAACTCACCTCACAACTCACTCCTTCACTCACCACACAACTCACTTCACCTTTCACCTCACTCCTCAACTCACCTCCTTAGCGGCAGCTGATGGTGTGTAGCCGCGGACACATCGGCCGCACTAAATGACCTGCGCAAACCGAGCTGCGCACACAACGCGGCGCATCCTGCCAGTAGCTCGCGACAGTGGTCAGCTGATTGCAGGGGGAGGGCCGAAGATGGCCTCCTAGACAATAGAACCAATTTATTTCTGCAAATAGACATAGCCGACGGATTAGCAAGCTAAAGTGGCAGTGGGCTGAGCACATAGCACATACACCTGACGGCCGATAAGGCAGAAAGGTTCTGGAATGGAGGCCACGTGCTGGCAAGAGCAGAGTGGGCCTGGTAAAGGTTGCAGGAAGCCGCTAGATGCAGGCAGCTTCCAACCGACCACAAATTGGAAGACACTGGGGGAGGCCTATGTTCAGCAGTGAGTGGACATTCTGTGGCTGATTTCATCATCATCATTTCAGCCACATGACGTCTACTGGTGAACATAGTCCTCCAGTGACTTCCAAATTGTAGCCGGTTGGAAGCTGCCTGCATCCAGCGGTTTCCTGCAACCTTTACCAAGACCAGATCAGAACGGATTGGCTGTTAGCTCCGCGCACACGCATTGATACAATGCTCGTCTCGTAAGATGCGCAAAGCGATCCCCACTCTTTGCCCAAGAGCTCAACATCGGTGCCCAAGGAAGCATTTTATTGGTCGACTATACGAGTTACTTACTTCAGCGCTTTGCTGTCTGGGTTCGGGCTTGCAACCCTCAGTGAGGGGTCAGGGCCTTGTCCGGCCTGCAACAAGACAAACAACTTATTTAACAGAAATTTTTCTATTTACATTTCACTAACAATTATTTGTAAAAATCTTCTAATCATGACGACCTGCTTAGCCGAGAGGCGAGCACGAAGTACTATACATGGCGTCGCCATCTCTTGAGGTTCTGGGTTCGATCCCCGGTCGGGTCAATGTAGAAAACGAACTTTGTTTCGGGTCGGGGTTTTGTGATACGGTCGTTTCTGATTTCTATAACACGAGTGCTTAAGCTACTTACCTTAGGATCAGAGCAATGTATGTGATGTTGGAGCATCATTTTATATTGTTTACTTATTAATATTGAAGTACCTTGCCAAATACTGGTCCCCTATGGGCCCCCCACCCAATGATATGATAAAAGGGTAAATTTTTCGTCGAAATTTCTAAGTCCTATAAAAAAAATAGTTTGGAGTGTAGGAAAGGCGCACCCTTTCCTACACTTCAAACGATTTTTTTTTATTAGTGGCAGAACCACTGAATCAGTGATGAAATAGTCACTACATGCAAATCCGAACACAACATGACACCTATCGGGATTAATGTGACGTGTGGTTCCCCACTAAATGCCTTTGGTGTTTTTAGGGTTCCGTACCCTATTAAAGGGTAAAACAGGACCCTATTACTTAAAAATCGCTGCCCGTCCGTCTGATACCAGGCTGTATCTCATGGACCGTGATAGCTAGACAGTTGAAATTTTTACAGATGACGCATTTCTGTTGCCGCTATAACAACAAACACTAAAAAACAGAATAAAATAAATATTTAAGGGGGCTCCCGTGACGTGATTTTGCCACAGCACATGCTTATGGATGGAGTGCGGGAGCGTGGCAGAACAACGGGCACAGATTCTCCAATCACCAGTATTCACCAGGATCACTCCCAGTAATAGAATAGTATTCTTTATTTGCATAAGTACATGGTATAATAATAATTCAAGCTGTATAAAATATAAGCTTTAAAAAAAATTACATCAATTAAAATTATTCATGTCAAACTATAAGCATTAAGAATAATATAATATTGTCAAAATAAATCCTAGAAATAATCAAATTAAAACTTACCGTCAATAAATTCTTTTATATGATACATTTTATGGTCTATTAAAAAACTATACAATTTATTTTGTCTTAAATAAATTAATTTTATGATTTCTAATGTCATGTGGAATTTAAAAAACCAGAAGCCTTTAAAAGCCTGAAAAGTTTGCTGACCTTCTATGATGACCTGGGCTGGTTGGAGTAAGGAAAAAGATGCAGCACACACAATGGCCCAGTCAAAAGGCTAAGTGCGGAAACAGCGCAGCTAAACTAAACCTGCTAAGCTACGGAGGTCGTCCATAGATGTGTGATTTTATGTTCAAAATGAATTCTCTTGAATTTTAAATACCTTGCAAGCCAGCAGCCTCAGCACTCTAGCGTCAGACGCGGCGGACGACACGCTGAACAGCGACAGATCCGTCGTCACCGATTCGTGGGAGGGGGATCGGGCCACCCCCCCTCCTCGCCACGCCTCCGCTTGACACATTTCCACTGAAAATATAATTAAACAAGGATACTTACTTTTTATTGCACACTACACAAAAGAGTACAAACAAAAAAATATTACATGAATAATGGTAAAATTTAAGCAGTCTTGTCGTTAGAAGCGATCTCTTCCAGACAACCTTCTGGACTATGAGCGCACACTGGGAAATGTCCCTGAATTATCTGAAGACCATGTAAAAGAAGTCATGGGGGAAATCTAGTGTTCATAATAATTTATAAGAGTAATTAATGTTATACACACACACCAAATGTTTATTCTATCTAGGGATGGCAACTGGAAGCAGGGGCTTTCATATAAAAACCGGCCAAGTGCGAGTCGGACTCGCGCATGGAGGGTTCCATACCATTATCTATAAAAACGGCCAAAAAGTCACCTTTGTTGTATGGAAGCCCCCTTATATATTTATTGTATCCTGTTTTTTAGTATTTCTTGTTATAGCGGCAACAGAAACACATCATCGGTGAAAATTTCAACTCTTTTACTATCATGGTGACAGACGGACAGCGGAGCCTTATTAATAGGGTCCCATTTTACCCTTTGGGTACTGAACCCTTAAAATAAATAAATCTCTAAAACGAAGACGAAACAGAAATCTGGGATGGCGTGCTTCCTGTGTTTCTGCAGGAACACGGAGACTGTATTTTTAATCCTACCTAGGATACTACCTAGTGATTTGTGCTGTGGTGGTGGTCTATTAATGTGCCGCTGCGTCACTCGCTGTAAGCCTAACATCAAGGTCCCTGCTGAAAATCAGTGTTGTGATGTGTCCCTGGCTGTCATGACAAATGCTGAGTGGGGCCTTTTTAACTTTTTGATTCTTGTTACGAATATCTTTTAATTCTGTAAAACTCTTCACCGCCTTCCCCTCTCAACTTTTACTAACTGTCCTCCAACTGAAGGTTGTCCGGATACTTCTAGCAATAAGACCGCCTAAATTGTACCATTCTCAATGTATTTTTTTTTCTGTGTACTGTTTATAAATATTTTTAACTATATTCTATTCTAAATGACCCTGGGTTCTCACTGGACGAGAGTGGTAGTGGATAGAGTTTAGTAGAGACAGATAGAGGAGGCCATTGCCAAGAAGGCAAACAGAAACAAGATGCATAAGATAAGTACTGCAGCAATAAATATTTATTTATTTATTTAATGTTTAACTTAATGCCATTATACCAGCTAGATTGTCACACATTCCAAAAAATAGGTCTGTGCATAGAATTTAACTTGCGTGAGCTAACCAACAGAACAGAAGCCTACTACGCTAAATTAGGGACAAACGGTTAGGCGCACTTGCTAAGAAACCGTAGCAAATACAAAAATTAAGCACTCAGTAAAGTTTTCAAGTTAAATTATTCCTATTTGGTATACTTGTGATCAAAAATTATGTTTAGTTTTTGGCCGACACTTGCAACTTAGAAAATGTGATAGAAATACTTTTTTCGTTATTTTATCTATGGTTAATTGCATGGTTTTGTAAAGATAAATGTGTTGATACTATTTAACAGTAGAATAATAACTATTTAGAATGTTTGAACGCGAAAACGGGGAATGGTTTTGCCGGAATCGTTTTGGGTCATAACAACAAACCATACGAACCGTTTATGTTGGGATCCACGGCGAAATTTTCACTTTTAATACTGCCCAAATAAAAAGAGAACTAATCAAATTATTTTTATCAATGTTTTGTACTAGATTATTAAAAGATTTCGGTAGAAAACTCGGTCAATCTGAAAATAAATTACTTTTTTCGTTTTCCGTCAATAGTAAGCCGGCTGAATTGAAAACGTCAAAGCAAATGCCCAAGTTTGTTCAGGAACCACAATAACAAATTATGTAAAGTTTGAAAAATCCAATGCATATTAAGGCAACCACATTTTTGGACCCAATTTTTATAAAAATGAAAATTTTCTCTTAGTCCTCCTTATTTATTGTCATCTTTTCTAGTGAAAAATATTTCTATGATAGAAAAAAGTAAAAAAAAAAAAAAAAAGTATGCCTATATACGTCCCACTGCAGGGCACAGGCCTCACCTCAACTATGAGGTGGTTTGGGCCATACTCCACCACGCGGGCCCGGTGCGGATTGGTGGAAGGGTGTTGTAAGGCCAGTGACTAAACCTTACTGTCAGATGTTATCAAGCCGCCTTAAGGCCTCTGACTAGGCTTCACGACCAATATCAAGCGATATTGGCCGGGACCAACTTTTAACGTGCCTTCCGAAGCACGGAGATGCTCGTGATAAATGTCACTAAATATGGTCGGAATGGTCACCCATCCACTCACGACCGCGGCGTTGGTTGCTTAACTTTAGTAATCGATACCAAAGCGCTGCCGCCACTGAGCTACGAGCACCTCTATGATAGAAATTGCATTAAATTTTAAAGTAAATTATATTTCTTAGAGATTTGAACGGATCTGTCAGGTTACGTTTAACCGTCTCAATTTGGTAGGATATTTTCATGTTTTTTCCCCAATAGCAACAGTGACATCTCTTACTTTTTATTCAAATGACAAACCTGTAATAGTTCTAAGCATGTTGGTAGATGGCGCAATGTGAGACTACTTCGTGAAGGTTCAAGGTTGTGGTTGCAGTAGTATGCGCATGGTTCACAGGTATTATGGTTGCAGGAATAATACTGGATGCAAGCAGATCTGGATGTCATTTGGGGAGAGGCCATAGATCTAGCGCGGGCGATATACGTAATTTGTGCCATAGAATAATCAGCAACAGCCATAAATATTAATACTGACTTACAAATTAATTTATCTTAACTAATTCAGTTATGAAAATATTATGTACGTACACACGCAAAAACCTTCTAATTACAAAAAAAAGTAAACATTAATTTAAAAATATCCCGAATAAATGTAATTTTTCAATCCTAACCTATAGCATGTTAATTAAATTTGCAAGACATTTTAAAAATGCTTGAAAGGTAAAAACAGAACAATACAGAGGTAATAAAATAGATACTATAGCCAATACTCTATGATTATACATATTATATAATATTATGATACTTAAGGAGGCGTATTTTTGAAGCATGCTAATTCCGATTCGTATACGAATTTACAAAAATCGTATACGAACTTCTTGGGATTTCGTAAACGAATTGTAAAATAATTCGAACGCTTCAAAAATATGCCTCATGTCTGTTTTCGATTCGATAATGATAAGATAAAGGGGTTATACAAACGCAAAACTGGATAATACACGTCGTTAATATTGGAGGGTTCCGTCAGAATTAAATTTGTTCCGTACAAAGTATAAGTGCAGGGGACAAATAAAATTGACGATTTTTTAAAAAAAAACAACATTCAGACGAATTGAGAACCTCCTCCTTTTTTTGAAGTCGGTTAATAAGCTAAACTAAGTAAATATATTTGAGTTGAGATAGATAGGAAAAAGATAGCCTGGTTTTAAAAGGGGCTCCTCCTCTCCTTCTGCACCTACTAGGACCATAGCTAGGAGTATCCCTACACAAGGAACTAAGATAATTCCTGATAATTCATGGGAAAGATTTGAGACTTGTTACCTACACAATAACGCTCTGGATCGAATCATGCCAGAATAAAAAAAATTGGTCAATTTTATCAAAATCTGTTTACCCGTCCGTTAATGTTTGATACAGTTAACATTTTTTTAAATGCCGCGGATAAACAAAATTGAGGATTTTGTATAAAAATAAGCATAAATAAATAAATGGATCGAGGAAATACCAGAGGAAACATTATTGGTCAATTTTATCTTAATCTTAGCCGTCCGTTTAATGGTTGATCTAGTTACCATTTTTTTTTCATACAAAACAAAAATTTTTGAAAAAGATATTATAGGAAAGTTTTTCTTTTAAAATAATGATTAACTAATTTCTGACTTCACCATACTATTTAAAACAAAGGCTAGTTTCAACTTGACATACTATTTACCTAACACCCTGTAGAGTATCATAAAAATATTCTTTGATTCTCCTTCTATACATTTTCAACACTACTTACCATTTTTGTGGATTTTAAAATTAAAATCTTCTATATTATGTACACGTGTACATGCTCGGAACATAATATAATTTAACGCAGTAGCCTCACTACTAATGATAATGGAACCGTTATAGACCGCGAAAATAAAACTATTCAAACTTATTTATTTAAGTGTATCTATTCTGGGCTAGTATGAGAAGAGGGAGAAAAGGGAGAAGATACACACAACTTAATCAGAATAGTACCTACAACAATACAAAATATCCATTATTATAAACAGTCTTGACAATCGCAGTTAACGAAATTATTCATTTAAGAATAAGATAGATCTATACAATTATTTAAAGTTTAAAAACTATAACCCGACTACGTAAACTGGTTTAAAACGTACGGCCGCTTTTTAAAGATATATTTTGACTTGAACAATACGATTTATAAGTACCTAGGTAAGTATAGATATTTGGAATATGACCTTTCTTTTGATACCAAACATGTAGTGATTATCTAAGTTTTATTTTTTCGAGGTTAGAATCTTATTATACTTATAGAGTATTTAATTCCATCCTATAAAATATTGATAAAATGTATATAGCCTATTTTACCCGGTTCATTATAACGAATCTATTGACATCTCGTTCATTAAAATCGGTTCAGTAGTTTAAGCGCTACGATGGAACATACAAACATACATACTTTTTTATGAATAAATATTGGACAACATCACATACATTGCTCTGATCCTAAGGTAAGTTAGTAAAGCACTTGTGTTATAGAAATCAGAAACAACGACGGTACCAAAACTACATACATACTTACATACATGCGCGCGTCTGGGTGTTGTGGTACCGTCGTTGTTTCTGATTTCTATAACACAAGTGCTTTAGCTACTTACCTTAGGATCAGAGTGATGTATGTATTTGATGTTGACCAATATTTATTTATTTATTTTTTTACATTTTTAGTATGTCTGATAAAGTTTAAATAAATAAATAAATCCAGTTTGCCTACTGGACCTTTTGCTGTTGTGTACGGAGTGTACGTAGTCGACCTATCGCATATATTACTGCTCTATCTGTGTGCGATGGAAAGAATATTGTGGATCTTTTTTAATAATGATTATTTTATTTATTTGTCTATCATAATTGCCTAATATTACTTTTTAATTAAGGTACTTACTGAAAATATATACAACGTATGTATAACTCCGAATACGTAATAACATACAGCCATTGACTTATATATTTGCATACAGCATTAGTATTTAAGCACCAGATCAGATCCTAAGAGATTTAACGTTATTTTCTTGACACCATGTTTGTTTGTAGTTTTGTAATACGTTATGCAATTAAAGATATCAACTTTTTTCATACATTTATGATCCAAATATGAAAGTACCGGCAAAAAATAAATAATGTTATATTCTGCTTGAACCACCACCACCGGAAGAAGTTCATCGGAGTATTTATTATTGCACCAAAGCTAAAGGGCACACCTATCGATAGCCAATGGGTAATCATTATTATCAATATTCCTACCCCTCTAGCACGATCAACAAAACACGATATGATACGATATGATATAGCGATTTATTGCCTATTTACTTTCAAAATATGATAACATAGCCGCCATCTTGAACTTTTATTAAAACAGTAAGCATGTCCGTGCCGGCGACGTCACGGTTATGCTCGCTTTTTTAATAAAAGTTCATATTTTGACAAAAAATATGCGATAAATCGCTATATCATATCGTATCATATCGTGTTTGGTTGCACACGCTAGAGGGGCTAAATATTATCTGAAAAGTTATCGATTTAAGAAAAAATTATTAGTCATATCCACATTTTGATATTGTCTGTGGCTCGGGTATTGTACTTGATTGTGGCGCTGGCGTCGGCGGGCGGAATGCAAACTAAACTGCTCAGGGCTGCCGCAAAGCATTATTATTGTTATTATTTTTAGATTTCTCGATGTTTTTTAAGATTAAGAATAAAGTACTGGTTTAATTAGCCATTAAATTAATGTTACTCCTATTTTTAAATCCATAGATTTTCGAACATCACAAAAATACTATTAAAATAGAGAATTAACCTATTTTACGTACTCAATTCCGGCATTCATAATACATACTTGAAAGATTTCGTCAGGTCAACGGTTAATAACGTCTCGGTAGCTTAGTTGGAAAAGCACTCGCCCGGTATGCGATGGTCGTGGGTTTAAACCTAGCATGTACTTAATTGCTAAAAAACAAATTTTAAAATATTGTAAACAATTATACCAAAATGAAAAAAGTATTATTCGAAAATTAATCAACTGTTGAACAATCCTATCTATAAAATAGTATTAAAATTGCAAAAAATATCAATTTGCTTTACATTACAACTATTGTTCACGTTATGATTATTTAAATTACCTATTTTGTATGCAAAATTTTCCTTTTTTTGCATTCATGCAAGAGTATTCAATTTAAACAAAATTATTATTATTATTACCTACTCATAGTTTAAAATAGATCGCTTTGGTGACAACCCTTAAGGTTTATCAATACACACATACATGAACAGCACACAAACAAACGCACACAGATGCAGCTACGAATTAGGGTCGACTCTATACGGAGACAACTGCATTGCAAAGTTTAGTAAGTCTATTTTTTTCTTTTTTTTATTAATGTTATTATTACAAAAAATACCATTTATTTAGGTTCCATGCTGCAAAAGGAAAAAAATAACTCCAGTAGGATAATTTTGTTGTCCGTCTGTCTGTCAAAACCGTAAAAATAGGTTAAAATTAATGTCAAATACCCAAGTGGCTATGCATTCTTTGCTGCTGTGAAAAAATCTAACTTCTTAGACAAAGTCAACGCATTAATAAACGCAACTGATTTTAAGCCTACTACCTTCTCGTTGACCTAAAATTTTGCAAAAAGCATTATCTGAAGCACGGGTTTGATAAAACGATCAATTTATTTATTTATTAAAACTTTATTGCACATTTAAAAAAAAACATACTAATGCCATAAGGCATTCTCTACCAGTCGACCATTAGGCTAAACAGATATTTTTTGTGGGCGGTGCGATAAATGATGATTCAAAACCGCACCACGCACTACTTAAATTGACAATAAGTGTGTAATTGTTCAAAGTATTTATTTACATTAGATTATGATATTCGATCCTTATCATTATATTTTAGTTTACAAAAAATCTGACTTATGCTGTTTGTCGTACCTCCCTCATTTTTTATTACACTCTCATGGTAGGAGTGTTTATGTCACAAAGACAGAGTTTAGACGTTTTTTTGTGTAAATTTAGTTAAGTTTAACATAGTATACACGCGAAAGAAAATATTATACATTCATGAAGGAATCTGTGAAACTTTGTTTTATTTAAACATCACCTATTGATTTGAGTAAACTAGGTACCTATTTATTGTCTATGACTTCTCCCGCGTAGAATTTGATTTGTCACAGACTACACATGTTTATAATCCAAAATAAAAGTTAAAAAAACTATTTCACATTGATAAAATATTAATAATCGTCAAAATAAGTACATAACTTTAAGTAAAATTTATTGTTTATTTTTAAATAAAGTAGGTATTTAAAGTTATCAATTGGTTGCAATAAGGAAATATAACGCAATTAATTTTTTTAAGGGATTTTTGCATGATTTAAAGGAACTCACTTCCTTTAAATATGAATAGTATACTATATGAGACCAAATGTAACACGACTGCAAATTGATTATTTTAGTATGTATGTATGGTTCTAAATATTCTCTATGCGCTAACTTTACGACCGGCCAAGTGTGAGTCAGACTCGCAGACAAAGAGTTCTGTATTTATTTTAAACTTTTTTTAAATTATAGTATATTGTTAAAAAACATAGGTACATTATTAGTAATACAATCTGAAAATTTATGTGTTTATAGGCATTCACAGTAACGGATAGTCAGACAGCGTAGCCTTAGTAATAGGGTCCCGTACCCCCTGGGTACCGAGTTACCGACGGAACAATAGTTAATAAGAATTTAATTAAATATTTTAACACGCCTAAGCTGTGTTGTCACTTTTCATTGCCATTTCAATGTATAGTTAACCAACTAATTTTTGTACATTTCCTTTACCCTCAGTAAATTCAAGTGGCATTGTATACGTGACCTTAAAATATCATAGAGATGTCATTGTAAGTTAAGAACTATCGACTTCCTTCAACCGTAGGATAAGTTAAATTGGCAAAATGTTTGTAATTCGGCATTACATAAACTATTCTCTAATTAAGTCCAGTTGAGTCCATTGAACAGTCTTGGAACGATTTAGAAGTCCCACTGACTTAACAATCAGACAGACAAGAATGAAATGGTCCTAGGTTCCCTTTTTACCCTTAAATCCTAAAAACGTAATTTTATGTTATGGGACACATAAGATGTTACGTAAGTACATACCCGTACATACCTACAATGTGTTTTACAGTGACGCATGAAACGAAAATGCGTTATCAAGTGGCCATGCCATTGAACTATGTTTGCTAGTTAGCTAAATAAGAATATATTTGGTGTAATTGGTAAAAGATTTATTTCATTGCGATTATTGTAAAATTAAAAATATCATAAAAACCCATTTTGTCTCATAGTAAATATCAATATAATCAAAACCTCTTCAATTTTGGACTCCAATCCCAACACACAAGGTGCATATTTGAATGGATCACTGTGACTCACATTTGTATGTATTTACTTGTTACTTACAGAACACTCACACATACAGGTTGTTTATCTGACGTTATCAGGGTTGCCGATTTTGAGGTGAATGTGATTTTATTTGAGAATGATAAAAGTATGTAGGTACAGACAACAGTTCGTCGACCTACCACAAATCGTCAAATTTTCTCAATTGAAAATGATCTCTACATGTCAGGCTTAAAGTTGAAAATCTGTTGGAGAACTTTTGGGTAGGTCGACGTGCTGTTCACTGTACTTTCTTAGTACTTACCTACTTTCGTTTTTGGGTTAGAAGTTATTTAATAATAGTACATAATTACTTAGAGGTTATAGTTACTTAGTTGATTCCACAAACAACTCAAATACTTTTAACATGGGGCCGAAATTGTAACCTTAAAAAAAACCCTTCCTAATTATTAGACAGCCTAATGTTATTTAATGTATAGAAAAATAATGTTCGTACTGACATTTGGATGGGATCTACTTCTACATTTATAAAAGTTCATGTTTTAGACAGTAAAATATGAAGAGAGGAAGTTTACAAGGCGGTGAGTAAAATCATTACCACAAGGTCCACCCACAAGGTGGACAGACGACCTGGTAAATAAAGGTTGCAGCCTGTTGCTGGAAGTCGCTGGATGCTGGCCAATCTGGAAGCTACTGGGAGAGGCCTATGTTCAGCAGTGGACGTCCTGTGGCTGAAATAATGATGATGATGATGAGTGCAATCATGCAGGTTGCACAATACTGATTGTGTAGTTGTGACCCAAAATGCTGGTCATTATAAACACAAATATACCTTTTCTAACTGTTTAAAATCATTTAAAACGTTTCGAGAACATCAACAACGATAACTGTAATGAAGCATCACACTAAAAATTCTAAATTAATTATTCATTCACGCAACAGACAGCCCTGACCGCACACAAACATCACTCGTCACGTACACACGCACACATACACAGAACGGATATATGAAACCGAATGCTTGTCAAACTAAATGGATACGGTGAATAGGGATGTGAGGCTGTTGTAGATTTTCGATTTTTTAAATATTGAGAATTTAACCCTTTGTTCAAATTTTTGGTATGCTTTTCACTTACCATTTTTAGAAAAAGTTTAATTTTGTACTTATTGACGGCAAATTACTTCATGAAAACAGAAGGTTATAAGCAATGTATAGCCAAACTCTAGAACGTAAATATTTCGTATCATATTAAATAAAATATAGCATAAAAAATAATAGTTGTAATCAACAAGTGTTTTATTGAAACACCTTAATATTAACCATCCAAATAAATACATACATTAAGGTACTATTGTGATTTTTATTCTTAACCCTTATTTTAAATTAAAATATGTACAGGAAAATATTATAAAATCTTTTCTCAGAGCAATTATACTACATAATAATCACTAGACGAGAAGAGATCTAAAAATGGCATAATTCTTTTTTGAAAAGGAAAACGACTCATGAAAAATATAACACACTTCATTCCTTATTATTATTAATTGATAGAAAATTTTAAATACTTAAGATATTCCTAAGTATTATAATTTTTGGCTAAATATTTTTTGTTCAAATACTTCAAAATATAAATATGGAATATAAATTATTTACTTGCTTGGATTTAAAAAACCGGCCAAGTGCGAGCTGGACTCGCGCACGAAGGGTTCCGTACCATTATCTATAAAAACGCGAAAAAAATCTCGTTGTTGTATGGGAGCCCCCTTAAATATTTATTGTATTCTAATTTTTTAGTATTTGTTGTTATAGCGGCAACAGAAATACATCATCTGTAAAAAAAAATAACTCTCTACCTACCACGGTTCATGAGATACAGCCTGGTGACAGACGGACAGACAGACAGACGGACAGCGGAGCCTTAGTAATAGGGTCCCGTTTT
This sequence comes from Anania fuscalis, assembly GCA_950371115.1. Taxonomy (NCBI): domain Eukaryota; kingdom Metazoa; phylum Arthropoda; class Insecta; order Lepidoptera; family Crambidae; genus Anania; species Anania fuscalis. The sequence goes on from OX493352.1 coordinate 3,392,869, forward strand.
ACTCTTTGGGTACGGAACCCCGAAAACGCAAATAACAGATTACCATAATTATATAACAAGGTCACATATTTGGCCATCATAGCATGTTAGTGCTTCATTCACTTTTCATTTTTATAACATTTCGATTATCGACATGTGTCTATCGACAGCGCCCCCGCGTGTTGGCAGGAGTCGCGCTCAAGGTATGTTCGTATTATTATTAGCAATGACAAGCTATGTGCACACATAAAGCTATAAATATTTTTATATTTTGCAATGTCTAATTTTAGAAATATTTAGTAATTTTAACTTAGATTTTTTAATCCTACAACTCCCAAGCGGTAACCGGTTACTTTATTTTTTATTCAATTGTTATCTATTTTCACTGGGAGTTGAAGAGTTAAGTGACCCTTAATCTTTAGTGTCAAGTTCAATCTGGGGCAAACGTTTTTAGACCCTAGCACTTTTAGATAAGGTTGACTTTACTGTATTTTTTTAAACTTTAGATAAGATATTATAGTGTCATATCTAAATTAATATATTATTATCTTTTGTATAAAAAGGGTGGTTCGTTTTCCGGTACGCGTCAAATCAGAAAACGAACTTTTGTTCTATCTAGGTATGCTTGAAGATGTCCATGACAAAATTTATTTTTGACGACCTCATTAGTCGAGAGTGCGCTTTGCGTTGCCATCTCTGAGGTCCCAGGGCTTTCGGGTTCGATTCTTGGTCGGGTCAGTGCAGAAAACGAACTTTTCTGTATTGTCTATTGGTACTGGGTGTTGTGTTGTGGTATCAAGCGGCATGTGGTATGAAGCCAAGGTCCAAGGTTTGTGGATTTCTAATGGCAATCACTTAAATGTAATTTTACCAGACTTGACGTTTGGATTATGGTTAAGCGTGACCAGACGGACTAGGAACAGAAAAAAATATCCACAAGGAATGTACACACATTAAGCTATGCTATAGGAAGATACAAAAATGTTTGAAACTAAAAATAGTTAAAATAGGCATTAAATTCACGTAGATCGAGAAAATAATTTCAATCGAAGCCAAAAAACCGACGTCCATTGCTGCACATAGGCCTCCCCCAGTGACTTCCAGCTAGTCCGGTCGCGCGCGGCCTGCATCCAGCGTCGTCCTGCAACCTTTACCAGGTCGTCTGCCCACCTTGTGGGTGTGAGTCCCACGCTGCGCTTGCCGATACGTGGCCTCCATTCCAGAACCTTTCTGCCACATCTCTTTCGTTAAAGGACTCTTTACAAAACACGAAACTTCGTAGCCTACCAAGCACAAGATTAGATAATCAATCTTTGAAACTCAATAATTCAACTGAGTACTCAGAAGTTGCTATAATCATCTGTTTTTAATTAACTGTGCAAAAATGAATTCATTATGGCCATAATAATTTTATTAATATTACCACAGCAGCACGTCGACCTACCACAAAATGTCAAATTTTCTATATGTCAGGCTTAAAGTTGAAAATCTATTGGAGAATTTTCGACTTTTGGGGTAGGTCGACGTGCTGTTGACTGTACTTATAAATTCTCATAGTCTGCCTGTAACGCTTTCAAGGCAAAACCACTGAACAGATTTTGATAAACGACGTCTTCAGAAGGACGGTGACGACGCAAAGCCTAATTTATTTATGGGCTTAATTAACTTTGTACAAACTTTTTATTTTTACGAGTTTATAATTTTATCATTTTACACGTAATTTTATAGTGGAAGGTTGTAAAAATACAAAATGTTAAGGTAATTTTAGATTTGGAATTAAGAAAGTAATTTAAAAAACATAATCATTTGTCATTCATATCCTTAATAAGTAGGTATTAGAACAAAGAGTAGATTTTCCGCATTATCAGAATTTTTCGTAACATCATTACTAAAGCAAACCTTACTTCTTACCAAACAAATTACTTGTGTCAAAACCCCTGCCATTGCAATTTAAGTCTTAATTCAATGTATTAAAAGCTATTTGACGCTTTTATTGAATGCATTTTGGTAATTACTATTTACAATTTTATATTACAGTTGAGTAACAAAGTTTCACTCTAATTTGAACTCTAAGTTCATGATTGTAAGACTAAATATAGTTTGAAGGACCGCAAAGTTAGGATTGCCAACGTATCAACTACAAAATGGCGTAAATTTGAAGAGCTGTCTCAGGGTGGTTGTGGACACAGCTTGTTTTCGGAGTAAAATTACAATATATAATAAATAAATACTTCTTATTATTAAATTGCTTAAATATTATATTGTAAATTACTATTAACCTATTCGGGACAAAAGGATAAAAAATATCATTAATATTGCCAAATTTAAAACAGCACGGACATTTATATCACAAACAACTGTCACAAATAAAGGAAAGAATTAATCCTTAATCGTATTTTTAAAAATAACTAAAAAATATTAAAAATAAATAATTTATCATTACATTATTTTTTTCTTTTGTTCATAACGTTTACTTAGGTAGATCTAACAATAATTTCTAGTCTAGATTCGGAAGATCCTCTCTGTGTATGTAGCCTTGTAGGTTGAAACAACGCACACCGGCGCAGTGGGCACGGAGTACTGACACAATATTGGCTTGCTGTATACTACGACTAAGTTTTTTTGATACTCGTGCTAAAATTTAATGACGCAACCTGACTATATTCATGTATAAAACCCATGAAGATCTGTTAAATCAGCGGAAGAGTTGTTTTGTTTTTATCAGATTTACAATTAATACAGCATAGTCCATACTGTACTGTAACTTACTGTTATTAGTTTTTGTATTTTAATTAGTTTTTTTTATTTACTATGGTTAGGATTACATTGTAAGTGATTCGGATAAGCTGAATTCAAAGAAGTTTTTTTAAATTTGGTTTTTATTTATTTTTTATTCTTCTGTGCAGCAATAAAAAACATTTAACTAAGTTAGCAAACTTAGTTTCATTAAACTTTAAGTTTAAGTTTTTATTGCTGCATTTTAAATATATTTTTTTGCGAATAATGTCTTGTTAAAATAAGATATAACACCGTAAGTATCATTCTATCACCGGCGGCGTATACGTTCTCAGATTTAGTGATAAACCGGGAAGTTCCTTGTGAATTATTTATTTTTGTGATCCCTATATTATAATCTGTAAACTTCGAAGTTTTTGTGTACGTACGTTTTATAATGTCATCGTCGTATAATGTCGTCGCCTGCGGTCGGTCGGATGGATACTCCGTTTCCAGATAGGTACTTAATTCAAATCAAATAAAAAATAATCTGAATTACCTAGGTGCGTTTATGAGAAAATGTATTCTTTTAGTTTATTTCATAAATAAATATATATATATGTCAGAACGAACTAACAGCCAGATAAAATTTCTATCAAAAGAAAGTGCTCAACGAAGCAACAAACATTATGAATTAGAAAAAACTGTTTATGGCTAAATTTATCACCTAATTATACTGCTTAACATGGAACTTAAGCCCTGTATTGGACACGTTTTTTTTTTCACTTAATCAAATTATTACAGAGATAAGTATTTGATTTGAACTTTGACGCACTTTATCTCTGTAATTTTTTAGTTGATTGACAAAAGAAAAAATAAGAGTCCACTATTTTTTGACAATCTGACGGACTAAATACGAGTAGAATTTCATTTTCTTTGCCCAGTCGTCATCCATATTAAATAACAACGCAATGGTAGTACGGCAGCCAGCTGCCGCTTGGGCGGTTGAAGGAAACAAATTGATTAACTACTATTTATAAAAATAACGCTGTAAGTTATTTATTACATTGGGAGTGATTGCCATTAATTGCCTCCAAGCTCTTTTAATTTAACAAAATTGTTTCAAAATCCAACTAATAATAATCAACAAAACTACAAATAGACAACATATTTTTCCGCCAAATCCTTAGAGATTTGGACTCCTTTCTGACGGGTCTATGCAAAAAACTGTGGTGGGAGGGAGATGGCAAGCTAATCGTTAGGCAATGAGAGAGATAGCCACAGAGTTGCTACTAATTCAAAGATTTTGAAGGCTTATTATTTTCCGGGTGACGAATACACGAAGAGAAACTGTGTCGATAAATGCAAAAACTTTTCAGTTTGTTAGCTATTAAATATTTATTATTGTAAGCTAAGAAAAAACGAAATAAAAAATAGAAACAAAAAAAAAAATAATCGTAAAAGTTGATAGGATTTCTGTAGATCATTTATTGTATTAAACAAAAATGCTTAATCGCTTCTGATAAGCCGGCAATTATCATAGGATCGCGTAATACCTATTATCTATTCTGTGGTAATACGCCAGTAATAATTATAATAGGTAAAATGACGTCGAACATTTTTCGTAAAATTGTGCAACATCTTGTTAAATATTTCAATGACCATTACTTCTAAACCTTAACTAACTAAATTATCTTTATCATTATTATTAAAATATTTATATTGTGAGCGTAGGATGTAGAATGCCGGTGTACGACGGATAAACCATCCGTGGTTTTTGTTGCGCCGTTAATGCATAACTATTGTTTAAATACATTTGTAATTTTCTTAAACAAATAAAATAAAAAATAAATAAATATTAACACTAATAAATTGGAGTGATGTAATGGTGAATAATGCATGTTAAAATGGCTCTAATGAAAAAGGGCTAGGTATAAAACACCGTTAAAAATTGTAAAACTGTTTAGTTCTTACCAAATCCTGTAAAAATATGGATTTTAAAAGAGACCGACTATAGTGTACGAGTTTCTTACGCTGCTTCTTCTTAGCACTAGCCCTCAAATTGACCCGAAGCAGTAGTAGTGTAAAAATATAAGTAGGGCGTGTAAAAATATAAGTAAAGTGCCTTTAATGGCCTATTTGCAAAAATAAATGAATTTTATTTTAAATACTTGATACCTTAAACTTAAATAATCAGTATACAATGAAAAATTTAAATATATAAAACACAAAACCTGTAGGAATTCTACGTTTAAATGCTTTTTCTAAAGGACCAGAATCGAAATAGCAAAAAAATCATTTTCACTTCTCATGCTCGTAAAGTTATCGGGTAAAGGCTGCATAAAATCGCTTTTTATGCTCTAGTGCATAAAGTAAATTCGTCGTCTATAAGTCTCAAGCTTTAAGAAAAAGGTCGTTATGTGTATAACCACACACGCAATCAAACTTATACATTCTGTTTCTGGCATTATTTATGAGTTTTTTAAGAAATAAGTATTTCTCTAGCATAGGACTACGACCAAGGATTCTAAGTGACACTGCCACGTAATAAAAAAAAGTATATTGGCGGGAAATCCTTGTGTTTTCTTTGTGTTGCAATTTGAAATTGTTTTTTTTTTATTTTTTTGCGATAATAATTTCCTCACAATCGAAGTGAAAAGGAGAGTGTACCTATAACTCGTACCTACATAAAACCCATTTTACCGTCGTCTCGGGTAAAATGGTGCGTTTTATGCACTTGTTGTCCAATCTTCTATTTCATCTATCATTTTGTACGAGGAAGTAAAAAAAAACATTTCTCATCTATATTTTTTTTGTATGGAGAAGTAAAAAAAAAGAAATTTAAATGTATATTTCTTAGAAAAAGTTACCGTGTCTAATCTAAGCACAAGATTCCCTGTGTAAAACCACAGGGCTGAATCTTGAGTTATTTAATATTATACAGGGTGTAAAAAAAGGCTTAACGAAGCCTTAAACCACGAATTCTATACATCAAACCAAGTAGAATGCAAAAAAAAACATTGCTGAGAAATGGCTTTTATTTTTAAGTTAATACCTAAAAATAAAAGTCATTTCATTCATTAAAAAAATAACTTATTTCTAACCCGCAATGTATAGCGCGCACACCACAAACTATGCCTGTGTGTGTAAGCGGATCATGTTTCTTTGTGAAAAAAAGTTTAGTATTATCAAATAGAAGTCAATTTTGTAAAACTCTTTGAAAAAAAATTGCAACTTTAACTGTCAATAACTCGGTAACCCGTCATTTCCCAGGTATAGTGTAAAAGAAAAAAAATGATCGTAATAATACGTAGAATATGTGGTATTCGGCTTTGTTAAGCTTTTTTTTACACCCATATACCATTTTCCAGGCCCTTGAGTCAATGCGAGCCCCACTGATACAGCTGCAGCTCTTTGGTGACTACATAATATTATGCTGGTGATGAGAAAAAAGTGCACAACAAACTCAGCCACCATTGTAAGTCTTTTTTTTACAGGAAATACAGCTACTGAACATGTAATAAGTGCTAACTAGACAGGTTATTAAGACCGTGTAAGTGATTATATTGTTAAAAAGCTACACTTATAATAACATTTCACACGTTCTTTGCGGAAGATATTCACTTTCTAGAATACGAACCCAAAGGGTACAACGGGACCCTATTACTAGGCTAAATTTTTTACAGATGATGTATTTCTGTTTCGGCTATAACGACAAATACTGAAAAACAGAATACAAGAAATATTTAAGGGGGCTCCCATTCCCATACAACAAACGTGATTCTTTTGCCGTTTTTATAGATAATGGTACGGAACCCTTCATGCGTGAGTCCAACTCGCTCTTGGCCGATTTTTATATTGATATCTGTCTTCCAAATGTTGTCTCAATATTTTTTTGTAACATAGTTTTTTGCAATAATTATGTTTCAAACAAAAAAGTCGCATCTTTACAGCGCATTTTTACAGCGTTTTGAAGCTAGAGCGAGAGGTACGACTTAGAACTACACAAGTGGAAGCGAGACAGCGATATAATTAAAAGTTTTGTCGCGCAGGCTTGCCGAGGGAAAGGATGGGTGGAACAGGGGTTAGCGTGGAGGCCAATGTTGTGTGTTAATTTTTACGATTTTTTAAACATTTTTTTTAATACAGTACGTATACTTAAAGCTTAAAGTAAGAAACAATGATTTCGTATATCGGTACTGTTAAATAGTGCTTAGACTGTTTAGGTAATTATGCAGAGAGTAATTTGATGCTATTTAACAGAACAGTAAAATATATTTTAAATAAATACGAATGAAAACAAAAATCAAGCATTCGCTGCAGGCAGCTTCCCTTTAAAAAAAAAGAAATAACAGATCTGTTGCCTTAGCCTGAACGAGTCATTCATGTTATTTTGAAATTTTAATAAAATACTATTAATCAGTTATTGTGTTACTGAGGAATGTATGTAGCATGTTTGCTCGTTGGGTACCTAAGCACGTGTTAGTATTTTTTCCAGAGTCTCTTATCTATGCGACTTGTTATTTTTATGTTCTATTTGATCCTACCTACTTAAAAATAATTAAATTTACTACTTGTCTGTTATTATTACAACTAAATTATAAGTATTTTAATGCCTATGTAGCAAAACATAGAAGTTATATTCACTAATAAAGAACAGAACAAGAACTCTCTATTACACCGCTGTTCTGTTTTTACGGGAATATATTTCAATGAATTCCGTCTGTAGCCCTCTCTACTCGATCGCACAAAAAATATTGTGTGTTTATTAACTAAATTATTAAGTTAACATAAAAAAAACGTTTTATCTGTTTTAAATAGCTCGTATAAGTTATTTTTAAGGCAAGAACTGTTATTGGGTTTAGAGTTGATACAGTATTTTGTAAGGCAAGTGCGAGTCGGACTCGCGCACGAAGGGTTCCGTACCATTTTATGGAAGGCCCCTAAAATATTTATTGTATTCTGTTTTTTACTATTTGTTGTTATAGCGGCAACAGAAATACATCATCTGTGAAAATTTCAACTTTCTAACTATCACGGTTCATGAGATACAGGCTGGTGACAGACGGACAGCGGAGCCTTAGTAATAGGGTCCCGTTTTACCCTTTGGGTACGGAGCCCTAAAAACATGTCGGGCAATGTAGAGTAGTTCCGTTCCATAATTTCTCGTCACATTATGCGGTATTTTCTAATTGTTTAACGTAATTAACAACTTAATTTAAGTAATTATCTTCTTCAAATAAATTTTACAAGCTACCTACCTCGGTAACTTTAGGAGACTACCTACCTAGCTGTCAAAAGCAATCGTTTAGCTAACTGGCAACTTAAGGCTTAGGGGGTTAGCTATAGGGTCACTTGTAATATAAAAACGTGTTTTATAGTTTTTATTAAACTTAAATGTTAAAATTTAGTAAGTACCTAACTACTCCTTCTAAAAATATTAAGTAAGAACTTTCATAATCCTGTCATTTTATCTCGTTATCAATAGTGATAGTGCTTATTACTAAACATGGTGACAGTCACATCGATAAGGCGTACGTACGTGCCTATTTTTGCCAATAATAGTTTTATTTGCGAATATAAGAACATTTTTGTAACACAAGTAAAAAACAGATATGAATGCGGTTTGTTTCTTTTAATAAATACAATTACAATGTTTATTAAAACAGCCGAGTTTAAGAAGTGACTCCTTTGGAACTTTTTTTCGTTCGCATTATTCCTTAGTTTTTAACCGACTTCAAAAAAAGGAGTAGGTTCTCAATTCGACCTAATGTTTTTTTTTGTATCTATGTTTGTTATTTGGTAGTAACTTTGTTAATGCGATTGCTATTTACTGATATTACTTTATAGATCTCTTTGTCGTTAAACTATTTTTTTTGAAGTACGTTAAATCGTTAAACAAAAATGGTTCAATCGATAGGTACTTATGGCACATGCCATTCTCCCCTATTTTTACCCGATCTGACATAACAGGAAATTAACCTATTGTTTATTGATTTATTAAATAAAGTACAACAATTAATACATTCTTGACAAAAGTTATATCAAGTATTCTAAACTAAAGTAGAATATTTGTTAAAAATATGCATAACAATTGTAGATAAATAGATTTGTTTAGTTTATAATTACGTATAGAGATTAGAGATTTATTATTGCACACCAAACAAAGAAGTTACAGTTGTTGTTTAAAAAAAAAATAGTAATTTTACTTTTTTTTAACCTTTTACCATATCAAATTCTAGTTGACGCTAACATATTGTAATCTGTGCAGAAAAAACGGTAACAGCCCAATTTCAACCCGTTAATATAGCAAACAAATCACCCCGTGTGCTAGCGCGCCTTGCACATTCATTTGGTCGGGCGAGTGGAGCGCGGGTCAGCGCGATCACACGGGGTGTTTGTCGACCGTTTTTGACGTAAACACGATTAGCGAGCGTTTCCTTTGTCTGGGGTTTTATTATAAAAAATCCGAAAGGACTCTTCATTCCTATATAAAGTTTTAGTGAAACTAAAATTTCCTTTTTTATTATTTTTAAATTTGTTTTTAAACATTTTATTTTAACTGAATGAAGCCGCTTGATGCAGGCCGCCTCCAAGAGGTTAATCAGGAAGTCATTGAGTTGAGGGAGGTCTATGTTCAGCAGTGGACGTGTTATGGCTAAAATGATGATGATGATTACTTTGAGAGTCTGAGATAAACCGTCGACCGATAGACAGACGGAAAGACATGGCGAAACTGTAAAGGTTCTATGATGACTACGGAACCCTAAAATTAGAGAAAAATGCACGGTACTTTCCTCCACTGAAGGTAGTTCTACTAGTTTTTATTTACGTAAATGATACAAGATATACTAGTCCTAATTTTGATGTGTGTGTAGCTAATAAAAATAATGGATATCTTTATTATCTTTGATTTATCATCATGAATTCATGTCCTCACATTATGCACAATCATATTTTTACTGTTGACACTTTGTAATGACATACAAATTATATCGTGATCAATTGTGTACTTAAGAGCACATTTCTCAAAACTTTTAGAACATTAAAATTTGTATCTCATTTGTCTCTCTTGCGACTTCATTCTGACTGCGTTTCTATACAATGTGATATGGGCGGTACTTCTAACCCGATAAGTGCGATATCTAATTGAATCGAAAAAAAATTTTTTGTTTGTCAAACCAATTTTTTTTTTCAAACCAATAGTAACCAACCAAACCAAAACCAAAAATATGGTAATTCATTTGAAAAAAACTAAAATAGCTGCTATTTATTGGGGGTGGGCCAATAAATAGCGGCCATTTTATATTTTTTTCAAATGATTCACCATACTTATCACATTATAAATACATGCACTGACACTAGGCCCTCAGAAGGCCAGAGGATCGGATCCTGATCTCCATAACTCTGTGATATTACTATCTCTCCTTTATAGGAGATAATCAACCAATCCCAACCGCCTAGCAATCAGACAGAACCATAGACTATTCGAGGGATTTTAATTAAAATGCATTTTGTTTATGGTTTCAAAGATCATTTATGTATTGGGCGGGAAATGCACCTCAAGATCATGCCGATAAAGTGCGTTATTTTATTGATAACAAAAATAATAAATAATAATAGCTAATAACCGTCGCTATTCTAAAATAAGATTTCCCCCCGTGTGCGCGCGCCGCGTGTCGTATCCATTTGCTTGAAATTGCTGCTTAGGCCGCGTACAGACTGCGGACACTCACAATATTGTGATTTGATAGTGTTCAGTTTATTTGTTTGGTTATTGTTAGAGAATTGGTTGAAATAATGACGTTTTGAAGTACTAGGTATCTGCAATTAACTGTCCACTTCCTTTGCCACTGGGGTGTAGAATGAATATATATATAAATAGGTAAACGTTTTTTCACCAATACCCTCATTTTTTGTTATATCTTTTTAGTGCGGCGTCCTTTTAAAAGGACGATTAACGATTGAGTTAAAATACATACTGTATTTAAACCGGCAGCAACGCCATTGGAACGTATTGTTTAATCTGTTCTTGTAATTTGAATAGACGAGACCAAGGAGCTTTTATACCTACAGTACGCGGCCTCGATTTTGAGCGCTGAGTCAAAGAGTGGGGATTGATTTGGGTATTTCACGAGACGATCATCGTATCAGAGACGCGTGTGCTGCACGGAGCTAACAACCAATGACAACCAGCGGTGCAGGTGCGTGCACGTGCACAGTCACACGACTAGCCAATCACATAATCGTAATTTTGTCATTCGTCTGCACAACTTTCGCCCAGCGCTCAACTTCCGTGCCGCTAGTTGTACATACAACAGCTCGTTGACCTACAACAAATCGTCAAATTTTGTCATTTGAAAATGATCTCTACATGTCAGGCTGGAAGTTTAAAATCTGTTGGAAAACTTATAACTTTTTGGGTAGGTTGACGTGCTGTTGACTGTACGTCGATATAAATACCTAATTAAGTATGGCCTGTAAACTAATTGAACTCTTTTTAAAAACATAATTGTTTACTAAAAATTACTTGTTTGAAATAGGACATCCTTGGACAACGTAACCTAGCTGTAGCTGCTGATATTTAAAAAAACATTGCGGGTTAAAACCATTAAAAATAAACAGTGCCTAAAAAAATTATGCTCTATACATTATTAATATTATTATGTTCATAGAGCATTCAAATAATTTGTAACAAACATTTTATCAGTGTGACCATTAAGATTCTGATAACAGGCCATAGTCCAGATGACATTGCTTTGCTATGGTAGCCATATTGCATTTCCTTATTGAGATTATTATAACGTTATACTTAGCGCATAGCATTAGAAAAATTGTTTGGGAATAGTTATTTTAAAGTGGACGCATGAGACCGTGTAACATTAAAAGTTTTGTGACTCTGGGCTAAAAGGCAAAATGGTAACTTAATTTAAGTTACCTACATATAAAATAATTAACGATGTAATGTTCTTAAACTCATTCAGTAATAAAAATAGGTTAATCATTACATTGACTATTATTAACTAACGTAATGACATATTGATGATGATAAAAGTCTAATCAATTACAAAACCAGAAGAAGCGATTACAGAAATAATAAACCCATTGACTGTTTCAACATTGAAATCTAATTGCCGCCATTTTGTTTTGAATATAAAAATCAAATCCACCGTAATTGTATGTCTATTGAACGTAGGTATACTATTTGGTTCAAAAGTAATAATAAGTAATTTAAACGTTTTAAATACGACTTTAATCCATTCGAATAAGGTCGGTTATGTTTTCGGCAGTGGGTTGGGATTATTTGAAAAAGGAACAAGCTATCCTTGTGTGTGTGAGTCGGTACACACTACATGGTTTTTAAAAATAATAATTGCCTCTCAGACAATTAAGATTAAATAAAACTGTTTCTTAGATTGTTAATTATTACTGAATACCTGATTTAGAATGGATGAATTATTTTTTCCGAATGTGCTACGGATAGTTTTTGACCCATATTTTATTACACTACACTAGAGATTTGTTCAAATTATTTAGAAATCTGTTTCTACTTGCATTTTCTCATCAAACATAAGTGTATTCGTTAATGATTTATGTCATCGGCAGGCTTACCTAATTTAAGTAATGTTAACGACGTATCAATGCAAATATGTTTTAAGATAAATAAATAACTTGATAAATGAAACAACAAACTGGCTGCGGATGTATAAATTTTGATAAAACCTGTTCTTTTAACAACATTAGTGACGTAAGGTAAGGGCTGGTGTTGACTGGGCGAGTTTTAATAATCATAATAATTAAATTATTATTCGTTATTATTATTTACATTATTATTATTAGGTGACTGATATTGTCCAAAAATGTAGCAAGCTGAAGTGGCAGTGAGCTGGCCATGTCTGTCGCAGAACCGACGAGAGGTGGAGCAGGAAGGTTCTCGAATGGAGACCACGCTTAGGCAAACGTAGTGTAGGACGCCCCCCGGCTAGATGGACCGATGACCTGAAGAAGGCAGCCGGCAGCGACTGGATGCAAAGGGCGGGAGATCGTGCGCTGTGGCGCTCCTTGGGGGAGGCCTATGTCCAGCAGTGGACTGCAACAGGCTGATTTGATGATGATGATTTACTTACATTATCATCAAATGTTTGTTATTGTTTTAAACTGTCTGACATTCGAACTAAACTATTTAGGTTCTTAAATATTTCTAAATAATAAAAAAGTGTTATATAAATGGAATTTAATAAAAGCCCCGACAGAAAATAGAGTTATTCTCCGTTAAGTATGAGCTATGATATCGTTAATTATCTTAAGAGGAGTTTATCAACCCACATCGTGACATTTTTGACGATAACGGAGAGTAACCTAACGATTGCTAGCAGGAAATTGAGCTCAATAATAACAAGGTTTCGTAAAGTAAAGAATACTATCGATTACCAGCGACTAGGTTTTGTGAATGGCTTGTGAATACTATCACGAAATTAACTAATTATTGGGTACATACCTATCTATCTTATTTTATGAAAATCCGTTCAGCCATAATGCAGGTTGTATTACAAGGACATAATCATCATCAATAGTATGTCAAATTATCAACGATAAATAAAATTTTGTGCATATGCCCTTCATTCACACTTGACATTTACTCATTCATTTACTACAATTATCTGAATATCTACCTAATAATTAATAAAATATTGTAATTATCAATTTATTAAGTAACAATATACTAAATTTCACTTATTTTTCTGATGTTGAGTACTAGGAACACACATACACATTTTGGAAAAGCATCTTGAATCTCAAAAACAAACGCATTCGAAATTCAAATGTTTTAAAATTCATCGTTACCAAAGACATTTGTCGTCCGATTACTTACACCACAGACAAAAATATAACTTTCACGTTCAAAAAGAATTCAAAATTCGAAAATTAAACCCGCCATCACTAGTACCACTACCGATAATGCCACAGCCTGCTGCTACGCGTCCACGTAAACCAATACACACACACTTACATAATCGGCACTAACACTGAAATACTGAAGTCTGAAAAATGAATTTATGCTCCTTCGAAAAGGTTTAACGCATTAGAAATCGTTAGTTTGCATCGACCAAATCGCTTTTTGCGGAAATCTAGCGCTCGGCTAAAAATAAATTAACTAAATACCGGACAAACTGTATGAGCGTGCAGTATATGTAGAGGTTTCAGATAAAACAAAGATCTGATTAATGATTTGTAAAATATTTTAAAATCTTAAGAATATATTGCAACAATCTTTAATGAATGATTTTAACATACGCTATTTACACCAAAAGTAATTTTCTCGATTGGAGACCACGCCTAGGCAAACTTAGTGAAGGACGCCTTCGAGCTCGATGGACCGACGACCTTAGAAGGCTGGCAGGAGATGGATAAGGAGCGAAAATGATGATGGAAACTGATGAAAAAGCGGTAGATCGTGCCTGTTGGCACTCTTTAGGTGAGGCTTACGTCCAGCAGTGGACTGCAATAGGCTGAGATGATGATGACGATGATGATTTACACCAAACCGGTCTATCGCTTAAAGACAATGCACAGTTGCACCCCACACTGGTAGATTCCGGTTTTTAAATATGAGTGAAATAACTAATTAGAAGTTTAACATTAAATTCCTAATAATACAGTACATGGTATGGTATATGCTACAAGAAAGCTAGAGCCATAGCAGCTGTAATAAAAAGTATTCCGTTTATTCATTTGAATTCCTACCTATACATATAAATTAAAATGTGAAAACTAAATATTTTATTAATTTTATTGAGCTGCTTATACTTACATTCAATTAGGTTTTAAAATAAAAGCAAGAAATGAACTCAATATTTTATAATTTACCGTTTTTAGGAATCTAAATGACTAGCATTTGATTGAAAACACGTCGTTTGTGGCATATTCAAACGTTGACACCACAAATACCTTGTGTTCAAGAAAAACATAAATATAATTTTTGTGTTTACTTAGGTTTTTTTATTATGAAAACCATTTGTAATACCTTGTTCCTGCTTTTAAATTGTCAATGATTAGATTTTAAGTTTGGTTAAAATTATACTTTTTAATTCAATCAATATTTTAAGTTCTGTAAGCTTAAAATGTAATGTGGCACTGTGATGGATAAATAAATGAATTACTGATTGATTGATTGATATTAATAATTTAAAAATACACATCTTTAATGATCTTTTTACGTGTTTACGTAATAAAATGAAACTGGAACAACATGTTATGGACAAAATTACAAGAATGCATTTAATGCTGCGAGCAACGAGTTGCTTTTGTATGAAAATAAAGTTTACATGTATAGAAGGAATGTTTAAATGGACAGTAGATGATATGTTAAACATTATTTCCATTTTCATCTGTACCATCAAGGGGATGGTCACATTGGTCACATTTTCTGCAGTATGAGTGCATTTTTGCAATATCTGAATTGCGGTATTTTAAAATAAAATTAGGTATATTATAATCGATTACTTAATCAGGCAACGTGATTATCCAATTAAATAAATCATTAGTCCACAATTATGAGAATTTGTTACGCGTTATAATTAAAAAAACTAGTTTGATGCTCCCGTTTGTGGGTGTACTGTGACAATGCCTGTGTTTACGTAAAAAATGCTGTACGCACGCGTTTGCTGTTGTGTGCGTAACGGTTGTGTGTGCGTGGTGCGGAGTCAGGGACGCCAGAGATCGATACCTAAGTTTTATAATTAAAATTATGACAATTTTCGTTTAGTCGTGTGTGTGCAATATTAAAATGTTTATGGGTTATATTGAAGATTATACATTATTTAAAAAACAGGCATAAATGGAGAATCGTGTAATAAGAAATCAGCGTTTTAGTAATTGATGTAAAAGGTACGAAGTAATATATAAGTCAATGGTTTTGGTTAAAATTTTCGCTTTTACTTGGTACTTATTTCATTTTACCTTTCTTATTTTCATTGCTTTGTTATCTTTATAGCAATGAAAAGGATATTCGGGTACAGAAGTACCGCTGCAATACATCTATCTGTAATTTAATTTTAGTGACATAATGAATTGTAGATTGTTGGTTACTTAAAGTTAGTCGAATTTAATTTTGGATTGACTTAATAAAATTAAATGTATGTAAAGACGTTTAAAAACACTTTTCAGTGCTTTATTATTAACTAGCTAGGTTAAACATGCTGTGGCATCGAACTGCTATGATAGATGTAGTTCAGTTGTTATGAAGATTGTTTATCACAGCGTTTTTATTAATTTAAACTTTATTGCACAGATTAAAAAAAACATACAATATGTGGATTTAATGCCATGAGGCGTTCTTTACCAGTCGATCATAATAAGGCTAAACAGAGATGTTTTTGTATTTGGGATTGAATGATTTAAACGTAAATCCAACCTACGTTTTTTTTCGAATATGATATAAAATTGTCTGCATAGTTATATGACTGTATGCATCTTACCTATTAGTTTTAATTACCACGATAAAACGAATAATAATAATTAAATTAGTTTTAAAATTTTGCAGTCAGCCCTAGTACCTTTGTGTGTGCGTGCAAGAAAATACAGAGCGATATTACTACATGCACACAGACAACCGCCAGCCGCGGGCTGAGACGGCCGCGTGAGCGTTGCGCGATCCCTTATTTTTGTCAAACGTACGCCATATTGTCCTATTGTCAACCATAATTCCCCCATAAAAAATCATCATTTTTACTAATTTCCTATTTACAACATGAACTCTAGTTAAAAATAACAATTGTCTAAATTAAGTGCTTATTATTATTATTGTTACGTACTAACGTTATCTGTGGGAGATAATTATTTTAATTATAATCGATTTTAGAGTTCCGTGGAGTGAAAATTAAAGAGTGTTTGTTTTATTTTTTTCTTGTGTTGCCAAAATTAGTGCATTGAGAAATAACTTGAGAACAGTCAGTGTGATAAATATAGTGCAATGTCTACGCTGTATGTTATAAATAAAATTGCATTTATGTTCATTGTGTGAGGATATGATGTATTTAGCATTTGATAAGTACTGTTTCGGTGTTTCGGTTAAGTTAAAGTGAATTACTGGATTGCTTGCAACTGTTTGGATTGGATTTTCGGAAATGGAGAAACCTTCTTTCAAGGTACAATAATTATTTTTACTTTGTTTCTTGTTACTGTTTAGCTACTATGCCAATCATTTTAGTTATTTGTGTATTTATTTATCTACTTAGCAAAAGAACAAATCAAAAATTACAATTGAAGTTATTCTAAATTATGCATAATTTAAATGGAGCCGAGAATGAGAATTGATAAATACGTCTAAACGGGATTTTAAAATGTTATGATTCCACTTAGAGTCGATGACGTCATCCATTGTTTCCGAGTCACATAAACCTGTGTACACAATGAAATTTTTTTCTTAACGTTTTTACATAATCGAAAGAAACATATTGGTATATCTACGTTAAAAATAGTTAATGTAAAATGATTATTTAAAAAACAAAACACGAAGACATTATCGTATTAAATCTAAGCAATTTATAATTAATTTGAGAATAAAGATTGATGGGATATTAAAAGTAAAGAAAGAATGTAATTATTATTATTAGCCAACACAACCCTGCCTTGTGCCGCCATATCAGCAGCGGCTAGTGCTGGGGCGCGTGATCGAAACTATCGATATCGACATTTTTTTTATTTTTTATTGTTATGTTTGTAAACAATAACTAATAACGATCACTCATTGACAAAAACTGTATCTTATAAAGAACATTTTTTGTTATTATGTTTTTAATTAGGTAACACAAACTGCTATGATTGTTACGCAGTTGTATATTATTGCCGGGAATATACGACACGTATTCTTTGGCGTATATTACTTACTTTTTGTGCTAAATGAAGCTAATTTTTATTATATCGCTAAATTCGCGCACACATTTGTGACGTGGCCATTGTTATTCAATTTTTTTTTCCGAGTACACGGGTTAATTTCATGTTTATATGAATTATTGCTGGGGATATACGAAACGTATTCTTTGGTGTGTATAACTTACTTTTTGTGCGAAATGAGGCTTATTTTAATTGCATGTTAATAAAAGGGGGTTAAAAAAAACCTAAATTTTTTTAATTTACGAGTACGTGTTGGTCAATACTTTTTAACGTCACGCAATGACGTCTTTAATCGACTTGTTTATTTGGAAATTCAAATGAGATAATGTTCAACTGGACATACAACGGTATGTCCAGTTGAACATTATCTCATTTGAAGGTAGTATAACGATACTACCAGAATATCTTGTAAAAGATTGCAGTGGGTTTTGTACAAGTAACAATATCTACATACCTCAAAATGTCAAATTACCTCAACGGATTTTCAACTTAAATACAACGTGTAGAGTTTAATATGAATTAATCATTGAGTAGACAATAAGAAAAGCTATTTGCATGCCCAGTAGCTGGTTTTGGCCACAGAGTAATAGAAAAAATTGAGGTTAGAGGGTAAATAAATAAAAAATATTTAAAATCAAACCTCCAACTACGACTTTAAAAATAGTCCTGCGTCTAGTTTCAATTACTAAATAGCCTATTTGCTTTATTTTTGGCAGCCATAACCCGTATTTACAAAAATAAACATGATTTGGATCAGGACTAAACGATAGAAAAAACCTAATTCGAAATTTTGACAATATCTACATGTCTTGATCTTGATTTTCAACTTAAAGTTTGAATATGTAGAGTTCATTATCCATTAAGAAAATTTGACGCTTTGTAGGTTGATGAGCTGTTGACCGTAGCGGCTGTTATCTATTGCCTGCGACTTTACTATGGACTGAATTGTAAATAACAGATAAAAAAATGCGTTTATAGTGTAATCCATGAATCCGGATTCCGGTACAAATGCTCATTTCTCAAACATTTGCTACTTGCGAAAATCTAACTGTTAGTAAGTTGTGCATATAAAGTGTAAATTCGTGGTGCCATGGTATTTTGCGATAAATAGAATATTTTTAAATTATATTGTACTTTTTTTACATGGTTAAGTCACCAGTTCCTGCAGCATCAAAAAAGTTAGGCTAATCTTTTGGAAACACAGACGGAAACGGGATAAAAATGTGTTAAGTTTGATCTTTGATGCCAAATTTCACCTCACTCCATTCTGCTGTTAGGAATAATTACAACACAAACTTTAACATTATTTTTTCTATGTTTGCTTATTATGATACCATTTACAACCATTTCAGTTCACACTTACAACACCTGTAAGATAATTTTCAGTAATATGATCTAATTCCCAAGTCCACGCAAACAAAGTCTCGATCAAAAGCTTGTGACTTGTGCAGTATTCTTGAGAATGTAATTTTAAACCATTACGTGTAATAATAATACTGTAGTATGTTGTTATTGTGAGTCACCATCATGCCGTGTAAATGGATAATTGAAAACAAGGCATTGGATTAAGATCGACTTTATCATAATCATGGTTGACTTATTTTTGGTTTATTGGACTAGCTAGTTCGTTCACGCAACTTTATTTCTTTTAACTTCCAGGATGTGATCAACCTGATTTGGCGCAGTAGCGCAGACTTAAGTGTAAGGGTCCTGGGTTTGATTACAGAGTGATCATGGTTTAAAACCGTTGTCTGGTGCCTCGTAATGAAAATATGTTAATTCTTTACTTTAAGAAGAAAACAATTTTTTTTTTATCTAGCGAAATAAAGATTATTGTCTGTAATCGAAGTTTAAATAATTAATGTTTTGTTTAATAAACTACTTACATATTTTTAGCCAATGCCAGACACGCAATGTGACCTAGCTACCTAAAATCTGTTTGCTAAACTTCCCGATAGACTCTATCGATATTCATCCGCGGGAAAATTCGGCAAGCACTAACGTAGACTGGTTACCTATTCTAATTACTGCCTTTACCATAAGCCCTTGCAAATTTTTACGACTCTTTTATAATATAAATCTTGAAAATACCTGCCACCAACTCTATCTTGTTAATGTTTATAAACACGAAATGAGCTCATAGTTTTGGCTAAAGCCCAACACCTTGTTCTTTTTGTTCTAATATGGCCCATATCTCCGCAGAATAAGCACTTATATGATTCAAATGAAGTATATGTGTGAGATTGATTGATTCGCAAATTCAATTATTCTTTTTCATTGAAACGTGAATTTAGTTGTGTGTTATTTGACAACAGTTGCTGACATCGATACCGCCCGAGATCACTTCGAGCGCATATCTTAGAGCTGTAATACGGACCATCTATCTCCGAAACCGAAGTGACTTTTATTGTTTATGACATTGCAGCTGACGCTGTCAAAATGGCGATGTGATTTTTTACTTAAACTAAGTAGAGTGGTCAGTTCTTGCTCGCAGAAAAACAGTACGTCACTGTGAATTTTGTTATCGAACAAAATAAATTGCATTTCTACTATATTAGAATAGGATATTGTGCTCTTATACGGCTTAAATATTTTTGCCATCTTAAAACGAACGGACTTTACAAATAGTCGTGTCGTGCTCGCTCATAAGTCATCATCACGCAAACTTTAAAATTTTCTTTATTCGGGATTCGAACTTGAAACTGTCTAGCTTTGAAGTCCGGAACGTGAACCAATATTACGTACATAATATATTTATATACTAAATGAAGTGGAATCTATCTGACGATGATCGTTACAAAACGGAGTTTTCGTTACTCAAGTCAATACCAATTCTTAGTTTAATAAATCCATATTGTAAGCATACATTGTAATGTAAACGAAGAAACACAGAGGTCGTTTGCGATCCGACCCGATTTAAAACATTCGATGTTCACGTGAAACTGTATTAAATACGGATTAGCGCTGAATTTAAGATCTTACTCTGACAGTCTCGGATCGCTTGATTCTCTTTTCTGTATGTCCTAGTTGACTAGTACGTAATGCTTCTTGGCTTTAAGTCGGCCGCAGCCTATTGTTATTTTTTTACTAACATCAGGGTTGTTAGTGATAATTATCTTTGATAATTATAAAATGAATAGGCACACAATAGAGTGTGTGATGTGTCTAACGAAAGGTGACACTGCCTTTTTATTCCGAAAACGTATCTGGGAACTCAAAACAAAAAAAGTTTAATAACGTATTATGTGATTTTTAATTGAACACATGTTTTTGCAATTTATTTAGTAAAATATTAAGCTACTATTTTTGCATGACAGTAAAATATTGTTACAGTTTAATTAAATATCTATTGTTTGATTTAATTGTTTTTAACTCAACAAACAAAATATATTATTTTAAAAAACAAGTAAAGTAAATATGACCCAGCATTGATAATTATCGGATAAGTATCGGGTAATTATCAAAGAAAATATCTATCTTTATAATTAACAACCCTCACTAACATTTTATATGCTAAAAACTTATATGCAAATACTTGAGAAAGCTGAACATTTTTATTTTATTGTTGTAATCGTGACGTGATGTCCAGGAAAAGTTTTTGTTACTTGCAATTTTTAAAATTGGAACAACTTAGTGATTTTTTTTATTGGGTAGTACAGTAGTACTAAATATTTTCTACTACAGGCGCAAATTTCGTTTTATAGCTGATTGAGAAATACTCTTAAAAAAACGATCAAACAAACAGTTATTAGGTACTCGGTACATTTATCTGATTATAAATAAATGGGAAACGCACATCACATAACAAAACGATACAAAGTACAAAGTCTAAAATTTTGCAAATCTGAACCTCGCTTTTTTATATTCTAGGCGTTGCATAATAATTGTTGTTAACTTCCATTGTCACTTACTTCAGAATTATTTAAACCATTACTTCTACTTTACTAAGTGTGTAGAAGTATCTTTATTATCACAATGTTAAAAGTCTGCTTCAATAGGGGGGCTATTGAAGCATATCTATAAAATTAATTTTCTGGCCTAGTAGAGAATGCATATTCAATTCAATAAAAACTAAGAAAATATACCATAACGCGACACAATTATTGTCCCGAAACAGTGTGATAGGGAAAAAATATTGGGACGTGTAAAAAGAACTTATTCAGGCTTATTTGCAGGTTTTAATGCTATCCCGATCTAATAAACTAGTCAAAATTGCATCTAACCCGTATCGATTTACAACTGCAATGCGATTGGGTATGTCGATAATTATCATCGATACACTGATTGTCACTAATTATAACATGACATTAATATCTTTAGTTTATGGTACTTAAAAAACTAAGAACATTATTTGCAATTGTCTTGTGTTTTACTTTATTTGCAATACGAATCATTTGTGTCCAAACCGAGATATCTGCCTGCTTAAGATTTCATACCCTATTTTAGCATAGGGGTGAAAATTTTTTTTAAACTGCGAACTGCCACCCCTGGGTTAAACTCTATTGAATATAACTGGTCTAGTGTGTCGGGGCACGCGCAGTGTACGGTTCCGTAGCCCATCACAATTTGAAGTAAATTATTTTTTTACCACTTTACATTCTAAAGTTTGTCTATTATTTACTCATTAACCTGTTAAACCTAACAAGCTGTGATAGTTTTCCTTCTTACTTGTATAACCAACCCAAATTCTCTAAAGAATGATTCAGCTTTACAAAGTCAAGTTTTTGTACAGGATCAATATTTAAAAAACCTACACTAATTCACGTGACCAAGAAGTTACTATGGAACAGTAATTTTTACTTTTTTAAAAGATCACTATCTTCTTGATTAAAATGTAAACTGTAATGTATAAAATAATTGTCGCTGATAAGACAGACGGACAGAAATGCCGAAACTATAAGAGTTCCGACTAGACTGAAAACAAAAAAATATCAAAAATGGTTCACATCACAACACAACATAGCGTAAAAAAATGTCGAATTGAAAATCTCCTTTTTAAAGTCGGTCGAAAACAGAACCTCCTATTGTTCGTTATACTGAACCCCAAATCATAACCTACCTGTTTCCTCCAACACAACGCTGAAGAAACGAACGTCCTAGCCCGTAACGCGAAGCGTTTTTATAAATAGAAGTGCTAAAATTACTCGCAGTTATATGGGTTACTGATTGTAAAACCGTTTCGAGTTTTGAATATAAATGGGAAAGTTTGTAAGTACCTACGTTACCTAATCGATAAAATGAAGCCAAACGTGTGTGCGTCTCGCACATGTCGGTTTTTTTAAAAATAAATGTATAACTAGACGAAGCATTAAAATTTGTTAAGATTTTTTTGTTAGGGCTTATTATGGGCAACGTTCTTGGTGTATCGTTTGCCTTCTTTGCTTGTCCTATAATCGTGACAAGTATTTTTACAAACAATATCAATAGGATTTTATGTTAAATAATTAAAATAATCGTAATAGGTATTAATGGCAAGATAATTAATTATGCAATTTGATTTTGCCTAAGCTCCAAATTTAATTTTATTACATTGTTTTGGTACAGTTCTATTACAATCTATATTAATAAAAAAACTAAGTACTTACATTGAATGATAATAAATCGTTTATTTCTATCCACAAACCAAATACATACATAGCAAATGTATTAACAACAGAAAAAAATGTAATTAAACTAAAAAAATAAAAAACCCACATAAATAAGACGACCTCCGTAGCCGAGAGGCGAGCACGCCGGACTATATGGCGCTGCCATCTCTGAGGTTCCGGATTCGATCCCCGGTCGGGTCAATGTAGAAAACGAACTTTTCTATATTGTTTCGGGTCTGGGTGTTGTGTTACCGTCGTTGTTTTTGATTTCTATAACACAAGTGCTTTAGCTACTTAACTTAGAATCAGAGCAATGTATGTGATGTTGTCCAATATTTATTATTATTAAAAATTAAAACAAATAAAAATTCAAAAATAAAATTTTGCTATTTGTTTACTTTTTTGCCATTTTGGGAAGCAAGCTAAAATAATCTTGGTAATTTTACAGTAAAAAAATTACAACTTTTTTCACTTGTGTCACTAACTAGCCAGACTTTGTCTTTAAACTATAATTATCGATTTTACTGCCCTAATGTAAAAGTTCATATTCGATTGACACCTGCTGTGTGTGTTCTACGAGAACAAAGCGATGTACTATCTGTTAGTGTTGTTAAAGTCATCTCATTTGCATGTTTTAAATATTTCGGCAGACGATGTAGACGCGTTTTCACTTTAAATATTATTTGCCACAAGGTCATGAGGCAAGATTTTGTGGCTGCGCTTACGCAGCTTAGCTCAAGTACGCTAAGCCCTTAGTCCCTCTACCTACTTCATTGTTGCGATGTATCGATTTTCAGAAATCAGAGCTCTGCAATTAGTAATTCAGATTCAGAGCTTTATTGAACTATACAACGTCCACTGCTGAACATGGCCTATGTTGGCCTATACCTATGTCCCACAATGACTTCCAGATTGGATTGGAATTGGAAGTGACCTACATACAGCGAATTCCTGTAACCTTTACCAGGTCGTCTGTTCACCTTGTGTGTGGGTGTACGCCCCGCGCGCTGCTATTAATAATTTGAAAAAAAAAACAGCCTTTTTGCTTCACTACACCATCTAAGAAGGTCGCTATTTTGAATTATTTTTCATAAGTCGCCATCCCTGAGGTCCCGGGTTCGATTTCCGGTCGGGTCAATGTAGAAAACGAACTTTTCTATATTGTTTGAGTTTTGGGTGTTGTGGTACCGTCGTTGTTTCGGATTTATAAACCACAAGTGATTTAGCTACTTACTTAGGTCAGAGCAGATATGTGATTTTGTCCAATAATAATTATTATAGTTTTGGAATATCGATAGTCACATTGGTCGTAGTAATGAGACATTATAGTAAAACACAGTCTACAACAGATAGTAAAAATCTTCCATTGTATCGACATTATTGGTATTTTAATTGCTGTTATGGTCAATTGATATATTTTAAGCAATCGATATCGATGTAACTGAATTTCAAGGTCATTATCGATATTTCGGCAACACTAGTTGTTACTCAATCACGGTTTGAATGTTTAAAAAAATTGCCGGAAGGTGCACATCATCATCATCGTCATATTTTTATCTATAGATTTAGGATTCTAATTTCGTCCATTTATAAACATAGGCCTCCCCCAATGACTTTCATTTAAAGAAGATACCTATATATTGTGTAACTTAATAGGAGATTACTTTTTAGTCTTTCTTTATGTTTCGGTTTGTTATTTATTCATCATTGACGACCGTCTGGTGTAGTGGTTCGCGCTTCGGATTACAGTTCCTGGTGGTTGCGGGTTCGAAATCTTCGTATCCCGCAAGGGGCAAATGTTTGTGTGATGAGATGAGCACGAACATTTGTACCTAAGTCATGGATGTTAATAAACTTTAAACGTATTTAAGTATTTTTTTCCGTTACCTAGTCACCATAATACAAGCTTTGCTTAGTTTGGGGCTAGCTTATTGGTGTGATTGTGAAAACTATTTACTTAATTATTATTCGTTTTTAGGGTTCCGTACCGAAGAGTAAAACGGGGCCCTATTACTAAGGCTTCGTCTGTCTGTCTGTCTGTCCGTCTGTCACCAGGCTGTGTCTCATGAACTGTTATAGTTAGAGAGTTGAAATTTTCACAGATGATGTATTCCTGTTGCCGTTATAAGAAAAAAATACTAAACGTGATTTTTTTTGCTGTTTTTGTAGATTATGGTACGGAACCCTTCGTGTGCAAATCCGACTCGCACTTCGCCGATTTTTGGCTTGGTGCAGACGAAGTCAGAAGCTAGTTGATTTTATATTTTTATAATATGTCATTGGAATAACTTAATTTGTTTACTAATTTATCGCTAAAATGAAGAATACCTAAACCGAACGAGGAAAAATCCACTGATAAAATGAATGGCCGACATTCATACCTTGTTTTTGCCTTGCGTTTTAATTTTGTATTTATTTCATTTATCTTCATTTCTTAGAAGAGTGGTAAGCACTCAATCTTAGTGCTAGAATACCACAGAATAAATAAAAATATCAGACAACATCACTTAAATTGCACTAATCCTAAGCTAAGCACTTGTGTTATAGAAATCAGAAACAACGACGGTACCACAGCACCCAGACCCAAGGCAATATAGAAAAGTACGTTTTCTACATTGGCCCATATTCATAGAATAAATAAATATGATATAGACCACAAAAAATTGTCAGGGTAAGGTCCCACACTAGCGTGTTTCGAGCGTAGACGTTGTGGCAGTGTCCAATCATCATATCAGCCTGTTGCAGTCCACTGCTAGACATAGGCCTCTCCCAAGGAGCGCCACAGCGCACGATCTCCCGCCCTTTGCATCCAGTCGCTGCCAGCTGCCTTCTTCAGGTCATCGGTCCATCTAGCCGGGGGGCGTCCTACACTACGTTTGCCTAAGCGTGGTCTCCATTCGAGAACCTTCCTGCTCCACCTCGTCGGTTCTGCGACAGACATGGCCAGCCCACTGCCACTTCAGCTTGCTACATTTTTGGACAATATCAGTCACCTTAGTCTTATGTCGTATGACCTCATTACGGATCTTATCCCTTAGTGAGATCCCCAACATTGACCTTTCCATAGCACGCTCAGTGACGTGTAGTCGGTGGGCCAACTTGACTGTCATGTTCCACGTTTCGGCTCCGTAGGTTAAAACTGGTAGGACGCATTGATAAACACCCGGCTTTTCAGGCACTGCGGCAGTGTCGACGTGAAGATATGACCAATCAGTGCTAAGTAAATGCCGTTGCGCAAGCGTTGCGTCAACACTGATTGGACGCTGCCACGAGCCCACGACGTCTACGCTCGAAAGACGCTATTGTAGGGGGTCCCTAAGAAGCTGGCTGGATGAAGACGACCCAAAGCCAATCGATGTGGCGTTTTATTGGAAGAAAACTTGCGGTGGACTTCTAACGGATAAGCATTAATTAGCATTAATAAGCAAGATCTAAGCACGAGCATTTTCAATTTTGACCTATTCGGTAATTGAACCCGTACGCTAATGGCGAATCACCAATCCAGGAGGCCTAATACGAAAGCGCATCGTTCGGGTCCGTCGTATTATCCGATCAAATTAAAACATCAATTCCCCCCGTATCAAAGGTTTGACAATTTATGAAAAATTGAAAACGGTCTGGTTTTTTACACGGCTAGATTGAGGAGTTGGTAATATTTTGTCGAAGGATTAACACATGAGACTGGCCATTTTAATATGTTAGATTTATACGACCGAACGAAAGATACACTTTCGTGCTAGGCCCCCTGGTCTCCAAATGCTAGTATAGCTCTTCGCGGGAATCGAACCAGCGACAAGTTATTGTAGTCCGGATTATGAACCTTTTAACACATTGGACAGTATTCCAGAAACCGCATATTTTTTCTTGTTTTATGGCAATTTATAGCCACGTGTCATCCGTTTGAAAGGTGCTAGCCTGAATCGGAATTTAAAACGATAATCGTCACCAATAGTGGGGTTTCGTTTTTCAAAATGGCCGTCGATTATGCGACGTGTTTCGTATTTTAGTGCAATTAACTTTCTATTGTATTGAATTTGAAGGACAGTGATTGACACTGCCGATTTTGTCATACGAACTTACATCTTTGATTTGAAATGCTGTTTTAATTTAACCGACTTCAAAAAGAGCAGGTTCACATTTTAAATTTGACGTATTTTTAGGGTTCTTTATAAGTAATAAGAAACGCTTATAGGATCGCTTCGTTATCCGTCTGTCTGTCTTTGTTTGTCAAGACTCTTTACCAGGAACGCGTGGAGCATACATATTATATGTTTAAGGTTAAAATTAATATCAAAAACTCAGGTCTGCAATACCTAGAAGCTGTAAAAAAAACAAACTCAATCAAAAGATTAGATTACAAACTATAACTATTACTTATTTGTATTATTATTTATTTACGATTACTATGTTTAGTATCTCATGTGATACGACTGGTTTTGCCTTAAATTAAAAAAAAATGCATTTTGGTACTTGGAAGAAATCAAAACCTTTATGGTACTGCCTAGACCTAGAATCATGAAAACCAATGTCCTGCTTCTAACTAAAGTAAAAAGTAAAAAAAAAAAAATTTTACAAAAATATATATAAAACTTGAAAAGAGCCATATAAATCTTCGACGCTTGATTCCTAATTCCTAGTATCACATGGACATATTATTTAGGTACACACCTACTTACCTATAAGTTTGTACGGAACCTTCGGTGCGCAAGTCTGACGCACTTGATTGGTTTTTTACGATGACCGAGCATTTTTTTTTCGTAGATAGATACTTTTTATCGGCTATTTAATAGGATTATTTATAGGCATTTATTGAACTGAGTGCCGTTTGAAACTTATTCAGTTTACCTAATTAAATAAAAGTAATAACGTTATAGATCAATCTCTTATTACGTCTGCTCGTATAAAATTCTTTAAAAATTTAATTTAACAGATTGTTGTTTAAAAACTATAAAAACTGCTTTTTATGTAAACTCATCTTACACGAATTGCTTTAACTCGAATGGTTTTACTAGTAGGTAGGTAGTAGCTAACCATTAAATATTTCACTATACACTAGACTCCACCACCAAATCCTCCAGCCTGTATCATTATATCGGGTGTAAAATAAGGCTTAACGAAGCCGAATACTACATATTCTTCGTATTATTACGATCATTTTTTTCTTTTACACTATACTTGGAAAATGACGGGTTAACGAGTTATTGACAGTCAAAGTAAAAAAATTTTTACAAAGATTTTTACAAATTTGACTTCTGCTTGATAATACTAAACTTTTTTACAAAGAAACATGATCCGCTTACACACAGGCATAGTCTGTGGCGTGCGCGCTATTACATTGCGGGTTAGAAATAAGTTTTTTTTTTGATACCCAAATATGAAAGTCATTTCCCAGCAGTTATTTTTTTGCATTCTACTTGGTTTTATGTATAGAATTCGTGGTATAATGCTTCGTGAAGCCTTTTTTTACACCCTGTATACAGGGAGCCACAAAAAGAGGGTACGACTGGTGTTACTACGACCTATCGACTTGACCCCTTTCCATGTTCTGCGAAATTCAATTTAAAGTTATTCTCGAGATATTAAATCCGACATTATTCTCGCATTTAATAAAAAAAGGCTAGGGTCCACACCAACTCTCATGGTGAGAACAACATTATTTTTAACTAAAGCCTGATTAAGTTAGGGTTGCTATTGCTACACACATCCGGACCGGCATTAAACGGCAAAGCCAAACGGCAAAGCCGAACGGCAAAACCGAACGGCAAAACCGGATATGTAGATGGATGTAATGTAGTAGATGCTTCGGGTCGGCTTAGTTGTTCGACATATACTGCCGAAATGACAATGCCGGTCCGAATATGTGTGTAGCTACCCTGACGGATAAATTATAAATGACAAAATATTTTTCCCGTAACTGTTTTAGGCTGACTTTTAAATCACAAATTACGTATAGCGGCGGCGCGCTAGACAGATAGTCCACTCGGCGTCATAATAACACATTGACAATTGCGTTTACACAAAGACATTTCTAGAAATACAATATCTTTGCAATATCATTGAAGAAGCCAAGTTGGGGAGAGTAAATATTGCTCTGTCTTCCCATTTAGGCCTGGTTGTATAATAAGATGAATGTATAAACTAGTCGATGTATCGGTATAATAAAGCACACTAACTTATTTCAAAAATTCAGAATAGCAACCCTAGGTAGTCAGCCCAATTGAGCCAGTTGTTTTCGAGAACGGCGGGAGTGGACCTTCTGGTTTTTTTTCTATTTTGTGTTTAAATGATACAGTCGAATCACATCACCACGCCATTTTATTATTCGTCTTCGTTTTTGACATTGACAATGACTTTGCATTATCTGTACGATTTAGACTTGTTTATTATTGTATCATACGGAACCCGCAAACCCGTAAGCGATTCGTCCCCGTTTAGAAACGTAAGCGGAAGTTTCGACGCGGAGACAGGTAGGGAAACGGCTTAAGTGCGGTGTCCACGCGTTAAGATATCAGGGGACACAAAGGAATACACAAAAAAGATTATGACGTGATAACGTCTTATAAATCGACGATGGGCTGCACGCACGAAAAAATGTCACGTTCCGCGTGCGAGCGAGAGCGCGGAACAAGCATCAATCTTTTGTTGTAAATGTTCGTAAACCGACTTTACAGACAACCATTATTTTTCTATAGATTGAGAATTATAGCAGACGCGAGCACGCCTGACTTAGCGTTAACTTTGAGGTCCCGGGTTCGAGCTCGGTCGGGTCAATGTATAGGTAATTAAGCGAACTTTTCGAAAAGAACGAGAAGTTCGTTGTTTTCGAATTTTCTGTTTTTGTGATCATTATCTATTACTTTAAGTATGATATAAATTATGAGTTGTGATATAAATCTAATAATAAATTGCAAATCCTTACACTTGTCTTTCGTTATAATTACAAACCAATCTTCCTTATCATGGTTACATTATTCACAAGGCGTGTGTTTCTCTCTCACTCGCACTCTGTCCCCGTCCTGCTCGCGCTGGCTTGTATCAATTTTATACTTATTGATTCAGAGGTCGTTCGGGAACAGTCAGCAAAACAAGTTTTTTAAAAATGAAAATAAATTATTTTCGAAATAATTTACATAAAATTGAACGAGCAAGATTTAAGTGTCTGCCCAGCTGTTGGGAATACGTAAAAACATTAATTATAATGCCCTAAACTTAGCAAGCTTCTTATGACATCGGTGACTAAAGGTTTGATAAGCATACTAATAAATTTATAAGGCATCCATGCATGACTCAACGCACTATTTTATTTATTTTAGTGCAGAATCAACAGAATACAATCACTTGCTTAACTAACAACCGGTAAAGAACAATATTATCAAATAAATAAACAAAATAAAATACACAAAACAATTTGTTTACAACCAGAATATTATATTTGGCCTTGTTGCGGAACTTTAACAAACTATATTAGACATTTTAATTGCAACAACATAGATACCACCATCGCACCCAGTGCTTACTTAGTGATATGCTTGATCGGCTTAATGACGCTTGTAGTAGCCAAAGTAACATTTCTTGTAGGTAGGGTCAAAAAGCCAAAAAGAAAAAGTAATATGTAGTTACATTATTTCGACTTTTTGTATGTATTTTTTTATGTCGAGGGTTAAAAAAATAAAAAAAATATACCATCGGGTTTTAAACTAATGTCACTTCACTTCGCTGTAAAGACTGTCTGAACCAGAGTTATTAAGACCGCCGAAATTGGGAATCCTTTTGCTAAACATCAACTGTACCTTTAGAAACGGGGAAAAAACAATTGACGCTTGTATTCTATTTTAAAACGTGTATTATTTGTTTATTATTAGATTAACCTTTTCTGCTGTCGGTGCGTTTCAAAATGGCCACATCCGCCGTGATTGTTGCTACGTTGCACACTTCATTAGTCGAAACTCGGATAAACGCATGATATTATAGTTTTAATTAACTTACGATATTTATAAATGTTGATGATAAGAACTTTAATAGACAAACTGTAATATTTATAAATGAGATTTTTTATGATTGATATTACAGTATGCCCGTAAATTAGTACAGTCAAGTGTAAAAATTTGTATCTCCGTCCGTATTTACGAAACTATTACATATTCATGTAGGTATTACAATACAATTACATGTGCGGACAACAGCTCGTCGACCTACCACAAAATGTCAAATTTTCTCATTTGAAAATGAACTCTATATGTCATGTCAGGCTTAAAGTTGAAAATCTATTGGAGAATTTTTGACTTTTTGGGTAGTTCGACGCGACGTGCTGTTGACTGTACATACTTTAGGAATCATGATTTTGTAATATTTTTCCCTTTAATAATATTATGTCAAAAATAAATCC
Source organism: Anania fuscalis (assembly GCA_950371115.1). Taxonomy (NCBI): domain Eukaryota; kingdom Metazoa; phylum Arthropoda; class Insecta; order Lepidoptera; family Crambidae; genus Anania; species Anania fuscalis. Next base: position 3,424,432 of record OX493352.1, read on the forward strand.
TTTATTTCAAGTGTATAATTGAAACAAAATCATAATTAGAGAGTTAATCAAACAAATAATGTGTTTAATTCTGCACCTTAAAAGGTAAAAAAGAACACATATAGGATCATATCATTGTCCGTCTGTCTGTCCAGCAGGGCTAGCATGCGCGCATCGGTTATTTTATCGATAGACAAGACAAATTTTGTCTTCGACGATAATTTTGTCGATTTCCCTAACCTAACAGATCACAGACGTCTCGAATCCTTTTTCTTTATATTATCAGGGTCTCCCATTCTTCTAGGCCACTTATTTTTACGTTAAAACACGGCATTGTCATGATATTTTGGTTTTTTCTTTGTTATCGTCGAAGACAAAACGACATATTTACGTCAAAAGTCGATAAAATGCCACGACAAAATTTTAAAGCGCATCTTTCGGTCGGTCGTATTATCCGATCAAATTAAAACATCCATTCCCCCGTATCAAAGGCTTGACAATTTATGAACAATTGAAAACGGACGGTTTTTTTACACGGCTAGATTGAGTTGGTCATATTTTATCAAAGGATTGGCACATTAGATTGGCCATTTTAATTTATTAGGTTTATACGACCGAACTATTCGGTTTAAAGAACTTTATGTACTTCCTATGACAAAAACAAAAAATACATGTCACTTACATGAGTACGTTAAAAAAAAACAAATTGCAGTCATACTTAAAACAAAAAAATAAAAATGTATAGTAGGTACATTCTAACTATTCAAAATTTTACCCCTTTTTCTTCGACAGCTGGTTGGTGCCCCCTGCGGCCACCACGGCCAGTACACCTTCTACAAAGCGATTCGTCTGTCCGGGGAGAAAGACCGCATCATCGCCATCGGAGACTTCTTCTTCGTGAGGATATGGCAGGATTCTGAGCTGGTGTCCGTCGGTAAGTTTGGTTTCTTGCGGATACAGTCAGGGACTCAGGGTTGCTACACACATAATCTTGCCGCCATGCGCCATTGTCGGTTCGCCAGTCTGACATATTCGCCAGGAATATGTCAAACAACAAAGCCAACCCGAAGCATCTACTACATTACGTCCTTCTACTTATATTCGGTTTTGCCGATTAATGCTGGGCCAAATATGTGTGTAGCAATCCTCACGAGCATCAATATAATATATTTTTTAATTGTGTTTAATTAAACCTTGCAACGGAATTGGTTACGAAGTGTTTATATTTAAATTGTGACTGTTCTTTAGTGATGCAATGGAAACGTCATAACAGAAGCAGGTCTTAAAAGTACATTTTGCTGTAATGGAGCTGTAGAATAACTAACAGCCTAGGACCTAATAGAAGACTGAGAGAGTACAAGTATTTTATTGTTCCAGGCGAGCTGCAGTTGCTGTGGACGGACAGGATCTCGGACCAGACCCTGGTCAGTCTCCGGCTGTACTTCCTGCCGGAGAACACGCCGGACGGCCGCAGCCTGCATGGCGAGGTAAGATTTCAGACTCATCATCATCATCATTTCAGCCACAGAACGTCCACTGCTGAACATAGGCCTCCCCCAGTGACTTCCAGATCGGCCGGTTGGAAGCGACCTGTATCCAGCGGCTACCTCTAACCTTTACCAGATCGTCTGTCCACCTCGTGGGTGTGAGTCCCACGCTGCTCTTGCCGGTACGTGGCCTCCATTCCCGAACCTTTCAGTACCTGCAAGCACCGCAGTTGCATTTTAGAATTCTTTGTAAAACGGGCTCTGCTGACAAATTCCGGATGCTATAGACTGCGCTTTAGGCCGTCCAAAAACGGCCTTATTGCTTGAGCGGATTGAATCCGGCCTTACCCGGAGCCATTTTCGGCTACATAACAGGTGTAAAAAAAGGCTTAACGAAGCCGAATACTACATATTCTACGTATTATTACGATCATTTTTTTCTTTTACCCTATACCTGGGAAATGACGGGTTACCGAGTTATTGACAGTCAAAGTTACAATTTTTTTTAAAAGATTTTTATTAAATTGACTTCTATTTGATAATACTAAACTTTTTTACAAAGAAACATGTTCCGCTTACACACACAGGCATAGTCTGTGGCGTGCGCGCTATACATTGCGGGTTAGAAATAAGTTATTTTTTTTGATACCCAAAAATAAAAGTCATTTCCCAGCAATTATTTATTTTGCATTCTACTTGGTTTTATGTATAGAATTCGTGGTTTAAGGCTTCGTTAGGACTTTTTTTACACCCTGTATAGTCGGCATATAACCAGATCTGTTTTCCCGGGGAAAAAATTTTTCATCGAAAAGTCGTATAAATGAATTTGTATTACATCGAAGGTTCAAAACATTGAAATTACAAATGATCGATGACTAATTTATGTAGGTATAATTTTTGTTGATATAAAAGCGATGAAAAATTACACGTTGTCATCTTGAAATTATAGCTTTGCTTACAAACTTTGAAACGCGCGGGACTTATTTAATAAGCCCAGAATCGAAGGTTTCACTACCAACTACCCATAGAAGAGTGCCACTATACTCACCTTGACGGTATGTTATGGCTCCATTGTCTGATCAGCGATGTATTGGTATCAAATTATCGTATTGTCAGACTAAGTCACATACCTACTGATAGAGTTTCAGTTAAAAGTAGGTTAAAAACTAACCAAGATCTAAATAAATAAGTAATACACACTCGTTGCTAGTTAGCTGTTTGGCAAGTTACTTAGAATACAAGTGAGTGAAGCTTATAAAAATAAAATTTTAAAAAAACTTGAAAATCCACTCTCCAACTATTAAAGAGCTGATGATCTTCTAACGGCTGATCAGGTCATGGTTACCTTATCATATACTTTCAATATCATTGACGGTACCAAATTTCGAATCGATTGGACATAACGAAGTGAGTCAGTTCCCCTTATGAACTAGAAAAGAGCTGAGCCGTTTGGGAGCTACGATACCACAGACAGACAGGCATTAAAAATCGATCTTTGCTTAGAATTGAGAATTATACTTATATGAAATAAAACTCTGTGAGTACGATATTAGCTTCTCCGTGATTAGGGCTCTAATGAATGGCAATTTTTTTTTGTATTTTTATAAAAATAAACATCTTCTAATTTTAAGCGATGTAAATACCAAAATTATTTTTATAAGCTTAAAATCTTGAAATGGTTTTGGAATTAGCATTATATTTTTCTTATAACACACTGAATTGTGGGTCGGAGACGAGTAACAATTTAACATTATCAGGTTTCGATATTACCTATTAGCCTACGACTTTTTTGCCAGAAGGTGTCTTCCAGCTCACCCAGGCGCGAGCTAAATTACAAAAGTTCGTTTTCTGTAGTATCATTTGTAAACATTAGCCTTTTATTAACCGACTTCAAAAAAAAGGAGGAGGTTCTCAATTCGTCTGAATGTTGTTGTTTTTTTTTTTTTTTTGTATGTATGTTACGCGATTACGCCGTCAATTATGGACCGATTTCAAAATTTATTTTTTAGTTTGAAAGGGTATACTCCCGAGGTGGTCCCATTGCCACCAAGTGAGATTCTGATGATGGGATCCCTGGGAAATCGAGGGCAACCCTCAATTTTTATAGGCACCCATAATGTTTTGCATATATTTTCTGACTCGATGCTGATTTTTGGGTCTGGTAATCATCATGTCATGTTGCTGACCTGATGATGGAAGCCACAGAACTCCTTAACGGATAGGAGTTAGAAGATAATACTGCAATTTGTCGACAGAATGTATTTCGCAGTGTGTTGAGCAGACGTGGAGCTTATGAGGTACCAGACCACCAATTTTTATTTACTGGGGGCGTACCCGCACACCCAGTAACGAAAAAAAATTTGAAAGTTCCTTTCTTAATTTATTCTGTTATTTAACGCGAGACCTAATCCTATGGTTACGACACCAAAATAGCCGCCGTTCTGGTTGGAGTGTAGGTAAACCCTTTTCTTAAGACTTAAAAATTTTCGTCGAAAAATTGACCCTATATAACACCTTATTTTTATCATACCATTGGATGGGGGGTCCATAGAGGACCAATATTAGTTAAGGTTACTTTGCTGTAAAGTAATTTTTGGCGCAGTTAGGAGGGAAAAAATAGAGGACTTAACACTTAAAATTGTAAAATAAAAAAAGTTTAATAAAAAAACTAAAAACCGACTTCAAAATGAAACTAAAAACCAAAAAATAATATTGACTAAAACATACCTAATCAGTTCTTTTTGGAGTCGGTGCGAATGAACACATTTTAGCTCTCGATGGCTGGCACCGACTCCAAAAAGAACTGATTAGGTATGTTTTAGTCAATATTATTTTTTGGTTTTTAGTTTCATTTTGAAGTCGGTTTTTAGTTTTTTTATTAAACTTTTTTTATGTAAACAAATATGGCCGACAATGCATCGATTGCATAATGGCCGGTTGGCTCGGCCTTATAAATTTATTATGTTCCATTTTCATGAGGCTTGTGTTTGAACAAAAATTATAAATTGTTTTGTTTTCAGTTAGTAACGTTTGTCAGACAGTCAGTAGTCTACGACATTTTATGTAAATTTTGTTATAAGGGTAAAAAACATGATTTTTTTACTATGGGGTTTGGTACTAAAATCAAAGCTCTTTAAACTTGACACTGATGTAAAAGTTGTAAGAATAAATGATTTTGACTGCATTGGAGTGCTGATTTAATAATTTAAAGAGGTCAGTTTCTGATTTATTAATTAAAAGAATCAAAAATAGCTTTTAGATAGCAACATCATAAGGTCCGACGATACTTTTTTGTGTGAAAAAAAGAGGAAGGTTTGACTTGTTTGATTTTAACAAATCAAATAATGTAATTATAAATAACAAATAACTAAATGACTAGGCAGCATGGCCGTAGACTTAGCCTGTCTAAGGTGGAAAAAAAAGAAATCTGACATTTGTCATTGACAGACAACAATAACTTTCGTTCGGAAACGCATACAACATTTTCTATTAATTAAGGAGAGGTCTTTAAAAATCGAAAAGTTGTGTAAAATGATAACATTTAGTGTTTGGAGTTATGTTTTAAATAAATGGTTTACATTACATAGTTCGTTTTATTTTTATTTTAGTAAAAAAATATGTCCATTTGAACAAAACAGTAATAATAAATAATAATAAATTGTTTCCACAATCACACCAATTATCTAGCCCCAAACTAAGCAAAGCTTGTGCTATGGCGACTAGATAACGGATAAACATACTTAAATACGTTTATAAACATCCATGACTTAGGTGCAAATGCTCGTGCTTATCACACTAACATTTGCCCCTCGCGGGATTCGAACCCGCAACCGCCAGGCATTGTAGACCGGAGCGCGAACCACTACACCAGACGGTCGTCTGGTCAGTATTAAATAAACATTTTAAAAAGAATTAATCGTAGTAAATAATTACTCTTTTTATGACGAACATTTGACATTAATTTCTTTCATTGTTACCAAAAATAAGCATAACTTTAAAACGTAGACTGCGTGATTATTACTTGTTCAGTGCCCTTTTTGAGAATTTGATGTCTTTTTTGTTTATACTGCCAAACAATTAGCACATCACACATGCATACAGTAAACTAAAACCACAGACAATATCAAAATAATGCTGTTTGAGCTGTTTCATGTCACCTTAATAATCTATTAGGTATCTAAAAAGTTTAAAATAAGAACACAACAACGCGCGGAAACCTCAAAAATTGAGTGCGGTGCAAAGTGTGTAATGCTGTCCTGCTCCCACTTACCGGACTCAACGCGCCGTCTCTTTCAAATCCCTATTTGGTAACGCCAACTATTTTCATGGATGAAATTACGGGCTGGATTTGGTAGGAGGCATAGGTGAGAGCGGTTTCATAGGCAGTAGCGGTGTTTACAGGCGTAAAACAAGTAAATAAATGCTCGTACTGTATTTAATATGATATTGTCATCAGTGGAGACTTTATTGGTTTATGATATATATTTATTTTCTTATTTTTATGTACAGACAACAGTTGGTCGACCTACGACAAAATGTCAAATTTTCTCATTTAAAATGATCTCTATATGTCAGGCTTAAAGTTGAAAATCTATTGGAGAATTTTTGACTTTTTGGGTAGGTCGACGTGCTGTTGACTGTACCTATATACTGTACCTATGCACTGTTTGTTTCCCTACAATAAATAAAATAAAATAAATAAAACCACGCTTGGGATATAGCCCTTTAAGATTTTAGAATGCCACGGTCCACATACAAACTCTAGCATCATCCAGATCAGTTCGATATACCTATTATTAAATTGTTATCCAAATGTCACATAACGGCCAAAATAAATTTCATATTTTATATTCTTAAACGACAATTAGAAGGTCAAAAGCGACTTCGAATATAAGATTGAAGAGTCAGTTGCTGTTAAGAGGGTTTTAAAAATTCATATTTTGTAGAGATAAAATTGAAACTGGCATGTAGGTAATTAATTTCTGAATCGATATTAAAATTTATCATATTGATATTGAAGTTACATTTAGAATCTAGTTAGCGCGACTGCCTAAATCTAAGTCAGATGCAAAGAGAACAGAAACGTGCATACATAATATTTGCGATCAAAACTATTATTTTTATAGTGCAATCGCTTGTAAAAGAAATTGTGGTATAGTCGTTTTATTTATTTATTTACTGTCCTCCAGAGAGACATCTAGCTGAGCAGCTGTGGTCTAGATAGGCTAAAAAGCAGTCACTCGCACCTCACCCTTACGCACTCTATTAAAACAATCTTACCATAAAAAATACATATTACGCCGGGACACAAGTCACATCCTTCCAACTTAATTTTAAAGAATTATATATTTACGACAGAATATAAATTCTCTTTGGACCACACGGCCATACCTATGCTGCACGCTGCAATCTGAAATACACCTTATTTGGTTGCAATAACGGCGACAGTCGCTCGAGTAGTGTGAAGAGTAATTTTGTTGAACGCTATGGGATTTTTGTAGCGCGATCAAAAGGTCTTGAGCTTTAGATTGTTAAGGATTCTTATTATTTAATCGTTCTTTTTGTTGTCAATGATGAAAATTATTTAGATGAAATTGGTTTGATTGGTATAGGGTCAAACAGCTTCAATTATTTTTATTTGTATATACTTTGAAGCTTCCATTTTAAATAGGTTGTGACTGTTGTGAGAAGAGCCGATCTTCTAACAAAATAAAAATAAAACAAGGCTGAACCAAATACGAATAAATAGTGTAGTAATTCCATTTTTAAAAACTGTGACTTGAATTATTATCTGCTTAGTTTAATTGAATTAACAATATATTCTAAATATAAGTACAGAAAATTGATTGTTTGTTGTTTGCAGATGTATATGTAATTGTATTTTTGCTACAAGCAAAAAAAAGCGACAAACGTCTAGTCTAACCATGTAATAGGTAATTTGCAAAGTAATAATAATAGCAAGTATCAAGACCGTTCGACCCCGTACACAATACATTCGCTCTGCGACGCGCCATGTGACGACTTCAGAACTAGGTTGCAGTGGAGTCGACGCTAAATTAGAAATTTTGTGTTTTATCCTTGCATTTTTAATTTTCTATTAATCAAATTGATAAGTCGAGTTAATTTAATTTTAAACGTACTTTATAATTACTTGTAATTTGTATAAATGAAGAATATAAATTTAATTGTTGTCTATCAGTAGTATCGTAATAAGTCGGTATTAAACAAAATATAACGTGCCACGTATTTTTTCATAATCGCTCCTAATAATACCTAATATATAACTAGAGTTTCCGCATCTACGGCCGTGGTTAGTTAAGCGTATCCCTTAAAACTAGACACAAGCATAATATGGGGGATTGTGCATTTCCTTTTAAAAGTAATATTTGTTTATACTATTTATAACGGCTTTTTATAAATATGCTAAGTATATTAATCTTATTTGATAGCGAATCCTGCGTGATATGATAACAAACACAGATATCGATATGATAAAATTAGTAATAATCATCGTTCAGTTACATCATAAAAATTTATCGTTTACGAACCCTGCTAAGGGCACGCGTTTTGGACTTTGCTGAATAGCACGAGGATTTTGTGCATAAGTAGGACTATCCGTTAACTATTGTGCCATACCACAAAGTCAATTTATCATATTAGTATGACGCCAATTATCTTGATTTGTAAAATGAAATTGACATAACGTTGACATATATCCTATTGCTACCACTAGTTGGAGAACCAGCGCTTTTTCGTAAATTACAAGATTTGTATCGGCTCAAAACATAAATTTATTACTTAACTTACAAAATTACGTTATGCTAAAGTAAAGATATAATGTTAATGTACTTGATTATAAAAAGAAATGCAATTGTCTCGAAAAGTTTGAGAAGAACACTGCAAGCTTACACTTAGGTATTTGAGTGCGTTATCGCGGGTTCATTCCCTGTGTAAATAACTGATAGCGCACCGGACTGCTTTGGTACAATCGAGTGAAATAGCGTTTTATTAAATCCAAAATAATTTTGTTATATAATGACCGTTTCCTTGAATCCAGATAATCAATGTATCAGAATATTTTGACTATCTGGAATCAAGGAAACAATATAATATTTTTGTACATGAATTTGTTGAGTTATTAATGACCAAAATAAATAAATATAATACGACCCCAAATAAATAACCCATATAAATTGACCAATTCTTTATCCGTGGATAAAAATGTAGGCAATACCATTTTTTTAAATTAAAATGTATCGTGATAATGTGATCATTGAGAAAAGCAATCTGCAAATGTAGAGATTCACTTTCTTAATCGTATGCATTATCGTATACTTACTTAGTACCCGTCTGTACCGCAAGTAATAATAATCGCACATTGTATGTCAATGGTACAGAACACGGTTTTAAAAAATGTCCATGCCGATAAGAAGTTATGTTCGTCTATGGTGCTCAAACTTTATTCTTGTTTACCTTTTAAAGTGGAGACACCTTGTTTATAGACACATATTAAAATACATTTAAAATGCTTATGCGAAAAAAATATTTACTATTATTTGATCAGTCAGTCAGTCATAATAATCAGTTATAGGTATTCATAAACAAGCAGTTACAGTTATGGATGCAATGTTCACTTATTTAATAATGTTACAAACTAACATTGTCGTATCTTCTTATACAAACAAAAACAAAAGTTTGTTTTGAAATAGTTAAACAAAGATAGTGATTAAACGATTACTTTTAATTTGACACCACCTATGTCATAATTTTTCAGCTGTCAAAATCCACCACTTCCGGATAATTTGTATGGTAATAGTGTTACTTCTCCATTTCATGTTGTTATATTGTCAACATTTATTAAACCCAAGAAAATATTTATTGATTTAATGCAGCATTAAATCTAATGTTACAAATAAATGAAAATAAACAGGGCTCTAATGGGGTGCTTTTTAGGGTTTCGTAGTCCTGACAAGGAACCCTTATAGTTTCGTCACATCCGTCTGTCTGTCCGTCCGAGATTTTGCTTGTAGACTATTGACCCTACAGAGCTGTAATTTTGTGGACATATGTATATCAATCACGCCGACAAAGTGGTAGAATAACATTTTGTATTTTTTTTGGGGTAGCTCCCATACAAGTAACGTGAGGATGTTTTTTTCATTGTTAACCCTATCGTGTGGATTATCGTTAAATAGGTTTTTTAAAATTACTTGGGAGTTGCTTATACCATTTTTCGATTTAGGGATCCGTTTGAGAAATATTAAACTTTAAAGTGCCAATTTTCGTACGAGTAAGGCGTCCCTAAAAACTAAAAAAAAAGACTTGAAAAATCTGGAAAAAATCATGATAATAGTGCTTTTCATAAACTTTTAAGGAAAATCATAACGGTTAAGATAGATCAGTTAGTTTAAGAGTAATAGTCGTTCAACTTAGCCGTTCAAAAATTTCTTAGAGGAAAACATTAAAAGTGACTTAAATGAAGTAATTGCTGAAATATATTGCGGTAACGACGGGCAACTAACTACGGAACCTTTTTGGGAATAAAGTCTTGAAATTATTTGTGAATGTTGTTAAATTCTACTTTTAGGTGTATATTAAAATGTTTACAATTATCAGGTGGATTATAAATATATTTGTAACTCTGATCTTTGACTCACACTATCTTAGCTTAAGTGAATTAAAGTTCCACGCGGTGTTTATCTGTCCTGTCATCCGTGCATTCTGCCTGGACTCCATGATCTCGAAACTACTGTAACGATTTTGATACAGTTTGTAGTAGTAGAGAGACTTATTTACGAGGAATGTTTAATAATAGTGTATGTCTGTTTGTTTAATTCTCGTAAGCGTTTCTAATTCATTGAATTGCGATGAAAATTTGGTGAGTAGTTGCCCGAACTGCGGGCAAGGTTTTAGAATTGAATTGAAGACCACGCAAGTCGCGGGCAACAGCTAATAAAAATTTAACCATTCAGTTAGCTCTGTGAATTTACTAATGGGGTTGCCCAAATTTTACGTGACCGTCATATGGGTCATAAAAGGCTTGACAAAAAAGCCTCTCAAAATTTTTATATTTTGCGTGACGAAAGAAATATTTGAACGGTCCCCAATTGTCCCTGCGCTTATGGCATTTCGTACTTAATGTTCTATTAAATGAATTAGTTCACCTAGAAGTTAAATTTTTGTAATATTAAATGTTTCTTATCTCTCATTCGACTCCACAGATTCTCAGTTAAGCAATTATTTACCAGTGACGCGGCTGCCAGGGCTACCAACCGCGCGGTTATATTTTTTAATGATGCCAACATTTGAATATCAACTTCGAATTATATTTTGTCAGGTTGACTATTGTTCTGATGACGGCACAATTGCGAAGTCTATTGATTACGACACTTTATCAGCTGTCAAAACAAACGCAATCTATATTAGTTACTAATTGGTAATTGTTTTCACGATTTCTATGGACGACTATGTATTTCAAAGACAAAAAATAATTACCTTAAAAAAAAATTAATTTAATTTTAGTAGAACTCGTTCTATGGCCTTGTGTTTCGCGATCTTAACTACGAATTTGTGTGTTTTTGGCTCGTGGGTTGGAATCCTGAAATGGGCAAAAATTTTTATGATGACCACGCTTGGTCAAGCTTACAAAACAGTTGGATAAAGACGAATATAAATAAGAAATTGATTTATTTGCCCGCTAACACTAACTGAAGACACGCCTTAACCGGTAGAATAGAAAGTGGCATCTGACCCGTGACGTTTCTGTCATGCGACAACAAAACCACTAAACTGGTTTCTTTGACAAATAATTGACATAAATGATTCAATAGAGAAAATTAAATCCTAAAATGTACCAATACTAACCCTTATTTTAAAATATTAAAGCTATTGTATCTAATCTATGAAATTTAATAGTCTAAAATAAAAAGATTTGATTTGAAATAAGTTACTCTTTATTGACATAAAAATAAAGACCCATTTAAAATCGCTTGTTACCCAGGTCTCTAACCAACATATTAAGCCAATTAAAAATCAATATAATTGACTTTGTCGTTCAAACGTGGTCAATCTTATAAAAATGCATAGCAAGTGTACTAGACTTTTACTAGGGATACTTTTTATCCCAGTATAATAGGAAAACGTCGCACTCGACGATACTTCTTTGTCATAATCGATGGCCCTTAAACAAAGATGTCTACAAAAATCCTGAATGTGAATACAATATAATTTACTACCTATCTTACCCGTGTTGTAAAGCCGCTGGTATGTACAGCTAAGAAAGTATATACCTTCTAAGTATATAGTGTGGAGCAGAAATGTGTAAGTTATCTGTTTTTTCTGCTAAAATTCACTAATGTATGGATGAGATATACATTGAGATTTTGGATATTAAACCCTTTAAGCTTTTAAGGGATGAAATGAAGGGTATAAATGTGTTTGCTAGTGCAACATAAATAGCAGAGTATTCCGAATGGAACCGTAATCGAATTGGTTGGTTACTTGGCTCAATGGGACCCTATTACTAAGGCTCCGCTGTCCGTCTGTCTGTCTGTCACTGTTTTTATAGATAATGGTACGGAACCCTTCGTGCATCAGTCCGACTCGCACTTGGCCGGTTTTTTCGTTTGTGGCTTGCATGGGAGTGGCAGTGTTTAGTAAAATTAAAATAATTTAGTAAGAATTTATTTGAATATTTACATTATTTAATAGCCTTCAAATTATTTTTACTAGTGCTTCATTCATAGATACCAATAAATTAGCATTAAAAAAAAAACACATCATAATTGCTCGCCTTTAAGATATCGATCAACAAGACAGATTTAAACTCGACAAAATACTCAAAGAGAAAAAACTTATAACCAAGTTTAGCTGTATTTGTACAATCGAATGACCACTTAATTTCTTATTTAAATAGAGGCCAAAACCGCTTGAATGTAGTTTTTAAGTTCAATATTTTTTTATATCTTATCATCTAGGACTTAAGGTCTAAATTCTCTTGCTTGATTTGTATAATTCGACTCACGACCCATGTGCTTATATCATTACGGAGATTCCAAATTCGAACAGTCTAATGGAGCTATCTCAGTCTTCGATTTAAGACTGTATCTCCTATAACTTAAAGTCAAATTTCATGTGCAGTAAAATCTACGTTTGTGTTTGTTGCCGTAAAATTAGTTATGCTAGTGTGAGTATATTATAGCGATGACTATTGTAGGATTGTAGCTCGGATTGTAAATTATTTATTTGTATTTTGGCAAGGTTAATGCGTGGGAAATTTATATTTTTTTTTAATCGAGTTTTGAACAAAAACAGAATTATTTAAGAAAATGACAACTGACCAGTATATTAAGACAATTAATTTAGTTAGCGTTTCTCTTTCTTATACCCCGGTCAGTTAAACACTCCCTTCTCTGGGTTGTAGTATCATGTGAATCATGTCTTTTGGCTGGCTATGGGAATGTACTGTTTTATTTATTTGTGCTTCTGAAATCTGACTTAAAAAAAAATGACAATTTAGTGTCCTTTTTTAAAATCCGATTGTCAAATGTGTTTTCTAACGTTAATTCATTATTTTTAAAACACATTTTGTAAAAATCGATTCAATTCTAGTATTACACTTGTATTTATTTCTATTAATAATGAATTATATGACAAGCGTTGTCTACAAGTCAATATTTTGTGCAAGCAAGCAGAGATATTGAGTAAAATTCCACATTAAAACAGCCTTCCGACTTCCGAGCTACGACCCGTGGGCTCTCAGCCGCATAAATATCAATACAATCGAGGTAATTTCTCTGTGGGCTATATCGAGCATAAGGCTGGCTTTACACCGACGCGGCCCTGCTATAAAGGCCAGTGTACACCAGGGTTTGAAATACCGTTAAAAATATTGTATCGGGATTATCGGTAATGCTGCTTGATTCAAATAACTATACTTCTGGAACATTAGATATGATAGCTAGTAATCGAAGAATTTGAAATGCTGGACGCGACACACGAGTATTACTATTTGTCAAAATAAGTTGTCATTATAGAAAGGACAAAAAAAAAACAAAAAAAAAAAAACATTTAGCAGCATAAAAATAATAAATAAATAAAAATAAAAGCAGTAAAAATCTTTTCGTTTATCTGTTAGTTTATTAACGTTGCATATTTATGTAATGTTTTGTTATTTTAACGTTATTTGAGATCCAAAAACTGAAAATATAATGTCACAGATTGTTTTTCCTAAACAAATTATATGGAAAAATATATTTCAACCTATTTGTTTATTTGAACTACCGAAAAAAAATAGTAATTTTGTTTATTAAAATTAATATTAAACTACCTAAATCTCAGCACATGTGCAAAATATACAGCATACTAGTGTGTTTGACCCAATTGATAACACTTTATGTGTGTTGTACTGAACGATAAAGCTAGAAATTTTAGTGTTATGAAATTTTCCTGCTAAGTTTTACTCAAAAATACGAGTTAAAGTACATACACTTATCTTATTTTTAGGACGAACAAATATCCAGGTTTTTCTGAGCCTATCTTACTAATATAATAAATAATAATGTAAATTTTTGTGTATATTCGTTGTAAACGACTATAGTATTCGACTTAATGGAATTATCAGAAATTTTGTCATCAATATTATTATTTTTATTCTCGTGCTGATAAATATGTAGGGATTCCTTTTTGACTTAACATTCTGCGGCTAAACTCTAAGGCTGGGTTGCACCATATTAACTTTTACCATAACTGTAACTATAACCGGTGTTTCTGTATGGATTTTGACAGACTTTTGACGTTTGTTAAAGTTAAAGTAAGATGGTGCAACCCAGGCTAAGTCTACGCAAAGCCGCGGTTAGCGAGAAGATAGTAAATTATACACTTACTTGTATCCATATATGTTTTATCTTAAAAATAATAATATTTAAAACGGTTCTGATAAATTGGTATACTTTTGTATATAAGTAATATAAAACAGCTTATCTTTGGTATAAATAAATAAATGATGTCAGCATTTTTCGCAATAGTATTTTAATCACATTTCTGATGTAAAACCTCGATAATGATTTACCCGGGTAGGTATGTATATTATAATCCAAGTGGTTTTTCCACGATCTTTTCTTTCTATATTCTCAAAAATATGCCGATATCATGTAATAGCACGTGATATTATGCAGGTATCGTAGCTTACATTACGCAGCATATAAAACCATCTTTTTATCTATACATACCTACTTACCTACCTACATTGACAATACTAGAGATTGCATTCGACTATTTCTCCAAAGTATTTGGTTTCAAATCGGGGAAGCTGATTACCTTCTTCTAATTGTTGCATCGATTTGAAACTTTCTAAGCATGCATTCTGTCTGGATGACAACACAAATATTTGACACCATTGCATCGAGCCGAGCCAATTATAAAAGCACTTCTCACATTAGAAACTATTTTTCCCAAAACATACAATTAAAATACAACTTTGGCATATCTACCGTAAATCCGTAATCTTGCTGGCAGGTAATAAGCATTTAAATAAAAAAATAACGCGACCATAAAAAAAATAACGTCGTCGGTCACATGGCCAAGCGGTGTGGTAGGTAGCTGGCTCGCATATGTTTTCACATATAAGTAATTCTTTCATAAATAAATGATATTACAACATTTGAGGTCAAAATGTAGTTTTTTTATGGGTGATCTTTCACAATCTATATTTTGTTTGACTTTACGGTGAATATTATATTATAGTAATGTTAGTTTTAATTTGATAATAATTAACCCGGCTGTTACGAAAGATGCTGAGGGATTCCCTTTTTTCACAGCCCTAGAATAATTTAAACAACAAAATTCGAAATAAATAGCTTACTGTGCACTATCTAACTGCTACATACAACACGGCGATGAACCCTTGCGCGGAGTGAGGGGGGAGGGGTGCAAGCGAGACAGCAACACTACTTTAAGTGGACTTCTATGGAGTGGCTTTGTTTTCTTGCTTTATTTTTAAAGTAGCCATATATTGTGATTCTAAAGGCATCGAGTTTCTATTAAGATTTTTATACCTCTAAGGTAAATTTTTGAGAGTAATTATTAAAGCATTTTCAAAAAGGAAGTTTAATTAAAAGAACATTCAAAGATTATTGTATTTTAGTAAGGTATTTGATACGGATTTTTGTGATTGAAATTTTATTTGATACGGATTTTTTTTTGATTATGCTTGTTATAATTATTAAATTATTATTATTAAAGAATAGTTTTTCCAGGAGTAATATTTATATAGACTACAGTTAGGTGTATATTTAATATAAACAACAAATATTACTCACTTCTTAATTTAAAATGAAAATTACAGAAATTAAATATTTCTAGCTTCTGTCCGAGAATTGTTTTACGTTTATCAGAATTAAGCCACAAATTGCCATACCGCGGGATGACAAAAACAGAATAATAATCCTTTATATTAAGCTAGATCATCAATTTGTTCCAAGTTTCAACTAATTCTAATCAGCCGTTAAAGAGTGATTGAATTATATTAAATAACAAACAAACAGACATTCGAATGTCTAATTCTACTAATATTTAATTAGACAAATGACAAAATAAAAACAGATTTAGTCCTAAAACTTCCAAATCGCAAAAAGAAACAAAAAAAAATAATACCGCGGTGACTCCACTGCATTTTGTGCGCAGTGAAAAAATATCGGCCGAGCGCATACTTGGTGTAGAACCAGGGGTGACACAAAATTTATTATTATTATTACTTAGTAATTTTATTCTTAGTAAATAAATATAAATATTGGACAATATCACATACATTGCTCTGATCCTAAGGTAAGTTGCTAAAACACGCGTGTTATAGAAATCAGAAACAACGACGGTACCACAACACCCAGACTCGACACAATATAGAACAGTTTGTTTTATACATTGACCCGACCGGGGATCGAACCCGGACCGGAACCTCAGAAATGGCGACTCCATATAAGGTCCGATTTTATTAGTGTTCATCCTGTTAACCTGTGACTATATAGGTGAAAAGCAATCGTATAAACCAATTTTCAAATGTGTACCATAAAAACTAAAAAAGTTAAAAATCAACAACATTGACTTCATATTGCATAAACTCGTCCTATATTTGCTACGTTTACCATCTGATTATCCGTCTTATTCTTTCCCCTTGTACAGAGCGAGAAAGAGTTGAAGATAGGTAGTTTTATGCAATATGAAGTCGATGTTGTTATTTTGTAATTTATTTTTAACTTTTTTAGTTTTTATGATAGACATTTGAAAGTTGGTTTTTACGATTGCTCACCTATAAAGTCACAGGTTAACAGGATGAACACTAATACAATGGGACCTTATATAGTCCGGCGTGCTCGCCTCTCGGCTAACGGATGTCGTCAAATTCTATTTAATATAAAATTAATGTGAGACAGACTACTTTGTACTCTTTGGTTTGATTTCGCAACAAAGAATTGCATGTGAAAACTCTACTTATTCTAAAGATTCATCGATAAATGGCACGTGAATTGAAGAAAATATTTACTACAGGCACTCAACCTTAATATTGTATGTAGTATATATTTATATAAGGTGTAAACTTATCAGTTAACTCTTTTCTAAGGGATGATTCTACTGCTTAAATAGAACAATTTTTTCTATGGGACCAACTTCAAAATCGCAAAACAAAAATCCATTTCCCCATACAAAACGGCAGACCAGCTGAGATCAGTTTGTATAAAGATATGAAATATTTTTTTACGATTTCGAAGTTGGTCTCATACAAAAAGTTGTTTTATTTGAGCAGTAGAACCACCTCCTAGAAAAGAGTTAACTGATAAGTTTACAACTTATATATATTTTACATTCATTATATTATGACGTATCATAACAACGAATTCAGAGATTTTAAAAAATATGTCTACTATTATCGCCAACTCGTTTAAATTGTGTATTTTTTATTGTCTATTGCGAATATTTAACTAATATGTAGGTATTATCATTGTGAAAAATTGTAGGTATTTTTTCAAATTTAATTTGATTAAGTATTTGTAAGTAACTTTATATTTTAAGAGTAAATTTTTAACAACAAACGTGTTATTTTTTAACAAATCTTTTTGGACAACATCAGATTTTTTTTTTTAATTATAAATTAAGTATAGGTAAAGCACTTGTGTTATAGAAATCAGAAACAACGACGGTACTACAACACTCAGACTAGACAGTTAGGAAAAAAATTTAGTTTTCCAGATTACGTAGAATATTTGACAAATTTGAAAATATGTATTTTTTTTAATTTTAGATCTTTATTTTTTTATTAAAAGCAATAGAATATTTGGTGTAGCCCTGTGCCCTCGGGCCTGCTTCGTTTGCTTGCTTTACTTACGGCGCGCTACGAGCAAAACGTTGCAACTGGGAATTCACGAAAACAAATTAATGGTGCATTTGTATTCTTTTCGAAACTAGTCTGTCGCCCGTGACTTCTCGTGGTCAATGAATCAATTCATTATACATATAAATAGATTAAATCAATAAACAAATAACAAGCAGATCACAAAGCGTAACGGTTAGGTGTCTAATGGGCACTATACTAGCTCGGTCGGAAATAGTCGGAATTAGAGTCTTTCTAGCTAAATTTACAATTATTTGATATAATTGAGCTAATATGATATAATAAAGCTTGGAGGTGAATAGTAAAACTTATTTTTTCGTTCTAACTTTTGTACAAGCCTTATAAATTATAAGGCTTGTACAAAAGTTAGAACGTCTAGGTATTTTAAAATTTAAAATGTTAAAACTATTTTTATAACTACATTAGTCTTTACGATAAGAATTAATAACAAAATTTAATTCGATTTATTTATTTCTAGATTCAATCGTATGATTTTATCGTTTACACTGCAGTTTTATCGAATTCAGCTACCACGTTATACTCTACAATCGTAAAGACATTTCGTAAGCGTCGCGCGTTGTCGGATCCCGCCGGTGCAGCGCGACTAGCTGCGTTTGATACTTGAGACTTTAATAAACAATACGCCAATGTTTAAAACACTTCTTACTAATTACAAATGAGTCTTATGTGTTGATAAAGATATATTATAGCGCCACCATGTTTTTTGATATTTGGATCGTTTAAAATTAGTTTTTTTTTTATATTGGACAACATCACACACATTGCTCTGATCCTAAAGGAAGTAGCTAAAGCACTTGTGTTATATTGCAAATAAGTTGCTTCTTGTTTAGATTTTTTGTTTTTCATTGACACTCATATGCTTTGATTGATCATTAGAATCATATATAAATAAAATAATAGTTATTAATTATCAGATGTAAGAAGAAACACCAATATTCTTTATCTTCGTAATATTGCACGGCAACATAGCTGTTAATTCATTCCAAGAATTATATAGTGGTCCCGCAACCCACTTGAGACTATAATAAACAAATAACATTCGCCAGAGGTTAAATAACTTCATATTAATTACAAACAAGTGTTATTTGTTGGCTAAAATATAGTAGTGCTACCATACCTTTGATTTTTGAATATTTAATAACATTTTGTTTGTTCTAGTTAAAAATAGTTTTAAATAGTGCACTGTATATTGGTTCACTGATGTATTCGGCTGATAGTTTGATAGTTGCCATTTGAATAGAATAAAACCAAGCCTTAAAATATTGTGTTATGTGATTTTTTTACTAACTGTCAATAGTTCGTCCTTCTAATAAAAAATGTCCTTATGTAGCGTGGGATGGACCTTGATTGTAATGAAAATCTTAATTTATTCCGCAATACAGGTTGCGGAATAAATTAAGATAATTGATACTTTTATCGAACATTCGAATTTATTTATTTTTCACACAGCTTATTCTAAAGTAGCGCCTGTCTATGTGGCTTCGCAAGCCCCCTCGTTACCCCCTTATTTTACATCCTTTAAGGGGTAGAATTTAAAACAGTTGTCTTTTCTAGTGTTCAAGCTTCTTCCGTACAAGTCAATCAATATAGGTTTAATGCTTTTGTCTTAAAAGTATGTTTAAAACGACAAGATTATTATAATCATAAATGTGAGCTTGGCATTTTAATTATTCGAGTGTGTGCATATCCTAACACGCTAACGTAGCAAAACCTAGCATCAAGTATCGATTCTCTTTATTTAAAGAGCCCAAACATAGTTTATTTATTAACATTGTCCGTTTTTATACGCCGACCAACTTGAATTGGTGCTTGAGGTAAACTCAGCTTAATATAGCATGCCCTTAATTAGGAATTTACCTTTCAAGTGAAGTTTTAGATTTTAGGAGTTTTAATATTTTTACGGATTAGAAGGAATCGTAGTTCTTCCAGCCAGAAAGACGTTTTATTTCTTCTTGCCACTAGCCGCACAGACGCAGTCCCAATGAGTAACAGAGTTCTGACGTAGTTCTGACGTGGTCTTGACTGACGCGGTCCTCTTGACAGGTAGCTCCGACGTTATCCTCTTCTTTACTGGTGTAGCCCTGACTTGAACCGCTTGATGCCACATTGACATTGTCCTCTTTTCGTCTAAATATTTAAATACAAGTCAGATTTTTTAAAAGAACCCAAAAAGCAAACAAACCCGTTTTTTGTCGCCGGACTGTTTTGCAGTCGTGGCCCGAAGAACATAAAAAATGGATGATTATCTATGTGTGTGATTTTTTTTTTGGCTTTTTCCGTTCAGATGGTGCTTGGTTCAGTAACATACATTACAACGTTAACATTAGTAAGAGATAATAATATTAGAGTGAACCTATTTTATTATTCAAACACCTAACTCTTTGACTTTATACTGCGACCAACACAGTTTCGTACTAGCGTCGAATAGTGACCTAGTTTTAATAATTTGTGAGATTCTTTTGAACTAGGTTTTCGTGAGCAGTTTCTTGTCTTGATACTTGAATGTACTTGGGTATTGTAGTTTGAATGTATCTTGTTAAGTATTAAAGTTTGGTTCTGTTATTTACTGAGCAAAATCAGTATGTAAGATTTCGATGTTTGTCCCATGGAAAAAGAAGGATGCTAAGAATTAAATAATATGTGTAGTTATTTGGCTGTTTAATGATTCTTAAATGTTGTCTTTTACTGATGCGGTGTTTCACCATGAGCGCAATGACTGAGTCAGATTTACAGTCCGGTCAATTTGAGAAATACAGGCTGTACAAAAGAATAGGACACTTTAAAATCACGTGATCAGCGAAAAACTTTCCTATAGAAGCAATATCAAAATCGTGTTTTTTTTTCAGATGCTTAATACATTATCTTCGAAGTAAATATGCGAATAAGTATGTATGAAGTAGGCTAAAAAAATACGATTTCGATGTTGCTGCCACAGAAAAAGTTGTTGTATATGAACAGCTGATCACGCGGTTTTAAGGAGCGTCCTATTCTTTTGTACAGCCTGTATACTTTATTACATTGGCTTGCACATCCAGATGTGTGCTGGTCTGGGAGACAAACCCACCAAAAAATCTATGTTTGGTATCTTCTTGAAAAACGATGTTAGTTTCTTACTTCGCAACCTAGTGGTGTGTTAGTGTGTTGTGTTGTTGTGTAGCGCATTTTTTTTTATTATTTATATCTTACAATTTACTATTATTTGTCTTATTAAGACAGTGTTTTTAAATAAACGTTTGACCCTAAACTTATTGACCAATTAATTGTTATAATTTGCTAGTAAACATCATTTGTATGCGGGCCATAGTTCATATATACTTGTCCCGTTTCTTTTTTCCCATGCGGTGATTATTTATTCATTTTTAGGTTAATTCTGAAAAACAGACAATTCGCAAGCAGAAGCTGGTAAATAAAATAATTATCGCTAATCGCTCCGCTCTTACCTTACGCCATACTCTAATCGGTTCTATTGTTAGTAGCGAATCGATAAACTGGGTTTAATATGACTTGTATATGTATACAAGCAGATAGCAACTGACATTTTGACACACGTATTCAAGATATTGCATTTTGCAGCTGATTCGTAGTGGTGCGGTAAATGCAGTTGGTTGGTTTGATTTCTGTTAGGGTCAATTTAGGAAACGACTTTTTTAAAATAAGTTTGGGTCTGGGTGTGCTAGCCTAGTAAACCTCCTAAAAAAATATTTGTCTGGTATATCGTTACTACACAAATATATTTCTTACATGACCGTGGTAATTGGCACGTTCTCTGTCGCATATTTATAATATAAATACCTATTCAAGAAACACTACTTTTTTTTCTAAAGAGATTTGGTTATTTAGAATAAAAGTAACGTTAGTAATACATATTTAGAATACACGTTATTGGTGTCCTTTACATAACCTCTGCATTGAACAAAGACAGAAAGACAAAGAAATAAACAACTAAGAAATCGCACTTGGGATGTTTGTATAATTTATTTATTTATTTCGAAAGGTATATACCTACAGTACATACAATATTTATAAATTACACCAAATTTTGTATGAAAAATTGATTTTTAATAATGTTTTTATGTTTTTTTTATTAACCCGGGAAACCCTAAGTCCTAAGCGGATGTATGAGACCGCGTACAAATAAAACTTTTATTGTGTATCGTTTCCCTGATCTATGTATGGGGTTACAATTTACATTTAGCTTATTTCAATAATGACTCTATAACATATTGAAGAAAAAAATCACCCATAATTGTCTAAATAGGCGTTCGTACTCAAATGATGTGTTTAATGGTGTAACTAATATTATATATGTATAGACAAATAAAGTATATATTCTCAAATACTAACTAATAAAATGCATGCAGGATGCAGGCCGCTTCCAATCAGCCGATCTGGAAGTCACTGGGGGAGGCCTATGTTCAGCAGTGGACGTCCTGTAGCTGGGATGATGATGATGATGATGAACTAAAAAAATTTTGAAAAGAAAAAAATAACATAACTAGTTAAAATTTTAGAGTCAGCGCCATTCATAGAGAAGAGTTTACATGTTTTCATTCGCGTAGACTGAAAAAAATGTATGTATTCTAGACTTCCGACAAAGAACACCTTAATATGTCATGGTGATACTACAATACAAAACAAAAGGAGTAGATGTGATTTTACATTGTTTAAAATGTATTCTATCATAATATTGCTAAACTCAACGAGCCCCCAGTCCCAGTCTTATCTGTTTACATAAAAGATACTCATTAACACTACATATTTATAATACGCACTTAGTTCTTACAATACAGGATTCAAACATCATAGCTTACCTAAACGCTGGACTGCAATATAAATAGTCAAATAAAAACATGGCGGCAAAAAACTGAAAAAAAAACCCACCTAATCTCCAAATTGTATATAAGCTACGGCATTAATAAGTTAAATAAACATGTTTGCCATAGTGAACTCTATTTTAACGAGTTAAAGTGCATTATGTTTGGAAATTGTATCCCCGATTTGGCACTTATGCCGTAGTGAGTCTGGTCGCTTTGAAAACTTTGTGAATAGTCGTGCAAATGGCTTGAAAGGTCTTGAGACTTTAGGTTCCGATTTAGTTTAACTGAGTTTTAAAGTTGTTTTTGAATTTAGTTTTATTTTATTAATATTGTTGTATTGTTAATTTCTTATTCTGCCTATTGATAAACTCATTTATAATATTATAAACTGATTAGCTTATCTTTAGCTTTGGCTAAAATTTTGTCAGTATTTTATTAACAAGGCTGTTATACCCGCTGTTCTGCTTGTAGGATTAGGTCCAGAAAATAAAAACACGGTATCGGTTTTTCGGTTAAAATATAGGAGGAAATATTTTATCTTTGTGCTAAGTTACACCTTAATGCTTTGGGTTCATTTAAATCTACAGATATATAAAACAGGCGTATTTAAATTTTGCATTTATTTAAGCCCGCTCCGTTTTTCATTTTACTTAGATTCAAAAATAACTCCAATTATCTATTAACACCTAATTAACCGTATATCTTGTGAACTTTCCGTTGCTTTCCTTCCTCTATGAATAAATCTGTATTTATACATTAATGTTATTCATCACAAGTTACTGAATAAAATGCACTCGTAATGAGTATGGTGATCTAATTGGTTTGCTGCATTGATTAGAAACGATTAAGGGCTAGCGTTATCTCAAACACTATTTATCGATATTAATTTCACGACCGTCTAGTGTAGTGGTTTGCGCTCCGGACTTCAAAGCCTAGCGGATGCGTCTGTTCAAGTTCCGCAAATTTTTGTGTGATGAGCATACGCGTATGTACCTAAGTCATGGATTTATAAATTTAGGTTTATTTATTTTATTAGTCATCTAGCCTCTGCCTGAATATTGTGTAGAAGATACCGTTTTTCGCGAGAAGACCGCCAAAATTTTATGTCATAAAAAATATATGTGTGTGTGTGTGTGCTTTCTTTGGTGTGTAATAAAAAGTATACTTTAGGGTAAAATAATTGATGAGATTGTTGGGAGAATCTATATAAAAATAAGAATCTATTTATTTGTCATAAAGCAGGTGTAGGAGAATATGCAAATTTAATGTAAAAAGACAATCGTGTCTTTAACTCAGTGATTGCAAGAAACCCGCAAACTCTAATATCGCAAGGTAGGACGCAAGGTCTATGGAGCCCTTTATAAGTTTAGCAAAAGCAAACTATAATGAAAATATGGAAATATATACTTATATCAAACTTTTTGATATAAGTATATATTTAGTAATGATTATACTTAAATGCAATTAAAGTATATTTGTAAATAATAATACCAAACTTTTCTATTTAATTGTATGTATTGTCAACTAATATAAATATTGTAATACGGTTATATAACAGCAAGGATCAAGCATTCTCGGTCGCAGTATGAGACCGACTCTCATCTTTCACTGTTTTCGAACAGGGCCGCACTCGGGCGTTCAGATTAAGGGCTAAAATAGCCGATTAAGAAACTGCTACTAGTTTTGAATAACGTGTGCTTATTAGGATAATTAAATACAATACATACATTCGTTTATTTAAACTTTAGTATACAGATTAAAATAGTGCAAAAGGTGGACTTAAAGCCAAGAAGCATCCTCTGCCAGTCGATTATTGGTTGTGATTGGATTGTCTTGTCATGGTTTAAATTGAAGTTTTGAGTGTCTAGGTAGAAATACATTTGAAACCAATTTATTAATATTTAATGCAAAATTCGAGGGATTCAATCTAATAACCAGCAAATTGTATGGAAAAAATCCTTCTTTTTATTGTATTTATTTTTATCAGTTAGATAAGTTAAAGTTTAACAGATTATTTATTTAATTAATTAGGTTAGCAGACTAACAGCAATGATTTCTTTTATTCAACACATATAGATCTGTCTGTCTAGAAATTACAGAATAAGAATCAACAAAAAAGCAATTATTTCAATGACCTCTAAATAATTTTAACGTATTTTTTTATTTTAAAATCCTTTTTTATTAAACGTTCTTCAAATAACACAAACGTCTTTAATAACTTAACCGTGTCCAACATTTCCACGCATCCAAAAGAACATTTATCTATCACAAAATCTAAATTAATCTAAGTAATAATAATAATAAGGTTAACCCTTAGTCCGGTCCTGTGCCCCTCCCCCCGCCCCGCGCCGCCATTTCGTGTTATTGGGAATTTATGCCGGCCCGGCCGCGACACACTGGGAGCATAGACTTTAAGTTCAATCATTTAGGAAAATAAAAAGATTGAAAGGTGTAAAATTAAATAATAATGTAAATGTTTATTGGGATTAATTTCTATGTTAAAATCAAAAGGTGAATAAATAAATAACATATATAGCCACTGCTTTAATTTGCAGTTACGGTTTCAGCCTTTTTGATGAAAATTTTATTGAATGAATGTAATGGCTGCCTAAATCAATTATGCCAATGTTTTCGAAACAGAAAAGTTGTTAATATATTAATTATTTTATACTTACCATCAGAAACTTTAAAATGTATAGCACTTAAACCGAAGATAACTTTAAATATATTTAACTGAATAGATTGGTGTACCTATACTATAGGCTAAGTAGTCCATGACCTATACTTAGTGTTGTAGTTAAGTTAAATATCTAAAAGGCGAATATTTTTACTACTGAAGTATTTTAATTTTAAATAGGTACTTATTAATTTTTAACCAACCGGAAATCCAACCCAGGACCTCAGAGCTGGCGACGCCCCAGCGTGCTCGGTCGGATTTTCCATCTCTGTGCTCCGGGTTCGATTCTCGTTTAGGGCAATATAGAAAAACGAACTTTGCTATATTTTCTCGGGTCTGGGTATTGTGCTACCTATATTTTTTTCAAATTTTTGCAACACAAGTGCTTTCAACTTACTTTAGAATCATATCTTTATATAAGATAAGATAATTTTATTTACGTTAACATGTGTGAGATTTACATTGCAATGGCCGACATTATTTACTTGGTGATAGGATAGTGTCATGAGTATTAATATTAGTAGGTGATATTGTCCAATATTTATTTATTTAGTGCCGCGGTAACCGCCGCGCCAGTGTGTCTCCATCCTAACCGGGGCGTTGCACCGCATAGATCCGACTCGCTATCAATTCCGCGCGTGTGTGCGTGTCACATGTCACCGTACAGGGTGTTGCTAAATGTTATTGTATCTTTATTAGGTTATAGCTTATGTAACCATAATTAATTCTTTCTTATTGCAATTAGATTAGCTTTGTGACTTTTTAAATTAAATGCTTATATATTTTATCATTTATTGTACCAAAAATATTATTCATTTTAATATTATTTGTAAATGAGAACAATATTTGCATGCCAGCTTCTGCTTCTGGACTGTGCGGACATTTGTATTTGTGACAACTTGTAGACCACTTTTCTTGCAAATAAACCGATTTGATTTGATTTTTCAAATAAATGATTTTGGTTTGATTTGATAAGTCCAGCCTGTGGATTGAAGAACTTGTCAAGGTCGTTGGGAACGGGCTAAAACGCTCGTTAGTGTTGTAGCGTTGTATTGGGCAGCCTATGTCCAGCAGTGGACTTCAGTGGACAGTGGAAATGATAAGAAATAGTTTGTTGATTCGCACTTCAGACCACAAAGACGTTTTTATTTTTAGGGTTCCGAGCAAAAAGGGTAAAACGAGACCCTATTACTTAGACTCCGCTTTCAGTGTGTCTGTCTGTCTGCCACCAGGCTGTATCTCATGAACCGTGATAGTTAGACAGTTGAAATTTTCACAGATGATGTATTTCTGTTACCGGTTTAACAACGAATACTAAAAACCAGAATAAAATAAATATTTAAGGCTCCAATACAACAAACGTGATTTTTTTGCTCTTTTTCATAGATAATGGTGCGGAAGGCCGGTTTTTTTATGGCTTGCGCCACTTGCACGGCACAAAGTCGTTTACGAGTTCGAATCTAGCAAGACGTTATGTTTATGTGATAAGCACGAAATTCATACCTGAGTCACCTGATTCATGATGACGATGAGCTCTGTAGCCGGGAGTTCAGGAGTTCAAAATTAACATTTGAAAAAATCCTATTAAACAGGGATTTTCACAAAGTAGAGGATTATTGAAATGACATAAATAATAAATATATTGTATACTTTATTTTGTAATTTTTATATAAAACCATTTTCTTTGTAACACTTAATAGAGGCGATTAACCTTTTATTATCACATTGTAGTATAACTTGTGTAAAGTATGTCGTCCCGGGGCGTTGGTAGAGCAAGCAAATTTTTTTTTGGAAGAGAATATAATTCTGAATAAATACGACTAAAAGACATTTCTAGAGCATCCTGTACCAGTTCACCTTCAAACACAGCACACTGGCGCAACCTTCGCTTATGTTAAATTTAATTGTTCAACATCAATCCTTGTACACGAATGATTTTTTCACGAAAACTATAGTTTTAAGATAACATATTTTGAATTCTTTTTTCTATCTTTTTCTCAACTATAATGAGGTAAAGTTTGTGAGTATGATGATTAGTAAGTTTGTATGTTGGTATCTCTGCAACTAATAGTTTGATTTGTAACCTGTCAGTGTACCTATTATTAAATAAATAAAAATATTTGACCAATATTTATAACTAGCTGTAGCCTGTGACTTTGTTCACGTGGTTTTTATTATAATTTAGAAATCATCGTCCAATATTCATGATCTATCTAAACTTTATACAAAACTTCATAGATAAGAGAGTTCTAGCTGTACCAAGATTTTAGAAGTAATACTTTATACTATAAAACAATAAAATCCAAATCAAAATCGGTTCAGTAGTTTCCGAGTCTATGAGTAACATACACACAGACAAAAAAAAAAATTTTTAGACTGATACCAAGATTACCTATTAATCAATTATTTATTTTTATTTACAATTTAATATTGTTCAATCAATAATAGCCTCTGAGTGCTTATTCTGCATATACATATATCAAAATAAGGTCATGATCGAATTAATAACTATCCCTATGTATTCAGTTAGATTAATATTAATTTAAGTGAAAAAATTAGCAAATTATTAAACTATACACAACATTTTGATGTCAAAAAATATTTTTCTTGTCTTTTACAAACATAATACTTATAACTAGTGAAAAATGTTAAATGTAGACAAATCCAGATGTTTAATGTAGTATACAGACATCGTTATTAGGAAAGGGCAAATTAGTTTAAAACATCTGAGCTGAATACGCCCGATAAATTGGACGCCGTATTCTGTGGAACTCGTTCTTTAATTAAAAATTAATTTTGTATAAACTTTTGTATATTTTGTGTGTGTTATAAAACGAATTTAATTGCTGTTATTAATACATTTCTAGGGTTTTAAAAAAAAGATAAATATAAAGAAATTAATGCTAATTAAAAGAATAATCAAATAAAACTCTCAAAGAAAAACATGTATATTTCCACAACCTTGTTTTGTGTAAAAACAGTAACGAAAAAGTTCGTTTTTCACATTGACCCGACCGGGTATCGAACCCGGAACCCCCGAAAAGTCCAGTGTGGCTCAGATCTAGTCCTTTTTAGAACTATGATATAAATTATATTCGTATGTTTTTTTTTTCCATAGAAACAGTATTTAAAAGAAACAGTACTCGTGGATGAGCTGGAAGGCCTACTTACATATCTGAACATAAATTATGTACATATCTTGTGTTTGACTTTGAAAGCGGTTTTAAATAAAACATTTGCTTTTTAGTTATATGAAACGAATGATGCAAATATTAGGATTTTGTTGCCAGTTTGGCATATGTGATTCGATTCGGGTTGAATGCAAAGTTTTCCTGGTTAAATTCCCGGTTCGGTCGATTTAGAAACACGATTATTTTATATAGACTATAATTATATTAAATATAGGCGTCAGACTCAGACAGACTAATTAACCCACTTAAACGGCAATCATTTAAGAAAATTTCATTTACTAATACCGGGAGACGTAACAGGATCGCGATCAAGGCAAAAAAATATATATTACAGAATCGTTTTATTAATTTATTAGTTAACGTGATAACGTGTAGAATAAATAACCCTAGTTTTGAGATTTCGATGTTGCTCCAATTGTAAAATAAAAAATGATTTAAAAGAGTATTAGAATCTTATATTGTTTTAAACTTTCATGGTCACTAACATTAGAATAGTTTTTTACGAGATTGCTACCATATATATATATATATATATATATATATATATATACTCAAAAATAAGGTACATGGTAGCAATCTCGTAAAAAACTATTCTAATATTGGAAACTTTCTTCTAATAGTTACTTAGTTGACTAAAATAGGCCCTTTGTTATTATATTAAACGATATGTTAAAAACATTTTAACAAAACTAAGCGAGCATAGGTATTATATCCTGCCCGGCAGTTAAAATAGTAACGATACAGTTTCGATATCGCATCTCAAGTGCGGAATAATCTCCAGGGGTTGGTTACTTATTTGAAAGCAATTTTAGTTCTACCCCCACCACCTTTTAGAATGAAGCTGGGGCGGACTAAGGGCGTTACTTGGGTTGACGAGACAATCAACGTTTTTTTTACATGAGGTTTTTATTTTATTTTAGAACAACATTTTCTGAATGTTTTTAGTGGATTGTAATTTGTATCGAAGTTCGGGAAACTTTACCTTTGTATTGAAATTCTCATGGTTATGATTCCAAAGTGAAAGTTGCTGTATTTAAGCACAAAAAAATAAAACAAAAAAAAGTTATTGATAAATAAGAAAAAAACAGTATATTATATTAATTAAGAAATATACATTATTTCCACAATCGCACAAATAATCTGATATTCTAATAGCAGTAAATATCCATGACTTAGGTTCAAATATTTGTGCTCATCACACTAAAAATCGGCCCTTACTATTACCAATTGTAATTGATACCTTAAAAACAGAACGTATCTATAGGCAAAAAGATGACCTTCGTTCTTAGTAGTAGCCGTTTAATAAATATTTAAGTTACTTACATTCTTGAACAGATTTCTTAAACTATAATTGACGACATTGTGGACAGCCTCGGTCTATTTACGTAGTGGTTGGCGCCCTGGACTACACAAACCCATTGAGGGTTCGGCTTTAAATACTGCAAGCAAGGAACAAATGTTTCTATAATAAGCTCCAGTTTTTTTTACTTCAGTCATGAATAGCATCATTATTTTATCTATAGGACGTTCACTGCTGGACATAGGCCTGAATACCATATAATATAATATAGCTAAGCCTGGTTATTTGTTTCTTGTCGCCATAGTACGAGCTGAATTTTTCTAGTTTATTAGGGTACTGGTACGGGTAGCTTTAAATAATATATTAATAATGTAGAAACTCCATATGGAGCAATATCATTAAATTATAAAGTTATTAATTTGACAAAAAATACGAACAATATTAAAAAAATATAAATAAATATTCTTAATTTATTAATATAAATATGCCCCCCTTAGTTCGTCTCTGTCAACCCCACCGCCCCCTGCTCAATAATTTCGCTTCTCGTGCTCGCGTGGATTTCGGGAATAAGCCGCTCCAGACAAAAATACTATATCTGTGTGCTGGCTTCGCTCCATTTTATATGAAAGTAGTATTTCATTTACTTTATGAGGTGTACCTACATGCTTTTACTTAAATGTTTTGGAATATATTCATGACAGTCAAAATAAATTTAAAAATTAAATATCTGTACTCTTGAAGTAATATTGTTAATTTTGGGATACTATTTTGATCAAGCAAAACTTAAAAGTTTATTATGTATGCTGAATAATACTAAGATACCATGTTTTTCAAATAAAGATAGCACTTAACACACTCCGAAAAAATATAAATAAATAGCGACTAGGATGTTTTTAAAACTTCAATTTTAATAATCTTATTTTATCGTTGGATTTTATCACGTGTTTTGTTCCTTCTATAAACTGAGGTATAAACGCCATCTATTGTGTTCAAAATTCACTAAACATCCAGCCAAGCGCCATCTGGTGGAGCTTGCTTAGCCGTTGCTTAGCAACGGAGTTTTGTTTTGACTTTGCGTTTATCGGACGCTGGTTCTCAAAGTATTTAATTAGGGTCCACTTGGGGTCCGACAGTAATGGCTTTAGAGTTTTAGATGCATCTAAAAACGGTTGAAATATTTTCTGTATGTCAATTGACTCGTTAAGTCAATTAAGTCAAAGTACAACTCTTTGAATCCCACTAATATTTTATGTGCGAAAGTTTGAGAAGATATTTGGATGTAGTGACTCAATCACGCGTAAACGGCTGAACGGATTTAGATATAATATTATACAATTATAGAATATGATCTGGAATAACTAACATTAAGATATTTTTTATCCCTGTTAAATGTTCCTGTGGGTAATTTTTCTAGTTTATTATTATTTTTTAATAAGAGTGATTCGCCGCGGTTCACAGCGTTGCTTGATACACTTGTAATAAACATCTTGTAGTCCACGCAAACGAAGTTGCGGGCATAGCTAGTCCTTCTAAAACATAAAATGTAAAAAAGAGGTCAAAAAGAGCTACTGACAACACGACTCAAATCTTTTCGGTATTATAACATTTTAATATTATTTTTGTCTTTCCAGGATGAAGTCCTAGCAATCAACGACAAGGTCGTTCTCCGAGCTGAAGATCTGCTCAGCTGGGTGTGCACAGGAGAGGGCTGGCGGTGGGGACTGCGGGCCGTATGGAGAGGCGCGTGTGCCCCCCCTGCCGACCCGCGGCATACCACCCCCCTCCACCACACCAACATAGACTTCAGCGATGTGGAGAGCGAGAAGAATGCCATAGGTAAGATAGATTATGTGCATCATACTTAATACAAATTTTAATCGTAGCTTGACCGTGTAAGACCACCTGATAACCAGCTGGATTATATTAACATCATCAGTCAAAAAATACAAAATATTTTATTAGTAAAATACATGTTACGTTAACATATAAAAATAGGCCTTATCTTAAGTTAATCTTATGAAAACCTGTGATTCAGGGGTTTACACTAAATACGTAACATGTTAGTTACGTTTCACGATACCTCGTAACGTAACAAAGTACGTGGAAAAATAAATAACATTACCACTCATAGGGTATCTGCTACATTTTTCGACCTACAATCCCAGGCATGGATATTTGAGCGCTGGGGCAAGAAGTGGGGATCGCTTTGCGCATCTTACGAGACGATCATCGTATCAGAGACGCGTGCGCGCGGAGCTAACTACCAATCCCGGCCAACGGTGCACGACTAGCCAATCATGTAATCGTAATGGTCTTCTGCGCATCGTTTGCCCAGTGCTCAACATCCGTGCCGCTAGTTGTAAACCTAATATGGTATATATTCTTCCCCAGTGGACACAGAAAGCCCAGGCGTGGTGGTGTTCTCGTACCCGCGGTACTGCCGGTACCGGGCTCTGCTGTCGAGGCTCGAAGGCATCCAGGGTGACTGGCTTCGGGACTCGCTGGTAGCCGCGCTGGGCGGGTATGCTGCGCCTACGCACAATACTAGGATATTATACTGCAAGGTACGATTAGTTCCTGATTCGTAATTTGTTTTATAGTTTGGTTTTTTTAAAGCAGCCTTACCCGATCTCTCTTATAAACGCTAGGCTTATAATGTAGTGTATTAATACAGGGTATACCTATAACAGAAAATGACACTATTTTAAACCACATGATTAGCTGCTCAAAAATCGTTGGATAATTATTAAAAACTAACGCGCAACCGTGATGTTAATGTACGGTGCATCTGAAAACAATAAACAATTTCGATGTTGCTCCCATAGTGAAAGTTGATTCATAGTATCAGGCACCGATGTGAGCGCTTTGGAAAACAGTGGGGATTCCTTTGGGTATCTTACGAAATAATCATCGTATCAGAGACGCGTGTGCGTGGAGCCAACAACCAATCACGGCCAGCGGTGCAGGCGCGTCGCGCTACTAGCCAATCACGTAATCGTAATGGCTTTTTGAGCATCTTATGCACAGCGCTGATCATCGGTGCCGCAAGTTGTATGTGAGAAGCTGACAATTTACGGTAGCCGTTGAGTACGGTTATAAACGGTAGACCAGCAAACAGACCACGATATAAAAAATTCGAACACATATTCATCATGTCACTTTAATTCCAGGACACATTCGAATACCCCGAGCTAGAAGGACATGAGTTTGTCTGCAACCACCTCGCGCCCAAACTGAAGGGGCGGCCGCGGGGGCGCCGTCGCCGGCCTCCGCGCGCCGGCTCGCCCTCGCCCTCACCCTCGCCGGAGCCCCCGGCCTCTGCCTCGCCAGAACCGGACTCGGACGACCAGAGGAGCATGCCTAGTGTAAGTCCACCTTAGACTTTAGTTTCAGAAGCTGCCACGCTCAGATTTCGTCTGCAACCACCTCTTGCGTAAATTAAAGGAAGGGGGGGGGGCACCAGTGGCGGGTATTGGTTTTATTTCTAGGTAGGCTGTAAGACGTCCACCCACAAGGTGGACAGGCGACGAAAGGTCTTTCCATCTGAACAATCAAGAAGGCATTTCGGGAGGCCTATGTTCAGTAGTAATGCTGAGCGAACCTTTTTGATGCATGTATTATTTTTTGTTGTCGTCATATATTTTCCTTAATACTTGTGACAAATAAATCACTTTATTTTCAAAGGTCGCGACTCCCCGCCGCCTGTCGCTCCGCAACGGGCCAGACAAGCACAGCGACGAGGAGTACGAGAAGAGGGACAGCGCCGAGGACCGCGCCTTCATGGCGTCCCTGAGGCAGTTCTACAGAGAGAGGAACGAGACTATGCACGCCGGGCACACGTTAAAAGACTGTGAGTATTCAGCTATGGTTCTCAAACTTGGTTAGTGTAGCGACCACTTTTAAAATCATTTATTTTTGAGCGCCCACCTCTTATTTTTTTACCTTGCCACATCTTAGAAACCGAAATAGCATTAAATACTTTAATTTATTTAAATATTCCTCTTTATAATATTAGTATATAAGGTGTAAAAAAAGGCTTAACCAAGCCGAATACCACATATTCTACGTATTATTACGATCATTTTTTTCCTTTTACACTATACCTGGGAAATGACGGGTTACCGAGTTATTGACAGTTAAAGTTACAATTTTTTTTCAAAGATTTTTACAAAATTGACTTCTGTTTGATAATACTAAACTTTTTTACAAAGAAACATGATAAAAATTTTCAGTGCTTCTTTCATAAAAGGCCTTTAAAGGGCACAGCCGGCAATGAATCGTGCGCAGTGCTCTCGCGCCACCCGCTCGCCGACCGCTTACACACACAGGCATAGTCTGTGGCGTGCGCGCTATACATTGCGGGTTAAAAATAAGTTATTTTTTTTGATACCCAAAAATAAAAGTCATTTCCCAGTAATAATTTTTTTTGCATTCTACTTAGTTTTATGTATAGAATTCGTGGTTTAAGCCTTTTTTTACACACTGTAGATATAGCGGAAAGGATACGTATTTTTGAAGTATTAAATTGGAATTCGAATACGAAATTGCGAGTCAATCTTTAGCATGCGGATACCAAAAAACTCAATTTTTGATAATTAAATTCTTGCCTTCTGTTGAGAGGTCCTAGCTACCCACTCTTTTTAGAGTTCCGTACCTAAAGGGTATAACGGGACCCTATTACTGAGGCTCCGCTGTCCGTCTGTCTGTCTGTCTGTCCGTCTGTCAGTCACCAGGCTGTATCTCATGAACCGTGGTAGCTAGACAGTTGAAATTTTCACAGATGATGTATTTCTGTTGCCGCTATAACAACAAATACTAAAAACCAGAAATAAATAGATATTTAAGGGAGCTCCCATACAACAAACGTTTTTTTTCTCGTTTTTATAGATAATGGTGCGGAACCCTTCGTGTGCGAGTCCGACTCGCACCTGGCCGGTTTTTATAAATAATGGTGCGGAACCCTAAACAATTAAACATAATATGGTTGACTGATGATGATATCGACTCTGTCATATTAACTTATTTACGTTCCGTTTAAAGGATTCATTACCGGTTTCGTTCAGACTTTCTGTGTGCGTGAGTGGTAGTTTTAAGAATTTCAATTTAGCAACAACATTTAATTAGAGTGATTCAAGAATGCGTAACTCTCGGGTAAAGTCCACACCTTGACAAACATAGTGTAGGACGCCCCCAGCTCGATGGACCGACGATCTTAGGAAGATGGTTGGCAGTAGCTGGATGAAAAAAGCGTGAGGCCGTGCATTTTGGCGCTCTTTGGGAGAGGCTTATGTCCAGCAGTGAACTGCAATAGGCTGAGATGGTGAAAAACTGCGTAATTCGTGTTCGAATTCAAGATTCATTTCATTGGTAATGCCTCAAAAACACATCCTCAGTTCTCTTCCTCCTTTTGCCTTAGTGTTATAGGCCCCCGCAGAATATTAGTGTCGCAGCCTTACGTGACGTACGGTACGCCCCTAACGACAAATACTGAGTGGGGGTCCTTTTTGGCACACCTCGTATTTTTTTCTCTCTGTAATCCGTATATCCATTTTTGTTTGTGCAAAATAAATATTATTCTATTCTATATCCTCTGCAGCGTTGCTAGCAGTGGCGGGCATGGATTTGATTTCGAGGTAGGCAGTAGATACTAAGTTGCTTTTTGATGAAAATCGGTGGTTTTCAACAATGACACACGTACCTACTGCCTACCTGATTTTATTTACCAGGTAGGCAATGCCTAATTGCCTATATCAGTGTTTCCCAACCTGTGGTCCCCGGACCTATCTCAGGGGGTCCGCTAACAGAGAAATAGGAATAGCAGAAGAGCTTATCAGTGCGGCTGAACGGTTTAATGGGTCCGCGGATTGTAGGTATTTGGCGTAAGGGGTCCGCCCTTGAAAAAGGTTAAGAAACACTGGCCCTAGGGTAAAACCGAGATAGACCAGTGGTATAGATGCCCCGATTGTAATTACTCTAGTTTCGAAAAAACATAGCGTGTTATTTTATTTATCTATCGAGAGACATTCCAACTACCACCAAATGGATCGTGTCTCATGTCTCTGTGCGATTGCATGGGACGGCTAGGTGCGATCAAAGTTTTTTCGGGATAGATGCCCTATTTCTCAGCGGGTCATCTATCCTTAATGTTATTTATATGGACTTTGCACCTATCCCCTATATGGGATAGATGTCCCAAAATTTAGAGGTCCGCAATAATCGCTAATACTCTGGAAATGTCAAAGGTAATATTTTCTTCCTTTCATAAATCCATAGATAAAAGACCAAAGTACTTGCCAGTTTTACAATTAAAAGAATGAAATAATTGTACAGGGAGATATAACATATTTTCAAAAAGTAATAATAATAATCATTTATTTGCAAGTAAACATTGTATACAAAGATGTTACAACAGGGAGAGCCAAACATGTTTAGTCAAACTTAATTAGCATGCAAAATTACACAAGGGTTTTATGTCATAAATGCTAATGAGCGATGATAACAGATACAGAAGAAAAACAAAAATAAAGCACCTACACGATAATATCAAAAAACTCTTTTAGGTCATAAAGGGTCCTTGATAGTAACCATTTACTCAAATGTTTCTTGAAATTATAAATATTTAATGTCCTAAATTCTTTGGGTATTTTATTAATGATTTTGATACACATAGTTAAACAGCTATCTCTGTACTGCTTTGTTTTCGGGGTGACCAGTAGTACCGACCTATTCGCATCTCTACTATTTCTTGGATAGTAATCACATGCCCTTTTAAATAAGTGTTTATTTAGTGTGGCATCTATCCTTTTTTTTTTTTTTTTGGTGCGCAGGAAAAATGCATTTCGCATACCTACCGCCGCGGGGGCAGCGGTAGGTTATGTGGGACTCCCTCGTCATCTTACAACGGCTTTCGCCGCAGTGCCATGACGAAGTATCACCCACTAAAAAACCTGCGGTGTACCACGCAACGTATGCGAGTAACACATGGGGATGGTACGGCATGCTATGCCGGGCCTCAGGCATAGGGAATGGGTGATCCTGTACACACGGGATCACCCAAGACTGGCAGACTGTGCAATGTGAGCTAAGGGCCCGCGCCCCGCACCCACTAGTCCGCTAGAAGGGGGAAGCTGAGCGCGGCACAACGCCGTCTCCTCCGCCATCTTCTACGACTTCGGATCGGGTCAGCAAGGGTTTAAGCTTCCCAGCCCGATCCGTGGCCACCCTTTGCGACGACATAGTGTCGCAACAAAAGGCCGCCCACGTCTTACTCCCACTCGCTGCCCAGCATAGCTCGAACCATACTGGGAAGCGAGAGACACCACCAACCGCAGGGTCAGTACCCTGCGGCCAGGTAGCGGGTCATCTCCGCGACCACCGTCTAGGCAGCACGAGTAGGGAGTCATCATCCCCCGCAAGTGCCGCCCGAGACGCATCCACAAGCGGGCTGCCATAGCCCACCGGGAGCGTCTCCCGCAGAGTTTAGCCGTGAGCTTAGCAATAACCCGAAGGAAATTACCAACCCCCGTTGCCCAGGGTGAACCAGGACAGGATGCTACTCCTTACACCCGATCATAACCGAATGTAATTAGTAACATCCCGCCGCACGAGGAGGTTACTCTGACACCCCGTGGCATCTATCCTGGTTTTATCCTATATGACCGGCACGCCCCCGGTTGATAGGTCCGCGGCGGCCTAAACAAACGTGTGTGTTCCGCAGTGTCGCTCCGCGCGCTGTACGAGGCGGTGCGCGCGCGCGGCGGCTACGAGGCGGTGTGCCGCCTGCGGCTGTGGCGCGCGCTCAGCGCCGCGCAGCCGGCGCGCGCGCGCCGACACTACGAGAGGTAAGTGCTTACAGCACCCGGCACCGTGTAGTCCCGCAGTGTCGCCCCGCGCGCTGTACGAGGCGGTGTGCCGCCTGCGCGCGCGCGCCGACACTACGAGAGGTAAGTGCTTACAGCACCCGGCACCGTGTAGTCCCGCAGTGTCGCCCCGCGCGCTGTACGAGGCGGTGTGCCGCCTGCGCGCGCGCGCCGACACTACGAGAGGTAAGTGCTTACAGCACCCGGCACCGTGTAGTCCCGCAGTGTCGCCCCGCGCGCTGTACGAGGCGGTGTGCCGCCTGCGCGCGCGCGCCGACACTACGAGAGGTAAGTGCTTACAGCACCCGGCACCGTGTAGTCCCGCAGTGTCGCCCCGCGCGCTGTACGAGGCGGTGTGCCGCCTGCGCGCGCGCGCCGACACTACGAGAGGTAAGTGCTTACAGCACCCGGCACCGTGTAGTCCCGCAGTGTCGCCCCGCGCGCTGTACGAGGCGGTGTGCCGCCTGCGCGCGCGCGCCGACACTACGAGAGGTAAGTGCTTACAGCACCCGGCACCGTGTAGTCCCGCAGTGTCGCCCCGCGCGCTGTAGGAGGCGGTGTGCCGCCTGCGCGCGCGCCGACACTACGAGAGGTGAGTGCTTACAGCACCCGGCACCGTGTAGTCCCGCAGTGTCGCCCCGCGCGCTGTAGGAGGCGGTGTGCCGCCTGCGGCTGTGGCGCGCGCTCAGCGCCGCGCAGCCGGCGCGCGCGCGCCGACACTACGAGAGGTAAGTGCTTACAGCACCCGGCACCGTGTAGTCCCGCAGTGTCGCCCCGCGCGCTGTAGGAGGCGGTGTGCCGCCTGCGGCTGTGGCGCGCGCTCAGCGCCGCGCAGCCGGCGCGCGCGCGCCGACACTACGAGAGGTAAGTGCTTACAGCACCCGGCACCGTGTAGTCCCGCAGTGTCGCCCCGCGCGCTGTACGAGGCGGTGTGCCGCCTGCGCGCGCGCGCCGACACTACGAGAGGTAAGTGCTTACAGCACCCGGCACCGTGTAGTCCCGCAGTGTCGCCCCGCGCGCTGTACGAGGCGGTGTGCCGCCTGCGCGCGCGCGCCGACACTACGAGAGGTAAGTGCTTACAGCACCCGGCACCGTGTAGTCCCGCAGTGTCGCCCCGCGCGCTGTACGAGGCGGTGTGCCGCCTGCGCGCGCGCGCCGACACTACGAGAGGTGAGTGCTTACAGCACCCGGCACCGTGTAGTCCCGCAGTGTCGCCCCGCGCGCTGTACGAGGCGGTGTGCCGCCTGCGCGCGCGCGCCGACACTACGAGAGGTAAGTGCTTACAGCACCCGGCACCGTGTAGTCCCGCAGTGTCGCCCCGCGCGCTGTACGAGGCGGTGTGCCGCCTGCGCGCGCGCGCCGACACTACGAGAGGTGAGTGCTTACAGCACCCGGCACCGTGTAGTCCCGCAGTGTCGCCCCGCGCGCTGTACGAGGCGGTGTGCCGCCTGCGCGCGCGCCGACACTACGAGAGGTGAGTGCTTACAGCACCCGGCACCGTGTAGTCCCGCAGTGTCGCCCCGCGCGCTGTACGAGGCGGTGTGCCGCCTGCGCGCGCGCGCCGACACTACGAGAGGTGAGTGCTTACAGCACCCGGCACCGTGTAGTCCCGCAGTGTCGCCCCGCGCGCTGTACGAGGCTTGTAGTGAACGGTAGTTGGTAGTTAAAGGCGTGCGTGTGCAAATTATTTTAGACCTTATTGTCGCGAAGATAAGATTGATAATTTATTGTAACTGTTTCGGAAGTGACCCTTCTGTAGTTTATTTTAATCTGTGGTTGAGCGCTGGGGCAAAGAGTGGGGGGGATCGCGCAGCGCATCTTTGACAACCTCCGTAGCCGAGAGGCGTGCACGCCGGGACTACTTTTAGCGTCGCCATCTCTTTAGTTTCGGGATCGATTGGGTCAATGTTGAAAACAAACTTTTCTATATTGTCTCGGGTCTAGGTTTTGTGGTACCGTCGTTGTTTCTGATTCCTATAACAAAAGTGCTTTAGCTACTTACCTTAGGATCAAAGCAATGTACCTATGCTATGTAGTCCGATATTTATTTATTTTTAATTATAATTAGGCCTCCCCCACACTAGTGTCTTCCGAGCGTCGACGTTGTCCAATCAGCGTTAACTAAATGTCGATGCACAAGCGTTGCGTCAACACTGATTGGACCCTGCCACGACGTCGACGCTCAAAAGACGTTAATGTGGGGGGCGTAAGGGTTCTAGAGTAAGGATGTGCATTTGAAGTTTTGCTTGAATGCAGAATAACATGAATCAAGAAGATTTTTTTCTGTTGATTTCAAAATACTTGTATCACATGATATCATTAGATAATAACCAGATAACTATCACATAAAATTAAAACGTTTAATTGCATGTAATAGGTAGTTATAGAGCTAGTTGGATATACAGATTGATGTTATAATGTATTTATTTTATTTATCGTATTATTATCAAAAAACACAACTATCTTTATAATTTGCAATAATAAAATAACATTCCCGCAGATTCCTCCTACCGTACGAGAAACATTCGCGTCGCAACGGGCTCGCTCGCAACGGACGTCTGTTAGAGCCGCGAACCGTGGCCACCATCGACGTGACCGGCTCGCCCCCCCCACCCCCCGCACAGCACAGGGAGATAA
Source organism: Anania fuscalis (assembly GCA_950371115.1). Classification (NCBI taxonomy): domain Eukaryota; kingdom Metazoa; phylum Arthropoda; class Insecta; order Lepidoptera; family Crambidae; genus Anania; species Anania fuscalis. The sequence goes on from OX493352.1 coordinate 3,464,784, forward strand.
CGCAGGAAATACCGAAGAGGCTGAGGACGCCGTCGCCTGTGGTGAGTAGAACAAACGGTCTTAACCCCCACATATCCCCCACAGATCAGGGAGACAGGCACCCCCCTGGCACAGGAAGATGGAAATGCGTACGCCCGTCACCTGTAGTGAATGACAGTAGCAACCAAATTTACCCTCCCCCCCCTCCCCCTGGCACAGGAAGATACCCCTCCCTCATACACAAACAGCATCGGAAGATTACGTAGGAACAACCGAAGAAGCTGAGGACACCGTCGCCTGTGGTGAGTAGATCAAACGGTCTAACCTCCACAGCACAGGGAGATACCTCCCCCCCCCTTCCACAGATTAAGGAGACAGTCCCCTTCCCCCATGGCTCAGGGAGATGGAGATGAGAACGCCGTCGCCTGTAGTGAGTGATAGAAGCATTAGAAACTCCTCCCCAACCCCTAGCAATAGCTACTGATTCCCACCCCTCCCCTTTGATACAGCACAGAAAGATAATGCAGGAGCAATTTAAGAGGCTGAGGACGCCCATGCCTGTGGTGAGTGACAGTAGCTACAATAAATCCCCCCCCCCCCCCCCCCCTCTATACAGCACAAAGAGATAATGCAGGAGCAACCGAAGAGGCTGAGGGCGCCCACGTCTGTGGTGAGTGACAGTAGCTACAATAAATGAGAAGTAAGGCTTTGTATGTCATCTTGTATTAATGTCTTTTTCTGTCTGTTAGTATTTTGTCTAATGTTATTGTTTGTCATGCTCTTTTTTTTTTCTCTTTTCTTCTTCTCTCTGGATGGATTCCGCGCTAACCAAGTCAGGTTTCCGGTCGGGTATGGTCCGAGCCTACCGTCAGGGTCCCTGCTGAAAACCAGCGTCGTGATACGTCCCTGACTGTCACGACAAATGCTGAGCGGGGGCCTTTTTGACACATACTGCTTTTTATTATCCTGTAAATGTTTTTTTTTCCTTTTGTATTCTGTGTGTGTCAAATAAATCTTTTTCTATTCTATTCTAAATACCCCCCTCCCTCCGATCCTCTTAACGCAGCATCGAGAGCTTTATTGCTTTGAGTAGCATCAGTGTTTTCTTATGACGTTATCACGTCAAATTATCATTCGTAAACCGACTTTACAGACAACCATTTTTAATTCTAATAGTACAACAACCTTATAATAATTTTTAACAGATCTAAATGTGGCCGGACTAACTCTATTATTGTCTATTCACAGCACGTAGACAATGAAACGGGAGAAACTAAAGATGACTTGAACCTTATATCGAAGCCGGCCGAAGAACTAAATAGGGAATTTCTAGACTCGCTACCAAAAGACGAGAAGGCTTTGAAAATAACTGTCAAACCTGTAGAGAAACTAATCGAGCCAAGCGCGAAGCAAGAGAGCCGAGCGAGCGAAGAGCGCAAACTCGAGTCGAGCGAGCAGAGCAAGCCGAGCGAAACGAGCGGTGCGATGCTGAATGAGTTAGCGCACAAGTTAAATTTAAGTGAGTATTTATATCGATTTGTCCTATTTTCTTAATTTTGGTACGATTTTTATTCATAATCCAAGATGTCCATTTATAAATGACGTCACGAGAATTTAATGTTTTTTTTTAAATAATATAAAGGTTATTCCAGAAATGGCACACCAGACTGACAGACATAATAGCTATTTATTTATAATTATAGGGAATTCAGATCTATTTTATATCAATTGTTGTTATTTCACATATTTTATCGACTAGGTAATGTCAATGGCGTATACATTGAAAAAAGTTAAAATAATAGCTCTCTTAAAAACTCTGGTACAAAAATTATGAATGAAAAATAGTGATTAAATAAAAAAAAAAACATAAATTGGTCGAATCTCAAAACTCATGAAACTTTTCTATGGACATGTTTGGCTTGTTCGATGCATCTTAGGTCTATATATCTTACTCCAGTGTCAGTAAGACATTCGGAAGTGGCCGGGCCATATACTTTTCCGCCCAATCTTCTTTCAAAGAGTCTATACCTACACCACTCTCATCCATTGCATGTATACATACTCCACGGATAGCACTAGCATGCCTAGATATAATATACTAAAAAATTATTAAAGTAAACTTGTTAATTATCTTGGGGGTGGGAAGCCCTGGAGACCTGTAATACGGGTTTCTAAGGAAACCTATCTCAGGCTCCAGTCTCTCACACACAAGGTAACAACTCAACTGCTACATTGTACCTTTTTAAATGGTCACTATAAGATGTGAGAGAGAAATAAATAATATTTTATTATTATTATTAAAAAGAAGATTGGGCGAAAGAAGTTCTTTGTCATTTAGTGGTAGGATGCTTGTACATTGAATAGGCAATAAACGTGTATTTGTATACAGACAGCGCGGCGGGCCCGTTCGTGGCGGTGGCGCCCGAGACGCGCGCGAACGGGCACGATGCGCGCGCGCCGCCCGAACAGGTAAGAATACAGCTAAACTAAACTATATGTATCTAAAACTTAATTTATTAAATTCTATATTATACAGGGTGTACAAGAAAATAGGACACTCTTTAAAACCACGTGATCATCTGGTCATATACAACAACTTTTTCTATGGGATCAACATCGAAATCGAGAGTTTTTTTCAGCTTCTCCATACAAACCTACTCGCATACCACGATGATAGTATGGAGCATCTGAAAATAAAATCACGATATCGATGTTGCTCCCATAGGAAAAGCTGTTGTATATGACCGGATGATTGTACACCCTGTATAATCTAATTGTTTGTTTGTAGCAAAAAAGCAGCCGTCCGGCGGGCCGCAGCTCGCTACGCGCCGTACGCGTGAAGCCGACGCGGCCGCACCTCACGCCCGCCAACACGCGTGAGTATTTCAATTTTGATGTTATTACGTCTTTTTAATAGGAAAATCGATGACCGGCTGCATGCACAAAAAAGTGTCACTATCCGCGTGCGAGCGAGAGCGCGGAACAAGCGATAGAGAGGCACGATCGGCCTAAGCGTTCGGCTTGTGACGCATCTATCTCTCTTCCACTCCATCGGCTGATGCGTCTGAGTAGCATCAATTTTTTCTTATGACGTTATCACGTGAATTTAACGTGCGTAAACCGACTTTGCAGACTTTTTTTTTACTTTATGTACAATATTATTTCATAATAACTTGACTTTTATGTACTAGGTACTCTTACACCTATTATTCTATATTGTACTATGCGTAAGTGTACATCAGCTGATCGTATTGGTGTCAAATGTAACGAGCCGTTATAGTCGTTCCTATACAATTTGACGAAGCGTCATTTATAGGAACGCTTTTGAGTATGTCAAGTTGACAATTCCTACCATACGTTAGCAAAACCAACCGTTTCTCGGATATAGGAACCGAGATTTAGATGATTTCACCTTGCACAATTTGTAGAATAATATTTAAATTAAAAAGCCAACTCGCCCATGCCGGGATCTGAACCCTAATCTCAGAGGCATACCCCGCGACGGAACGAAAGTAGTTTGCTTAATTGACTATTACCACACTATCACCACTTCGCCAATAATTTTGAGTTATACTGTTGCCTAAAATGTCTTGGTATTGCTCTTGCAAAAATGCAAGACCAAAACCGCCTAGTTTTGGCAAGACGACTAACCATGTAAGACGTTGACGACCTCCGTAGCCGAGAGGCGAGCATGCCGGACTTTAAATGGCGCCGCCATCTCTGAGGTTCCGGGTTCGATCCCCGGGCGGGTCAATGTAGAAAACGAACTTTTCTATATTGTCTCGGGTCTGGGTGTTGTGGTACCGTCGTTGTTACTGGTTTCTAAAATACAAGTGCTTTAGCTACTTACCTTAGGATCAGGCAATGTATGTGATGTTGTCCAATATAAAGCTTTCGACAAAGTAGACCATCATATCCTTTATCGCAAGGCACATCATCTTGGAATTCATGGAATACTCCTACGGTGGCTGATATCTTACCTGTCTCGACGAACACAGTTAGTAGTTGTACATGGGTATGACTCGGACCCTTACGAATCTACATCAGGCATTCCACAGGGGTCTAATTTGGGTCCTCTTTTATTTGTAATGTTCATTAATGATCTGGTAGAATCTATAAAATGCGTTACTTATGCAGATGATATTAAAATATACAGTGAGGTGGGTTGCATTGGGGATGCTATGTTTTTGCAGGACGATATTGTTAAGGTACATAATTGGTGTATGATTAATAATATGTACTTGAACGTTGCAAAGTGCTGCCTGATTACTTTTACAAAGAAGAAGATCCCCATTCAATATTCTTACAAAATTAATAACATTCAACTGTCCCGGCGAAATCTGGTCAGGGATTTCGGAGTGTGGCTGGATTCTAAATTGAGCTATACATACCACTATGATAGCATTATAGCAAAGGTCAATAGGTCTGTTGGTTTCATTTTAAGAACGACAAAGCCTTTTCGTAGTCCGGCTAGTGTGTTGACGTTGTACTTTGCTCTTGTTAGAAGCGTTTTGGAGTATAACTCAATTATATGGTGTCCTCAATACAACATACGCATAGATAGATTGGAAGCTGTCCAAAGGCGTTTTCTGCGGCACATGAGTTGCAAGTTGGGCATGAAGCGTAAGTTGCCTACATACGAAGCTAGACTTACGAGGTACTTTGGGATAAGTACGCTTCAGTCGAGACGCTCAATTCAGGATCTATCAGTACTTTTTAAGAACATAAACAATCAGTGGGACGCTATGGATTTATTAGGCCATCTTTCATTTAAAACAAGTGGTAGTAAGAGAAAACCGAAACTGTTCTCTGTGCCTGTTTGCAATAACAATGTAACGTATAATAATCCGTTATCTCGAATGTGCAGATCTTATAATAACAGTCCTATAAGCTTGGATATATTTTCACAAAGTTTATATTCATATAACAAATTAATAAAACAGCTCCATGCTGTATCTTAATATTATTCGTTAAATAGGTTCTATAATTGAAGTTCATTTTCATGCATAACATATTTTGAATTGTATACACTCTCACCATTTTGGTCTTAGTATATGAACTAGTTCAAGTATCCTTTTTCTTTTATATTGCTTTTCTTTGTGAACGATGTGTACAACATTAAAATGAATGCAATTTTAAATTGAAACCTAGATTACAAATTTGTGAATATGCATTGAATTGTATTCTGTAGTTGTGCCTTTAAATAAATAAAATAAGACATAAGCAAGAACAGGACTATGCCTGCGAGATTCTCACGTCTCGCAGCTAACTCGGATAAGTTAAATTGACTTGGTAGTTATTTTATTTGGTTTCAAATATCCCATAGGAGTTAGTACTGCCTCTCGATAATCCATCGATAGTATTAAAAATAGCCAAACTATCGATTTCACATAATCTGTCATGGGAGTCAGACATCTGTGAAAACACGATTTTTCACGAAATCGGAGGTCCCTTAAATAATTTAATAATAGTACATTATGATACAAGTGTGCTAAGTTGGTCATTGCACACGAGTTGCATACGACGTTTTTCAACACAATTGCGAGGGAAAAAAACAAACTAAAACCTAAAATACCATCTCCGAATATGACTTGGCGTTTTTGCTGTTTTTTCTCTGGATTTTGGCGGCAACAGGCTATCACTCGCGTTTCGTGCTCCATAAGTATTTCCGATGGGGTTGAATTAATATTTTACTGTGTGTTATAAGAGTCAATTTACGAGCAACTGTGTTGAAAAAATAATAAGTTACTTATCTTTTTTGACGACCGTCTGGTGTAGTGGTTCGCGCTCCGGACTACAAAGCCGGCGGTTGCGGTTTTGAATCCCGCGAGGGGCAGTTAGTGTGATGAGCACGAGCATTTGTACCCAAGTCACGGATGTTTATAAATGTATTTAAGTATGTTTATCCGGTATCTAGTCGCCATAGTAGAAGCTATGCTTAGTTTGGAGCTAGCTAATTGGTGTGATTGTGGAAACAATTTATTAGTTTTATTATTGTTTTTTTTTTGGCCGGCACTTTCAACTTTTGGTACCTTTTGTACGGGCCGTGAATGATCTCCTTTTTATATCGTACCCGCAGCCCCCATAACCTCTATGCGGGCGGACTCCTCCCGCTCCCCGCCGCAGCCGCCGCCGCTGACCAACTTCGGCATCCACCACCCGCCGCCCCTCACCACCACTAACAGCGACGATGAAATCGTTGAGGTAAGCACTATACATATACTTCTTGAACTTTAGGTTTTACTAGCTGTGCTCAGTACTACGTTCGCGTGGACTCTAGTTTATTCATAATGTATTATACATATAAATTTATAATAATATATTTATTGTTTTCATTTGGCATAATCGCGGGATCCGACGCCTTACACACACTTACACTTTGTAGAAATATTCCTATGTAAGCACATCGCGCCGGACGCGCCCCAACCCGCCCTGATTGGTTATTCATTTTACTACGTTTTACTACAACCAATTAGATACAAATAGATGCTTGCTTGCTTGTGCTTAAACACCTATTTTTTTTTATTAAACCCGAAACATAAATGTAGGGCGTGGCTTGAAATGAGTGGCAATGAGGTGCTTGCAAGCGATTTTAGCTTTAAGACTGGTCAGGCGTCGGAGCCCGCGATAGTACATAATGACTAAATATAAGGAATAAATATTAACATGTCCTCAAAATGAGCCCTGTTAAGGCATTACAAGAATTCAATTATCAATTACAAAAATTATTAAATTACAATTAAAATAACAATACATTAATAAATTCATAAAGACTAAATATAAGAGACAGAAATTAGTAAATTTAGATTTATACAATGCCTTAAAATCTCGTTAGATTATAGAGACTTTTGCGTCAGTAGTCAGTACTCCTTGCATCCTATACTAACAATCAACCGTTACAAAATTGGCAAGAAGGTATGACACTACCTACAGTTTTTAACTAATTCGGTGGGCAGTAATAAATTTTTTTGAGACTAGATTTTACTTACTTTTGAATATAACTTTACTGATGTAATCACTATGAATTTATTAATATAGTAATGTAATTTTTAGGCTTGAGTTGTAAAACTTATTAATTATTATTCTTTGGCAATGTTGGTGTTGTGTAATTGTAATCAAAGTTAGTACTTAAACACTACCATTACCGTCGAATTTTCTTCTTCCAGGTCCCCTACAAACCAAAAACGCCAGAAATTATCGACCTAGACGAGTACCCCGAGAGTCCCCAGTCGATCAAGAAGAAAAAACTAGACATCCTAAAGGAACGGGGGCTAGAAGTCACGGCCATCCCCACGTGGCCCCTCCAGCCCCCCCTCGCGCCCCTAGTTAGCCCCGGCTCTATGCTCCTAAACCCCGCGGTCCAACACCAAATCATGACACAAGCACAGATATTTCAAATGTACAATATAATCCCGCCAAACTACAACGGCGTTCAACCCCCTAAAGTCATCCAAGCGACCAGTCTATTCGGCTCTTCGGGCCCCGAAAAGACAGTCTACGGCAACCCCAAAGACCCCTTCATGCCTCCCCCTCATATCCTCCACGGCACCCCCGTCAAACCCCAAAGAAATATCGCCACAGCGACTACCCCTCCACAAGATATTTTAGATTTAACATGCAGAAGTCCAACCCAGAAGCCAGCAGTGGAAATCGTGAGAATACCATCTGCACCATCTCCTTCTAAAGGTTCGCCTCAGAATTTGAGCAAGAATTACACTTTGATCGATGGGAAAGCTGTGGTTGGATCAAATTTGGAAATAACTCTCGTGAATCCAAGATCTCAGACACCGAATAAGAACAGGCCGCCTCAAAAAAGGTCGTCCAATGGCAAATTTGTGTCAAGCAAGACCCCTACTCCTCCGAAAGAGAATCCAAAGCAGTTCCCTTCTCCGTCTAGTTTGAAGAAGAGTCCGATCGTGGTGCCGAATTACCAGATAAATTCGAGGGATAATGTCTCGCCGACCAGCTCTACTGGTGAGTTAAATGGTTTTTTATTAAAATACATTTTTATAAAACTTGAAAAAAAAAAAAATGGACCGCCTCAGGTTGGACCCGAACCTTTTTTTTCAAGTTTATAAAAATCTTAAATACACCTAGCATGGTAATTGCTAAAAAACAAAATTTTAATTGTAAGCTTTTCTGATCTTAACCAATAGTTAAATATTTGTAACAATATTTCCATAGGGTGTTACGGTAGTATACCGTAACATTGATTGGAAAAAAACGCTGGCTTCGACAGCGAGAAACACTTGAAAGATTTCGTCAGCTCTGCTAGCGTCTCGGTAGCTTAGTTGGAAAAGCACTCGCCCGGTATGCGATGGTCGTGGGTTCGGAGCCCACCTGAGGCGATCGATTTTTTTTAAGTATTATAAAAATCTTAAAAAAACCTAGCATGGTAATTGCTAAAAACTAAAATTTTAATTAGAAAACTAGCTGTTGCCCGCTATTTCGTTCGCGTGGGGACACCCTAATCACCTGGTACGAAATATAATTTACGATCTATTCGCAGACCTACTCGCTTTTAGCAATAAGAACGCCTAAATTGTACATCTTTTTGTAAATATCAACTGAATTAGTGTACATATAGAGATTATTTATAGTTTTAATTTTGTGTTTGAATACTAGATGAACAATATTTTAAAATGTGACCGTTACAAAATTCAGGACACCGTCCCACTTCATCGAACCCTTTCCCCCCTTTGATTAGTGACGTAATTGATGTAATTTATGCATGGCCCTTAATGAAAAAAACCGGCCAAGTGCGAGTCGGCCTCGCACCATTATCAAAACGAGCAAAAAAAACACGTTTGTTGAATGGGGGGAGCGCCCTTAAATATTTATTTTATTCTGGTTTTTAGTATTTGTTGTTATAGCGGCAACAGAAATTCATCATCTGTGAAAATTTCAACTGCCTAACTGTCACCAGTCTGTATCTCACGGTTCATGACAGACGGACAGCGGAGCCTTAGTAATAGGGGTTCCGTTTTACCCTTTAGGTACGGAGCCCTAAAAAGCGATTTTATTGAGCAGTAGAGTCAGTCCTATTTTTTCATTTCTATACTATCATTTATGCACTGCGTTTAAAGGGATGGTAGATGATACAATCAAATTAATTAATACCTACTTTATTTCCAGGCTCCCGAGACAGCCAATCCAACGCCACCAGCGTGTTCAAACCCTCCAGCCTGGCACAGATCCTCGAGATGCAGAAGTCGGTCCCCAGCGTGCCACTTATGGACCCGGTATACATGAACGCTTTATACAACAGCCTCGGCCATTTGGACCAGAGACAACTGTCCATGTATAGAGACCTCATGGCCAACCAGTTTAGGTACACGGGCCTGCTAAACCTGGGCGTTGGAACACCCACGACTAAAAATTGAGTCTAGTCTGAATTGGTGTGACTGCGTGAGCGATTTGAAAGAAATCTTAGTGACCCATATATGGGACATACATAGTTTGTTTAATAAATGCGCGAACTTAAATTGGTAGGCAGATATTAATTGGCATATTTGTAAATGACCCTTAACAGGTAATGATCATACTACAGTAAATAAAACACAGTTTGTACTGGTCTATACAGGGTTATTTGAAAAAAAAAAACAACAACCTCGCACGAATAGATAGCTAACATCATAAACAACAACATTTGTTCTACGAGTTTTGATAATTTGAAACATTTTAATTCCATACAAAAATAAATATCAATTTAATTTTACGTCCGAATGTTCTCATATCTATGCGCATAGCATCTCGCGCCGCCTTTTCGTAGTGAATGAAACATAGACTTACAAATGTCACGACAGTACAATAAAAGCTCGGAAAATCATTTTTAATTAATATATTGAGTTATGATAAAACTCGTAGAACAAATGTTCTTGTATAAGATGTTAGCTATCTATTCGTGCGAGGTTGTTTTTTTTTAATAACCCTGTATAAGTAACTTTACATCAGGTAGTGTAACATGAAAATCATTTAGATACTCCATAAAAATGGTCGATATTTGTATATAGTGTTAGATAAAGGATGATATTAAGCAGACACTAGTCTATGTATACATATGCATATATATTGTATGGTAAAGTCAGAAATTTGATAATAAATTTCATTTTTGAAAAAATATTTTCATACAAATTGGATTCTAAAATTTAATTTTGTTTGAAAATTAAAAAAAATCTGACTTCACCATACTATTTATATGCATATGTTAACATAGGCTAGTTTTGGCTCGATATACCCATTACCAAACATCCTGTAGCCCATGCAGACTGTGCCTGTTATGACCCATGTGAATATGGCTTTAAATCATTAAAGTTTAAAAAAGACTTATCCTTCTCGGGCAATTAAAATAAGTGTCTGCTTACAGACATATTATGGTAATTATTACGATAAGAAAAATTAAATAAATTAGTGACATCATAAGTACCAATTTGATATTAGATTATGATGTGGCCGAAAATATTGGCAAGTGAGATTTTTATATAATTGACCAAAAATGTTCAACGAATAATATTAATGACTTGTGTTACCATTATTTTCTCAGTCGAATGTTCAATTAATATTATTAGGCATGTATTATAGTTAATCTCGTTACATTCCAATAACCTTATCAACATACAAAAAGTGTCAAATCCATAAAAAGTAAAATTTAATCCACAATCCTAAAGTTTTATATATTCAAGCTAACACCCTTATTAAGACCTGATAACCTGGTACATTACCATTTAATACAAAATCAGATTTTAGGAATCTGATGACGATATAACTATAGTTTCGTTTATGATTTTTTTGTTTTATTGTCTACATCGGTTTCACATTCGCTATCGCAGTCACACACAAGCTATTTCCTGTTTTGATCTCTTGTGTTATGGGAGCAAACTTCTCCTTAGTTTTTATATACAGGCTGTTAGTTTATGACCCTATATAGGCCAAAAAGTTATGTGCTAACATATTGAAATACCTATGGTAAAGTCAAGGAATTAAAATCCAAAGTAATTAAGTTTTGTATTTAAGAGATAATAAAAAAACAAGATATCAAATTTCTGACTTCACAGTAGTATTTTTGAGCTGATGTTAACGTAATTATACCTGTTTTGGCTTTATAAGGTCATAAGCTAACACCCTGTATATTAGTTTTAATTTTAGTTCAGCACATTATTTTTATGGATAAGTCCTTGATTCTGAACGAAAAATATATAAATTCGTTTTCATTTTCACTGTTGGCAAGTATGTAATTGTTAATTTATTCATGTGACTGTTTTTATAAAAACAGCATTTTATTGTTTCTTTTAAAAATAATTATGAAAATAACTATTGTCACTGTAATTCCTTTAAAATAGAACTTTAATCTTTTGTGTTATGATGACTTTTCGTTTCGGTGGCTTATGAAAAATGATGTTTTTATAAGTATTGTATTTCATATTGAAGTACGTGTTCTGTTGGCAAGCGGTGTTGCCATTGTGATTATTATTTTCCTAAAATTGGAAATTTAGAAACCTATCGTTCACAGAATTATTTTTTTGTGAAACAATGTGACATTATTTTAAGGGCTTATCTTAGAAGCAAACGTTTTGACCGAAAATAATTTTAGCGCAATTCCTAGTATAAATAAATACCTTTGATCACCAATAAAAATGTCGGGTTTCGATCGGGTTATAATTTTAGTAATAATTCGCTTATTCTCAGAATAAGACATTATATTTAAATAAGCACTATTCAGTTATAATCCAAAGTAACTATCAGAGTTTTTCCCAAAAAATTTTGGTCGGCGATTTTTTTGTAATTTCAAGATTATTTTATTTTTGGACAGCCTGTATGACCTCATACCCTATATAACAGCAATACGGAAATATTTTCTCCGAAACTTAGCAAGTTGGTGATGTAATAAAAAAAACACTACATTATTCACTTACTTTTAGTATGGACTCTCGCCCATACTAACACAGTACAGTCATAGATTAAACATTGGTGGAAATGTTGCCCAACCAAATAAATGTCTTTTCTATTTAGGGTACTGCTCTTTATTATCTCTCTATATTGCGTATTGTAAAGCTTGTAAAGAGTTTTACTTTTACGTAGTATAATTCTTACTCTGAGGTTTTACTATGCTATAAGGTCAGTCGGACAATTATGTTTTATTAAACAATACTGAAAACTCTACACCTGTAAAAATACCTTAACAAATTACAGTGGTAGTATCTTTGACGTCATATTATGTTTAAAAAAGCGTGAACTATACAGGTTGACTTTTTTGTCACCATCCAAACCTTTTGAGAAGACTCCCGTGATACAAACGAACAACTCTTTGTATTGGACCAACTCTCTAACTGCAAAAAAAATCAGCTGTTCCATACAATATATCAATATTCATTTGACCAAAATGCATGGACCAGTTGAATTTTATTTTTGAGTTAGGCCAACTCCAATAGAAAGAGTTGTTCGTTTGTATCACGGGAGTCTTCTCAGAAGGCTCGGACGGAGATAAAAAAAGTCAACCTGTATATGAGTCTCTGAAGCGATAAGGCCAGTTATGATAAATAATTTTTTGCGGTAGGTAATGATTCAAAATTAAAACTAGTCTTACCATATCGTTATATTTGTCTATGGTTTGTATGGGACCCGACATTGAGTTATTATTGGTTGGATGAATGTTGTTTCTAGTAATAATTTTTCTAATTCAAGTTTGTATATATTCGTGTAAGTTCGTGCGTAAGTCTGTAAAATAAAGATTGCCGTACAAATAAATGATTAAAATTGATTTTGAGTTTATTTTCTACGAATATTTTACTTTATTGAGGTACAGTCAGCATCAAAAGTAGCTAGTTAAAACCTAACTTTCAAAAGAACTGAGTGTTCTTAAAGTTACAATACGACTTGACATCTATGTTACACTTATTTGTAGTGTCTTAGTTTGTCTGTCTAGACTATCACAAATACATACATTTTGCAATGCGGTTATTTCGTAAAATTCTGACACCATTGATGTTGACTGTACTATTTAGAATTCATAGCTAAGCGATGGTATCTACATAGCATTCTGAAGAATCATCACACAATCACATTCAGATAAAATACTCACACACATAAGCATCGCAAAAACCCTTATAAGTCTCTAGGTTTTCAGCAACCACAGATGATCTATTTCTGTTGCCGCTACAACAACAAATACTAAAATAAACAGAATGCAGTAAATATTTAAGGGGCTCCCATACAACAACGTATTTTTCGCTGTTTTATTTATTTTATTATATTTTCATGGAAAACAAACAGCACTTTTAAAAATGTAAATATAGACAATTTTTGTCTTAGTTACAAGTATGCCTTTAACAGTTTTCGCTACTAGAAATTTATATAATCCAAAATATTTAAAAATAATATATAGTATTTAAATCAAACTCAAGCAAAAAGACAACAGATAAAGGGCACAAAAACAACATTTGCATTATGTTTTTAATCTATGTCTGTTGTCATAGATATTGGTACGGAACCCTTTGTGCGCGAGTCCGACTTAGGTATAAAGAACCGGCTAAGTAGCCGGTTTTTTATAACTAAGATCTACAAATATGCAGCAAGACTTGGACGAATTTGGTCGATACGACTTGGATAATATGAATAAGTAGGTAGTACCAATAAGAAAAACTATGTACTAAAAATACGTTTATTTTTACTTTTGTATCAACCTTAAATTACATTATTATTATTTACCAATCATACAAAGTCACACAGAACTCTTGGGTGGCGTTTTATGACAGGTCCGGCGCCCACAGTTTAAACGTTCTGTCAAACGAACAGGTTGCAATGTATTTGTTGTCGTACGAGATATCTGCGCTCATCACCTGTTAATAATAAATAAAAATTGGCTTAGTCGATAAATGCCTAATTCTTGAAAAGCCTAACAGCTAAAAAAAGGACTGATTCGCTGAATACCCGGTTCCGAAAATACCTATTCCTTAAAAAGACCAATTCTTTAAAGGACCAGATCTTAAAAGGACATATTTTTTTCTCACAGCGGGAATATATCTGATATCTCTCTTTACGCTAAAACCGCTGAACGGCCGGACCGATTTCGCAAATTCTTTTTTGTTGTGTTTGTTATTGTCAGGATGAGGTTCTTAGAAAGAATAAAATAAGAAATTTGCGCGGAAAATTAGAAAATTTAAGAAAACTAAAGACAACGGGAACGAAGTTGCAGGCAACGGCTAGTATAATATACATATTCATTTATGTATGTAATATACTATAAATGTATTGCCAGTTTAAGTCATTTTGAGTATTGGCCATTTTGAGAATTGGCCATTTCAAGAATTGGTCCTTTTAAGAATTGGCCATTTCAAGAATTAGGCCTTTAACGAATTGGCTATTTATCGAATAAGGCATTTATAGAATGCTAGGCATTTTAAGAATTGGGAATTTGTCGACTAAGCCTAAATATTGGACAACATCACATACATTGCTCTAATCCTAAGTAAGTGAAGGAATTTTGTTACAGAAATCAGAAACAACGACGGTACCACAACGCTCAGACCCGAGACAATATAGAAAAGTTCGTTTTCTACAAGGTGTACAAAAGAATGGGACACTCCATTAAACCACGTGATCATCTGGTCATATACAACAACTTTTCCTATGGGAGTAACATCGAAATCGGGATTTTATTTTCAGATGCTCCATACATTATCATCGAGGTATGCGAATAAGTTTGTATGGAGAAGCTGATTTTTTTTATCGATTTCGATGTTGCTCCCATAGAAAAAGTTGTTCTAAAAGACCAGCTGATCACGTGGTTTAAAGGAGTGTCCTATTTTCTTGTACACCCTGTATATTGACCCAACCGGAGATCGAACCCGGGACCTCGGAGATGGCGACGTTAAGTCCGACATAATCGGTCTGCTACGGAGGTCGTATTAAATACTTACTTGTTTATAATGTCTCAGATAATCGTTAAGGGTAGCTACACACATATCCGGACCGGCGCATTGTGGGATCGGTAGTATTTGTCGAACATCAAAGCCGACCCGACGAAGCTTTGCTAAATTTCGTCCATCTTCTCATATTCGGTTTTGCCGCCCGGATTTGCCGAATAATCCACATCCGAAACGAGATCATCAGGCAGAGGACCAAAGTAACGGACATAGTCCACGAATGTAGCAAGCTTATATGGCAGTGGGCTGGCCACATCTGTCGCAGAACCGATGAAAGGTGGAGTCAAACGGTTCTCGAGTGGAGACCACGCCTAGGCAAACGTAGTGTAGGACGCCCCCCAGCTCGATGGACTTACGACTTTAGGAAGATGGCTGGCAGCGGCTGGATGAAAAAAGCGGGATATCGTGCTCTTTGGCGCTCTTTGGGAGAGGCTTACGTCCGGCATTTTTAGAAGAATAAACACGCGTAAGTTTATTTTGCCATTGACGCAGCAGCAGAGCGTTTTTAAACGGAACGACTCATCTTTTTTTGCGCGGTGTTGCCAGTTACGACAGCGAATTCAAAGGGATACCAGGATAAGAAATAAGTAAACATATTGCCTAAAAAATTTGTGTTTTACTGCAGCGTTCTATGGGTGAGGCTTATGCCCAACAGTGGGCTTTTAAAGGCCAATGATGATAACATACCTTATTGTCATGTCCGGATAGAGTCCTGAGCGGATGCCACGCGGGGTTCGACCACAGCTTAGCCGACTTGTCGTAAGACGCTGTGAGTAGGAAATGACCGTGACTGCGCTGGTACCTCACATCTGCGAATAAAATTTAGTTTTTTATAAATAAATAATAATAAACAATTTGTTTCCACAATCACACTAATTAGCTAGCCCCAAGCTAAGCAAAGCTTGTGCTATGGCGACTAGATAACGGATAAACATACTTAAATACGTTTATAAACGTCCAAATGTTCGTGCTCATCGCACTAACATTTGTACTTTGCGGGATTCGAACCCGCAACCGCCAGGCATTGTAGTCCGGAGCGCGAACCACTACACCAGACAGCTTATAATTATAATTTGATTGTTTATCAGCCCTGTAGCATCTATTATTGATTTTAATTGAAGATAAATAACACTTGAAAAAATCATCGACCTCAGGTGGGACTCGAACCTCGAATTTTTCAAGTGTTATTTATCTTCAATTAAAACCTTGCATTAAATTGCTAAAAACAAAAATTTACAATATTATTGATTTGTTTTTAACATCAAATTATTTCCAAAATTTGACTGCATACAAGTTCTATATTACATATATATTATTAAAAGTTGTTTTGAAAAGTAAAATATAAGGAAGTGACCTATTAACATTGTAATTGACATAGTCGCATACATTCAAAACCTATAGAGGTAATATTACTTCCGTATCACTTACCACTGACGAGGTGCGTGTGCGCAGGTATCGTGTACAGAATCGCTCTTTTACGGAGGTCCCAGATTTTAGTCTGAAAAATTTACATCTTGGTTTGAAATACTATCAAACATGCATTTATGCAGGGTGACTTTTTTATCACCGTTCAAACCTTCTGAGATGACTCTCGTGATACAAACGATCAACTCTTACTATTTGTCAACTCTCTAACTACAAAATAAATCAACTGTCCATACAAAACATCAATATTTATTCGACCAAAATGTATGGGACAGTTGAATTTTATTTTCAAGTTAGGCAGTTGTTCCAATAGTAAGAGTTGTTCGTTTGTATCACGGGAGTCATCTCAGAAGGTTTGGACGGTGATAAAAAAGTCAACTTGTATGACTCATCATCATTTCAGCCAAGGTACGTCCATGGTCTTATACAATGTCAAAAAAATAATTACACATTAATAATGACAATAAAAATGTAAAAATATAATTCATACACAAATCAAATAAACAGAGAAAGATGCTTTATGTGGGTTACAACTTCCACATCCGAAAATTAAAGAATTGAAATTATTTATCTTTATAGTGGAAACTATTTTGCAAGAACAGTAATATCTTTAAAGGAGATGTCCCAAATTATATGGACTCTCGGCCCAATTTAAAAAACAATGGAATAGCAATACACAACCATCATGGCGAAGGATGATGACATTTTGATGACGTTTGTTGTTAATAGATAAGTTGACAAGTAAAATCTGACAGCGACTGACATTGACAGCGGGCCTAGTGCGAGTGCAACAAAATGGTCGCGTCGTTTACTTTTTTCGAAAAGCCAGTGATAATTTGTATTACTTTTCGATCCATCAAAGTGATTTGGTTGTTTTGTGCAACTCGTACTAGACACCCAGTTTATGTTCTTTATTGTGTGACGCACATCTTGCGTGCCTACTCGAGTGTGATAAATGATTGAATTGTTTTAAGTTTGAACCACTAAATTAATAAATTAATTTGATTGTATTTTTCTCAAAATCAGTAGATTTTTCTCTATTTTTTAGATGGTGTTCATATTCTGGGTCAATTACAGGACATCTTATTCCTCTTAATTTTTTTAATGGTAATGATTTTAATTCTAAATCTAGCCTGTTAAAATACTGTATAGATATACGTTTTTATATGTTTTTTTATCAATATCTTGTGGCACGTAGCCCTGACCTGGTGGTCCGCGGCGGCGGTGGCGAGCGCGTGGCCCTGCGGCGCCCAGTCGGTCCCCAGCACGGGCCCCAGGTGCCCCTCCAGGAACATCACGCAGCGCCCCGTGCGCAGGTCCCACACGCGACCGAACGCGTCCATACCGCTGACCCGACCGAACAATATACAGGGTTGTTTGTAAAATATTAACAACCTCGCAAGATTAGGTAGCTAACATCATAATACAACATTTGTTCTACGATTTTTGATTATTTGACACATTTAAATTTCATACAGTATGATTCCTGACTTTGACTGATTTTGTTCTCAAAGTGTAGCAGGATTCTTGAATAAAATATGATGATGAAGAATTATGACTGTTTTATTTGAGATTAAAGAATTAAGATAAAAATTGGGCAGAGCGACCCCGTAGGTCTAGTGGAGGATCAAAAGTAAGAGAGTTTATACATAGTCAATCAAAGGCCTATTTATAATGCACTTGAATGCGGGTTTTTTAACTGCCAAATCTACGTTGCGTTTAGCTTTAACATTAATAAATGACCTAGATAACGTTGTCATAAGGTAACGTTTTGTATTTAGGATACAATGAAAAAATGTGGCAAAAATGTGTTCATTATAAATATTGATAAAAGTTAGGTACTTAAATGTACACAATAAAGGTCTTAATTATCTGTGCTTATGTTACGTTGAAATAGTACTATTTGACAGATGGTCTGACAGCGACGTCAGAGTGACGTTTGATACATGATAATTATTGTGAAATGAAACCAAATCTAACATTGTTATATAATAAACAAAAAAAATAGAAATATGAATGTCTGTCTTGAACACATACAAAAATAAATATCAATATAATTTTACGTCCGAATGTCTGTGCGCATCGCATCAAACGCGTCCCCTTTTCGTATGTGAATGGAACATAGACTTACAAATGTCACAACAGTACAATAAAAGCTTGGAAAATATTTTTTAATTAATGTGTTGAAGTATATAATGATAAAACTCGTAAAACAAATATTGTTGTTTATAATGTTAGCTATCTAGTTGTACGAAGACAGAAAACATTTGCCCGGCGGAATTCGAACCCGCAACCGCCAGACTTTGAAGTCCGAAGCTACACTACACCAGACGGTCGTAATTTTTACATTAGACGTCGTCAATTAAGCTTGGTCCGCAGCGACGTGTTTTCGTGTTTGCAAACACAATAACATTGCTTACTAACCGAATAGGGGCGTGGCCTAAGAGTTTTGTCAGTGAAAACACAATAACATGTTTGCCGTCACGAATGGATAACATCCCCCGCGTTCGCGTGAGCGCGGGAGGGGAAGTGACACAAGTTGACATACCGTTTGAAATTTGAGTGACAATTCAGATTTTTTATATTAAAAAAAAAAAAAACAAATAACAACTACAGGCGCAGCGGACTGGCTGTTTTGCTAACATGTTTAGATATCATGTTTTGTTAGAAAATTGGCGCTGCGGACCCGCCCTTAGATATTGTTACTAAAACAATCATTAAAACGACTCCAAAGTATCTATTCAATAGATGTACTTGATATATAAAGGATAGACTATTCAAATTAAGCGCCTTATCCTTCCGACAGCATCTAAAACCATAATTTTTCAAGTTTGTCTGAGCATAAAATAACCTCAAAACAAAAAAAATTGGTTGCCTGTAAAGTCGGTATACGGGCGAAAGTTTTACATGACAACGACTTACGCTCTTAGGCGGGCTAACTGTGCTCGAGTGGAAGGGACGCGTGCCTTTCACTTTTTATGTCTGTCTCTCTCGCTCTTAGGCGGGCTAACCATGCCCGAGTGGAAGGGACGCGTGCCTCTCACTCGCTCTCATTGTGAGCGCATAACGTGAGCGGAGCGTAACGCAGTTTCTTGAAGTGTCACCCGGCAAACCAATTTATAAGACGTTGTCACGTCAAAAGTGTCAAAACGTAGGAAGAGAAATCATTCTTAAATAACGTTACATACGTGTTTCACACGTCTGCCAGTTTGAAAACAATAAATAAATATTGGACAGAACCACATACATTGCTCTGATCCTAAGGTAAGTAGCTAAAGCACTTGTGTTATAGAAATCAGAAACAACGACGGTACTAGAACACCCAGACCCGAACCAATATAGAAAAGTTCGTTTTCTACATTGACCCGACCGGGGATCGAACCCGGAACCTCAAAGGTGGCGGCGCCATTTAAAGTCCGGCGTGCTCGCCTCTCGGCTACGGAGGTCGTCTAATATTAACTAGAGAGCGGATTTGGAGTAGCGAACTCAATATTAATATGGATATGACAGATGCAATTCGTTAAAACATGCCGTTAGTAGATATAATACAGTATATTATTATTACGTTTTAACATTTTTGTTCCCATAAGTTACATTTTGCATTTGGGGGGGTTTTGGCCGTCACCGATCGATCTTTGTGGAAATCCTTGGGGGAGGCCTATGTCCAGCAGTGGACGTCTTTCGGCTGATGGATAGATGATGGACGAAGCTACATTATATTTGCGTGTAAAGAAAATAATAAATTATAAAAGTCATATCCATATTAATATTGACTTTTGTTTTGACATTTGTTTTATCTTCAATATTGACATTAAGTATGACTGATTGCTTTTATAAAGTTGACATTTTATTTTCTTAAAGAATCTAATATTGAAATTAATATAAATAATGCATGATTCTTAAAATTATTGAATTAAATAAATAATTAGGTACTGTAGCTAAATTGAATATATTTGTATGCAACATTGGTTAGCTGAAGAAGAGGATCGCAATAATACATGTCCTGTCATGATATATGTATGTATGAAATAAAAAATAAATAAAATAAAAATAAAGAAAGACGACTTACCCAGTAACCGCTAAAGACCCGTCCCCTTGGAACGCTATACTGTAAACGGGTTTGGCGTGCCCTTCCTGGTGTAACACTTCCGTTGCTAGAATTAAACGAAACACAGTAAAACGACTTAGAAAAAGACTAATAAAAGGTGTTTCAAACATATCTGCCGCCTTTGCAATACCGACGACCGTCGACGACGATAATTTGACGACCGTCTGGTGTAGTGGTTCGCGCTCCGGACTACAATGCCTGGCGGTTGCGGGTTCGAATCTCGCGAGGGGCAAATGTTAGTGTGATGAGCACGAGCATTTGCACCTAAGTCATGGATGTTTATAAACGTATTTAAGTATGTTTATCCGTTATCTAGTCGCCATAGCACAAGCTTTGCTTAGTTTGGGGCTAGATAATTGGTGTGATTGTGGAAACAATTTATTTATTTGCAATAGATGAAATTTCATTAATTTAAAATCCATTAAAACCACCCACACCTGTGCAACTAGCAATTGGACAGGTGTGAATGGTTAATTGTCGTTTATTTTTAATTTAAAGCTTAATTTCTTAACCACTTTCCCTTTTCTTTGTAGTTGTCCTCTGCCTAAACGTTGTCTGGAAGAGATCGCTTTTTAGCGATAAGGCCGCCTAAATTGTACATCTTTCTGTAAATATCAACTGTAACTTCTTTCTTTGGTGTGCAATAAAGAGTATCTATCTATCTATCTAATTTTAGTTTATTTTTTATATAAAAAAATGATGTTCTGGGCATAAAATTTCTTTACTATTGTCATGTCTGGTCAACGCCCTATATCGTAGGATTAGTACATATTAAAAACGAATAGGTGGCACTACAAGGCTCATTAGGATTGGGCTTGATATCAATGAACTATAACTCTTGATAAAAACGTTACAAATACACTTTTTTAACACTTTTGTTTTAAAAAAATTAAATGTTAATAAAAAAATTACATTTATTTCAAAACAAATCATTTTAACTAAAATTTTAAGCAATTTCGGTGTAATGCCACCTACCGGTTTTAACTTAAACTATCTTTTATGGAAACGCAACGTCAGCTATTGGATTGAAAAAACTAAACACGGCATTTGTGTTGATTATAGAGGTAATATGCATTTCGTATTATTTTATCAAATAATTTGAAAAAATAAATAAAGGAGAACCAAATTTTAAAATATAAGTATTTTTTTTAAATGAGTAATTATATACTCTCTGGTAATTAACGGTCAAAAGCAAGAAGCTTCAAAATAATGTAGCTTTTCGACAACTGTCAAATATTTGTTTGTAGGGCTACCAGTGTGAGTATTGTAGTTTTATAATATGGGATTTGTTTTAATATTTGGCAAGTGATTTTAAAAATCAATTTTTAGGAGAAAAATATGGATATCTAATGTTTAGCCAAAAACGTTTCACAAAATATTACAACCCAACTATTTTACACAAATTTTCATTTGGCAAAAAAACATTTGTCAAAACAACTCATTGCAATTTTTTAGTTAGCAAATCTTTTTGTGGGATATTATTGTTTAACAAATAATTGTTTGTCATGTTTCATTTAATCAAATGTTTCATTTGGCACAACTTTTTCTTTGCTAAATATTGCATGGCATACGATTTACAAGCTTACTCTCTAACTTTGAAAATATCATGCTGTATCGACGTTTGTTTTACATAAGGTAAAAAAATAGTTAAAATGGCTAAAATGGCTTTAAGACATTTTTCTTTGATCCCAAAAGAAATAATTTTTGGAAAAAATTCTTAAGGTTAATCTAAAAAAAGACAATTTGGTAACCCTGTTCCAATTTTTTTTATCAACTTTGATAAACAATGAATTTTATTTAAAGGCATTTGTGTGTCACGCACGTCCAAAGGTCACGTCTAAATGACGTAAATATGTCATAAACGGTCGTTTCAAGCTATAGCCTAATTAGTAATTTCGTTATGTATTGTCAAGTATCGATGCCCAAAGTGCTAAGAATTCGGGCTAATATTCCATGGGCGCGACTTCGAATCTTAGTCGGCGACAATATTTTTTCGAAATCCAGACTTGTATTAAAATAGTTTGATAAAAATTGTTTATTCACATTTAAAACCATTTTTAATAAGTAAACTCAGTACTGAACTTTTGATTATTATTTTTTTACATAATATTCACAAAATAAATAACAAATAGAAAATGGGTCCCAGCTCGCCGTCATCAGTGTTCATAAAAATTAGGATCGTACTCTAGTGAAATCAGCAACCGACTAAAATGAAGATAAATATAGTACTTAATATCTTAAAAAAGTTATGGATGCGCACAAAAAGTTATTCAAGATAATATAACAACTAGAAAAAAAAGACCGCATCATGTGGGATCCGAACCCATATCTCATAGAAACTACGAGCGAGTGCCTTTTCAACTAAGCTACGAGGACGTTAGAACGATTTTCAAAATTTGTCAAGTGTTAGTTTATATTTTTTGACAGAGTGTGCAAACAATTGTAAACCTTATGGTGGTTTGGCATTCTCTGACGTACCGAAACAGAAATTAATGTAAATAAATGTTCTATTTTGACGTAGTTTAATCCTTCTCTATGGTTCTATGAATTATGGGAAAGTTATCTATCATTGCGCAGATAGTGCCATCTAGTCAGAGAGGGAAACAAACAATGGCGTAGTTATATTTTAGTTCCATTTACTCACCACCTTCGCTGTCCTTTGCGCGAGTTAAGGTGGAGATTTTCAAAGTACCGAGACTGTCCCTCTGTTTTACGTAGTATTATTCTTTCTCTATGCTATTGTTGTATATTTATGTAATACTTTCATTCATAGCAGCAGCGGCAGATATTTGTGAAACACCTTTTATTTGTAAACAATAGAAATAGTTTTTTTTTATTTGACATAAGACACACACACACAGAGACTGAAAAAGAAATACATAACAAGAATGGGAAATGTATCAAAAATGCTGCAAACATGTATCTTGCATTTGTCGTGACAGTCAGGGATATATCGCGACGCAGATTATCAGCAGGGACCCTGACAACTCACCAGTCTCCAGATCCCACAGTCGCCAGGAGTGGTCGAACACTGTGGTGGCCAAAAACCGTCCAGAAGGGTGGAACTCCACGCGCGACACCCGCGACGGACCGTGCCCGTCCAGAGACGCCATTGGAGCCTCGCTGGGGATAAATAAATAAATTAATAACGACCCCTCCATTAATCATATAAAGTTCGAATGAGGGAGGGGAGGGGGCGGTCTGGTTCGGAAATAATCACTAGGTATGTTCCGGACGATTAGTTTTCTCAGATTTGATTCTTTATGTTTGTTTCTTCTTTATGTTTTATTTGTATTATTTTTTGTATAGTTTTAATTTATAGCGTTAAGTCTGATTTGTTTGTAAATTGTTATGTTGATTATTGTAAATAGATCTAAGTTTTTATTGAATAAAAAGATGGCAACAGATAGGAAAAAGATAGGTACACACCCCCGGTATGGGGACATAGGAAATAGTAAAATAGAGCCGCTCGGCTCTTTACGGTATTGCCGCCAGGATAGTGCCATCCCACTCCCACAGTGACTCTCGCTCACCCGCGCTCCGCTAGACAGAGCGCGGGATAGATAGTAATAGCCGGCTTTAGTCACTAGTGGTGGGTGGGAAATGGGCCATAAATATAGCGGCCAAATCAAGCCGAGACACAGTCCACAGCCAGCAGTCCGATAGGAAACAAGAAGAAATAATAGGAAGAAATAGCAGCAGTCCTGAATCTCTACAGTGGTTGCCAGCTTCATAAACCAATCCGGGTTTTATTTCAATTCCTTCGCAAGCTGAAGCGACCCCCCGCACCCCGCAGTAACGTGGCTACAGGAACGCAAGACTTCAAGGCGCAATCCAGAAATAGATGCAAAAGGGACGTTGAGCCGCAACCGTCGCGTCCCGCACAATATCAAATATATCGATACTTTAGCTATAGTAATGAAAATCATTTCGGGAAGAGGCAATATTGGAGTGTTATTCTATAGAGCCAAGTTTAGCAGATTGTGTGTCTGTGAGCGAATACGTCTCTGTTATATCCTCAACTATAACATACAGGGTGTAAAAAAAGGCTTAACGAAGCCTTAAACCACGAATTCTATACATAAAACCAAGTAGAATGCATAAAAAATAATTGCTGGGAAATGACTTTTATTTTTGGGTATCAAAAAAAATAACTCATTTCTAACCCGCAATGTATAGCGCGCACGACACAGACTATGCCTGTGTGTGTAAGCGGATCATGTTTCTTTGTATAAAAGTTTAGTATTATCAAACAGAAGTCAATTTTGTAAAAAAAATTAAAAAAATGTAACTTTGACTGTCAATAACTCGGTAACCCGTCATTTCCCAGGTATAGTGTAAAAGAAAAAAAATGATCGTAATAATACGTAGAATATGTGGTATTCGGCTTCGTTAAGCCTTTTTTACACCCGATATAGCATTTTCAGAATCTTATCCTACTAATATTATAAATGCGAAAGTTTGTAAGTATGGATAGATGTTTGTTACTCTTTCACGCAACAACTACTGAACGGATTTGGATGAAATTTTGCATACATATAGAATATGATCTGGATTAACACTTTACTACTACTTACTTGGCTAACTTCTTATCTTCGATAAATGATCCTGTGAGATACATTGAATAAACTAAAGATCACGCGAGCGAAGTCGCGGGCAACAGCTAGCTACTGATAAATCCGGGTTAAAAGTAGGTATTAAAAACTTGTCAGTGCAACATTTGACGGATAAGGGGCCCTTAAGTATCTATTCTGCAAATAGGCCTGCCAACTTTTCCTCTAAATATAAATACTCATACCTGGTAAAGTTCCATAGGTGCACGGTCCCGTCGTACGCGCAGGAGGCCATCGCGACGGTCCCGGGTTTGGTGTCCGTCTCCATCGCGTCTGCGGTGCTGTCGGTACCGTCCGCCGTGTTTGCTAGCTGTACAGTAAGATACATAGATACTAATGATGTTGATAGCCCACTATCGATAGTATCGAAGTAAGATAATCAATTTATTTATTTATACTTTTTTGCACAGACTTAAAAATGTGTAGTACTAATGGCGGACTCAATGCCAAAAGCATTCTCTACCGGTCAACCATGGTGCTAGACAGAGATTATGGGCGGTGTAACAAAATAAGACTAGTATAACAAGATAGGAAGATAGGAATCAAAGTTAAACTAGATTAATACATACTTACTAGATACATATACATAGATAACAATAAGGTACCGTACATACATATGGTATCTATCTATAGGATTATCGATACTATCGTACCATCCAATAGTCGATACTATATCGATATTTTACAACTAACGGAATGGATGTTGAGCGCTGGGCGAAGGTGGCGCAGAAGATCATAGCGATACCCTATACGTGATTGGCTAGTCGCGCGCCGCGCCCGCACCGCCGGCAGGAATTGGTTGTTAGGTCCGCGCACACGCGTCTCTGATACGATATAGTCTCGTAAGATGCGCAAAGCGATCCCCACTCTTTGCCCCAGCGCTCACCATCGGTGCCGGGTACTGTATCGATACTATTGCGCGGCCGCTGAGCTACAAGCACCAGTTTAAGTATGTAGAATATATATTAAATTAAAGATTAAATATTTTGTACCGTAAAATAAATAAAATTGGACACCATCACATACATTGCTCTGATCCTATGGTATCCTATGGTGCCAGAGCACTTGTGTTATAGAAATCAGAAACAACGACGCTACCACAACACCCGGACCCGACACAATATAGAAAAGATCATTTTATACATTGACTCGACCGGGAATCGAACCCGGGACTTCGGAAATGGCGAAGCCAAGTCTCGCATGTTTGTTTTACTTCGTCTTAAATACTTATGCGATTGTATTGTCTTGTTGATCATGTTTTTTTTAATATACAAGAATATGTAGATGAAATGTTCGTTTTCTGACTTGCACACATAATTTATGTCAATAGGGATATTGACATGTTTTTAATTAAGTATTTATTTAACATAATTTTCAGATAAGATATAAAATTGTATAATCGTGTAAGCCTACTAGTGTAACCTAGTAGCCTAACAGTATTAATAATTATTAAAAGGATAGGATTATTGTAAACCTTATTCAATAGAGTAGTAACTCTTTACTGCAATATGTATGATTGTATGTTCTTTGGCGAGACATCAAGACCGTTGTCCTTGGAAACAAGAGATGTTATAAAAAATTGAAATATTTTATTGCGCAGAATATATCATTGTACTTGTATGAAAACCCTGATTATTATTTAATTATCCCATACTTCTGAGGCTGTCCTATAATCGTTATTTAAATTATGTGACTATGTAATTATGGGAATTAAAAATTTTGACGTACCAATGTACATACTGGATGACTTTTTTACCGTCAAGAAAATAAACGTGTGAGATAGGTAAACTATATAGGTGATGATAACATGATAATTTAAAAAAAAGTTTTTTTTTTTATTTTTTTTTTATCAACTATTTATCCTCATAACCATCTAATTCGAAGTTAATTTTGACTAACTGAACATTAAAAAAAGAATATTGGTAAAATAATAATAAAAATATGAAACCGACCAAAACTCAAACGCAATATGCGTTGATGATGATGTATTCTATGTTTATGCATTTTTTTGGACATTCCAAAATTTATAAAATCAGTTGTATTTTATAGACACACTCACATAATATCACATAGTTTTAGGTACAGAATACACAGTTATTTTTTTCGGACGGTAAAAAAATTCATCCAGTATTTAGATGCAACGAAACGGTTAATAAATGTATTCAATTGAATAAATAACTTACCTTATCTCTAAAATGTTCAGGTAGTTCCGCGGAGGGATGGAAGGTGGCGCTGCTGACGTTACACGAGTGGCCCTTCAGGACTTGTAGCAGCGTACAATCGGGCACCGACCAGACTTTACTTAGTCCTGACCTAGGTAAAAAAAGACGATTATGATTATGATTATGAATATTGGACATCATCATCTCATACAATGTCTTAATTAAAATATCCCACATGAATTTAACCAAGATAAAAAGTAATAAATAATAAATTGTTTCCACAATCACACTAATTATCTAGCCCCAAGCTAAGCAAAGCTTGTGCTATGGCGACTAGATAACGGATAAACATAATTAAATACGTTTATAAACATCCACGACATAGGTGCAAAATAATGCTCGTGCTCATCACACTAACATTTGCCCCTCGCGGGATTCGAACCCGCAACCGCCAGGCATTGTAGTCCGGAGCGCGAACCACTACACCAGACGGTCGTCAGTCCCTATATGTTAATCCAGGTCATATTCTATCATCATCATTTCAGCCGGCGGACGTCCACTGCTGATCATAAGCCTCCCCCAGCGACTTCCAGATCGGCTAGTTGTTTTTCTAAATGTATGTAAAATTTTATCCAAACCCGTTCAGCGTGATCGAGTCACAAACATGCAAGCATCCTCACAAACACATTATTACAAAATTTAAAATCAACACGAAAGTTATAAGAGGCGGGGCGCGAGCGTCGCGCGCGTCGCCTAACATAGACTTACAAATGTCACGACAGTACAATAAAAGCTTGGACAATCATTTTCAATTAATGTATTGAGTTATGAATTTATGATAAAACTCGTAAAACAAATGTTGTTTATGATGTTAGCTATCTAGTCGTGCGAGGTTGTTGTATTTTTTCAAACAACCCTGTATATACTCTACTATACGTGACTTATAACTTTAAAAGTTAAAACATTTATTATACAGGATTTAAAAAGGAATAGGACACTGAATAAAACCACGTGATCAGTTTCTGATATACAACAACTTTTCCCATGGAAACAACACCGAAATCGTGATATTTTTTCAGATGATCCATACATTATCATCGAGGTTTACGAATAATTTTGTATTGAGCAGCAAAAAAAAATCGATTTCGATGTTGCTCCCATAGGAAAAGTTGTTGCATATAACCAGCTGATCACGTGGTTTTAAGGAGTGTCCTGTTCTCTCGAACACCCTGTATATTTTTTGGAGTTTTTACCAACTAGACGTGATAAGCATTTTGCTATCGCTGCTGAATCTGCAGAAACTTATCGGACGCGTATCTCCGATCTGAAACAAAAATATCGATTCACACAGGGCATTAGTCCATCCATTAAAAACGTAATGCCCGACAATGGGGGGGGGGGGGGGGGAGGGGGTTTGGAAAAAATCACGAAATATCACTAGGGGACCTTCCTTCCTGGGAAGGTCCTTGAATGGCGGCCGCGGGCCGAAAGGCGTAGTGTTGGTAGGCCCACCAGGTAGGTGCTGGTGAAGGTCGCGGGAAGCCGCTGGATGCGGGTGGCACAAGACCGATCTTTGTGGAAATCCTTGGGGGAGGCCTATGTCCAGCAGTGGACGTCTTTCGGCTGATGGATGGATCACTAGGGGGGAGAAGGGTCGTAGTGAGATATAAATAAATATAAATATTGTACAACACCACATACATTGCTCTGATCCTATGGTAAGTAGCTAAAGCACTTGTGCTATAGAAATCAGAATTAGGGGGGGGGGGGGGAGTTGGAAGTTAAAAGCTGCTAAAACATCACATGATTAATGGACGACCGATAAGATGTAGATCTATCTCTTATCTCACCGGCATGTTCTTCCGTTAAAAAGTTTGTATCAATCCACCTCTTGATAGTACTAGCGGCACGGAAGTTGAGCGCTGGGTGAAAGATGCGCAGAAGACTGTTACGATTACGTGATTGGCTAGTCTCGACGCGCCTGCACCGCTGTGATTTTTGGTAACATCATAGTCGCATCATTAAAATCAGCTATGTTCCCAATGAATGACAATTACAGGAATTGACTCTCAGCGGGTTTAAGACGGCGGCATTGGATGTTTCATTTTTAATCTGATTCATTTAGTGAAATGCAGCGAAAATGATTTGCAAACCCTAAAACGGCCACATTAATAAATGAATGATATGCAATTCATTTCATCAAATGGATCATATTTGATGACGTTAATAAAATATAGTGACGCGTCCAATCTTACTTTTCGGTTTTTGTGAAAAGTTTTTAACAACACAAAGGAACAAAATGTTTCAAAATACTCAAGTTTTGTGTGTTCTACAAATATCAATACAAAATAATAATAAAAATAACATTAAAATGGTGGTTCACCAATTTGACATTTAATTTGAATTACTCTTTTCATAATAAGTGGACCATATTACGAATTTCCATACAAAACTGTCAAATTAGATGAACTGCAAATATGAAATGTTCGAGGCTCATTTTATGATTCATCAAATAACATTTCATTTTAAGATTTGCCAAATGAAACATATTATGAACGGAAAATGAAACATCCAATGCGGCCGTTTTAGACCCGCAGGTCGTCTGTCCATCTTGTATTCGTGCGTGTGTATACAGGGTTACATTGCAAGGTAGTGCCAAATTTTATAAATAAGATCTAGAGGTGCACTGCATACGGTATTTGTCGTCAATTTGAACCTCTGGTATGCGCGGGCGCTCCTGCTGTTAGAAATGTACCTTCCATCGAATAGGCTAAGGTTTGTTTTCGCGCGCCATTGTGATTATTATTGCATTTAACTTCGGAGTTCAGCAGCAGCAGATAGTCTATGCGTTTTTATCCACGTGTCGTCATCTCAGCCACAGGACGTCCACTGCTGAACATAGACCTCCCCCAGTGACTTCCAGATCGGCCGGTTGGAAGCGGCCTGCATCCAGCGTCGTCCTGCAACCTTTACCAGGTCGTCGTCCTACGCTGCGCTTGCCGATACGTGGCCTCCATTCCAGAACCTTTCTGCCCCATCGGCCGTCAGTTCTACGTGCTATGTGCCCCGCCCACTGCCACTTCAGCCGGTTAATCCGTCGGGCTATGTCAGCGACTTTGGTTCGTTCACGGATCTCCTCATTTCTGATTTGATCTCGCAAAGAAACACCGAGCATAGCCCTTTCCATAGCGCGCTGTGCAACTTTAAGCTTCTTAATAAGGCCCATAGTAAGAGGCCACGTTTCAGTTCCGTATGTCATCACTGGTAACACACACTGGTTGTATACTTTCGTCTTTAGGCACTGAGGTATTTTGGACGAGAAGATGTTGCGTAGTTTCCCGAACGCTGCCCATCCGAGTTGGATTCGTCGATTGACCTCTTTCTCAAAATTGGACCTACCCAACTGGATCACTTGTCCCACTCCCAGGTAAACATATTTGTCAACAATTTCGAGAATCACACAAAGAGCTCCCAACTGGTACTGGGTAGGGCGCAACATGGGCATTCGACATAATCTTTGTTTTGTCCATGTTCATCTGAAGACCTACCTGTTGGGAAACTCTATTAAGGCCATCGAGCATTGTACCGAGGTCTTCCAGCGACTCTGCCATGACCACAATATCGTCGGCAAACCGAAGGTGAGTAATGTATTTGCCATTAATGTTGATGCAGAATCCTTCCCATTCCAGGAGTTTAAAAGCATCTTCCAATGCGGCGGTAAACAGTTTCGGAGAAATAACGTCTCCCTGCCTTACGCCTCGCTGCAGAGGAATAGCTTTCGTGCACGTGTACCATCTTTTAAACAGTAAGTGGTCTCTGAAAAATTGGCACTACCTTGCAATGTAACCCTGATGATAAATAACACTTGAAAAAAATCATCGACCTCAGGTGGGACTCGAACCCACGTCCCATCGCATGCCGGGCGAGTGCTTTCGTGGGTTCGAGTCCGACCTGAGGTCGATGATTTTTTTCAATTGTTATTTATCTTCAATTAAACCTTGCATGGAATTGCTAAAAACAAAAATTTACAATGTAACCCTGTATCTGAAAAGATAAGAAATACGTACTTGACTGCAGTAGATGGTGACGGCAGAAGCCTTCCGCTGCGACTCCTGCTTGGCGGCCGCGCGCACGCTGCCCGCCAGTTGTAAATCTTCTCGCGCTCGAGTCAGCCTACACACACAATCGTTTAACTGAGAATGGGAAAAATTGTCGAAGGAAATAGAGTACATACAGAGTTATTTTTGGACCTCCGCCATATTTTTTCACGTCATCCTGTCATCCAAAAACATGTGTTTTTGTAACTTTTTTTCCCCTATTTTTCCAAAAACAAAACAAAATTGTTGCTACTCGTTTCTTCGTGTGCGCTAGGTACGTTCAGTGACGAGTAACGTGTCGCGCGTAGGCGCCGCGGCGTGTCAAGCGCTAGGGTGATCGAACGAGCCTAGGGATTTACGATTTCAAAAGTGACTGTGAAATCCGGTTATATAAAAGCAAAAAAAAATATTACTTCCCTTATATTAAAATTTTTGTTTTTAGCAATTACCTAAGATTATCTATGATTTTTTAATACTTGAAAAAAAATCACTTAAATTATATTTTATTTGGCGAGGGGGCCCAAAAGTAACCACCACCACCAAAGGACCATTTAAAATTATTTTAAATTTAAATACTCTATTGATAAAATCGAATGAGCGACAAGAAAATTTCATTACGTTTTTAGGAAAATATTTTAGGAACATTCATCAATATCATCATCACAGCCGGCGGACGTCCACTGCTGAACATAGGCCCCAGTGACTGTCAGATTGGCCAGTCGGAAACATTGCTTGAAAAAATGACAATATATAAGGTGTAAACTTATCAGTTAACTCTTTTCTAGGAGGTGTTGCTCAAATAAAACAACTTTTTGTATGAGACCAACTTCGAAATCGTTAAAAAATATTTCATATCTTTATACAAACTGATCTCAGCTGGTCTGCCGTTTTGTATGGGAAAATGGTTTTTTGTTTTACAATTTTGAAGTTGGTCCCATAGAAAAAATTGTTCTATTTAAGCAGTAGAATCATCCAGTAGAAAAGAGTTAACTGATAAGTTTACACCTTATATAGCACTCGTGTTATAGAAATCAGAAACAAAGATGTTAACACATCACCCAGACCCGAGACTATATAGAAAAGTTCGTTTTCTACATTGAACCGACCGGGGATCGAACCCGGAACCTCAGAGATGGCGACGCCATATAAAAGCCGGCGTGCTCGCCTCTCAGCTACGGAGGTCATCGATTGGGATGTGGATACCAATCATAAATAATTCTAAGACATCATTTATTAAATCTGACACCTTATTTTAGGCCCGATAGCCCGGTACATTACCATTTTTGTTTGCTTCAAAATCATAAAAAAGTTAGGCAGTTGAGTCCGGTAAACAATGACGTCATAGCTTGCTATCACCATACAAATTATAGGGCAGAGGTGCGTTTTGACAGCACATAAAAAGTATGTCAATTGATTGGTGGTGTCAACTATTGCTTCGTACCTCTGTTTAGCGCGCGGCAGGGAGTACCTAGCGATCCACAGGCGAGCGTCCCTCAGCTCGGGAGGGCCCTCGTGGTACCACGTGCCCTCGCGCCCTCGGTCGCGTTCGATCCGAGCCTCTTCCTCTTCCATCTTCTTGTGAATCGCATCTTCACCCAGGCTGAGAAGATGATGAGTTTCGATTCGCGAATCATTAATTTAATTTAATTTTAATGTATTTATTTGAGTACTACCTGTGACCACAATTGAAAATTGAATTGATTCGGAATATATCACGAAATATCACCAGAGCGGATTGTAGTGAGATATCACGTGTATTTTTCGTGACCTTGACTCGCCATTGCTTGTACCAAATAAAAAAAACCGGCCAAGTGCGAGTCAGCCTCGCGCACGAAGGATTCCGTACCATT
Organism: Anania fuscalis; assembly: GCA_950371115.1. NCBI lineage: Eukaryota > Metazoa > Arthropoda > Insecta > Lepidoptera > Crambidae > Anania > Anania fuscalis. The sequence continues at coordinate 3,497,939 of OX493352.1, forward strand.
ATCTATAAAAAACGGCAAAAAAACACGTTTGTTGTATGGGAGCCCCCTTGAATATTTGTTGTATTCTATTTTTTAGTAATTGTTGTTATAGCGGCAACAGAAATACATAATCTGTGAAAATTTCAACTCTCTATAGCTAGAGAGTTGAAATTTTCACAGATTTTCACGGTTCATGAGATACAGCCTAGTGACAGACGGACAGACAGACAGACAGATGGACGGCGGAGCCTTAGTAATAGGGTCCCGTTTTAACCTTTGGGTATGGAACCCCTTAAAATGACACGCAATCTTGAAAAGGTTGGTCATGCCTGGGAGCAATAGGAAGAAAATACTTACTAACTAAGCAAATCCCTGAGCCTTACTCTCCTCTCTGCTGGACCCTCGCCGAAGAGGCACACTGGCTCGCCGAGCTGGCGGAGACTTCTGCGGACCTGATAAAACAATAGGTCATCATCATCATCATCCATCATGTCAGCCTATTGCGGTCCACTGCTGGACGTAAGCCGTAAACAAAGAGCGCCAAAGAGCACGATCTCCCGCTTTTCTCATCCAGCCACTGCCAGCTATCTTCCTAAGGTCGTAGGTCCATCGAGTTGTAGGGCCTACACTACGTTTGCCAAGGCGTGATCTCCACTCGAGAACCCGTTTACCTTCATCGGTTCTGCGACAGATGTAGCCAGCCCACTGCCACTTAAGCTTGCTACATTTTTGGACTATGTCCGTTACTTTGGTCTTCTGCCTGATGGTTTCGTTTCGGATTTTATCCCTTAACGAAATCTCAAGACTCGAGCTGTCGACCGTGGATTGAACTTGGAACCTCAGATATGGCGGCGCCATTTAGTCCCGCGTGCTCGCCTCTCGCCTATGAAGGTAGTCATATTCACAGATAGATAGGTACTCTTTAATTCACGCCAAAGAAAGAAGATAGAAGTTACAGTTGATTTTTACAGAAACATGTACTATTTTTATCTTGTGTTAACACAACACTATGTGGCCGCCCCCGCGCCCGCTCTTCAGCCCCCTCGTGGCGCACGCCGCCCCCGCCTGCGTACAACTGACAGTCTGGATTCAGTCATCGCAGCATTCAGCACGTCGTAATGCCCGCGTCCCCGATACCTACATTGTATTTTTATAACCGAAGTAAATTAACCATTCACCATTATCAAGCTTTTTTCAATAACTCAAGAATCCCTAACAGCTTGCGTCATCATCATCATCATCACCAGCCTATATCAGTCCACTGCTGGACACAGGCTTCTCCAAAAGGAGGATTTTGCCATAATCGCCACGCTTGGCAGGCGGGTTGGCGATGGCAGTTTGGCCAATGGTGGAGAGGAGAGGCTGCTGCCCGTCTTCTTGTGGCGGTTCTCCTGTAGTCGCCTCTTACGACACCCATAGGAAGAGAACGGGTGGTGCTATTCTTTCAACGTGCCGGCACCACTCGACACACAGCTTGCCTAGGAAGTGAGCAATTTAAGAAGTGTTTCTCTTAGTTTAGCATAGCATACCTCATCATCGTCGGTAGACACATTCAGCTGCCGAGCCTTGCGTCTCCTTTCGAACTCTTCCAGCAGCGCTTTCTTGTCCCGGGACATTTCATCTTCCAGCTCCATGTATTCTAAATAAATAAAAGTACATATACAGGGTGTCCCGTAAATCAAGGTCAACCTTGTAACCACATGTTCTATACATCATATTGAACAACTTTTGTTCTATCACTTTTAAAATTATGCATATGTTTTTCTTTACTGTCTTTACAAATCTAATTGACTAATTTGTTAATTTTGTAAGATAAGATAATTTTTATTTGCATAAGAACACGGTATTAACAGGTGATATACATACAGAATAAGGCACATTCGTGTCTTGCCAATTTTTTAGCACGCAAATACAGTGTAAAATGATATAAGTTAAATAACATTGCAAATATGTGATGGAAAATAATTCACTAAAAATATAATTTCAAATATGTCCAGGTCAATAATTAATTATAACAAGTCAAAATTTTAGAATTTACAGTCAAAGAATTCTTTAATGTCATATATATTGTTGTCAATGAGCCACTTATACAACTTAGCCTTAAAAGCATTTATAGTTAGATTTCTTATATCATAGGGAACTTTATTATATATTCGGATGCACATGTAAACACAATTTCTTTTGTATTTAGCCGATTTTGGAATAATACTTAGGACCAGTCTTTCTGGATGTCTTTTAAGTCTAGTGTTTATATCTTTGGCTTTCATGAACAGTTCATTATTTTTCTTTACAAAACAACAAATCTCGAAGATGTACAGAGCAGGTAGTGGTAGCAGACCAAGGTTCGTGAAAGCTTGTCTACAAGAGTTGCCGGGTGGAATCCCACATATAGCTCTGATGCATTTCTTTTGAGCTATAAATAATCTATTCTTATCCGTACTATTTCCCCAAATTATAATTCCATATCGTAGTAGAGATACTACATACGCATGGTAGGTAGTGAGTACAGTTTGTCTGTTAGTCACGTTCCTCATTTTGTTTAGTGCATAAACGAAACTATTAATTCTATTGCATAGATTGTCTACATGTAATTTCCAACTTATGTCTTGGTCTATAATGACACCTAAAAAATTTGTTTGGGCAATTTCTTCTATTCTGTCAATGTTTAGTTTAATATTGCAATGGGTGTGTTTTGATTTATTAAACTGTATGAAATTAGATTTATTTAAGTTAAGTTTTAAGTTATTTGTGTCTAACCATTTTACAATGAGGTCAATAGTTTTATCAATTTCGATTTCATGTTTTTTAATAGAGTCGTCAGTTTGCTTCTTAGATGTCACCACAATGGATATATCGTCAGCGAATAAAATACAAGTGTGATTAATTGCTTCTGTTATGTCATTAATATATAATATAAATAAGAGAGGTCCCAACACACTACCTTGGGGAACGCCATTTGTGATTCTTTTATAGCTAGATGCGCAAGGTACCAGTTCGTCCTGTATTATTTTTTTAACAACTACGCGCTGGTATCGGTCATTCAAATAAGATGCTATCCATTGTAGGGTGGGTCCTCTAACTCCCATCAACTCTAATTTTTGTAGTAGCAGATTGTGATTAACGAAATCGAAAGCTTTTGATAAGTCAAAGAATAGACCGCTGGTTAGATTACCAGCATTGATATTATCTAGAACAGTTCTTACAAGCGTAAATATCGCATGTGTGGTTGACTTGGCCTTTTGAAAACCAAACTGTGCACTATTGATGATCTTAAATGTGTTACAGTAGTTTAGTAGACGCTTGTGCATGCACTTTTCGAATACTTTAGAAAGAATAGGTATTAATGTAATTGGCCTATAGTTAGTGATGTCGGTATTTTCTCCCTTTTTAAACAATGGTTTGACGATGGATTCTTTTAATATTTTTGGAAAAGTACCCGATGAGAAAGAGAGGTTAATTAAGTAAGTTAGGATAGTGACTAGTTCTTCTACACATATTTTAATTATTTTTGTACATATACCATCGAAACCTTCAGACGTGGTGTTGTTTAAACCCATAATTTCTTTTTTGACTTCTTCCTTCGTCATAGGGTGAAGAAACATTGAGTTGGAAGTTATTTTATTTTTTGATAACCTTTCATGTGTGTTTGGCCTATTATTATTGGTATTAGTCTGTTCTATAAAATAATCGTTAAAAGCCGAGGCTATGTCAAAAGGATCTGTCAGGGTTTGATTATTAAAATTTATTGCAGATATGTCATCGTAACTTTTAGAACTACATATTTCATTTTTAATTACTGTCCATGCCGCTTTACATTTGTTTTTACTTGAATTTATAAATTTCGCATTAGAATTTTTTTTAGAACGTTCGATGCATTTTTTCAGTAGTTTTGAGTACTTTGTGTAGGTATTTTTATTTAATAATGTTTTATTTTTATAATATTTGCAACGAAGTAATCTTTTTGTTTTACAGCTATTTTTAAGACCTTTGCTAATCCAGTTTTGTTTGATTTTATGGATGCTGCTGATCTTTTTTTTTGTTACTGGAAAGCAAAGACTGTAAAATAAGCAAAACATTTCATGAAACTCTTGAAATGCATCGTTTAGGTTAGACTCTGAGTAGATATTAGACCAAGAAATGCTACTCAAACATTCCTTAAGTTTCAAAATATTTTCATAGCAATAGTCTCTTTTGCAAATCGTGTATGATTTTGGTTTATTTTTATTTTCTGCTACTGTGAAACTTAGTAGTTGGGCGGTATCATGGTCAGACAAATGTAGGGGTAATACCGTAGCAACAGCATCCCTTAAGTTACTCAGAATGTGGTCTATACATGACTTTTTTCTAGTTGGAACATTGATATGAATTTGTAGGTTGTAATTAAGGCATAAATCTCGAAAGTGTTCGGTAATCTTTCCTTGTTTTAATGTATCTATATTAAAGTCTCCTGTTAAGACTATTTTAGTGTTGTGCGTGTACTTTTTTGATAAGTTATGCAGTAACAGATCTAATTTGGATAGAAAGACGTTTGGATCAGATGTGGGTGTCCTATATATACAAATAACTAGTAACCTATGTAAAGGTATTTCTATGCCACAGACCTCAAATGCTTTTTGAGTTGCGTGTGATTTGATTTCAGATAAATCTCTATAGACGCTGTTACGTTTAGCTAAAATGCACGTTCCACCCCTTTGTTTGTCTCTGCAAAACATGGTTGCCAGCTCATAATTACATAAATTTAGATATTTCTCGCTTCCGCTACGCAAAAATGTTTCTGACAAGCATATTAAATCTGGCTCATTGTTTGTTTTATTTAATTCTTGTAAGGTTAATTCCAGTATTTCCTGCTTTGATAAAATACTGGCAATGTTTTGATGCAAAATATTGAACGTATATTTACCTGTTTTAGGAACGAAAAAAATGATTTTCATTTATTGTTTGTCGTAAGGAACTCTGAGGTGTAGTTTTATGCACATCGACGTCAGTAGAGGCGTTATGCCCCAAATGACTCTTGGCAAAATAGTACGGGATCGTCCCTTTCTGGCGAATTGTATGATTGGAAGTTTGTATGGTACTACATACATCAGAACCAATAGAGGGATCCCGATCGGATTGCGATTTGGAATAATAGAAAGGTATCGTATCATTCTGAAACTTACTGACAATCGAGTAACTGCCTTCGTTATTACGCATTATAATCTTTTTTAATTCTTTGACATTTAAATATTTATACTCATAATCAATATAGTCAATAACATTATTAATACTCTGACACAAGTTAGAAACATTCCGAGACTTACATTCTATAAAGTGGCAGTTTTGGTATTTATTACATATATTTTTAATTTCATTATTCAAGTAATTAACATTTAAGTACATATTCTTAAGTAGATTTATAACAATCACGTCAGTGCCAACGAAATGTGCAAGCAAGCATCGCAGATTTAAGGTCAAAATGTTTAAATCATAATCGTTTTCACCAACGCAGATAACTAACTTGTCTCTTGAGCTTGCCTGCACATCCTTGACATTTTTAGTGATCTCTGAAGCCAGAGCAAATGGCTTCGTTATTGCTGTGATTCTATATTTTTCGTAACTCGTGTTTATCCTTGACCGTAATAGTGCTGTAGAGAGACCGACACAACGCTGAGTTCCGAAGATGTATATATGGTTGCTATCGTCTTGTTTAGGCTCGCTGTCTATCGATTTTCTTATTTCACCATGGGGAATCAGTTTAGCGCCCGTGGTTAATATTCTGTGCTCTAAGGTCATTATGTGTTTTTTAAGACTCCTAATTGTATTTTCAGTACTTTCCAGCTGTTTTTCTAAGTCAGTTATTCTTTTTTGCAATGTTACTATCTGAGTGACTGGGGACTTACTAAACTCACCATAGGGAATAGCACCCTCAGGTCGTTTTCGAGAACGTTTATGTTTTATAGAGCTGTCGCTAGTTAACTCCGTGCTGCTCAAAGGCGACCGACATAGTGATTTTAGAGTTTCATTTTCTTTAGTCAATTTGTTTATCCGTTGGTGTAGTTCATTATTTTCGAGTAAAGTGTTATCGAACTCATTTTGTAATATTTCATACTTTGAGCGAAGTAATCCAATGTTATCTCTCAGGTCTTGTATTTGGGCTGAGTCGATTTCAGTGAAATCGACACTTTTAGATAGTATCTTATCCGTGGTGTCTAATGATTCCAGTGAGTCGTGACGGCCCGTTAGATTATGTGAATCGTAGATCCTAGAGATTGGAGAGTCATCTGCGCCACCGGACAGTGAGAGGTCCACTCGAGAGGTGGCTGGTGATATTTGGGATGCCTTTAAGGTGTTATAATCTTCAGTGGTCGGATAGACGTCCCCTTGGGAAGTGGCTGGTGATATTGGGGGAGCCTGTAAGGTGACATCAGCTCCAGTGGTCAGGGAAACGTTCACTCGAGGGGTGGCCGGTGACGCGGGGGGTGGCTGTAAGCTGTCATCAGCTCCAGCGGTAGGAGAGACGTCCACAAGAGTGGTGGCCGGCGATACCGGGGGGTCCTGCAGGCTGACATCAGGTACAGTGGTCAGAGAGACGTCCACTCGAGATGTTGTTGGTGTCTCCGAGGAGGCTTTTTGGGTCCCGATATGCGCAGACAGCTTGCTAGGAGTCGAACTTAGGCTGTTTTTTGTCGGCGACGGTTTCCTCCTCAATGTAACGTTGGAAGAAGCTGAGTTACTAGGTGTTAAGTGCCCTTTAAGTTTTTGTTGGCATTTTTTACATTTCCAGTTTTTTTTGGCGTCTGCATCTTTCAGCCGGTGCAGTTTCTCAGAGTATCCGACACAGTCATATTCGTAATTTCTCCTACATATTGAGCATAAAACTGTGTTTTTAGTGTCAACTATACGCTTACATTTTGAACAAGTGACCGATAGCGCCCTCCTACGGGAGTCCATCGTACTTTTAGGTTTAGGTTTTGACAGGTGTTAATCGGGTCCGTCAATAAATTCCGCTTGCGTCAGTTAGTTCCGTGCTTTTGAAACAGATGTAGTTACGTGCAAAGTTTGTTCTTTGAGCTGATTGGTCCAAGCCTCCAGCGTTGAGTAGCGGAACTATGAACTGTCGCAGTCCGGCCAATAAATCGACTCCAGAGTGCTGGAACGGAGTGGCCTCTAGCGGCTAATGGATTTATTACATACTCAATGTGGGGCCCTCCCTCGCCGACAGATGGTAGGTGCGCATCAATAAGACAATTAATATACAAAGTAGCGACACCTAGCGACAAGAAGATTGATATGCCATACGGAGGTAAGGTGACTAATCAGCTGATTTTTGTTTACGTTTCTTATTTGAATTTATAACGATCGAACAATGTGTTTTTTCGCTGTTGTTTTTGTATGTAGTCACTCACTAAGTTTTAATTGTATATAATTTACACATCTTTTCACTGTCACTAGTTTTAGTTAAATCAATCACTCCCAAATTGGCGATAATATCCACTATATACACAACAAGAAAACACTTAATAAAACCCAAGTTTTTGATACTTTCACTTAGATAACGTTTGTGACATTCTGTTATGCAAAGTTCCTTGTACTAAATTACATTTTAGTGAGCTTTTGGATGCCCAAGTATTTTTAAGTAACAAAACATTACGGAGACGATCTGAATCGCGTGCGCCATCTAGCGGCGCTGTATGGGAAGTCAATAAATTTTCATGCAAACTTGCAAAAGTGATAAAACAAAATTTGTTCACCATGATGTATAGAATATGTGGTTACAAGGTTGACCTTGATTTACGGGACACCCTGTATACACCCATAGGACATAAGATAGACAAAAACTTATGGATCTAGTTTAGCTTAGCAATAGAAAAATATTGGAATGGTTCTCATATTAAAAGAAGCACAATTTAATAAATTATTTAGTATATTTTTACTTTGGATTTGTAAGCTCCTTGGTTGTATTTATCAGAAGTCAATAACTCAGGGAGAGAGTTCTTTATGAGACGAGCTAATTTAAATTGCTTGTTGTATACCCCTCGTTCAGACTTGCGCATAAAGCACGATTAGCATGAATTCATATAAATGCAGTAGGTAGGTAAGAATATCCTATTTTGTGTAATATTTGTGACTATTAGATGCGGTCCGTTTCGCGCTGACAGTGCTTTTAACGCAATTCAAAATGCAGCCATAGTAATATGTTGCAGGAACAAGAAATAAAAGTGTATTTATTATTAAGATGGTACAAAAAGGGATACAGTATGCAACGAGAGCATTGGAACCCTAACATGATTAATAAAAGACATATTGCTGAACAAAGTATCAAGTTTAAAAATAAATATGTAGTATAAGGTTTTACATAGCTTAATAATGTTAAAAAATTTAAATAAGAAGGATTTTTATTTACACTCAATATTTATCCATCTTAACTTAACACTAGGCCTTTTAATTATGCCAATAATGTGTTCCTGTGGAATGATCGTTCATTTCCCCAAGCTAACTTATATAATCCTACTTCTGTGAAATGAGATTGGGGCAAAAGCAATATTTATTTAGAACCAACATCACAAAGTACCAGGGCCCGAGTCGACTAATTTAAAAGTTGCATAATTGAATATGAATTGTATCTCATTGTAATTTTTAACACTGGTATTCTGCTTCCAACTACATTCTTAAATTTAAGTCTTAAATTAGTAGCAGAATAACAAATATGTAATTGTTTGATACATTTGGTATTTTGCAACAAATTTTAGTATTAATTTTAGTCAGTTTATTAGCAGCAGAATATTGATATTCAATTATGCCACTTTATAAATATAAATTAGCAGACTTGGGGCCCAGGTAACAAATTTTGGTCCGGGTATCTCCCAGGAATCAAAGTTTAAGACTTCCTGATCTGTAGATAAGTATGTTCTCTATATTAACTTAAATCAGGAAACAAACCAAGGAACCACTGTGTTTAAAATAAATGGTTAAAGAAGAACCAACTAATTATATTTCTAATCACAAAGTTATGGATAAAAAAAACATAGGTACCATTAGAAATTTGTATATCTCCAAGCTCTTTCCCGCCATTGTCTTCGGTGCCTTCCCTTGCAGCGGCCGCGAGCGCAGCCAGCCGCGCTTTCTCTTGCTCCTCCAAGGACCCATAATGGACTTGCTTGCTTTTCTTTACTACAATTACTTCATCATCATCAGACATTTTTAGGTTATGTTTGGAAACTTCGTTTAACTGAATTAGTACAACAATTGGTCGAGGTTATTATTACATGTTAATTAAAGGAAAGTAGGAATGTTGTGCTTTGTGCGTTTTCACCAAATTTCACTAACACTGATGACTGTGATGACTGTAATTAACCAAGAAGAGAGGAATAAATAAATACTAATCTGAATCTGTGACTCTGTGTCAAAAACTAACGATGACATTTGTTTTTTTATGAGTGAGATACATAAGGTGACCACCCATCTATGAACACTGCAGGACTTGCAACCACCGCAGTCATTGCATTTTAGAATTCCTTCTAGAAAATCGTTTGGTTGAACTTCGCGCACCTAGTCGTGCCCACTGATCAAATAATTCTACGGTCGTGCCCAGCGCGCCCTAGACATGTTTAGTGAGGAGCGTGCTGCGAGGCACGCGGCGGCGGCACTAGCAACGGCACAATGCGAACGGGCCTATGGCTTGGTCTATACGCTGCCGGAATCCGTAAGCATCCGCAAGAATCCGTGCAAAAACGACCTTATATTGCTTATGCGATTGATTGAATCCGCGTTAACCCGGTCCAGTTTCCGGCTGGGTATGGACCGAGCTCATAAGTCAAGCAAGCCTTTTACAGTCTTATTCAGAGTGCATTTGCTAGTTCGGGACCAAGGTTAACCCGCTGTATTAGCGTATATAAAACAGTGATTTGACCTTAGTCCCGGACTAGCAATATAATGTACTCTGCCTCTCTAGCATAAGCAACAAAACACGATACAATATGATATGATATAGCGATTTATCGCATATTTTTTGTCAAAATATGAACTTTTATCGAAAATCGAACATGCCCGTGATGGTCGCCACGGACCATGCTCACTGTTTCGATAAAAGTTCAAGATGGGCGGTTAAGTTACCATATTATTTCGAAAGTTGGGTATCGATAAATCGCTTTATCGTATCATATCATATCGTATTTTTTTGCTTATGCTAGTGCCTAGAGGGGCTGAATAAGATAGCTGAAATAGGGTAATTATGATTTATCTGAACGGACAAACCTCGTGAATGGTTCTTAGCCATTTTAACACCTCAAAGGCTCGGAGATAAAGCAAACTTTAATCTCATCATCTCCAAACTCAACAAATAGGTATGTGATAAAGCGAATGCTAAGTCTATTGTGATAACTGAGGTCACTGACATTTAATTCACCAGCTTCCGGAAATTACGACGTTCTCAAGAATCGCATAACCAGCGTATTCAGAAATTAATTAGCGAAATAAAATGTGGCGACCAAAAGCGGTCACAACTTCAGCTTTCTTAGGATCAATTAAAGACAACACATTGCGTGTACTATGACTGCATCGGCTTCCATCTGAGTCGGTCGCGTCGAGTTCGCGCCATTCTAGCATATTTTGAGAATCTTTTCACTTCCGTTTTCGCGAAAAAGCTCGGAAATGCACAGTCCTGCATATGGAAGAAGGGTAATTTTATATGTTTATTTTTTTTTGACGAGCACCGTAGCCGGAGGCGAGCACGCCGGACTATAATATGGTGCTGCCATCTCTGATGTCTCGGGTTCGATCCCCGGTCGGGTCAATGTAGTTTTTTTTCTATATTGTCTCGGATCTGGGTGTTGTTGAGACGTCGATGTTTTTGATTTCTATAACACAAGTGCTCCTTGCTTTATTTTATTTATTTTTATTTAATAAGGACACACAACAGGTAACAGCTAAGAAGGTAGCACAATGTTTATATAAAAGATTTAAATACTGAGCTATCACCTGAAGACATGCATCCCTGACATGAGTAAAAAAAATCATGGTTTAATTAAAATATTGACCATTTTAGTAAAATAATTTAAGTATATTGGTGCCTAATGGGCCGTAAATGTACCTATTTTTAATAATATATATGTTTATAATATTCTTTATATATACACTTTTTAAAATTTTAATACAGATTTCTATAACACAAGTGCTTCTTGCTTTATCTTAGGATCAAAGCAATGTATGTACTGAACTGAACATGACTAAGCTTCAGCTGAACTTCAAGTTTAATGGCAAAAAAAAATCGGTTTTACAGGAAAACTTTATTTCGAAACAATCATAGGATCTGAAAATATGTACGTACAACGGTACGTTGTAGGTAATAACGTTGGTTCAAAGAATCAATTAACGCAGATGCAAGTTCTAGTTCGATCATAAATAAAACAATTACAAAACTAATGCTTGACATTATGAAAAAATACAACTTTATAGTTAACAAGATGTAGTCATACTTTAAAATCATACACAATAAAAAGAATTCTAATAAGCCGTAAAGATAAGTTCGCTTGGTGGTTGGGCTTCCAGCTGGAGGCGAGGCTGAAAAGAAATAAAGGCAAATAAACATCTAATAATCTTGATCTCAAACTCCAAATTAAAAATTAAATTATACTAATAAATTTTCTTAATTAGCAATTACCATGCTAGGTTTGTTTAAGATTTTATAATACTTGAAACGCTGGCTTCGACAGCAGAAACACTTGAAAGATTTAGTAAGATGAGCGGGGTCTAAAACGGCCGCATTGGATGTTTCATATTTCGTTCATAATATGTTTCATTTAGCAAATCATAAAATGACAAGTTATTTGATGAATCATAAAATGAGCCACGAACATTTCATACCTATTTGCAGTTTATCTAATTTGTCAGTTTTGTCACGGACGTAAAAAAATTTTTTTTTTACGTCCGTGAGTTTTGTATGGAAATTCGTAATATGGTCCATTTATTATGAAATGAGTAATTCATATTATAATATATATTAAATGAATTATTAAAATTGGTGAACCACCATTTTAATGTTATTTTAATATTATTTTGTATTGATATTTGTAGAACACACAAAACTTGAGTATTTTGAAACATTTTGTTCCTTTGTGTTGTTAAAAACATTTATTTTTACAAAAACCGTAAAGTAAGATTGGACGCGTCACTATATTTTTTTAACGTAGCTACATCGTCATCAAATATGATCCATTTGATGAAATGAATTGCATATGAATTATTTATTAATGTGTCCGTTTTAGGGTATGCAAAGCATTTCCGCTACATTTCACTAAATGAATCAGATTAAAAATGAAACATCCAATACGGCCGTTTTAGATCCGATCTCGTAAAGAAACACCGGGCATTAGCCCTTTCCATAACGCACCGTGCAACTTTGTGCAACAGTAATCTTCTAAGTTACGTGAATGAATATCATTTTATTGGATACAATTTTTTTCCATTTTCTGTCGCAAAACCGATGGAAGGTGGAGTAAACGGGTTCTCGAGTGGAGACCACGCCTTCTAAGCAAACGTGTAGGACGTCCTCAGCTCGATGGACAATAGTGGCTGGATAGAAAAAGCGTGCTCTTTGGCGCTCTTTGAAGGAGGCTTAAGTCCAGCAGTGACTGCAATAGGCTGACATGATGATGGATCAGACCTATTCTTCTTTCTCTAAACTATACAGACTGCTCTATTTTCCCTCTATAATAGTACCGACTTACCAGTAGCCGGCGACGTGACACGACGACCTGTCAAATGGCCCAGCCACCTGGTGGTTACTGTCAAGAGTCGGAGAACACCCATATCATAGTCTTGCAGTCGGTACACAAGTATGTGACCAGCTGTGAAGGTTATGACGATAAAGACCATGTTCAAGATGTCCAGTGCTGCGTCTATCTTGCCTTGCTTGATGGTCAGGATCTGGAGGTGGTCCAACATGGTGGTGGAGATGGTGTACTGGAGAAAATAGTTTTTTTCAGTTAATTACAGTTTACACTTAGTATCAGATAATCGCGTCGTTACTAGGCTAGGACTTTACGCTGCCGGAATCCGTAAGTATCCGTGAGAATCCGTTCAAAAACGACCTTAGGTATTGCTTAAGCGATGGATTGAAACCGTACTTACCCGGACCGGTTTCCAGCTGGGTAAAGGCCGAGCCTATAGGCCTTTGCCGTTTAATTACGGGGCATGAAGTAGGTAGTCTACAGCACGTCGACCTACCTCAAAAGTCAAAAATTCTCTAAAGTTCAACTTTAAGCCTGACATATAGAGTTCATTTTCAAATGAGAAAATTTGACATTTTGTGGTAGGTCGACGTGCTGTTGTCCGTACATACATAGGTATCAATTAACCTTATAAATAGGGTTATGTTTTAGTTAGTTGACCTAACTGGGTAATAAGCATAGCTTAATTATGGCGACTAGATAACGGTAAAGCATACTAAATTACGGTTATAAATATATCTATAACTTAGGTTCAAATACTCGTGCTCGTCACACAAACATTTGCCCCTTGCGGGATTTGAACCCGCAACCTCAATACCATGATCACGAAGCGCGAACCACTATACCAGACGGTCACACTTACGTTCAAAAAATACCATCGAAAGTAAAAAAAAAATTGTTTTGCTGAAATTACATCTGGCAGCACTGATTGACATTCCTTGCATTTTGTTCGGAAACTGGACCGGGTTTACGCGGATTCAATCCATTGCTTAACCAATAAGGTCGTTTTTTGAACGGATTCTTGCGGATGATAACGGATTCCGGCAGCGTATAGGTTTGTTTTAACTTAATAATCTATTCAAAACAACTTTTAATTAAAAAAATACGACGGTAAATGTTACGCTAGATAGTAATTTTAGGGATTATAAAAACAATATCAAATAATATACGAGTATTCATGATTTAAAATTACTACCGCCGTGGTATTTTGGCCCAGTTGTTTACATTCCATTATGTAAAAAAATTAAGTGTTACCTAGCTCGATTATTCAAAAAAATATATATACATACTTAATATGATAATTTACATTACTACCAATACCTACATTACACGTTTTTAAAAACATGATAACTCGCATTAAAAATTGAAAAGTTATTCATGAGTAATTTAAACTCAGTTTATAGCTTTATCTAATCTTATACTTCTAGTTTTAATATAAAAATAACATAAATAATTACCCTTACAGCAATCCTTTGCACAATATTCACTTTTGTCTTGCAAAATTCATGTAAAACTAAAATACAAAAACGACGATTTAAGAGATGCTTCGTTAACGTAACAGTCGTGTCAAGTCAACTGCTGTCTACTACTACTTTAGCTACCTATCCTACCTAGCCACCGGAGGTCCCAAACAATCGAGATTAGAGACTACAAATATAGCTTGCTCACTCAAACAAGTAAGTAGTTGTATTTCTCTCTCTGTCTTCAAGCGAAACAAACAGACAAAAATCATAGAAAAAATAGGGTTCGGGCTGAGTCGGCTCGGGACACTCGGCCGTTGGTTTGACGTGTAAAATTTTGGGGAAGTAACTTTTGAAAAGTATAATGCTCGGGCTTCAGCTGCGTGACGCGTAATGTTCAAATAACGGCATGATTAGCGTTCCTTTATTAATTAATGCACTAAACTACGCGCTAAATGTGTGGCCACAATTACTTGACGTTTGGTTCTAGTGGTTTAGTTAGCGTGTGATCTGTGGATACAGTCTTTAAAAAAAACGCTTCCAAGAACTCAATACTTTTCTCAATTTGACCACGCCATGCTAACTTAATGAATAGGCACTATACATTTTATTTCAGAGTTTTTGAATGTGACCGTGTTTTAACATGCTTAGTGTAGCCACAACAACCCATAAAAAAAAAGTAATAAATAAAAAATATTGGACAACATCACATACATTGCTCTGATCCTAAGGTAAGTAGCTAAAGCACTGTGTTATAGAAATCAGAATCAACGAAGGTACCACAACACCCAGACCCAAGCCAATATATAAAAGTTCGTTTTCTACATTGACTTGACCGGGGATCGAACCCGGAACCTCAGAGATGGCGGCGCCATTTAAAGTCCGGCATGAGGTCGTCCTATATTATTAACAAACATTTTAAATTGGTTGACTAATCTTTAGACAAGTGTTTAACTGAACACTAGTCTATCTTTTTGTAGTAAGGCCATGTGTTCAGTCTGTGTCCACTTGGAAAATCTAGGTACAGTCAATAGCACATCAAGTTACCGGAAACTGTCAAATTTTCCCAATAAATAATACACTCTATTACTTGATTATTAAGTTGAAAATCGATTGAAGAATTCTGACAGTTTTGGATACCATGACGTGCTGTTACTGTACAATTAATACAAGCGAACGTTTCACTATACTGCAACTTTACCTGAATAGATTGTAATAGTACATTATTATACAAGTGTGCAATGTTGATTATTACACACGAGGCATTATTGTAAGCGCGAGCCGTAGGCGAGCGCAGTAAGGAAGCCGAGTGTGTAATAATCAATGCACACGAGTTCCATACGACGTTTTTCAACACAATTGCAAGAAAAAAACCAAACTAAAATCTAAAATACCTTCTCCGTTTTTGCTGTTTTTCTCTGGATTTGGGCGGCAACAGGCTAGAACTTGCGTTTCGTGCCTCAATAAGTATTTCCGACGGGGTTGAACAACATTTTACTCGTCTTCACTATTTAAAGTAGAGATTTTTGATAGTAATTTAACTACACAGCAACAACTTTACCAAATATTTAGGGATAATGGCAGGTAAGTTTTGTTTTTTTCGCGCGCCGCAATTTCGATGCGCGCGCAGTTTCAATAATGGCACAGGAAAAACTGGCTGTTCAGCCGGAGTAGCAGCAATTTAAAAATAAACTATACATTATTGTTTCTATAAATGATAGTTAAGTTAATTTGTGCTTATTAATGTACAATTTGATAAAATGAAATATTTATTTGTGATCTTAACCCTAAAATAATGTAATATTGGTAAAATATTCAATGTTCTTAGACATAAACTTTTGCTGGATTTTTAAAAAAAAGTTTTCATTACCGCACTAGTGCGATAATGTTATTACAGCACAAGTGCGTAATATGATGGATTATGAAACTAAAAACGGTGTTATAAGAGTCAATTTACGAGCAACTGTGTTGAAAAAAATATATTTTCTGTAATAAAGTAATAAATTGGGTAGATCTTACTTAATTAACAATTATTCAGTAAGCTACATTGTTCTTTATTATCGGAATCTTGAAATAAATAAAATTGATTTTTGGTTATCAGCAGATGTCTTTATAGAACTAATTTTACATGTATAAATGGTAATTTGCCATTATACAGATAGAATTCCTCACATAACATTCCCGACCGACTATACCACGAGGCGTACCGGGAAACGTCCGCGTCGCGTCGTGGAGTAAACGCTAGTGCAGTTTTGTATACTTCTGTCTATGTACGGACAACAGCTCGTCGACCTACCACAAAATGTTAAAATTTCTCATTTGAAAATGATCTCTATACGTCAGGCTTAAAGTTGAAAATCTATTGGAGAATTTTTGACTTTTTGGGTAGGTTGACGTGCTGTTGACTGTACTTGATGGTGGATATCAGTGCTCGGTAAAACCTATGTTGATTATGCAGCACTGTTATATGTATTAGCTATGTAAAAAATATGTTTAATAATAATAAAGGATTGGATCGCGAAAATTATCTGTCATCTCAATTGATTTTATGGAAAGCCTACCCACCTACTAGCCCGATATCAAGGCCGTAGCCAGAAATACATTTCAGGTCCTACATTTCGGTTGTGGAAAGACAAACAGACAGGCAGTAGCGGCGTTAGGGTAGGGCGAGGTAAGGCGACCGCCCCTGGGCGCCAGATATAAAGGGGCGCGCGAGTGTCCAACCTAGAATTCGTTATTGTTTATTAAAAGGCGCCATTTTTCTCTCTTAAAAATGTTGATTACTTCAAAAGAACGGCAGTATAAAGAAACATTGTAGCTTGTAGCATTCGTAATTTTTTTCGCGCTCGCTTCGCTCGAGCATTTTATTTTCACTGCATAGGATTTATTCTAACAAAGTCGGCGCGATAATATTAAAAAAATATTGGTTTTAAATCCTTTATTTAGTAATGAATACTCGCTTCTCACCAAAGAGCTTCTCACCTTAGACCATAAAAACAAGAACTCCGGTTAAAAATATTTCACCAGTTTATAAATGTAAAAAAGTGCAAGCATTGCACGGTTTTCATACATTCTGCACGCTGCTGCTGCAGTCGAATAAACCAATGCCGACGTCGTTGCTGGGCCCTTTGTGTAAAAATGCATAAAACTGAATATGTGTTCGCGCTCGCAGTTTTCCGGTTAGATTAAATTATATTTCATCAAAATTATCGATTCATAGTGAAATACTTAGCTTTAAAAGAGTTAAAACCCAAAATAATTTCGCGCTCGCTCCGCTCGCGCTGATACTGGTATAAGACCTGAATCAAATTTTTGTGGATTCATATGTTCATTATTGAACTTTTTCATTCATATTCCCCGATTCTTAATAAGCTCGGGGTAGATAATTAATGTCCGGGACGAATTCCCTTATTACCTAGTACGTCCTATTAGTCTGAGTTTACATAGACTATATTTAATTCTATCCCTTGGCTTATTTTGAATGGCTGATGGGAGCGCCGAAGAAATCTCGCCCAGGGCGCTGGTAGTGCTATAACCTGCACTGCAGACAGGCAGACAGACAGACGGACAGCGGAGCTGTAGTAATAGGGTCCCGTTTCACCCTTTGGTTACGGGACCCTAAAAACAAGGGAGATATAAATAGAAAAATAACTTAGTCTCAAGTCTCTTTATTACATAATATATACAAATATAACAACACATAACAACATACAAGTCGCAAAATTCTTATAGATAGGTACGTATAAAGTGAAATATATTATGATTTATTCATATCACTCAATTTATAACATAAAATAATATTAATTCAACTATTTATTAATTTATAAAAATTAAACTTAGCTGTTTATAATATGAATATGCTACAATCTTTATATTAACTAAATAATATTAACCAAAAATTACGTTAACTTAAATACATGGCCAATTATTGTGTATAGTTGCATATACAAATATGTTTTCAATTATATGACAGTATTTAAGAAAATCTCTGAACCCAACAATAATGAAGGGGAAACTAGTTAATTTATTAGGTATTTTTCAAATATGTTGTTTTTAGTCATATCAAATTACTATACAGGGTGTAAAAAAAAGGCTCAACGAAGCCTTAAACCTCGAATTCTATACACGAAACCAAGTAGAATGCAAAAAAAATAATTGCTGGGAAATAAATGACTTATTTTTGGGTATCAAAAAAAAAAACTTATTTCTAACCCGCAAAGTATAGCGCGCACGCCACAGACTATGCCTGTGTATGTATTTATATCATGTTTCTTTGTAAAAAAGTTAAGTATTATCAAACAGAAGTAAATTTTGTAAAAATCTTTGAAAAAAAATTGTAACTTTGACTGTCAATAACTCGGTAACCCGTCATTTCCCAGGTATAGTGTAAAAGAAAAAAATGATCGTAATAATACGTAGAATATGTGGTATTCGGCTTCGTTAAGCCCTTTTTTACACCCGATATAAATACAAGTTGACTTTTTATCACCGTCCAAACCTTCTGCCCCTCTAGCACGATCAACAAAACACGATATGATACGATATGATATAGCGATTTATCGCCTATTTACTTAAAAAATATGATAACATAGCCGCCATTTTGAACTTTTATTGAAACAGTAAGGATGTCCGTGCCGGCGACGTCACGGTTATGCTCGCTTTTTTGATAAAAGTTCATATTTTGACAAAAAATATGTTATAAATCGCTATAAGATATCGTATCATATCGTGTTTTGTTCTACATGCTAGAGGGGCTGAGATGACTCCCGTGATACAAACGAACAACTCTTACAATTGGACCAACTCCCTAACTCAACAATAAAATGAAACTGTTTCATTCATTTTGGTCGAATGAATATTGGTATTTTGTATGGAACAGCTGATTTATTTTGTAGTTAGAGAGTTGGTACAAACTGTAAGAGTTGATCGTTTGTATCACGAAAGTCATCTCGGAAGGTTCGGGCGTTGATAAAAAAGTGTATAATTTATATTACAGAACAACAAACTTATTATATACTTTAAGGGACTATAATTAACGCATCCTTCGTCAAACACGATCTTTTAGAGTTCATTATGTATTTACAGATTTTATAATTTGGGTCATAAAGCATATTTAGCAATAAACTAGGTGTCATGACGGTATTACCCTTTGAAAGCGAATGAGTATCCTTCTCCAAAACTGTGAGGCCCTTTGTCTTCTACTCCATTTTCTCGATACTAAAAAAGGAAATTTATTATGACTTAGGTAGAAATAATACACCGTGAATTTTGAGATACCCGAGAAAATTAACTAACATACTCAGATATCGATATACATCGAATTCGGCGAATAAAAATTTTTTTTTTATGAGAAATTTATTTAATAGCTCCCTAACATTCGTTAAACAATATGCACTATAAAAGTCCTGCTAATTCAAATAGTAATCATTATCATTCCAACATTAACGGAACCAAAATCCACCTAATTTAGTCGCGTAATATTGGCGTACGGAAGGAATAACTATGAATGATTTTTTTTTCATTCATAGTTATTCCTTCCGTACGCCAACGCCGTACGCCGTTCCGTTTTTTTTATTCGCCAAATTCGATGTATATTGATATCTGAGTATGTTAGTTAATTTTCTCGGGTATCTCAAAATTCACGGTGTATATATGGAATTATAAATTCCTAACTTATTAGTTACTTTTAAGGAAAACAGAAAAAAACCAGTATCCGCAACATCTAAATCTAAGAAGTTCGTATTCTAAGTTGACCCGACCGGGAATCGAACGTGGAACCTCAGAAATGGCGAGGCGTCCGGCGTGTTCGCCACTCGGCTACGGAGGTCCTCAAAAGCTTAGCAAGGAGAAGCAAGGAGTTGCATTCTTTTGTACAGGTGATCCCTTATGGCCCAAGGTCTCTAAGGTGGGATATATGGACTAAATGTTACGGCACCCGGCAACGATGTTGAGCGCTGGACAAAGAGTGGGCATCGTTTCGCGCATCTTACGAGACGGCATCGTATCAACGCGTGTGCGCGGAGCTAACAACCAATCACGGCCGTTGGTGCAGGCGCAGCGCGCGACTAGCCAATCACGTGATTTTAATGGGCTTCTGCGCAACTTTCACCCAGCGCTGAACTTCCGTGCCGCCAGTTGTACCTGGCCATCGTCCTCGGCGCCCTGCCTCCAGCTCGGTGCGTAGTACTGGTTGCTGGCCGGAGCTGGAGCGGCACGTCCACTGTCTTGGTTCTGTTAATAAATATACATACCTATCATGTAAAAACAGGTCTAAATTGAGTACCTACACTGCTTATTAATTATCATTACACACGATAAATTTTACCGATGTTGAGTTGTTCCCTCCGTGAGTTAAAATGGTAATGGCATTTATTTATCTAAGCCAGCTATTCTCAAAGTGTGCTCTGCAAAGCTTCCGTAGGGGCTCCGCGAGGTTGAAGAAACTTGTAATAATAACAAGATAAAAAAAACAGTATCTATAATGTTTGGTCCACAGTTTAACACTTAGTAGTTTAACTTTTTATTTTTTGGTGCTCCGTCATATATTACGCTTTCCAAAAGGGTTCCGTCAGCAAAAAAGTTTGAGAACCACTGATCTAAGCTTATTGCACTCCACTGCTGGACGCTGGGGGAACAAATCGCAAAAGAGCACGCTCTCGCGCCTCAGTTCGATGGACCGACGACCTTAGGAAGGCCGCTAACATTTGAAATATTAGCCTCTTAAGAAATGTTGCTCAGCGTGCTATGGAAAGAGAGAGAGAGAGAGAGAGATAAATATTTTATTAGACACACACAACAATACAAAAGTAGAATACATACAAAATACAAAAAACATAAAAAAGAAAAGGCAGACAAATAACAACATTAAACAACAGAAAAAGCACAAAAGATTGCATACCATGATCCGCATCGATGTGGTGTCTGTCTAATGGGCACCAGCTCAGCATGTGCTGCAGAAAATTGCAGCGCTGATTTTCAGCTGGAGCCCTATGAAAGGGCTATGCTTGTTTTTTCTTGCGAGATCCAATAATAATGAGAAGATCCGTGAACGAACAAAAGTCGCTGACATAGCCTGACGGATTAGCAAGTTAAAGTGGCAGTGGGTGGAGCACATAGCACGTAGAATTGACGGCCGATGGGGCAGAAAGGTTCTCGAATAAAGGCCACGTACCGGCAAGCGCAGCGTGGGACTCACACCCACAAGGTGGACAGACGACCTGGTAAAGGTTGCAGGAAGCCGCTGGATGCAGGCCGCTTTTAATCGGCCGATGTGGAAGTCACTGGGGGAGGCCTATGTTGGTACAATGGTACACAGCCATACAGACAGAAGTCATTAAGTTTAGTTAAGTATGTGTATAATTTTCATTTAATTATTTGTACATTTTTATGTTTTTTTTTCTTTTTCTCTTTCCGAGGGCATTGTCTGTTTATGCAAATGTTGTTAGCAATAGTTTATTGTTTAAAGCGTCCCCGCCTTGCGCACCCTTTTGAGAGACAATCAAAGTCGCATCCATTCTCTTAGGATAACCTAACACTCTATAATTTTTCAAGAGTGTCTCCTCGAAAGGATGCGCAATGCCAACAATGGGTGTCCGCGGAAGACCAGCGTCATGACATGCTTGCAAGCATATCATGACAATTGCTGAGCGGAAGCCTATTTGGCACAGTCTAATTTTGTTTTATAATCTTCTTTGTAATATTTTTATGTGTTGTACTGTGTCAATAAAGTTTTTTCTATTCTATTCTATTCTATGTTCAGCAGTGGATGTCCTGTGGCTGAAATGAAGATGATGATCTGATACCTGTTGCTGGTTCCAGCTGTTGGGCTCCGGTCTCTGCTGATTGTACTGCTGCTGTAGCTCGTATGCTCTTCTTTGCTGCTCATAAGCTTGCATGTGGTGGGATTCTGAAAGAAATACTTAGTTTTATAGGAATGCAAGAATATCCTTCACGTAAATTAGATGCAAACACGATAAACTTCTTAGGTTCTTAGGGTTTGCTATTTTTAACAACCTTAAAACATAACCCAGCTTTTCTGGTGGGGTAGTTCAATTTGGCTTGCAGCATAAGTAGAAGGGACCAACATAACTTATCATTGCATGCGCTATTTAATATTTAACACACTTCTTTTAACAAATCATTTAACAATACACGATATGATATAGCGATTTATCGACACCCAACTCCCAAAATTTGAACAATTATTGAAACAGCGAGCATATATCAGTGCCGGTGAGGCTATCATATCAAATAATATCGTGTTTTGTTGGTCATGCTAGGGGGGCAGGCATTGGTTAATATGGATCACTACTTTGAACCTTATTCACCTATCTTACGGGCGATAATCAAAAATTAGCCAGCCCCTCTAGCATGTGCAACAAAACACGATATGATACGATATGATATAGCGATTTATCGCATATTTTTTGTCAAAATATGAATTTTTATCAAAAAAGCGAGCATAACCGTGACGTCGCCGGCACGGACATGCTTAACTGTTTCAATAAAAGTTAAAGATGGCGGCTATGTTATCATATTTTGAAAGTAAATTAGCAATAAATCGCTATATCATATCGTATCATATCGTGTTTTGTTGATCGTGCTAGAGGGGCAGGCCTGGTTATTAGTTAAGTCTTTTTGTCCATTTCTAGTCCCGATAGTGTTGTTTGTGTGCCGGAATCGAAAATCTTACGTTTTAGTAGTGTTAGTTAGTATCTGGATAGTATTTTAACTCACCTTGGTTTAGTGGCGGAACCGGTTCCGGGCTCTTTGGTATATGGCTTCCCTCGAGGATCTAACAGAAACGATATTAGTAGTTAAATAATTTTTTGGTTTGGCCTAAAGTTTTTACCCATTTTTTGCGTATCCCGACAAAAAACTTGAAGTCTAGTCACATTGAGCAATGAGGGCTAACGTTTTTTTGCTCACAGTTGACGCCACTGTCGAGTGAGATCCTGAATAATACTCATACTATTTATTTATTTAGCATAAATAAATAATAATAAATTGTTTCCACAATCACACCAATTAGGTTTCTAGCCCCAAACTAAGCAAATCTTGTGCTATGGCGACGAGATAACGGATAAACATACTTAATTAATTTCCTTGTCAGATGCAAAAATTTTTGATGCTTATAAACGCTAAGCATTAAAAAATTTAGCATCTGACAAGGAAATTAATTTCGTTTCCATTTCCGTCTAATTTAGTTTCCAAAAACCTTTTTGCACCTCTTTTTCTTATCTCCACTTTTAAAGCACTGATATTCATTGACCCGTAACTCATATTTTCCATTCTAAATCTCGGGTATCGCCAAATATTCACAATAAACGTTCCATTCGGAGACCTCACGCTATACTAAACCCTCTAGCGGCAAATTCATACACCATACGTCACTGTATGCCCTCTGCATATAAATAACTAGCCCAATTATACAGGGTTATTTGAAAAGAATCAACAACCTCGCACAACTAGATAGCTAACATCATACACAACAACATTTGTTCTACGAGTTTAAATAATTTGACACATTTTACTTTCATACAAAAATAAATATCAAGTTAATTTTACGTCTGAATGTTCTTATTGTGCGCTTCACATCGGGCGGGGCGGGGTAGGGAGGGGCTCGCGCGTCGCCTAACCTAACATAGACTTACAAATGTCATGACAGTACAATAAAAGCTTTAAAAATATTTTTTGATTAGTTATGGTAAAACTATTATACAAATGTTGTTGTTGTAGTTGTTAGTTATATCTAGTCGTGCGACGTTGTTGATTTTTGACAAATAACCCTGTATAGGTAATTATTAATTGACTATGATGAAGATGTAATGCACTAAAAAAGCTGTAAGTACCTGAAAGCCGTCCTTGCCAGCTTTGTACTTGAGTTTCACCAGCTGCCCGCTGGGGTCCTTGTACTGGTACCCGCCGATCCTGGATCCGTCAGGCTGGATAACCTCGCCAGCAGCCAGGCCGTTATCCGATGAGTATTCGAACTGGAAGCTGCCCTCTGGAAAGGGCAGGCTTTTTAGAATTTTGCGATAGTATACAGGGTTCGGTACATTGCAAGGTAGTGCCAAATTTTAAAAATAAGATCTAGAAAATTATTAAAAGTGCGTCATCATAGTTTCAGAAAGTTCGTCATCATAGTTTCAGACATGCAGTGCACCGTATGTGCACTGCATAAGGTCCTTGTTAGCAATTGCATTAAAGATCGAACCTCTGGATTGCGCGGGCGCTCCTGGAGGCCTATCACGAAAGTGTATCGTTCGATCGGTCGTATAAGCCTAACAAATTAAAATAACCAGGCTCTTGTGTCAATCCATTGACGAAATATGACCAACTCGAATTAGCCGTGTAAAAAACCCGACCGTCTTCAATTGTTTGATACAAGTGAATGGATATTTTAATTTGATCGCATAATACGACCGAACGAACAATACGCTTTCGTGCTAGGCCACCTGCTGTTAGAAATGTACCTCACATCGTAAAACATAAGGTTTGTTTTCGCGCGCCTTGAACTTTGCAGTTCTAGGTTGCACAGAGATAATGTGTGCGTATTTTGTGAATGAGACAAGTTTATCCACGTGTATCATCTTTTAACAGCGGATAGTAATCATTAAAAATCGATGCATGTAGATGAGTGAGATTTTTTTCTAAGTGATCGCAGTTTTTTTACAGAATCGATAAGCTGGCTGTAGAAACCAACGCTCCAAGAATTTATAGGTGTGAAGTGAACTGGCGAAGATCACCAACCTGAAGTCAGGGCCTGCTTGTGGTGTATTATGGCGGCCTGCTGTTCCTTGGTAAGCTGGTACGGGAGCCTCCAGGGCTCCGGCTTGGGGTACACGGGGGCTGGCGCCGGCGCGTTGTAAGCGGGCCCTGCTGGAAAAAGAGAATCATCATCATATCAGCCTGTTGCAGTCCACTGCTGGACATAGGCCTCCCCCAAGGAGCGCCACAGCGCACGATCTCCCGCCCTTTGCATCCAGTCGCTGCCAGCTGCCTTCTTCAGGTCATCGGTCCATCTAGCCGGGGGTCGTCCTACACTATGTTTGCCTAAGCGTGGTCTCCATTCGAGAACCTTCCTGCTCCACCTGTCGTCGGTTCTGCGATAGACATGGCCAGAAAAAGAGAGTGGTTCTATATTTATAGATGGAATAAATAATAGGCTAATTTAGTAGTTGGGTGACGTTCGATGTGGTGGGTTAAGCTCGCGCTCCAGACTGCAAAGCGAAAAGATGCTAATTAAGTCATTTTTTTTACCTACTTAGTAAGTGCTAGCTACTAGCTAGATAGAAGCTGTCTTATTCAGAGTGCAGTCTAGTACATTTATGTACAGTCAACATTACGTCGACCTACCCCAAAAGTCAAATATTCTCCAATAGATTTTCAACTTTAAGCCTGACATATAGAGTTCGTTTTCAAATGAGAAAATTTGACATTTTGTGGTAGGTCGACGAGCTGTTGTCCGTACGTTAGTACAGAAGAAGTTCTGTCGTTTAAATTGTCTTTTACTTTATTATCCTTTTTTTATAACGATCTTTTCATGTAGACAATGTAGAGATTTTTAATGGGGGAATTCTATGTTCAGCAGCGGACGTCCTATGGCTGAAATTATGGTGATAAAAATGTGGATTGTGAACTCATGAACATTGTGGTATGTTATTAAAAAAATTTATAATACATTTTAATCTGAAGCTCGGAATACAAGTGGCGTGTATGCGGAGAGGCTTAAGTCCAGAAGTGGTGGACTAGGATACGGGCATATAATGACGATGAAGAACAGCCTAGAATACCAACCATTCCAGGTTTCAATCACAGGTTTAGGCCTCCAGGGCTCCGAGATGGTACTCTGCGGTGACACGTCGTTGCGCGATGGTGTGAACAAGCTTTTGCCGTACGAAGGATCGATCTGTTAAGGTATAAGACTTATTAGAAAATCTTATTAAATAGTTTTTGCTTACGTAACATGTTAAGTGAATAACAGAGCTTGGTGAAATTGAGTTAACTTGCGTTTATGATAAGTACCTATTATAAAGATAAGACGCATTAATATTTGATTTAATGGACACGTCAGTAGTGCTTTTACAGTCAAAACTCAAGATAGAAATAGTTTTGGGTATCAGAAATGATGCTTCTTTTAACGCACTCATAGATATAAATGATTACAACCTACGTACATAATATAATAAAAATGATTTACTGTTTGTTAGTCTCGCTAAACTCTAGAACGGTTGGACCGATTTGGTTAATTTTGGTCTTAAAATATTTGTTAAGTTTAAGCGGTAAGAAAATATGGAAAAGATTTGTAAAAACTTCTAATTTATTTCCTATAAAAACTATTCCTTCCAGTCAAACTGGATGCGAGTTCGATATTAAATTATTTAATTCTACGGCGGTATCGCCGGGTCAGCTAGTTGGTCATAAAAATCTCGGGCTTGAATTACTGTCAGAGTGTTTCCGAGATTTCAAGTTCGTGGGCGATGTCTAATGTGTGTGTTACTCGAGCGCACATTGTAAGTTGTAGTTAATTACATGAAGATTGGAGGATAATGTTATGATAACCCACCAACCCACAAAATTTGAATCTATTTTAGGGTTCCGTACCCAAAGGGTAAAACGGGACCCTATTAATAAGGCTCCGCAGTCTGTCCGTCTGTCACCAGGCTGTATCTCATGAACCGTGATAGCTAGAGACTTGAAATTTGTGATGTATTTATGTTGCCTTTTCACAGTTGAGGTATTTATGTTGCCGCTATAACAAAAAATACTAAAAAACAGAACAGAGATAAATATTTAAGGGGGCTCCCATACAACAAACGTGATTTTTTTGCCGTTTTTATAGAAAATGGTACGGAACCCTTCGTGCGCGAGTCCGACTCGCAATTGGCGGGTTTTTTAAGCTTCTTACACATAGATAGTAAGTGACTCTAGTTTTATGCATGTACTTATTTAAAAATTGTGATAAGCGGTCGCAAGAAATTATTCTTATTTATTGTTTTTCAGTATAAAACAAAATGGTTTTAATTATTAATTAACAAGAAAGAAAGAAAAAGTATTACCTATTTATTTGTTTTATATCACAAATAATAAAAACAAAAATAATAAGAAAATACAACAATACTGTGTTAAATAACCAAAATGATCTAACAATAATTTGAAGAATAACTATATATTTCGATCAGAAATACTACCTCTCGTAAGTAAATACGAGTAAAATACGTAAACCATTTTGCGATTCACGGACTGCCTTGAACTATCCTAAACTTCTGATATCCTAATTATTCTGTGGTCTAAGGGTGTGTACAGATCTGGCAAATTTACGAATGTGCACCAAATGGTCCAAAAATGTAGCAAGCTTAAGTGGCAGTAGGCCAGCCACGTCTGTCGCAGAACCGATGAAAGGTGGAGTAAACGGGTTCTCGTGTAGAGACCACGCCTTGGCAAACGTAGCTTAGGACGCCCTCCAGCCCGATGTACTGATGACCTTAGGAAGGTGGATGGATGTAAAAAGCGGAAGATCGTGCTCTTTAAAGCTCTTTGGGGAAGGCTTACGTCCACCAGTGGACTGCAATAGGCTGAATAGATAGATAGAGAACCAATGGACACTCTATGCTCATTGAGGTACTAGAGAACACATCTCGAACTAAATGTTTCAGCCAAGTATTGTAGCCCGGTAGACTACAAAGTTTGAACGGTGAACAATAAAGAAGCAGTTTTGACAACTTCAATTATTGACACTGACTGAAGCTTTGTAGATACTGGTCTACAATGCTTGGCTGAAACATTTAGTTCGAGATGTGTTCTCTATACGCTAGTACATTATACCTCAATGTCTATGCTAATACTCAAACGTCGATCAATAAAATCAATCAGTCCAATGAGGATTTAAATACTACGTAATCAGAGTCGGCATTCTAGTAGTAGCCACTGAACCGATTTATGGAAGAAAATTGTACCGCACGGGTAATTTGAAATTGTACCAACATTTAAAAACACAACTGTCACACTAATTGACAAATAGGGCTTGACGAAGCTGTATCGTTCTTATCTATCGATATCGATAAATCCGCAATCAATCGGTAGGTCGGGTGGGTACTTTTTACCATTAAGATATGTCAGTTGTATGTACTAAACTAAAAACAACAATTAAATTAAACGTATTTATTACATTATGTAATACAAAACATACCAAAGCTATTTTTTTTTACATTATTATGAGTTATTATTACTCTAATGAATGCTGTATCTTCGGCGCATGCCACGTAAGCCGTGAAGTTCACTCGTTGTAAAAAATCGCTGTCGGGGCAAAAGCGCGGCTGGTTTGGGGGAGGTGAGTGAGAGTGGGGACCTTGATTTCTTTCCAATCCCATATTTGGTTGACCTTAAAACTGAAAAATAGATAGTCCTCTTAAGTAAGCTTGTACAAAACATCATCCTGCATTTTTATCCTTGAGTACAATATATCCCTTACTTGGAAAGTTACAAACTCTTACCTCTTATTATTAGTGGAGATTTCCCAAACACTATACACATTTTGTTTTCGTATAGACCGCAGCTAACACAAATTGCAGTTTAGTATTTACATCGTAGGTACAACTATTGCTGTAGGTATGTGTATAATTATATTTGGTTGACCATAAAACTAAAAAATAGATGAGTCCGTTAATGTCAGCTTGTACTAAACAACCATTTATCCAGCATTATTGTCCTTGAGTAGAGTTTATCCCTTACTTGGAAAGTTACAAACTTTTACCTCTTAATATAAGTGGAGATTTTCCACACACTATACACATATTTTTCTTTCGTATGGACCGCAGTTATCAGAAATTGCAGTTTAATATTGACATAGTACAACTATTGTTGTAAGTGTATAATTATATTTGGTTGACTTTAAAACTGAAAAATAGATAAGTCCGTTAAAGTTAGCATGTATAAAACAACCCATTATCCAGCATTTTTATCCTTGAGTTTTCCCTTACTTAATTTAGGGACATCAGCTGTGAAAATTTAAACTTTCTATCACGGTTCATGAGATACAGCTTGGTGACAGATGGACAGACAGAAAGACAGACAGACAGACGGACAGCGGAGCCTTAGTAATAGGGTCCCGTTTTACCCTTTGGGTACGGAACCCTAAAAAACAAACATAAAATCAAATAAATTACCTTTTTTGGTTACCACACAAAAAAAATATCATTTAACTTTTGTATAGGTAAATAGGCAACATCTTCGTTTCCAGTTAATTTTACCCATAAACGGCATCTAAAATAAATAGTAAATATTTTGCATCGTCAAATTAAGTAAATGTATTGGTGTACTTACAAGATAAATTTCATTTATCGATAATTTAATTTCATCACTATCGTTTCAATGATAAGGCACGATTAATGCGGATTTATGAGAAAATATCAAATCTAGGAGTGCACTTTGTCGTTGCAAATTGCTATTAACACGGGCAAAACAATACATAAGCTCGAAGGATAAGAAATATTTTAAAATATCGCTTAACTAACCTGGTAGGGTCAAGTGGAAATCTGGCCTAAATATATTACAATCACTTTTATTAACGCGTCTGATCCCACAAACTTCACATTTTCATAAAGACTTTCCCATTTTGTATTGATTGGCACAAAATTTAATAAAATCTTGAAATAAATCGCAAACAACTCAAACAATTATCCAAAATTGGCGCGACGATGACAAACTTCTACAGATTAGTCAAAGAAACTTCACAATGTTACCAACACTAAAAATAATTATTATAATACGTCTAAATTTAATAGTAATCATGGAACTTGTAAGCTCAAGGAATCAATACTCATTTTATTATGATAGGGTATTTTTATATCTCAATGATACTTAGAGCATTCAACCTGATAGGACAAAGTAAGTTCATAAATACTACTAAAATTGCGATTAGATGGTATGTCGGCCTGAATCAGTCAACGTCAATGCTCTCTGCATCACCACGGAAAAAATCATCAGATCTGCACAAACCCCTTAAAATAATGACTGCAATGTTACAATACTGCAAAAACATCAGATACGTAACTTAGTCCACCTGGTGTCGGGGATGGCATCCCAGGGCCGAGGGGCTGGTTGGAATAGGGCGACTCTTCCCACCTACATCACGAAATACAAAGTTATTTTTAGTTTCTGCAAACCCCGTGCAAGTGCAAGTGCAAAAGCAAGTGCTACACACATATTCGGGCCGGCCGGTAGGCAAAACGAAATAAGTAACATGTATAAATGGATGTATGTAATGTAGTAGATGCTTCGGGTCGGCTTTGTTGTTCGACATACAGGGTTACATTACAAAGGGGTGCCAAATATCAAAAATAAGATCTAGAGGTGCACTGCTTATAGTATTTGTTGTCAATTTGAACCTCTGGTATGCGCGGACGCTCCTGCTGTTAGAAATGTACCTTACTTCGAAAATGCTAAGGTTTGTTTTCGCGCGTCATTTGAACTTTGCAGTTCTAGGTTGCACAGAGATATGCGTGCGTATTTTTTATGAATGAGACAAGATTATCCACTCGTAACAACAGCAGATAGTAATAAAAAAATGTTGTAAAAATAAGTTTGTTTTTTAAGTCGTTTATATCGTAGATCGATTTAGTTACTGATTCTGAGTTGTCTGTGAAAATTTGGCACCCCTTTGTAAAGTAACCCTGTATACTGCCGAGCCGACAATGCCGGCTCGAATATGTGTGTAGCTACAGTCCCCGCGGCACCGATGTTGAGCGCTGGGGCAAAGAGTGGTGATTGCTTTGTGCATCTTACGAGACGATCATCGTATCAAAGACGCGTGTGCGCGGAGCTAGCAACCAATCCCGGCCGGCGGTGCAAGCGCGTCGCACGACTAGCCAATCACGTAATAGTGATGGTCTTCTGCGCATCGTTCGATAAGCCCTCGACATCGGTGCCGCATTCTTTATATATTAAGAGGATATTGCATAGACAAAAAATAACTTTGTATAAGAAATCAAAACCCAAGTAACAAGAGAGCGCGAGCCCACCTTACACTTGACTGGTTTTTCTATTTGAAGTACTTGTATATAAAATAACACTGAGTTTGATGGAATGTGCTCGTTGCCGTCACGTCAAGAAAACGAGAAAAATTTATTTATATTGTTACGCAGCCACTTGTAGGTTTAAAATAAAAAAAACAGATAAAGACTAATTGAACTCTAGGTTAGGAAAACGGAAGAAATTGTCTTCAGAGCCATAACTCACACACATGACATCACCAGTCACGCTTCAAATGTTCGCCTGACCATACACAATTAAAGCTAATTAGGGCACATTGTTGATCGTTGGGCAACGGCCTAGATGGCCGGTCAGACAGAGGCTCTCATTATAGCAATATCGATTGCATATTGCTTCATTTTCAGTCGCCTTCAAAAAAGAAGGAGGTTCTCAATTCAACTAAATGTTGTTTTTTTTCCAGTGTTTTACTACGACGCCAAAGGGTTTGCTGTTTGACATCATCATATACAGGGTGTTCAAGAGAATACGACACTTGACTCAAACCATGTGATCAGCTTGTTATACACGGTGTTACTTTGCATCCTCGCCATATTTACAGAGGTAACTATATCACTGACAATGATAACAAATCAGTAAAAAAAGAAAGACCTAATTCTATTTTTTTTTATCTTAAGTATTTTATTTTATCGTTAATCTATTAAACACAACACTAATTATCGAAACGCATGCACATCACTGTTCTTATTCATCGGCACAAAAGACTTTGTAGTATTACTTGATTAGTGATCGCGTACCGTTCGAGACAAAATCGGTTTATTCCTATGTGTACTGCAAAACCAAATTTACTAAAAACTTAGTGTACTTTATTTATGGGAGTCTCCAGTTTATCTAAACAATAGGTATTGTTCCCTACTTTTATCTCTGTGAATTTGGCAAGGATGCAAAGTAACACCGTGAACGGGGCGACGGGTTTTGAGTGGCGGAGCCTTCAATGGGGGATCAACATCGTTTATTTGCACTGTATATGGCGTCGCCATCTCCGAAGTTTCGGGTTCGATCCCTTGTCGGGCCAATGTAGAAAACGAACTTTTATTTATTGTCTAGGATTAGTTTAGTACGAAATTAAGACATCATTCTGTCTCTGTAATCGTCATACAAACTGGCAGCTATAGAATGATGTTTAATACCGTGTTAGTGGATAGCTAGGGATTAAATGCTAATCCTGAGATGCGCAATTGGGTCTTCGTATGTTAGTATGTGTGTAGGTACAGGTAGGTAGGTATTAGGTACTCACATTTTGGTTAAAGGTCTGCGGCGCGTAATACCCGTTATCCTGACCCCTCACAACCGCAGCCAGCAAGAAACACCAAAAGCAGATTAACTGCAAAAAAAGTATTTAAATTAAGAGATAAAGTTTATTTGGCAGTATTTAAAAAAAAAAATCTTTTTATTTTACAAAACTATTAAACCAGAAACGTTAAATCTGCTGTGATGCTACACCGATGAAATTCTTTCACCCTCAATTTACTTAAAAATTAGATATCATCTGAATTTATGGTAAAACAAACAATTTCCATGTTCACCTCATGGAAAAGTTGTTTGTTGATGAACTGAACTATGAAATTTGTAATAATAAAACAATTCTAAACATCACATCATCGGGATTAAACGGGACCTTATTACTAAGATTCCGCTGTCCGTCTGTTTGTCACCAAGCTGTATCTCATGAACCGTGATAGTTAAGACAGTTGACATTTTCACAGATGATGTATATCTGTTGCCGCTATAATAACAAATAAGTACTAAAAACCAGAATAAAACAGATATTTAAAAGGGGCTCCTATACAACAAAAGTGTTTTTTTTTTGCTCGTTTTCATAGATATGGTACGGAACCCTTCGTGCGCGAGTCCAACTCGCACTTGGTCAGTTTTTCTGATTCGCTTCGACTTGGCACTTCATCGACATTTTACTACAAAATCAAACGCTAATTTCACTCACCCTCATTTTGAATGATTGAGCACAGCACCTTCCCTTTCAACAAACAGACATACAGTGGACCTAGTTGTGAAACACATAGCAGTTTATATGCAGTTTAGCAAGGGGGCAATGGACCGAAAAGTAACTAGTACGTCGGTACTTGGTGATAGATAAGTGTATTATCAAATAAAATCGTGCGATTATTACCTACACTAATTTACAAACACACAATCAATAAATTAAAATATATTATAATCAAAACAATTAACATCGAAATCAATATTGAATATAAATGTCGTGCGATTATTACCTACACTAATTTAAATTTGTACAGCAAGGGAAAAAGCTGTAAATAAATAACAAATAAATCTATATTTAGGCAAATTACACCAGGACATATTCTCAAATCTAACATACAATAACTAATCTATACACACAGTCATTAAGTTATAAAAATAATAGAATCAATATTGAATATTAATGTCATTGGAATTATACAGGGTGTACAAAAGAATGGGACACTCCTTAAAACCACGTGATCAGCTGGTCATAACAACTTTTCCTATGGGAGCAACATCGATATCGTGATTTTATTTTTAGATGCTCCATACATTATTATCGAGGTATGCGAGTAAGTTTGTATGGAGAAGCTGATTTTTTAATTGATTTCAATGTTGCTCCCATAGTAAAAGTTGTTACGGTTTAAGATATTTATTTCTCAAAAAGAATATTACATACATTCACTTTACAGAGAAATACAAAATCACTTGAAACAATATAACAAGCAAGTGCAGGACACGAACAAAAACAATGTGGGTATAAATTACAATAAAATAAAATTATGGCTCTTATTAAGTAACGACTCACAGTTTCCATTGACTTAAGATTGATGGAGATTACTCAATAGCGATTGCCTGTTACTTTTATTTTAATATTATTGAAATTCGGAATAGTCACTCATAATGTGTTTTTTCAGCTTTGCCTTAAATATATTAAAGGATTTGATTTGTTTAATATTATTTGGTAATTTGTTGTACAATTGTTGTATTTGATCAGCTGATCACGTGGTTTTAAGGAGTGTCCCATTCGCTTGCACATCCTGTATATACTTAACAATTAACATTAGAATAAATATTCATCATGAATGTTAATGGAATTAAATATACCGATTTTTTTATGCTATGCTCGGGATTGCTCTGAAGGATAAAGTCAGGTATTTCAACAGAAAACTAAAGTAAGTAATTAACTCAATCTAGTCAGAATATTGCAGCCCACTTCTGGACGTAAGCCTCCCCCATCCAAAGAGCGCCAAAGAGCACGATCTCCCGCTTTTTTCATCCATCCACTGCCAGCCTTTTCTTCTCGGTCGTCGGTCCATCGGGCTGGGGGGCGTCCTACACTACGTTTGCCAAGGCGTGGTATCCACTCAAGAACCCGTTTACACCACTTTTATCAGTTCTGCGACAGATGTGGCCAGCCCACTGCCACAAAATTACTTACAAAAATGTATAGCAAACTTAATTTTTGTAATTAGCTGAATAGCTTTGAAAATAAGCAAACTGAAGTGGTGTGGCTGGTTACTTTCTGTGGAACCAGCTAACAGAACCCTTTTTTTTCATTGGACAACATCACATACATTGCCCTGATCCTAAAGGTAAGTAGGTAGAGCACTTGTGTTATAGAAATCAGAAACAACGATGGCAACACATCACCCAGACCCAAGACAATATAGAAAAGTTCGTTTTCTACATTGACCCGACCGGGGGTCGAACCTGGAACCTCAGAGATAGCGACGCCATTTTAAGAAGCGAAGTGAATCGCTTTCAATTCAACTCAAAAGGTTGGGTTCGGTTCCCGGTTCCTAAACCAGAAAACGAACTTTCCTATACAGTCCCGTATCTAGCTAGGTGTACTGGGCTGATAGACGTCTCTGGCAAAATTATAATCATCCTAGCACGAAAGTGTATCTTTCGTTCAGTCATATAAACCTAACAAATTAAAATGACAGTCTCATGTGTCAATCCTTTGATAAAATATGGCCAACTCAATCTAGCCGTGTAAAAAACCCGACCGTTTTCAATTGTTCATAAATTGACAAATCTTTAATACGGAGGAATTGATGTTTTTATTTGATCGGATAATACGACCGATATGCCTCCTTTTAACGAAAGGATGGTTCCTTACATCGTGATCACAATAATTGGTGTGTTTTCATAAAAGATGCGATGGCGATTCACACTTGTCCGATTTTTTGCTAGACATTAATCGGTCTGTCGGTCAAGTTAATTGATACATAACTATACAACATGACAGGACTGTTTGGAATTAACTAACAGTCAGTATTTAGGTTAATTTGGTAGTTATTTTATAGTTTCAAACTTTTGAGTAGATAGTAAAATCTTACTTTATATTTCATAATCTTTAAATCGAATGAAGGAACTTTACGGCCACTACTAAATAAAGAGGTTTATTAGAAATAGTGGCCCCTGTTCTATTGTGCCTCACCGCAATAGACAGCGATACCACGGCAATATAATCTATATTATATATAATATTACCGTGGCGATACTTAATATCAAATCCTACAACACTTTCTCATGCTAGATTGAGGATTTGTATAGAAACGTGAATTTTAAATTTTGCAATTTTGATGTTGATGCCATAAAAAAGTATGCCTATGTAATCTATATGATTGTGTTTCGTTTATGTATTTTTATAATATACAATGTAGTTTATGCTTTTAAACAAATGCATCTCCGTTATCACGCCGCCCACTAAACATCACTGTTTAGTCTAATAGACTGACTGGTAGAGAATGCCTCATGGCATTCGGAACAATTGTATAATTTTTTAAAAATCTTTTCTATCTATTCAGGCAGGTCCACTGCTGGAAATCTGTTTAATACAATTTAAGGCCTTAATACCACCCAAGTGCCTAAAATCTCGAAAATGAAAATCAAATTGTAGAATACCTGTTACTTGAATCTGAAAATTTTAAATACGATATGCTAGAAGAGGATTTAATAAACATCTTGAATTAAATAATTTTGATTTTCCGTTAAGTCCCTTGGATTTAACCATGCATAAAAAAGTGTCTATTTTTTCATAAATTGCAAATGTTCTCTTAAGCGGCACAAGCTATTTCATTACTGTTTTCACACAAAACAAGATTGTGGAAATATACATGTTTTGAATTGAGAGTTTTATTTGAAAATTCTCGTTAAAAGCATTAATTTCATAAAAAACATGTTTGTCCGATTTTTAGAGGTGGATGACCTCTAAAAATCGGACAAACATGTTCGTTCGAATTCTAATTCGCATACGAAATTATAAGAATCGTAGTAATACAATTACGAGTTCGTTTAGCTCCAAAATTAACGAAAATACCCTGATCATGACTTATTTAACTTCTCCAAACACTTGTTTGACTGCGTTAACGATTTAATTCCTATGTAAATTTCATCACTTTTTTCATCATTAAACTGAAATGCTGTGAATGTGTGGAGCAACAAGCAAAACAAACATTCCAATTGGGTCTAATGGGGCGTACATCCGTTTTGGTAATATTTATAACCCTCACTAGCCGTGTACTCGGCTTCGTCCGTGATAAACGGATTATCATCCTCTGTTTATTTCCTTAGGGTGTGTATTAAAAATAGTACCTATCCTATGTTAGTGTTGCCTAAAGATCGATAAATTGAGTATCGATAGTTGACCTTAAAATTCAGTTACACTATCACCGTATTGATACATAAGTACAGCATATGCAGACAATCAAAACTGACCCTCTCAGGGGTCACACTTAAATTGACTCGTCGTATACTCAACCTTGAAAGACAAAATCTGCGCATAATCGTGGGGACAGTGACCGGTCACTGTCTCCTAAACAAACACCTTTACATCATAGGCAACACAGACAGCCCTCTCTGCAGGGCTTGTCTAACTACAGATGAAACCGCCGCCCACGTAGTCCTTGAATGAGAGGCGGTAGCATCACATCGCAATGAAATCCTTGAAAACCCAAGGTCGCTCCGCGAAGCCTGTGAAAAACCCAGGAAACTTCTGCGCTTCTGGGCGGAACTAGGCTGGTTGCAACCGTAACCATCACATCACCCACGTACAAAGGTCCGACTTTGAGTCTAAGTGCGGAAAAGGGAGTCCACTCTCATACTCATACTGTATAATAGGTAGTTGCTAAGTTAAGGTAGGTACCAATATTATCGCAGCAACGATATCGATAGCTGCATAGCAACGATAAGGATACTTTCGTAATTATAACTTAACTCGTAAGATTGAAATGACACTTTTTGAAAAGTCCACGACTCCACGTTCAAAGATAGGCAAACATTCTAGAGGAGTCAAATAACTAGTTTTTCGAGAACAAATTAATAAATAAATAAAAAATGTCTCTTATTATTTTTTTCTTTGATTATAAACATGTCTAGATAGTGTGGTGTTGCAATTGTCACCAAAAGAACAGGCCAATTTTGAGTAATAACTATGGTAACATTTATGGGTTGCTATGGTAATGACTATGGTATGAGCCACTGATCAAATAATACTACGTAGATTTATTCATTCACATCATTCAATTTTATTCATTCAGCCAGGTGACGGATCTTATTAACAATACTGGCTACGCTTAAGAAGCTATAAAAGGGGTAGAAAACATCTGTCATGGCGTCATCGAAAGTAAGTCGAGCTGACATTTGGCTGTCATAGAAATCTCAATAGGCACTGACGTAAGGCTGGTATGAGCGGGCGAAACAAACTTTGGCGCCAACAGGCGTATATATTTTTTGACGTTTATGACACTCGAACAGAGAATCTAGACATGTATATAATCAATGGTATTTTTATGGATATTTACCATGATTATGGGGCATGGCCAGTACATTGATTATGTGATTTTAATAAACCAGGTACAGGTACAGGTGCAGGTACTATAGAATAATACACACTTTTTCATTAACCAGCACACACATAAATACAAGACTCACACTTACTTGGACACACGCACGTATGCACGCACAAACACAGACTCTCTCTCTCTCTCTCTCTCTCTCTACTAGCTAACGAGCATTGTCTTCTCATATCTGTATGATACCATAATCTGTTGCTGAGTTTTCTTACCGGGAAAACTCAGCAAAATATTGTAAACAAACTTTATGAAATAAATGAATTTATTATTATTATTATTAAAACCACAAAAATCACAATGGAAATAATTTATTTAATAACTTAAAACAACAAACGTATTCAAATTCTTACACATTACTCTTACAATCATGATTTAATTTATAAAATTGTAACAATATAACTGTAATCATTTATTTACAGACACATTTATAGGTATTTATTGAACCCTGTTATCTTATAGCTTTTGCTTTAAAAGGTCAAGCGTGGTCACATAACTAACCAATTTAAAATGTTGACACATCAGACATATCTCGGTAATAATGACCCATATTTAAAATTGGTTGGCTAATCTTTAGACATGGTTTAAACCTAGTCTATCTTTTTTGTAATAAGGCCGTTTAAGTTTATATTAACTTTGTG
Organism: Anania fuscalis; assembly: GCA_950371115.1. NCBI lineage: Eukaryota > Metazoa > Arthropoda > Insecta > Lepidoptera > Crambidae > Anania > Anania fuscalis. The sequence goes on from OX493352.1 coordinate 3,536,614, forward strand.
TTTAGCCTGTATGATGTGCGTTAGTTAAACATTAGTTTAACACAGTGGCGGTTTTGGTTGGTTTTATTTCGAGAAAGGCAGTAATGTTTTATTAATAAAAATCTGTGGTTTTCATCAATAACACACATTTGTAAGTACCTACTGCCTACCTCATTTCATTTATCAGGTAGGCACTGCCTGATTGCCTATATGCACCGCACGCCCCCGGTTTAACAACATACATACAGGGCTAAATTGCAGGATTTGCAACTTTGCAAGGCATTGCCATATAAAAAAAGTAAATATTAAACAAAAATATGAAAAAAAAACTACTTAATAGTAACTAATTTTCTTTTTTTTCAATTGAATTTTTTTATAAAGTTTTTTAAAATTTCATTAATACTTTTAATTTTTTAACAGAGAATAAAGACGTACACCGACGCCGCGCCAAAGAGGACCTTATGCAGTGCACATTAAGTCCAATTTAATCAACTAAACTTGAATTATCCATCTCTTTTTAATAGTAATATAAAAAAATTGAAAGTTTTTTACGTACGATTAAGGTACTGATTACGAAAATTTGGCACTACCTTTTCACGTAAACCTGTCATCATCATCATTTCATCCACAGGACGTCCACTGCTGCACATAGGCCTCCCCCAGTGACTTCCAGATTATCTGGTTGCGCGCGGCCTGCATCCCTGCAACCTTTACCAGGTCGTCTGTCCACCTTGTAACCCTGTATTTTCGAAAATATAACCCACACACACATCACTAACAGATAAATCAAGTTCATTTTTATGTACAACTTGAGTCCCGCTGTACAATTTAATGTTAACGTAAAATGTACAGTTGAATTTACAATTATTTAAGTTTTTTTCTGTATATGGTTTAGTGTAAGCTTTGTAAACTTGTTTGTGGTTCTTTCAATAAATTTAAAAAAAATATATATAAAATGGTTTCGCACATTTTATGACGTCACCATGCTATACACTAGTAATGATGACTGCTGATAATTGTTCAGTACTAATACTTCTAAAATGTATAATGGCAACCACTACATTAAGTAGTCTGACACCCAGGGTGACATGTCACTTGTGTATTTAGTGGGGGGTATGTCATAAGGGATGATAAGGCGGTTCTTCGCACCCGCCTCCAATGGAAAGGAGTCTTCGTTAATCTGGAAGAAAAGAAGAAGTGAACATCAAAAAGAGCAAAAACTATATTACTATAAACTTTCGAATTTATAAAATTAAAAAATATAGATTATTTCAAAAACTTAACAAAACTACGTAAAGGACATCGGGAGACTTCCATACATTTTAGTTGAGGTAAATATTTTGCGTTTAAAAATATTAAAAAAAAAACTTAAAATCTATTCAGCATCGGCTACTGAGCAACTAATTATGAACATTTTAAGTCTAAAAAGTGTTAATAACAAGATATTTAAATTTTGAGGCTATAATAAGTTTTAAACTGTTATGTGCGTTAAGTAGTCGCAATAATTACATAAAAACATTAGAAATCACACGGCAGAAGCAAAGCATATTATATTAATCTGTGAAGCAAAGTGAATTACACAGATTTTTATATTAATCTGTGATGTTTATGAAATTGTATTTTTTCCATCCACTAAGGGAAAGGCAAATAGTACACAGCCATACAGCCAATAGTGCAGACTTAAGGAGCAATTAAAATCATTCATAGATTGCTAGAAAAAATATATCCATAGACGAGTTGAAAACCTTTTCTAACTTTTAATCAATATTTTTCTTTCTCTTGCTTTATTTTTGCTACTACAATACTCACAACAAACTTAGGAAGGATCAACACTCTGGCTTCATAGCTTATGACTCTTAAGGCTGCATTGCCCTTGTGTATGGAGCTCCAAGCCGCTTTGCTGGGAGCTAGGAATCACTGTTCTGGACAAAAGCTACCTCAAGGTACAACTTTAAGACCACTATTATTAAAACTACACAGTTTCAAATATACACAAACTAAGCAATACTCACAACAAACTTAGGAAGGAACAACACTCCGGCCTCGTAGCTCATCACTCTCAACGCTGCATTGCCCTTGTTTATGGAGCCCCAAGCCGCTTTGCTGATGTTGCCAGATGTTAGAAGGTAGTAAGCGGCACTTTTATTGTCTGGCGATGTGCGCGTGTACGATTTTATGTGCGGCATCGCTTTGTTTCGATGTGTGTGTGTGGCTTTCCATTGGCTGGAAAGATGTTTTATAGTTATATAGGGTGGTAAAATAGTAGTAGCCAAATATTATAGGATGGTTTAAATTAGATACTAGAATACAAACGTGTAATATTCTTTAAAAATAAAATAATTAGAATAAAAATAAATCTTGTCAATTAATTCAACGCTCGTTACATCGCCGCGCATATGGTTGCAAGGTAGGCACATATTTTGATAATGAACAAAAAAAATTATATTTATATTTTTCCAAAAAAAACGTTAAAGAGAGAACGATCTCCCGCTCTTATATCCAGCCACTGCCAGCCATCTTCCTTAGGTCGTTGGTCCATCGAGCTAGACGTGAATTAAACTACTAAACTATGATATTTTTATACAAACGAACTTTAATGAATTAGGGTAGCTACACACATAATCGGGCCGGCATTGTCGGTTCGGCAGTATGTGTCGAACAACAAGGCCGACCCAAAGCATCTTCTACATTACATCCATCTACACATTCGGTTTGCCGATTAATGCCGGCCCGCATGCGTAGAAACCCAGATTTGGCAGAAAGGTTCTGGAATGGAGGCCGCGTACCGGCAAGCGTAGCGTGGGACTCACACCCACAAGGTGGGCAGACGACCTGGTAAAGGTTGCTGGACGACGCTGGATGCACGCCGCGCGCAACCGGACAATATGGAAGTCACTGGGGGAGGCCTAAGTTCAGCAGCGGACGTCCTTTTGCTGAAAATGATGATGATGATCATTCTTTAATGAATTGTACTTACAATAGGAAACTGTTGAGCCACAGCTGTTTGTGATGAGCCTCAGCCGCGTACGGCAGACAGCCGCCGCCCAGGAGATCGTCGTGCGACTGCCGTACGTTTTCTGTGCGTTACATCAACTATACAATTGTACCTAATTTAAGAACTGTACACACTTGGTATGCAAATAAACACTTGAATACTTGAATACTATATTAGACGACCGTCTGGTGTAGTGGTTCGCGCTTCAGACTACAAAGCCAAGCAGTTGCGGGTTCAAATCCCGCAAGGGGTTAATGTTTGTGTGATGAGCACGAGCATTTGTACCTAATTCATGGCTGAATATATTTATTTAAGTATGTTTATCCGTTATATAAGGTCCGATTTTATTAGTGTTCATCCTGTTAACCTGTGACTATATAGGTGAAAAGCAATCGTAAAAATCAACTTTCAAATGTCTATCATAAAAACTTAAAAGGTAAAAATTACAAAATAACAACATCGACTTCATATTGCATAAACTCGTCCTATCTTCAACTCTTTCTCGCTCTGTACAAGGGGAAGGAATAAGACGGATAATCAGATGGTTAAACGTAGCAAAGATAGGGCGAGTTTATGCAATATGAAGTCAATGTTGTTGATTTTTAACTTTTTATGGTACACATTTGAAAATTGGTTTTTACGATTGCTTTTCACCTATATAGGCACAAGTTAACAGGATGAACACTAATAAAATCGGACCTTATATAGTCGCCATAGTCAGGCTTTGCTTAGTTTGCGGTCAGATAATTTAGTATGTAAAGGGTATTTTGAATGAAAGTATAATCTAAAAAAAAAAATTTAAATAAAAAATATTTTTAAACAGTAGTTATTTTTTTATAATTTTTGCCTTGATGACGTACTTTGTAAGCCTGTAAACGTATCTTCGCTCACACATTCACATTTGACATTTGCTGTCATTCAAATCTGTGTAATTTTTCATGCACAGATAGGGACAGACTCACACACGCAAACTCTGTGACGTCAGATGTAAGCTTCTCCGTGATTAGAGGTCGTATGAATGGCAAATGAATTTTTGTGTTTTTGAAAAAATAAACGTCATCTTGTAATTTTAAGTGATGTAAATAGCCAAATACAGTTTATAAGCGTAAAATCTCCAAACGGTTTTGGAATTAGCATTGATTATATTGGTCTTTACGTACCGAATAAGTGTGATTGTGGATTTTTTTGCTGCGAGTTTGATCCAATTAAATCTTTTATTATATCGGGTGTAAAAAAAGGCTTAACGAAGCCGAATACCACATATTCTACGTATTATTACGATCATTTTTTTCTTTTACACTATACCTGGGAAATGACGGGTTATCGAGTTATTTACAATTCAAAGTTACAATTTTATTACAAAGATTTTTTACAAAATTGACTTCTGTTTGATAATACTAAACTTTTTTACAAAGAAACATGATAAAAATGTTCAGTACTTCTTTCTTCTGTGGCGTGCGCGCTATACATTGCGGGTTAGAAATAAGTTATTTTTTTTGATACTCAAAAATAAAAGTCATTTCCCAACAATTATTGTTTTTGCATTCTACTTGGTTTTATGTATAGAATTCATGGTTTAAGGCTTCGTTAAGCCTTTTTTTACACCCTGTATGTTATTAAAATTCCTCACATTGAAGAACTTTACAAGAAACATTTTAAACTTATGGTAATTCAAAATAAATGTCCGTTGTGTTGTGACAAAGAATTTGTCATAAATGGCGGATGCTTATATTTATGGACTTCAATTCACAACTCTTACAGTAAGTATATCAGTTTATTGGAGTTTAGTTTACAAATTAAGTCAATTAAAAACATACCTAAAGACGGGTAGATAAGCTTCAATTCTGGCTGCGGCGACAGCGCCTGAGGCTGATCTTTTATTTTGGTGAAGTGATGCAGGAAATCTCCGGTCAGCCATAACTGGGGACAAAATGGTTAATTTTATATATATTTTGTTATTGTAAGGAAATAAAAAAGTTTCTTTTATGGCAACTACTTATATAAAACTGCTGTAGGCACTTGCAGTGGCAAAACTGGAAAATTAATAAACTTTATTCACACTGATTGTTTATGTGTGCAAAATGACATGTTGAAGTGTGTCTTATTCAATTAATAACTAAATATGATAAATAAGAAATTACTAAAAGAGCGCCGGCGTTTTACTAGTTGTACCAAATATGCTATTTTTAGGGTCCTTATGGTTTCGCTAAGCATGTCCATGGACACCTAACTCAGATTACTGCTGCCGCAGGAGAGAGAAAGAGAGAGAGAGAGAAAGAGACACCTTGGGCTCTTTCCCGTAGCTCCCGATTCTGGCCTGCGCGAGAAGCGGCTACTGCGGAGTCTCCGATGACGGCACCACGCAATGCTGACGTAGGAGAGAGAGAGAGAGAGAGAGAGAGATAGACCTTAGGCTCCTTCCAGTAGCTGCCGATGCTGCTGGCTTGCGCAAGCAGCGGCCACTGCGGAGTCCCCGATGACGGCACCACGCAATGCTGATGTAGGAGAGAGAGAGAGAGAGATATAGACCTTAGGCTCCTTCCCGTAGCTGCCGATGCTGCTGGCCTGCGCGAGCAGCGGCCACTGCGGAGTCTCCGATGACGGCACCACGCAATGCTGACGTAGGAGAGAGAGAGAGAGAGAGAGACCTTAGGCTCCTTCCCGTAGCTGCCGATGCTGCTGGCCTGCGCGAGCAGCGGCCACTGCGGAGTCTCCGATGACGGCACCACGCAATGCTGACGTAGGAGAGAGAGAGAGAGAGAGACCTTGGGCTCCTTCCCGTAGCTGCCGATACTGCTGGCCTGCGCGAGCAGCGGCCACTGCGGAGTCTCCGATGACGGCACCACGCAATGCTGACGTAGGAGAGAGAGAGAGAGAGAGATAGACCTTAGGCTCCTTCCCGTAGCTGCCGATGCTGCTGGCCTGCGTGACCAGCGGCCACTGCGAAGTCTCCGATGACGGCACCACGCAATGCTGACGTAGGAGAGAGAGAGAGAGACCTTAGGCTCCTTCCCGTAGCTGCCGATGCTGCTGGCCTGCGCGAGGAGCGGCCACTGCGGAGTCTCCGATGACGGCACCACGCAATGCTGACGCAGGAGAGCCCCAACTCGTTTCATGCCCCAATCAGTGTCGAAATGGGAACCGGGGACTGAAGCCACTAGGAACACGCTACGCAGAGATCAAATAAAATCTTTTATTTACATTACATGTATGGTTAGGACTTTAACCTGGGTGAAATACTTAGAATCTCGGATATGAAAATCAAATTATTAGAAAACTTGTATTTAAAAACTAAAAACGTTTTTATATTCGTACAAAACGTATTTTTTGCAATCTGATATGACAGATTATAATATGGACACTGACACAACCACTTTTTATTTACGTTCCGTTTCAAGCGATTTTAAAAATCAATAATATTTGCACAAAGAACAAGTTAGACTCGCTACGCTCCGTGATCCCTGTTCTGTGTATTTGCATTCCGGATTTTAATATTTTCTGCGTGGAACGAAAATTTCAATTTAGTAGCATCACTTAATTCGAGTTTGCACACGAATCGTATTCGTATTCGAATTCAATATTCATCTCTAATGCTTGAAAAATATGTCTCCCGTATGATACAGATGCGTGTATAATTTTCAATTCAAATCTATAATTTGCAAAAAATAATTGCATGTCTCGAGTACCTTTAATAAATTATAACTCACTTGATATGGCTGAAATCGCACCGCTTCACCCTCTCCATATAAAACGCCAAGCACGGCAGGTGATAGTGGCTGAGGTAGCGTATGAGGGACTTCTTGAACATCGTGGGGGACTCCCCGTCGTGCGGCATCGCTTCTGGGGGCAGTTCCGGGCAGCGGGGGCTGAACCAGAGGCTGTGGGGAGATCAACCGTCATCACACGCGGTACTTTACCCTGCACTGATGAGTGCTGGGGCAAAGGGTGGGGATTCCCTTTTGCATCATACGAGACGATCATCGTATCAGAGACGCCAATCACGTAATCGTTGTGGTCTTCTGCGCATCTTTCGCCCAGCGCTCAACATCGATGCCAGTAGTTGTAGACTTACGACCTAGTTAGGGTTGCGGGCAGCTATTGGTAACAATCAACCTAGAGCATCTCGTTGCGGCATTCTGTACGGGAGGCCTATGCCCGTTAGTTACAAGGGTTGATGATAATGATGATGACCAGAGTCTGTGGGCAGATCAATCAATTATCATCATACGTGTTGGACTGACGAGGTAGTCGGGGATGCGGGTAGCTGCTAGCTACAAACAGCCCAGGGCTGTGACGTTTTGTAAGGTAGGCCAATGTCCAGCGGTGGACATCCAAGAGCCAGTGAAGCTTTATCATCTATGATGCTATGGGCCTTATTAGAACGCTCAAGGTTGCACAGAGTGACATGAAAAGTGCTATCGGTGTTTCTTTGTAAGATCGAATCAGAAATGCCTGACGGATTAGCAAGCTTAGGCGGCAGTAGGATCACATAACACGAACTGCCGGCAGATACGGCAGAAAGGTTTTATATTTTTTTAGGCTGGCAAGCACCTGGTAAAGGTATATTAATGTGGCAAGCGTCATCATAGCATACATCACTGACACGCATACATAAACATGTTTACACACACAAATGTCATCCAATTTTGGTTTCGTTTGACAGCTCGCGTTTGTTCCTCTTGTTTCTCTAATCCGAAGGTATATTAACTTTATGGATTTTAAACTCACCCCTGCGTTCTGTTCTCCCAGTCGTCGATGTACAAATTAGCCGTCGACACCACCACCCGTAACGAACCGTCTTCGTAGCAAAGGATCATCATTTTGCTGAAACAATTCAATTATATTTAAAAAAAAACGGTTTTTTTATCTAAACTGGAAGACGGAGCGTTTATTTTGTATAATGACGACTGAAAACTTCGCGTGCTATTGTGACTATTATTGCATTGAACTTTGCAGTTCTAGGTTGCACAGAGGTAGTGCGTGTATTTTTTATGAATGAGGCAAGATTATCCACGCGTACCATCTTTAAACAGCGGATAGTCCAACTAATATTATTAAAATGAAAGTTTGCGAGGATGTTTGGTTCTTTGTGACTCAATCACGCATAAACGGCTAAATGGATTTGGATGAAATTTTGCACACATATAGACTATGGTCTGGATTAACATATAGGATACTTTTTAACCGGTTAAATGTTCCGGTGGAAAAAATCAAACATTCTGCGTCCACGCAAACGAAATGCGGGTACATCTTCTTAGGTTTTAGACATTTTTCTCCAGAATTAAATTCTCAAACCATTCAAATGCGACTTTTAAAAAACGATTTTTAAGAATAACAAAATAAAAATACAGATTTACTTTTCTATGCCAATTTGAAATCAAGCGCCATTTTGACATCGGCAGTCATCGGGGAGTGACGTGTACCGCACCTTATTATTAAGAAACTTATATTATCGAGGAAGGGATTAAAGCAGCTAAATTGGATCCTGGTGGTATTATTTTCGGTGCAATCCTGAATTTATAACGATCTAGTAATAAATATATATGAAAAAAAAATCTTCTCCGTAGATCGATTTAGTTAGGTACTGATTAAGAGTGGTTCCCTGAAAAATTGTCACTACCTTGCGATGTAACTCTGTGAATAAGATATACTTACATGCACATAATATTGCACACAGATCGTCTATCCCTCTCTTCTTCTCTATTTGTCTCTCTTTCTTTACCTTTCACTCTCTCTTTCAATATATCTCTATATTTTCATTATCACTTTCTCTCTCTTCTCAGTATCTCTCTCTACTCACGTATGATGCTTCCCAAACGGCGTTGGCATTTGTACATAATGAGTGTCCACGTGCGGTTTCTTCGTCTTCAAATCCCTCATATCCTGGCTCTCTTCCCCGTAGAGTATGGTGAGCCGTTTCGCGCTGTACCCCGCGAAATAATACTGCGCTAACAACCACCCTGGTTCCACCATGAAGTTTATTTGCAGCGAGCATTTCAGTTCGCCCAGACTGCTGTCTAGGATTTCTGGAACAATGAATAATGTTAATAGGTATGCCAAATCGGTTGAAAGTTTGTTACAGTAAAGCTTGTATGTATACAGATACACTAGTTTTTGTTGTAGTCAAAAATACCTATTAGTTTTGATTTTACAGGCATTTAAACTTACGATAAATATCGAGTCCCGCTAACGGTCTCGTGACCGCATGTGACGTCAATTTACAACGCCGCCAGACACCGTGATGATGAGAGCGCGAGCGGACTGAGCGTGTGTTGTGAGATGACGTCACACCGTCACACGTTTACTTCTATAAATAGGAAACTAATTGACGTATTGAAGTAATTCTTTCACTTGTATTCTTTATTTTTGACAGAGAATATGGAGAGCTAATATTCAAAAGTAGTTAACATTCTTCATTGTGATGACATCATCATCACAATCATCATGCCAGCCTACTATGACACTTGAATAAATCGACCGCCTCTGGTGGGATCCGAACCCACGACTTATATAAATAAACAGGGTGTTAGGTAAATGGTATGTCCAGCCGTAACGAGCGTATGTTATATAGCATATAACATGCATATAAATTGTATGGTGAAGTCAGAAATTCGGTCTTTTTTTAAATTTTCATACAAAACATAATTTTTAGAATCCGATATGCATGAAAATATTTTATTTCTGACTTCACCATACTATTCATATTCTTAGGTTAACTTTAGCTAGTATCGGCTTGATATTTATCTAACATCCTGTAGATTACTTTAGAAAAGAAATTTCATGTCACAGACTGGTAATTAATTAGTTTCGTAAATAATTTTAATTTTGCTTTCAAATGTTGGGACCAACTCCCAATTTAGTTGTTGTATAGGCAGTAGAATCACTCTCTTAAATGAATTAACTATTAAAATAGGAGCTTACATATTTCGATTTATTTCCCAAAATAAAATAAATAAACTACTAGAGTTTACAAAAAATACTCTTATATGTGTATAAAATTAAATAAAACATGACATCAAAAAAAGTTTAAAACTATAATTTTTTCATATTTAATGCTAAATAAGTTATTTTGAAATCTTCATTAAAGTCAATAAAAAATAACTAATAAAAAAAAACGAAATTATAACATTTTTATGTAAAAAAAAACTAAAAAAGGACAAAAGAATCATTTATGCATAATAAAAAATAAACTCAATTGAGACTATCTAGCAGAGCGTAGTTTCGATCTACGGACCTCTGGGTTATGGGCCCAGCACGCTTCCACTGCGCCACTCTGCTCTTGGTGTGCCGGCCGAAATTAACGTACCGCTTCTCCGTGTGTTGCAACTATGGGACTGCGCCCATTATGACCGGCACGGCAAGGGATTTTTAAGTGACGAATAGTAATTTACCTTAATGTTATGGTACTAAGGTTGTAATTAATAATTCGGTATTCCTAAGCATACCGTCCGTCCGTCCTTATACTGAGCGCACTCCCTTATTTCCGTTTATTAGACTAACTTTTGCCCGCGACTTCGTCCGCGTGGTCTTTATTTAATTCATAATATAGAAAAATTAATCTTTTTTTTTAAATAAATTGTAGCCTATGTGTTATTATGATGTTAATGCCATATTACTGTAAAGTTTTACTTAAATCCGTTTAGTACTTTTTGCGCGAAAGAGTAACAAACATCCATCCACTCTTCGTCACAAACTTTCGCATCTCCTTAATTTAAACAAAGGCTTTGTTACAACACTTATAATTCGAGAACGGCTGAACCGATTTTCATGGTTTACAATTTGTTGGATTTGTCTCCGCTCCGAATAGCAGAATAAATAGTAAAACCATTAGAAAAGCTGACGAAAAATAAAACATACTGTTACCTACTAAGTTTGCCGGGTTAGCCCGTCCCACTAATTATCATTATCATCATCATAAATAATATTATAAGTAAATGCGAAAGTTTGTAAGGATATTTTGATATTAGGGACTCAATCACGCGTAAACAGTTTAACAGATTTGGATGAAATTTTGCACACATATAGAATAAGATGTGGATTAACATTAGAATACTTTTATCCCGGTTCAATGTTCCTGTGGGATATATGTGATATAGTTTTTAATAATAATAGCACATACCTAGAAAAGTGATAGAGTAAGGCTGATCGTGCGTCTCTCTCGCGTCGGTTATAGTGGTATAGAATATGTGGTAGGGCGCGCTGGCCGCGTGTTTCGCCGCCATCTTGCCCGGCGGACGGACTACTTTGAGGAAGTCTTCCGCGCGCCGTGTGGGCGGCACTATGGGGCGGTAGGCCGCGTCTGTGGTATGATACAAGTTATATAGAACTAAGAAGTAAAAGGAGCCTACGTCGATTCGGAATTATAAACATAGAAATTTTTAAATGCAACCCAAGTCACAAAACCGACCAAATGCAAGTCGGACTAGCGCACGAAGGGTTTCGTACCATTATCTATAAAAACGGCAAAAAAATCACGTTAGTTGTACCCCCGTAAATAAATAAAACAGAATAAAATAAATATTTGTCATAAATATTTATGCGAACACGATACATTTAAATGAAACTACTTTTACGGAAATAAAATTTAATTTTAGTTAAATAAAATGTTAATAAATCGCGAGATAATCCGTATAAATATTTATTTTACTCTGTTTTTTAGAAATACTTGATCTGTGATAATTTCAGCTGTCTAACTATCACGGTTCATGAGGTATAGCCTGGGTGACAGACGGACAGACGAATGGACTGAAGTCTTAATAATAGAATTTTTACCCTTTGGGAACCCTAAAATGAGGTTGGATTATTCTGTAAAGATTAAATACCAATGCCAGGAGACACTCTCCTATATCATGGCACGACAATGACGGCCTTACTACAAAAATATAGACTAGGTTTGAAAACTTGTCTAAAGATTAGCCAACCAATTTGAGATGTTTGTTAGTATTATGTCTCGAATATCTGATGTGTCAACATTTCAAATTGGTTGACTAATCTTTAGACAAGTGTTCAATCTATCTTTTTGTAGTAAGGCCATAAGTGTTTTAAAATATTTTATCTGCAAACGATTCTGAGTCAATCCTTAGGGACGGTGTTTTTATTAATATAAGGTCCGATTTTATTAGTGTTCATCCTGTTAACCTGTGACTATATAGGTGAAAAGCAATCGTAAAAACCAATTTTCAAATGTGTACCATAAAAACTAAAAAAGTTAAAAATCAACAACATTGACTTCATATTGCATAAACTCGTCCTATCTTTGCTACGTTTAACCATCTGATTATCCGTCTTATTCTTTCCCCTTGTACAGAGCGAAAAAGAGTGGAAGATAGGACGAGTTTATGCAATATGAAGTCGATGTTGTTATTTTGTAATTAATTTTTAACTTTTTTAGTTTTTATGATAGACATTTAAAAGTTGGTTTTTACGATTGCTTTTCACCTATGTAGTCACAGGTTAACAGGATGAACACTAATAAAATCGGACCTTATATAAAAAAAATCTTACCTCCTTTATTATCCACACTTCTAGGTTCCTGTTGACTTGGCGTCTTTTTCACACTTGCACTACTTGGCACATTACTAGCACTAGACCCAGGTCTCGTAATATTATTAGGGGAATTGTTACTATATGCTCTAGGTCCAGGCATAACTAAGCCGCTTGGGGAATTGTTATGATTATTTGGGCCCGGTAAAGAATAATTGTATTGCGGACCGGTGTAGTTCTGAGCGCTCGATCCTGCTATGAAATGAGCCGGACTTGGCATAATAGGTCGGTTGCTCATGTTCGATTGGCTCATGTTGTTCGGACTTGGCATGGCCGGTCGTATAAAGTTTGATGGACTTGGCGAGTTTGCTTGCTGGCTAGGGCCGGGTTGGTTAGCTGAAGGGTTGGTGTTTGATGAGACTCCGTTGGCTTGTGTTGTGTTTGTTATTAACGCTGGGAGCGCTACAGTACTTGTGCTGGAAGATATCATTATGAATTAGTACCTGGATATACCAAGCAAAGCATTGTTTTATACAGGATGTACAAAAGAATGGGACACTCCTTAAAACCACGTGATCAGCTGGTCATATACAACAACTTTCTTATAGGAGCAACATGGAAATCGTGATTTTATTTTCAGATGCTCCATACATTATCATCGAGGTATGCGAGTAAGTTTGTATGGGGAAGCTAAAAAAAAACTATCGATTTCGATGTTGCTCCCATAGGAAAAGTTGTTGTATATGACCAGCTAATCACGTGGTTTTAAGGAGTGTCCTATTCTCTTGTACACCCTGTATACTAGCAGCACGGCAGTTGAGCGCTGAGCGTATGATGCACAGAAGATCATTATGATTACGTGATTGGCTAGTCGCACCACGCCTGCACCAAGTTCAAAGTCATTTATTTCTGCAAATTGGCCATCAATTACTTACTATTGCTTAGTTTAGGTATCGACTTTAGAATGATTAGATTAAACTGAATATCTTAAGTTTCATGTATTTATGCTAAGTTTTTATACAGAAATAAATTTATCTTATCTTATCAATGGCACTTTTACATGAACCAATTTTTTTCCCTACCACCGCTTCGGGACTGCATATCGGCTGGTGATGAGACAGCCGGCCGGGATTGGTTGTTAGCTCCGCGCACACGCGTCTCTGATACGATACTCGTCTCGTAAGATGCGCAAAACGATCCCCACTCGTTGCCCCAGCGCTCAACATCAGCGCTACTTTGTACTATAGTATTGCCGATCGATAGTCTACTAATAATATCGCCTATCAATAGATTCGACAGTATCAAATATACAATATCATACACCGTGAATTTTTACTGGTATTCATTCCGCAGCGTAAAGAATCGGTCTCAATATTGCGATCCATGTAAGCCAAAATAATGACTAATTTACAAATTGTGAGAAATGAGACTCGACATCGACGAGAAACAGTAGTAACCCCGGGCGCCATCGCGTGCGCGGGGTGAACGACCGCGGCGCGCGGTCAGCGGTACATCTAACAGACAAGTGAGTAACTATTGTTTTTCACGCTTTCGAGTTGGTGAATATTTTTTTCAAAAGTTTACTTCGTGAATCAAGATTACTGGTACCTTATGGTTCTGCTCGGAAATTCAAACGGTAAAAATTCACGGGTATATTTTACCTGCTAACAGCTTTATTCCCTGGTTCGTATATTTGATTCTCAATCATAATTTGCAACTGCTCAGTTATCATTCCCCGCTGAACGCTGTACTGGGGCGGAACGTTGAACTTTCCGCTACCATCATATTCATCCAATATCGCCTCCACTGAAAATGTTTAAAGCAAAATATATTTTAAAACATTTGTTTTCTCTTATTATCATATCTGCTCATTTTTTATCCATATTATGTAGAATAATAGTTTTTAAAGATGATTAGAAATACAATTTTAGACAACATCACATCCGTTGCTCCGATCCTATGGTAAGGACTAGGGGTAGTAGCTAAAGCAGTTGTGGTATAAAAATCAGAAATAATGATGGTACCACAGCACTGCTCTGACTGGAAACAATTTAGGAAAGTTTATTTAATATCATAATAAAAGCAAATTGCCATATACATATGTATGACAGAGCATCTAAGAGAATAGAGCTAGTATTCCAGACTCAGTAGCATGCAGCACTACTGGTTATATATTCTGTATGAGTTAGTGTGCAGCAGTTCTGCCGCTGCATTGCTGCGTAGCTCGGAATGTAATCTCATAGAGAACATATGGGGACCAGTAGTGTTACAGAAGCACTGCTGCGTGCTGCTGAGTTTGGAATCATACCTTAAATCAAGCATTTGACTGATTTCTCTTTGGTTGTATTTTTATTATCAGAACTAGGTTTGTATGGAAAGATGAGTCTGAAAAGTTACACTTTCACATCACTTAATGATACAAGGTTTTCTTACATTTTTGATACAAGGTCCTGACTTTGAGACCTTGACACCTGTTGTTCATTTAAATTTCATTTATGCATTTGCTTTTACCAATGTTACAAGAGTAGGCTTAAAGCTAGGACATTAAATTTGGACCCTGTTGGGCACAGCAAACAACTATGGCATAAATTTTATTAAATTCGTTTATAAATTAAAACATAAATAGACTTTTTCTGTGAGGCTGTCCTTAGTTAATAATAATAAAAACAAGTATTCATATTTGCAATAGCAATAGATCTAACAAACTATGTGATAAATTATTCAAATAGTTAACTATCTAGATGCATTAACTGTAAAGTGTAATTTTAGTTGATGTCAAAGTCAAATATTTATTTATTTTTATTTACCATCTTTTATTTACATAAAAGTTTTTACCTACCCTCGATTATAATTGGACGTAGTTTAACTTAAAGGACTCAACCCACACGAAGTCACTTTTGAGATATGATTTTTTAAAGTTCCGATGTGTATTCTTCTGTGATAAAGCAAGTAATCATTTGAAAGTTACATTAAATTAAAGGTAAAAAATACAAACTTTTTATGGATTAACTCTATAGAATCATTTCGTACATAGTTTGTTAGATATTTCATGAAATATGGCTTTGAGTCCTTTCGGCTAATTGAATATTTGCATGAAGTGACCCTTATTTACGTTTCGCTGAAAAGACTCAGGTTTGGAAACTTCTTAAAATAAATGACAAAATTATATAAAATGAAAAAATATATAAGAAATAAGGATCAGTAGCCCGCTTGCCGCGCTTTCCCCGGTGGGCTCTTGGGTGGATTTTGATAATAAGTCAGCCAAATGTACAGCCATAGTCGCGGCCTGGAACTGAAGTTTTTCTGTGGCCCTAATGTCGACTGGCAGCCCTCTATTTTCGGAAGTTGCTATCTGCAGTCTGCGATGCGGCGATGCCACTTATTGGTGGCACTCTTTAAAAGAAAGCAATGCATTGGTGATCCTGCAAAATATCGGTTTTTCGTTCCGCCTGCTTGCAAGCTCGCTGAGAGTATCTTCGGCATCGTGGTAAGCGTTCCTCCCTAATTGTATATGAGGGAGTAGAGAGACACCTCCTCGAAGTATACTTCTAGGCTACAAAAACCTTATAAACCCACAATTCACAAGGCAAAAAGCCAGACAGAGAAATTCATAGGTGACCTTAATTGTGACCCATGTGGATGCCCATGCTGAGTCGTGCGCAAGAAGATGTTAATATGTTACCATATTCTTGGAAATAAATAATTTGATTTGATTTTGATTTTGATTTGGTTTGATTTGATTTGATAAGCTGTGCACTCCCAATTCTCAGATTCTTACCGGTATAGTAGCTGGTCTATTCCCAGGGTAAGAGTCCTCCCACTAGTTTCATTAGACTCCATCTGTACAGAATGAGCTGGTCCAAAATATCTTTCCAACTAACAGGGTAGGAACTAGGCGGCATAATACTGCGCCCTGAGGCCAAAAAGACTCAAATGGTGTCCCTGATTGTGTGTTAGCGTTAGCGTCAGACTCAGAACCCCTTAGAAATCACCTGATAGGAATGTTTAATAAGTGTTTTAAATCTGGTCGCTTCCCTTAAATCTGAAAGGATGGTCAGTTAGTTTTTCTCTGTAAAGAAGGGAGACCGGCGAACACTCCCTCCAGATATCGCCCGATTGTCTTACTCGATGAGATAGCTAAGATATTTAAAAGAGTTTCAGCCCATCCTTGAAGAATGGGTAAACCGCTGCCACAGGCAGAATAAACATTGCCTTGCCAGCATTTAACCTTTTTCGTCGCTTTTATTTTCGTCATTTAATAGTATTCTGACAACTCTTTTCATCTTTGGATTCTGTCGCCACTTTTACTTGATGTAACCTGCACAAGCACTCGTGATAAATACACTCGCTACTGTGGCTTAGATGACTAACTTTATAATCTCCAAAGATAAAGGGTTGCTTCTTCATAAAATGTAAAATAGCCTCAAATAAAATAGGAACGGCTCTCCTATAATGGAACTTGAGAACGGCTGAACCGGTTTTCATGGTTTATTTTCGAATTCGTCTCCACCCTGAATAGTAGGATAAATAAATAAATATTGGAAAGCCTGCCGAAAAAAAACTGGCGGTTAGAAGTTCGCCGGGTCAGCTAGTTGATTATATTTCATACAGCCAATATACGAAATAAATTTTTGATATAATAACGTTGTATTATTAATTAGTTTATAATCGTTATTTTAAATATTAATAATATTTACCACAAACAAAATACATATAAACTAAGTCTGAATTATTTTTCTGAATGAATTTATGACTCTCGTTATTTTAAATTTAATTTAACTGAAATGATAGATTGTATGGGTTTTTTAAGTTAAATAATAATGCGGAGTCTTTAATACATAATCATTTTATCAGAACTAACCCAGGCAGTTTGAGTCTTTACAGCTGAATAAAAGTACGGAGCTTTTAATAGATGATCATTTTATTAGAAGTGACTCAGGCAGTTTGAGTCCTTTTAGCTAAATAAGTATGATGCTTACTCCTTAAGAATTATATTTATCTAAAACGACTTAGATGGTTTGAGGCTATTAAGCTGTATTAAAATGACATGTCTTCAAACATGTGGGTTGAGTCCATGTATTTAAAAAATATACTTATAGTGCGTTTATTGCTATGATTTTTTCTGGTATGAAAGACCTACCCATAAAGGTTATTTTGGCATGCATAACTCATTTTTGACCAAAATGTGGATTGAGTCCTTTCTGCTAAACTACGTCCAATTAATATAATATCTAAAAACAGCCAGACAAATAATCAGCATGAGCGTAATAGACAACAATCATATAAATAAACGTAGAACCTTGCCTACCTATTATTAATAATACTTATACAAAATACTGACATAATTTTGTATTTTATTTTTACTCACAATGGGGATGACTATAATCTCGTAAATGTGTCGGGTTCCTTCTGAAGCAATTCTCGCGATAGCTACATTCTTTTCGTACTCTTTTAGTCGTCTTTCTTTCTAAAAATCAAGAAAAACAAGAATTAGAACACAAAAAGTTTTTTCTAAAATTTTAACACTGAAATTCGTTTTTTTTACCAATTCTCGGGTTCGTACGCTTACTTGGCGTACTCATATTGGAATACGACTTGTCCGATTGGATAAATGATTATTATCAATGCTTGTTTTGCAAATTTTAGTGTAAAACGCGGTTGTTTTTAATTCTCAACTTGAAAACTTTTCGACCGACATCACCTCCACAACGCATTTCACTTGACAGCTTGACAGCTGTGCTTGATGACAGTTAATACGTGTTTTCCGAATGTAACTGATCTCGATATTCGCGATTTTAGCGGGCTTTTTTATTCAAGTAATAATTAAACCAACCAATGCCACGTTCTGATTTGGTCGTAATCGGGTGGTTTTTACGTAATTATTAGTTATTTCTTGACTGGTTTCCAAGGTACTGGGGTGGTCAAGTAATTTATGTGTACTAAATGCTCTAAGTGCACTAATGATCATTCATTATCATCTGGGTACCTATCTGTGTCCCACCACCATGCATTTATGTGATGCACGAGTCCCATGCATGCATGGAAGCGAAGCGATGGAGCACTATGCGAAGAACTAGAGTGACTACTACTAAATTCATGCATGCATAAAATAGTCTGTGGTCACTACTACTATCACGGCACAGATTAACTGTCACTCACAGAGTACATTTTCTGTCACACAGAACAGCGGAGCGTAGCGAGTCTTGTGTTCTGTGATCTGAGTCAGAGGAGCATACTCTGTTTAGAGGTGTCAGAGAGTACTTTTTAGAGATGGGTTATACTAGGTAAATTTGATTCTAGGTGCACCTATTTCTAGTATTTATTAATACTCATTCCAAATACCTATTCCACCTAGTACGTAGTAATTTAGCATACTTGACGCGACTAGTGCGGACTAATCCACGTAATATGACTTTAAAATACAATTTTCTTTGAAAAGATACAACCGTAGTATGAATAAAGCAATTTGAAATTGAATAATAATGTTTTTGCTGGCTGTTGATTGATTGATATCCTACCTTCATACTTCAACAGGCTTAGGACTGTCAACTTAAAAGTTGGCGTATTTAAAAGATATCAATTTCATAAAAATATAACAAGGAGTGAGCTGGATGAGTGAGAACAAAAATTAAAATATTCAGAACCTTACCTGTGTAGGTACTAATAGAGTTTAAATTACGTAATACATCAAACACCTATTCCTATCTCACACCTGCCTGTACAGTCGTACATTAACATGAATAGGGTTTGACTACGTTTGTGTGCGTTTGCTTCGTCGCGCTCAAATTTGTTTGGTCAGACAGAGACGGAGTGAATCTCTACGTTCGCACATAAGCTTAGCGAGAAATACTCGGTGCGCGTAATACACGACTACGGATTACGCAATAATAACCTCTATTACTTTGATGGTAGGGTCGGAAATCGTGTAATTTATAAAATACTAGGTGGATCAAGTATTAAAAAAATTGCAATAGGTGCCGCCGCTTAGTTCTGTAAAATACCTAGTGTGTGGATCTGTTCTAGTAAATACGTCTCATCTCTAGTACTTTTGTTTATATCTGTCACTTTTTTTTATCGCCGGCTGGCTGCGGTGGTGTGGAATTTCTTGTTTACTATTCTGCGAGTTCGGTTTGAGATAATATTTATCCCTCGTATTTGTATCGTTCACTGTTGATACCTTTCAAAACCAGGTAATTATCCTTTACATTAGTCTATTATTGACACTCATTTTTAGTAAATAACCAACGAAAAGTACAATGTACCTAATGTATCATGTTTCAATTCAATCAACTTTGTCGCAGACCGCAAAACAATAAAAAACATGGACGACCCATTCGTATCCTGTCCTTACGAATCGTCTCATCGCGTCCCACGTTCGCGTTTGCAAGCTCACATCGTTAAATGCCAAAAAAAGTATCCGGACCTAAAAATATGCCCGTACAATGCTACACATCGATTTCCAGAAGAAGAAATGAAGTTCCACCTAGTGGATTGTCCTGCTAAAGCTGCGATTTTCCCTGAGGATAAACCACCGAAGCTCACAGGAGCTTTGACAACTCCTAAACCGATCTTGCAGAAAGAATACCTACCGGAGACTGACCCTAATCATGAAATTTGGGATGATTAGAATAGAATGTATTTTAGTTCTAAGTATTATAAAAAGTAGGCAAAACAATGATTTTATTAAGAAAAATGTATGTTTATGTTCATTGATTAGATTTTTAATTGAGCTAGACAGTCATTAGTATCTATGGGCTTCCAATTTTGAAATCTCAACCTAAATACTGGTACAAATTCCGATACTGGGCACTATTCAAAATAGTCTTTATACTTAATTAAATTAATATAAAACCTGTCTGCTAGTAGGAATTCCATGTAAGCTATTAACCTATTACTTAGACACAGTTTGTTTTTAAATGTGTAATGATGGCATTTTATTTTCTTCGATAGGGCATTTACAATAGGCCATCACTCTTACTTACTGGGCTAGGAAGGTCATAAAACTTTAAAAAAGTACAAACTTAACAGGAGTGTAAAGTCTAAACTAGTGTTGCCGCGAATACTCGCTATTATTCGGTATTCGGCATTACTCGTCATTTTTTTTGTTATTCGTCGAATACCGAATAACAATGTCTATTATTCGACATTCACCGAATATTTAAAAAAACTATTAAGTTAAAAAAAACACTTTTTTTTAAGCAACAAACACGAGGTATTCCCTTTGAGGTATAATGTACAAGCGTACTAGAGAACACATCTCTAACTTAATGTTTCAGCCAAGCATTGTAGTATTTGAACAATCAAGAAGCAGTTTTGACATCTTCAATTATTGACACTGACTGAAGCTTTGTAGTCCAGTGGACTACAATGTTTGGCTGAAATATTTAGTTAGAGATGTGTTCTCTAATACGCTAGTACATTATACCTCAATGGGTATTATTCCCCTTAAAATAGTTATGTACAGGAAAAGGGTTGCCAGCATTTCACAATGTAAATCAGTATAATAAGAAATTGATATTTATACTTTATTTTCTTTTCTCATACATAATCTTGAAAAGGTTAAAGATTACAGCTGTAGGCAAGTATATGATCCTACAAACGTGATATTATTTATTATTTGATAAGAAATTTATATTTTTTATGTTACTTTCTTTATGTCGAATAATAATAGCGAGTTATTCGACTATTCGCCATAGGGAATGGCGATTAATCGGTATTCGACTATTCGCTATAACAACTATTCGCGGCATCTCTAGTCTAAACCATCTTAAAAGTAATAACCTACTATTCATTTAACAGAAAATCCTTTATTCTAACTGTTCATTGATGTTTTTACATAGATATTTCTGTAAAAGACATGCAACGATTGTTTTTTATATTGGACAGCATTTTGACATTGAATTTTGTAAGTAATAGGGCACTGGGTCAGTCCAGTAAATTCAGTAACAGATTTTTAGCAAATCTATAGTACATAACACAGTATTCCTTGTCCTTATACATAATTATATTTACCAAAGCCACCACCAATTTCGTGATTCATTCCACATATTCATTACTATTTAAGAAAATTGTTATTGTACCTAGGTACTTAGTGCCTTTATTTTAAGCAATTAAATACTTTGAAAGTATATTGACCATGTATTTACTCATAAGAAATATTTTAAGTGTCTTCAAATTTATGCTGCACTGGCATAACTAATTAATATTTTAAAGCATAGATGTAGCCTACTTCCACCCACAAAGGTGCAAAGACAACCTGGTAAAGGTTGCAGGAAGCTGCTGAATGCAGACCGTGCGCAACCAGACAAGCTGGAAGTCACTGGGTTAGGCCTATGTTCAGCAGTGGACTGGACATCCTATGGCTGAAACGATAATGACACAGTACATATATCGGGTGTAAAAAAAGGCTTCACCAAGCCGAATACCACATATTCTACGTATTATTACGATCATTTTTTTCTTTTACACTATACCTGGGAAATGACGGGTTACAGAGTTATTGACAGTCAAAGTTATAATTTTTTTTCAAAGATTTTTACAAACTTGACTTCTGTTTGATAATACTAAACTTTTTTACAAAGAAACATGATAAAAATTTTCAGTGCTTCTTTCATAAAAGGCCTTTAAAGGGCACAGCCGGCAATGAATCGTGCGCAGTGCTCTCGCGCCACCCGCTCGCCCGCCGACCGCTTACACACACAGGCATAGTCTGTGGCGTGCGCGCTATACATTGCGGGTTAGAAATAAGTTTTTTTTTTTGATACCCAAAAATGAAAGTCATTTCCCAGCAATTATTTTTTTTGCATTCTACTTGGTTTTATCTATAGAATTCGTGGTTTAAGGCTTCGTTAAGCCTTTTTTTACACCCTGTATACTGTGATAATGATCTAAAAACGATAAGTAGTGAGATACACTAGTGCTACAGCAGTGCTTTACCACTATTAATATGTATGTTTGTCACAAGTTAAGCTTCATACAAGTAGCGGCACGGATGTTGAGCGCTGGGCGAAGGATGCGCAGAAGACCATTACGATTACTGCCGGCCAGGATTGGTTGTTAGCTCCGCGCACACGCGTCTCTGATACGATGCTCCTCTAGTAAGATGTGAAAAGCGAGCGCTCAATATCTCGCTCACGGGCACAAAGTGTTCCATAATTTTGTGTCCATGAACCATTGAGGTATAATGTACTAGAGAACGCATCTTGAACTAAATGTTTCAGCCAATCATTGTAGTCCAGTGGACTACAAAGCTTCAGTCAGTGTCAATAATTGAAGTTGTCAAAACTGCTTCTTGATTTTTTAATCAATGAATTTGTAGTCCACTAGACTACAATGCTTGGCTGAAACATTTAGTTCGAGATGTGTTCTCTAGTACGCTAGTACATTATACCTCAATGCCATGAACCATGTTAATTTGTGCGTTTCTCTATAAGGCATTGTATGAAGTTCTTCAGATACCTATTGTTTATTCTGTAGTTTTACTCCGCCAATTTGAAGGCGCCATAAGGGTATGAAAATAAAACATATTTTTCTATTAATTTAGTTTATTATTTACCCCTAATAACTAGACTAATGCTGTCTTATTAATAAAAATGTTGACAATATTTTAACCATGGCCAAAGTTAAGACAACCAATTTTAAATGTAATAAATTAGTATATTTTTTTCTCTGTGGTATAACGCTTAGAGCATTCAGGTTGAATGCTTTAAGGTATAACCATAGAGAAAAAATAATAACGTTTAAAGACATGTCAAAGCTGACATTTAAAATTGTGAAATCCATAGACCAATCTTAGTATTCTTAGTGTAAAACTTCGAGAATATTATTTACCCTTTCGATGCCTTAAATCTAATATATCAATCAAAGATTGCGCCATCCACAAATGCAATTTCCTTCATTATATCGGGTTTAAAAAAAGGCTAAACGAAGCCGAATACCACATATTCTACGGATTATTACGATCATTTTTTTCTTTTACACTATACCTGGGAAATGACGGGTTACCGAGTTATTGACAGTCAAAGTTACAATTTTTTTTCAAAGATTTTTACAAAATGACTTCTGTTTGATAATACTACACTTTTTTACAAAGAAACATGATCCGCTTACACACACAGGCATAGTCTGGCGTGCGCGCTATACATTGCGGGTTAGAAATAAGTTGTTTTTTTTTATACCCAAAAATAAAAGTCA
The DNA here is from genome assembly GCA_950371115.1 of Anania fuscalis. Classification (NCBI taxonomy): domain Eukaryota; kingdom Metazoa; phylum Arthropoda; class Insecta; order Lepidoptera; family Crambidae; genus Anania; species Anania fuscalis. The sequence continues at coordinate 3,560,264 of OX493352.1, forward strand.
TTTCCCAGCAATATTTTTTTTTTCATTCTACTTGGTTTAATGTATAGAATTCGTGGTTTAAGGCTTCGTTAAGCCTTTTTTTACACCTTGTATATTTGACATCATCAATACACTGCCCCGATCCTAGATCAGTAGCTTGTGTTATAGAAATCAGAAAGAACGACAGTACCACAACACCCAGATCAGATACAACAGATTTTTTTTCTACATTGACCAATCAGGATTTGAACCTGGGACCTCGGAGATGGCAACTCCAAGTCTGTTAGCGCACGAAGGGTTCCCTACCATTATCTATAAAAACGACAAATAAAACATGTCTGTTGTATGGGGAGCCCCCATTAAACAAATATTTTATTGTTTTTTAGTATTTGTTGTTATAGCTAGCGGCAACAGAAATTCATCATCTGTGAAAATTTCAACTGTCTAACTATCACGGCTCATGAGATCAGCCTGGTGACAGACAGCGGAGTCTTATTAATATGGTCCCGTTTTAGCCTTTGGGCGTGGAACCCTTAAGACGCTTTGCAGACGGCGGGGCAGGCCGGGCCGGTCTGACTAGAAGCAAAAAAGACCGCGTCTGCCCTCGCCGCGAACACAAACCGCGCCGCCAGTGCCCGCCGGGCAGCTGCGGCGCGGTCTTTTTGTCCTCCGTGTGCCTTGGCAGTATAGGATTCCCTTTGCGCTATCGTTCGCGGTATCGTGATATTGACCGGGACCGGCCCGCCCCGCCGTCTGCAAAACGCCTAAAAGGTAAATGACCTTTGCATCTGTCAAAATTTGTTTTTTATTTAGGTTTAACAACTTTATTTCTCTTATTAATTCACTTACAGAGAAAAAACAATAGATAAACTGACTAACGTAACGAAAATAACCAATACTTAACAATATTATTATCATAAATTAATATTGACCATATCATTGATTAATAAATTTGACCTTCAACTATTGACGATCGTGTAAAGCCGTTATTCGGTTTGGCTGGGGGTGGCCGCTCTTAGGGACTTCTCCAAATTCTTCAGAGAAGGTGTGATGTTGCTTCCTAAGTCTTCTACTACACTCGAAAGATACACTGGAATGAAAATAACTTTATTTAAAGCAGATTTTTCGAACTCGGGCCGGGAGGCGTAGTGTTGGTAGGCCCCCCACAAGGTGGACCGACGATCTGGTGAAGGTCGCGGGAAGCCGCTGCATGCGGTTGGCACAGGACCGGTCTTTGTGGTAATCCTTGGGGGAGGCCTATGTCCAGCAGTGGACGTCTTTCGGCTGATGGATGGATGGAAAGCAGATTTTTCAATAGCTAGATTACGACGAAAAAGTTTGACACGTTGTTGTCAGTTTTGGTCTTTTGGTAAAAAAATGTGTCAAATAGTCAATTTTATTTGTCGGTGGAGTTTGAAAAATCGGACCTAAACATTTAATATTATGGTTGAAAAAGTAACTGTATGTATACCTTTAAGGTAAAAATACTGAACTGATTTTGATGAAATCGGGTAAAGAGAAAACTTGAGAGACTAATTTTTTTGTTTAAAACGATATAGAAAATGAAATTAATGTTACAGATACTTTAAAATATTGTATTTCGTAGGAGACTGGTGTATCATGGTATACCTTATACAAGTAGGTTCAGAGAACCCTAAAGACAGACATAGATAGATACTCTTTACCCCAATAAAAAAAGTTACATTTGATATTTACATAATGATGTACAATTTGGGCGGTATTATCGCTAAAAAGCGATCTCTTTCAGACAACCTTCGGCAGAGGACAACTACAAAGAAAGGGGAAAGTGTTGCAAAGTGACCTAGGTTTTTGCGATTTCGATTTCGGTCTCATATTAAAGGTGAAAAAACCTCATAAGAATGAAATCCGATTTTATACAGGGTTGTTTGAAAAACAACAACAACCTCGCACGACTAGATAGCTAACATCATAAACAACAACATTTGTTCTACGAGTTTTATCATAACTCAATATATTAATTAAAACTGATTTTCCAAGCTTTTATTGTACTGTCGTGACATTTGTAAGTCTATGTTCCATTAAACCACGAAAAGGTGAAGCGCGCGATGCGATGCGCACAGAGATAAGAACATTCAGATGAAAAATCAAATTGATATTTATTTTTGTATGAAAGTAAAATGTGTAAAATCGTCAAAAGTCACGTGACGTGCTCGGTAGCTTAGTTGGTAAAGCACTCGCCCGGCATGCGATGGGACGTGGGTTCGAGTCCCACCTGAGGTCGATTATTTTTTTCAAGTGTTATTTATCTTCAATTAAACCTTGCATGGAATTGCTAAAAATAAAACTTTTCAATGATCAAAAGTAGTAGAACAAATGTTGTTTATGATGTTAGCTACCTAGTCTTGCGAATAATTTTTCGGCAAAGTATAGACTTCAAAAACGTTAACACCCTAATTTTATTATATAACGCTTATGTTAGATCTCAGTTGGAGTATGCATCAGTAGTGTGGAATCCTCAATATTCAAAGTACATAGACCTTATAGAGCGCATTCAAAATAAATTCATTAGACGTTTAAGATATTGATTTAAAAATTATGAATTAGATAAGCTCCAATCTTTGGAAACCCGCTGAGAGCAAAGGGATCAACTATTTTTGTACAAAATTGTTAATAATATAGTTGATAGCCCCTATCTGCTAAGCAAATATTTTTTTAAATGTACCAAATTTCGCACTCGACAGAAGAGCACTTTTGATGTACCCATTTGTAGAACTAGATACCGTAGAAATAGTTTTATTATAAGAGCCACAGGCAATTACAACTCTAAATTCTGTCACATAGACATTTTTAATGAGCGGTTGATACGGTTTCGTCATCGCCTGAGATCCACTTAGAGTATTTCAGTCTTTTTTCAGTCTTTTTTGGGCCCGCTAGATTTTAATTTTAATAAAAACCTACACTAATTATTATTTGCTTGCTTGCTGTTTTTCGTATTTTGTCTCCATATTGGCAAAACTGTATTAATTAGCGTTGGAAACTTAAAATGCTAGTGTATGATTAATTTTTAAGCTCAACGAAATATTGTAAAGCTGTTTGTTTCCTGAATAAAGAAAAATAAATAAAATAAAATAACCCTGTATATTTTAAGAAGTTTAATAACGTACCAATATCAGTTAGACACCGTTTCGTTCCCAGAGCGTCCATGTTGCGAATATTCAGTATCTTCTCGGCGTAGACGTCGCATGTGTGTGTGCAGACCTTAACAAATACATCTTATTTAACTTGCAATAAATAATAAATATTGGACAACATCACATACATTGCTCTGATCTTAAGGTAAGTAGCTAAAGCACTTGTGTTATAGAAATCAGAAACAACGACGGTACCACAACACCCAGACCCGAGACAATGTAGAAAAGTTCGTTTTCTACATTGACCCGACCGGCGATCGAACCCGGAACCTCAGAGATGGCGGCGCCATATAGTCCGGCGTGGTCGCCTCTCGGCTACAGAGGTAGTCGTATGCAATGATATCACAACTAGCGGCACCGATCTTGAGCGTTAGGCGAAAGATGCGCAGAAGACCATTATTATTACGTGATTGGCTAGTTGCGCGCCTGCACTGCCGGCCGGGATTGGTTGTTAGCTCCGCGCACACGCGTCTCTGATACGATGATCATCTCGTAAGATGCGCAAAGCGATCCCCACTTTTTGCCCCAGCGCACAAACGGGTAATGCAAAGCTTGTTTTAAAAAAATAAATAAACAAGCTGTTATCAGATCAATCAAGACGAATTAAGGACAGTAATAATTAATAAAAGCTTGTAAAATATGATTTTAAATAGTATTAAAAAAGTAAAAATGAAAACAAACTATGGGGAACTCATTTAGACATTACAAATATAAAGCAAACTTAGAAATCTGTACAATTGCCCATTGAAGATAACTGAAAATTCAGTGTTGCCATCCTTACCTCGGACAGAAACTGCCATGGCGCCTGTTTCTCTGATAAATGCATTTCCAAATGCTGCGGCAGAGTCATCAGGTACTGGCCAATCTGCGAAGAAAACATACTTTGAACGGGTGCCACATAGATATTCATTTTTGTTGACCTTACACGACCTTTACCCTTCATCACCAGCCTATATCAGTCCACTGCTGGACACAGGCCTCTCCAAAAGGAGGATTTTGCCATAATCGCCACGCTTGGCAGGCGTGTTGGCGATCGCAGTTTGGCCAATGGTGGAGAGGAGACGCTGCTGCCCGTCTTCTTGTGGCGGTTCTCCTGTAGTCGCCTCTTACGACACCCATAGGGAGAGAAGGGTGGTGCAATGCTTTAAACGTGCCGGCACCACACGACACTGCCGGCACCACACGACACCCTTATTCCCTAAAAATTAGCAATCAGCAATAATCGCGCATTCATCGCCCGATTGATGCTGTGTCAAAACTTCAAAAGCTATGGGCAGCACTGACAGTAGATTGCTTTGTTTTTTGCTGTCAATTTGCTATTTTAAAGCCAGAATTTGATAATTTTATCGCTTTGCTTTTGCAAGATACGGAATCAGGGTACTTGTCTCTATTATACTTTAAGCCCCGACAACTGGTAAGTTGGCGGATAATGAAAATAAGATTACTAAGATGAAAAATGATTTCAATCTTGATACCCATTTCAATTGACAATTATAATCACTATAATTGTCAATTGAAATGTCACAGAACTCATGCTTATCTTTATACACTATTCAAGTAAAACTTTAACTAATCTGTGTGGTGTTATTTATTTATTTAAAACTTTATTGCACAAACCTACAATAAGTGTGTAGTGGGCGGACTTAATGCTTGAAGCAATCTCTGCCAGTCAACCATTGAGTCATGCAGAAAGCTTGCAAAGGGTAAGATATAGCAAAAAAGTTAAATAATTAAGGCAACAATAATTCATATAAAAAAAATAGTTTTAGTGACCTAAAGGCGCATTGTTAGTTAACATAAATTGTATCCATTGAATAAAACTATGTGCTGTGTGGTGCCGGCACTTTAAAAGAATTGCACCACCCCTTCTCTTCCTATGGGTGTCGTAAGAGGCGACTACAGGAGAACCGCCACAAGAAGACGGGCAGCAGCGTCTCCTCTCCACCATTGGCCAAACTGCGATCGCCAACCCGCCTGCCAAGCGTGGCGATTATGGCAAAATCCTCCTTTTGGAGAGGCCTGTGTCCAGCAGTGGACTGATATAGGCTGGTGATGTGATGATGTGATGAATAATACTATTACAGTACTCACCTCAGTAATGTACTCCTGGGGTGACAGAGCGAAGTCTGGCAGGTCAGTGGACAATGCATCGTTGTTGTTCCACACTGGGAGTTGTGGGATTTTGTCTGCGAACAACGAGAATGTTCAGTTAACTACTGCATACAAAGGTAGGGCGCTGTTTACATGCTACCCCTACTCTACTACTGTATTCCTCCCATAGAAATACATTCTTTGTATTCACAAATACCGACATTCCCTTTGTTAAAAAATAATCCTACCGGCTGCGCCATGTTTATGCAGCAGGTCAATTAAACACCAGAACCAATTAACGACGAATCTGTTGAGCACAAGACCTACTCCCCATACAGATACATTATTTGTATTCACAAATACCGACCGACAGGCGTGTGCATATTTTAGCTTGTTTATATTGTTATATTCCGCTAAACAGGATGTCAAAATTCACCTTGCCAATACTCATATTCATATTCATTTATTGCGTCATAAGTGTATACATAAGGTGTTACATTGTGTGAGATCTTACTTATGGACCCTGTAAGGGTATTGCATTCTTATTTATATCTACAAATACAATATTACTATTATTATTATTTAATTATAAAATCGTCATATTTAAAATTCAAAAGAAAAACAGTCGCATTAAATTCGTTCAATAAAATAAATAAAAGTAAAAGTATATAATGTCAAGAAGTAATACACGAGATTCATCTAAACTAAGATTCAATTTAATTACAGAAGAGGATCACGCAGGTTAATACAGTATGTCAAGTAGGTATAGTTTTTGTGTGGAGGGTAGACCAACATTTTTTATCACTCACCATAAAGATAGGCCGCCCCTGGGGCGATGCCTCTGAGTGGTATTCCTTACATAGCTCATTCAATTTCATTCCCTCCCTACTCGACCGCATCCCCCCCCTACACAGTCCCCCCTACCAATCAAATCTCCTCTCCGACTATTGTCAGTTACTACCACTCACCAAGTCGTAGTCCCCCCTTCACTTATCGGTCACATCTATCGCCCACTCAACGAGTCACCGTCCAGAGTACGGGGAGACTGGGGGTTTTGGCATTCACCTAGTCTATTTACCATCCGATAGGCGATATGTAGTCCCGAAGCGGTGGTAGGACGACGCTATATTTTTTTAAACATTTGTATAAGAGAATAAGGTTAGCTTTACACATAATCGGATCGGCTTATTCGCTTCAGCAGTATTTGTCTTATAACAAAGCCGACCCAGGGGCGTGCAGTGCATATAGGCAATAAGGCAGTGCCTACCTGAATATTAAATGAAGTAGGCAGTAGGTAATTATAAATGTGTTTTCAGCAATCTTACACATTAGTAAATATTTTCTGGCTACCTCGAAATAAAACCGATGCCCGCCACTGAGCCGACCTGAAGCATCTACTACATTTTATTCATCTACACATATTCATTTCTGTCGCCCGGCTTTGCCTGCTAGTTCCGAACATGTGTGTAGAAACCCTAAGTGCCTTCGACTCACCCAGTTGCGCGTCGACGGGGTTCCTGAGTACGGCCCTGGCGAGCCCCTTCAGCTGGTCCCTGGTGCGGCGCAGCGCCGCGGCCGAGGGGCAGGGCGCGGCCCTGAGCGCGCCCAGGCGCAGCCGCGCCTCACTCTCCAGGAGGAGGGTCGGGAGGTCCGATAGTATGTCGGGGTCGATCGGCTCTGGAATTTATAAATATAAATGGTGTTTTATGTTAACATTTGAGTACTTGAGAAGTTTGCTTTAGACCATGTTCCATGTTTATGGACTTGGAAAATACCTTTGGCCAGCAGTGGGAGACCATAGGTAAAAAACCGGCCAAGTGCGAGTTGTACTCGCGTGGAGAGGGTTTCGTATAATGCCAAAGTCAAATTTGTGCATATCCTTGCCGCTTTATTTTCAATTGATAAAAATAGAATAGAATAGAATAGAAAAAGATTTGTTTGACACACACAGAATACAAAAGGAAAAAACATTTACAGGATAATAAAAAGCAATATGTGTCAAATATTCTATGTTCAACAGTGAACATCCTATAGCTGAAATGATGATGATGACTGACTCCTTATAGCTTGCTAGTCCGGCGGCGGCGTCTAACAGAGCGGGGGCGGGGACCATGGATAAAATGATGAGGATGATGACCGACCCTCATCCCTGAGGGCTTCGTAAGAAGCACTAACTATACTTTATTCAGCTGTGGCCGTCCCAGGGAACGAAGCGCTTAGTACTCTATGTTCAGCAGTGGACGTCCTATAGCTAAAATGATGATAATGATGGTGACTGACCCTCGTCCTTATGGCTTGCTAGTCCGGAGGCGACGTCTAACAGACCGGCGGCGGGGACCATGGCTGAAATGATGATGATGGTAACTGACCATCATCCCTAAGGCGTTCTTATGAAGCACTAAGTACAGCAAGTTGTTCCGAAGCAGTAATAGGGGAAAAAAATGGGACGTTTAAAAGCGCTTAGTTTCAGCCTATTTACAGAAATAAATTTGTTTTATTGGTTTTACTGACCCTCGTCCATAAAGCCTGTCCCAGACAGGAAACGGCCTGAGGAGGTGGCTTACCGCAGACCGTGGCTCTAGCCACTATTTATTTACACTGCCGCGGCTGTGGCTCAGCTCAGTTCAGCGCTACTAATCTATGTAGTTTTAGCTGTCCGGGCCTAATACACAGAAACTGTTGTTAACATACTAAATCTATGGTACCAGTAAAAAAATAAATAAATATTTAACAGCAGTGGCCGTTTTATTAACCCCCGACGCAAAAAGAGAAGGGTGTTATAAGTTTAACGTGTGTATCTGTCTGTGGTATCGTAGCTCCCAAACGGATGAACCGATTTTTGTTTAGTTTTTTAACTGAAATGATGATGACGATGATGACTAGCTCGACATTGTCCCGAAGCAGTGGTAGAGAAAAAACAATGGCGCGTGTAAAAGAGCTTAGTTAAAACCTATTTGCAGAAATAACTTGGTTTTATTGGTTTTACTGACCCTTGTCCTTAAGGCTGGCTAGTCCAGCGGCGGTGTCTAACAGAGCGGCGGAGAACGAAGCGCTTAGTACGCTATATTCAGCAGTGGACGTCCTATGGCTGAAATGATGGTTGAAATAATAATGATGACTGACCTTCATCCTTTAGGCTGGCTAGTCCGGCGGCGGCGTCTAACAGAGCGGCGGCGGCGGCGGCGGCGGCGAGCGCGGCGGGGAACGAAGCGCTAAGTACGCCGGGCGCGCGGCCGGCCGTTACTGCCGATAGAAATGATGTCTCGATGCGACGCCCGTGAGACGATATTAGGTTCGATAAAGCTGATACGAAGTTCTGGGGATTGAATACGGTTGTTACGATTACGACCCACTAATTTTTAAAATAATATTGGACAACATCACCTACATTGCTCTGATCCTATGGTAAGTAGCTAAAGCACTTATGTTATAGAAATCAGAAACAACGACGGTACCACAACACCCAGACCCGAGACAATATAGAAAAGTTCGTTTTCTACATTGACCCGACCGGGAATCGAACCCGGAACCTCAGAGATGGCTGCGCCATAGTCCTCGCCTCTCGGCTACGGAGGTCGTCGCAATGCGGTACATTGAGAAACAGGCCCATAATGTAATGTTTCAGCACAGTTGCTCTTAAATTGACTCTTATAACACCGTTTATAGTTTCATAATTCATCATATTACGCACTTGTGCTGTAATAACATTATAGCACTAGTGCGGTAATGTTTTTTTCAACACAGTTGCTCGTAAATTGATTATAATAACACCATTTTTAGTTTCATAATACATCATATTACGCACTTGTGCTGTAATAACATTATCGCATTAGTGCGGTAATGTTTTTTTTCAACACAGTTGCTCGTAAATTGATTATAATAACACCATTTTTAGTTTCATAATACATCATATTACGCACTTGTGCTGTAATAACATTATCGCATTAGTGCGGTAATGTTTTTTTCAACACAGTTGCTCGTAAATTGATTATAACAACACCATTTTTAGTTTCATAATACATCATATTACGCACTTGTGCTGTAATAACATTATCGCACTAGTGCGGTAATGTAAACTTTTTTTCTAAATCCAGCAAAAGGTTATGTCTATAACATTGAATATTTTACCAATATTAAATTATTTTAGGGTTGAGATGACAAATAAATATTTCATTTTATTAAATTGTATATTAATAAACTATATTAACTTTACTATTATTTTTAGAAACAATAATTTATAGTTAAGTATTAGTAATTAGTATTAGTATAATTTTTTTTAAATTGCTGCTACTCCGGCTGAATAACCAGTTGTTCCTGTGCCATTATTGAACCTGCGCGCGCATCGAAATTGCGGCGCGCGAAAAAAGAAAACTTACGTGCTATTTTCCCTAAATATTTGGTAAAGTTGTTGCTGTGTGGTTAATTATTATCAAAAATGTCTATTTTAAATAGTGAAGACGAGTAAAATGTTATTCAACCCCATCGGAAATACTTATCGAGGCACGAAACGCAAGTGATAGTCTGTTGCCGCCAAAATCCAGAGAAAAAGAGCAAAAACGGAGAAGGTATTTTAGATTTTAGTTTGGTTTTTTCCTCGCAATTGTGTTGAAAAACGTCGTATGCAACATGTGTGCATTGATTATTAGACACTCGGCTTCCTTACCGCGCTCGCCTGCGGCTCGCGCTTACAATAATGCCTCGTGTGTAATAATCAACTTTGCACACTTGTATCATAATGTACTATTTTTTAATTTCAGGAGAGCGCGGTAAGGAAGCCGGGTGTGTAATGAACTTTGCACACTCGTATCATAATGTACTATTATAGAATCAAACTTACATCGACAGCTGGCAGGTAGTAGGGGTACACAGCAACCCCGGCTATTTTCATGGCCTTATTATACGCGGTGGAGATCCAGCCGTCACTCCGTTCGGCCACGGATAGCAACGCTCTGGAAACTTCTAGAAGATCATCCTAGAAAAAAGATATTAAATAAATAAATAATAAATAAATATTGGACAACATCACATACATTGCTCTGATCCTAAGGTAAGTAGCTAAAGCACTTGTGTTATAGAAATCAGAAACAACGACGGTACCACAACACCCAGACCCGAGACAATATAGAAAAGTTCTTTTTCTACATTGACCCGACCGGGGATCGAACCCGGAACCTCAGAGATGGCGGCGCCATTTATAGTCCGGCATGCTCGCCATTCGGCTACGGAGGTGGTCAAATATTTAAGTGTACAAGGTGTTATTTTTGGGTTATATTGTTTCATTATTTCGCTATTGGTCTCATAGTTGAAGTTATTTAAGAATCTTCATTAAGATTAAGCTTTGTCTAAAAATTGTTTTATTGTTAATAGTTTAAAAAGTGTGTTTACAATATACTAGACATATTTAAAGGTTTTTAAATGTGACGTCACGTCATTTAGGACCCACCCCTTGTCACATAAAGTCACACTTTGTCAACCACTTCATCTTTTTTTTTTCAAAACAACAGCTCTTAAAAAACTTGCAATGCACATTTATACATAATTACAGCCAATAATGGATTCTATAATCTAATAAACAGCTTTAAAAATAACAGTCAAATGTTTCCAATCTTGTCAGTGACACCCCTCATATAAGGTAGTACAGCAGGTTGGCGTTCGACGGTGGAATGCTTGACCCGGGGTCTGGAACGACGTGGTACCGGCAACTGGTTTTCCCGTAGTACCTTCCTGACATCCTGCCGTACTACCTTATATGAAGGGTGTCACTGACAAGATTGGAAACATTTTAAAGCGCGCTTCAATCAAAACCTACTTCAAGCCGCCGAAAAAGATTAACCACCTGTCAAGTGCAACATACCTCTTCAAGATGCGGGGGTGTACAGACTGGAATGTGACTGTGGGCTCTCCTATATCGGTCAAACAAAACGAAGTATAGGCGTGCGGGTAAAAGAACATATAGCCGACATCAAACATAGACGGAATACTAAGTCTGCAGTGTCACATGCCTTAGATACACCCAAACATTTCATACGATTTGACCAGCCTAAAGTCCTTGCAAGAGAACGACGATTTGTTCCTCGCATGTTACGGGAGGCAATTGAAATTAGAAGACACCCGAATTTCAACAGAGAAGATGGTTGGAAAATACCACCAGTATGGGATCCTGTTTTAACGAAATCCCATGCTAGGCCCCGCACTGCAAGATCTCTAGATACAGTTAGCTCTTTTTGCGTAGATAGGAACACAAATAAATATTAACTGAGTGACGGTAGTTAGTTATGTCCCCACGTCTGCCCTCACACATTATAGAGATGCCTAAGTAAGCACTTTCGCTTATTACTTCGTGGAATAATAATCCCTTAGTAAACACCTTTAGACAAAGGAATAAATTCGCTAAATCAGCATCCGGTAAATACTTGGAAGACGCATCACGTCTCTTGCACAACAACTAAATAAATTGCTTAATTAACATTTTTGATTACGACTTCTTAGAACGAAGTCTAGAAAGTTCCATTAGAACAAAGGACTGATTATGCTTGATCAGCATCCGGGAATATTCCAGGTAGACGCTTCACGTCTTGGTCACAACAAGTGACAAGTATAAAAGGCACTGTGGGCTCAGGCATGGCGTCTTTCACACTTCGAAACTCCGCTTAGCTGTAGGTCTGCTCATCGAGAGCATTAGTGTAATTTAGTGTTAGTTTTATTAAATTAAAGTAACTTTCAAAATCAAAGTTTATTTTCTTTTAAAGTCTGCGCGCTGTCCCGATTTGACTGGCGCAGCCGGTAGGATCTCGCGTCGCGATTCACGATTATAAAGATTTTAGTGTCTGTCTTCGAGTCTTCGCGGCTGGTCTTTCAAGGCCATAACAGCGGGATCCACGAACCAAAGAAATAAGTCTCCGGGCGGCCCAGGCACCACCAGCAGCAGCAGCAGCAGTACGAGCAGCAGTATCCGCAGCAGTACCAGCAGCAGCCGCAGCACCACTTCAAGAAGAATGGGTTTGAGCGACCAGTGAGTAAACCTCTTCACTTTCGCTTTACCAGTCTATCCTTGACCCTTTTAATGTTATTTCACCCCAAATCGTGAGAAACGTTATTTGCTCGTAGTTCCTTAACTTCAGGATTACGCCAGCGCTAGTTTTAAGAATATAAATGAACAAATAATAAATGATATAAAGTAATTGAAGTGAATTAAAAACTTTAATAAAGTAAATTAAATAAATTAAAAAACTTAAATAAATTAAAAAACTTAAATAAATTAAATTAAATAAATTAATTAAATTAAATAAATTAAAAAATTTTTTTATAGTTATTGCGCAATTTTCCCCAAATCGATAATTGCAAAATTTCTTATTGTATTATTTCATTGTGTGTATTAACCGTGTATTGTATTAAATTGTATTGTGTAATTTCCCGTGTATTTAGCAGTGTATAATTGTGTTAAGTGCGCGAGTGTTAAAAAACTAAAAATGGAACAAATAAATACCATTCCAAACGAAATTTTAAATATCGTCCCTAAATTCGAAGGCGACGGTAAAACACTAAACCTTTTTATCAAAAAATGTCAATATGTAATAGACAACTATAGAGGAGCCGAAACAAATATCGCGCAAAATAATTATGTATTTCACGCGATAACCAGTAGATTAACAGGTAGAGCCGCCGCGTTAATAAGCGAGCGAGACGATATAGAGAATTGGTATGTGTTAAAAGCACTACTAATTCAACATTTTGGTGATCCACGTTCGGAAGCTTGTGTAGCGATCGAACTGGAACAAATTAAAATCAAACAAGGCGAATCTTATATAGAGTTGTGTCATAGAATACAAAACATTAGAAGCACATTAATATCCAAGGTAAATTTAATTCCAGACCAAGGTATCAAAGCCGCTAAAATAATTATATATGATAACTTAGCATTAAATACTTTTCTCTTCAATTTAAATGAAGAAATGATACGCATTGTACGATTGAAAGGTTGTTTAAATCTAGAGCAAGCTCTATCAATAGTCACGGAAGAAGAAAACTTCCAATTTCAGTATTCAATTAAAAATAAAAATAAAAATCCACCTGCCCCTAAACCAAATTTTGCCCAACAAAATTCAGTATTTAAACCAAATTTTATTTCGCCAACGCAAGCCTTTAAATTTGGCATGCCGGCAAATAATACATTTAGGCCTAACTTCATTCCCACAAATAGATTCAATATCCCTGGACAAAACCATAAATTTGGAGTTCAAAATCAACCCAATTTTATGCGTTACCCTAATCAATCTAATTTTAAATTCGGAATGCAACCGAATCAAACTAGACCCATTTACACTATTCCTAATAACCAAAACTTTAGGCAAATGCCTTATAGCATGCCTACCAATCACAATAAATTTAATAACAATCGATTTGGCTATTTTAACTCAGCGCCAAATAACCAATTTAAATTTGGCGCTAGTAATCCCCCTCTTGCACAACGTCCTGCATATAACTTAGACACAGACGTATCGATGCGTACAGCACCGCCAATACGTCACAACTTACTTAACAATCCCGAGAACATAGAAGAAACCTTCTATGACGAGGGCGTAGACGAAATAGATTATTATGACTTTAACAACTATGAGGAACAGTATTATTTTGATGAATCGGAGTTAACCGAGCAACAAAACGAAAACCAAATTCCCAGTGACGAAAATTTTTGTATAGAAGCCTCAACGGACAAAGACCGGAAGTAATAAATTTAAATTATTATGACGGAATATTAAGATTACCTCATATTAATATCCCGGAAATTAAATCTAAATTTATGATAGATACTGGCAGTACTCGTTCTTTCATAAGTCCAAAAAAATGTAACGAATACTTTAACGCATACAAGTACGAAGAACCATTCGAAGTCATTAGCACACATGCACGTAGCAACCATAACGAAGTTATTCACATACCGTTATTAAGATCATTTGCAACACCCGGTAGTCACAAGTTCTATGTGTATAATGTAGATGACAGGTTTGACGGCTTGATAGGCAGTGACCTTTTGAAACAATTAGGAGCCACCATAGATATGGATAAACAGGTACTTACAACACCAAACACCCAGTTACCTATAATTTATAGCCCACCGTATGAAGTTTGTGTAGCCCCGCGATCAGAGACACGCGTGAAGTTGCCTACAGAGATAACAAACGGTGATGCAATAATAAAATTCCAAGACTTTGGCCAAGGCGTTCGAATGCCTTGTGCACTGATAAGGTGTAACAAAGGATTTGCACATACAGTCATTCAGAACACATCTAATAATTACATCACACTTACAATATCAAAACCGTTTAAAGTAGAATCATTTAACAATACCGAAATCCCCGTAAATAATTTAAACGATTTACCGGATAACCTCGAAGTAGATGAAATTTTAAAAAATAACTTACAAAAATTAAGATTAAATCACATGAACGAGGAAGAGCGATTTGCTATCAAAAAACTTTGTCACGAGTATAAAGATATTTTTTACTGTGACCAATTCCCTTTAACTTTTACTAACAATGTAAAGCATAAAATCCGCACTAAAAATGAAGACCCAATATATGTCAGACCATATAGGTTACCTCCAATGCAAACCGAGGAAATTAATAATCAAGTAGAAAAGCTTTTATTAGATAACGTTATTCAGGAGTCACATTCCCCGTGGAATGCCCCGGTACACTTAGTCCCCAAAAAAATGGACGCATCCGGCGTAGTTAAATACCGAATGGTAATTGATTACAGGCGTTTAAACGACTTAACCACTGACGACAAATACCCGTTACCAAATATCGCAGATCTCTTCGATAAATTAGGAAAATCAATTTACTTCACAACCCTGGATTTAGCCAGCGGTTATCATCAGATTGAAATAGAAAAAGACGATAGGCAGAAAACAGCCTTCAGCACACCGACAGGTCATTACGAGTTTTTGCGTATGCCCTTTGGTTTGAAAACTGCACCCGCAACATTCCAACGCGCGATGGACAACGTCCTACGCGGTCTCCAAGGCTTACATTGTCTAGTTTATTTAGACGGTATAATAATATATAGTTCTAGTCTCCAAGAACATATTCAAAGCCTAAGAAAAATATTCAATAGACTCAGGGAAACAAATCTTAAAGTACAGTTAGACAAGTCTGAATTCGTGCGTAAAGAAGTCTTATATTTAGGACACACGATAACAAAAGAAGGTCTTAAACCTAATGATGACAAAATTAAGGCCGTTATTAACTTTCCTATTCCTAGAACTACCACAGAAATAAAGAGCTTTTTAGGATTAATAGGATATTACCGGAAGTTCATAAAAGATTTCGCTAAAATAACTCAACCGTTAACAAACTGCTTAAAAAAGAAAAATAAAATTATAATCGATGAAAAATACCGTAATGCATTTGAAAAGTGTAAAGAGTTGCTGACAAACGCACCTTTACTTCAATACCCAGATTTTCAGAAACCCTTTGTGCTAACAACGGACGCTTCAAACTTTGCAATAGGCGCCGTATTATCCCAAGGCACCGTAGGAAGCGATAAACCCGTAGCTTACGCGAGCCGTACATTAAATGAAGCCGAGACCCGATATAGTACAATAGAAAAGGAGCTATTGGCTATAATATGGGCAGCTAAACACTTTAGACCATATTTATATGGGAAAAAGTTCACAATTTTTACAGACCACCGACCATTAGCATGGTTAAATTCAATGAAAGAACCCAACAGCAAGTTAACACGTTGGAAATTAAGATTAGCGGAATTTGACTATGACATCATTTACAAAAACGGAAAACAAAACAGTAATGCGGACGCGCTATCACGTATTAGATTAAATATTTTAAATAAACACGAAAATAGTTCAATGCAAGTAAATATTGATGAATCCCGTAAACCAGATATCGTTAGCATTTCATCAGACAGTTCGGAAAAATCTGACTTTTCAAGAATCGATAAAGGATTCTATGGGCATGCGCCCGAAGAGTCAGACAGCAGCACGATTTCCGCACCGGAATCGGCTACCGCACACTCAGCTAAAGATATCGATACCGTAGGTATCCCCATACTAAATGACGCAATAGACACCAAACCACATCAAATAATTGTTGATACGTGGCAATTAGATGATTTAGGAATCAACCATGCATCAAACTCAAAACAACGTATTTTAGAAGTAAATTTGCCAATTAATCGACCGGACTTAATAACAAAATTCTTGAAAGAATATACAAAGCCTAAAGCAAAACATTTCATCCATTTTACCGATCCCAAGCTTCGTAAACATTTCGTGGAAGCCATAATTAGATTATTCAAAAAGGACACAGTGCGATTCTTTGAATGCACCGAGCGCATTATAAACATAACTAACGAAGATGAACAAAGAGAATTAGTATTAGCTTATCACAATGGCAAAACATGCCATCGTGGCATTAGGGAAACAATAATTAGATTAAGACGTAATTATTTTTGGTCAAAAATGGAACAGACAGTCTCAAGCATCATAAATGCGTGTGAGACATGTAAATGTATGAAATACGATCGAAAACCATTTAAACCTGTTTTGCAATTAACTCAAACACAAGCAAAACCTTTCGAGGAATTGTTTATGGATCTTTTTAGTATCGAAGGCAAATACTTTCTTACCATAGTAGACGCATTTAGCAAATTAGGACAAGCACTCGAAATTCCCAACCGATCAACACCAGAAGTAGTTAGGGCTTTACTTAAATACTTCTCGTTTTACGGAATACCGACAAAACTTAACGCCGACCCCGGCTCAGAGTTCAACAATGCTCTGTTAAAAGAAATGTTATCCTTTCACAAAGTAGAGTTACACATAGGGACACCTCATAACCCTAATTCAATGGGAATCGTTGAACGTTTCCACTCAACTATCATTGAGATTTATAGATTAGCTAAATTTGAACAGAAATTCGCAGACGCAGCATCAGTTATGACGTACGCCGTCATGGCTTACAATCAGACTATCCATTCAACGACAGGATTAACGCCGTTTGAAGTCACGTTCGGTCATACCGATACTTCAAGCCCTTTTAACGTAGATTTTAACAGACAATATACTCAACAGTTGGTTAGAGAACACGTTAGGAAAACTAATCATCTTTACAAATACCTAACAAATAAAATAAACGAAAAGAAGGAGGAAATTCAAAGAAAACGAGGCGGTGAAACCGACTTTCCTTTAGAAATAGGAGATACCGCATTCATAAAAGGCGTCAATGTAAGACGTAGTAAAGATAAACCGCGTTACCAAAAAGCCGAAGTTTCGGGCGAAATAAACCGAAACATTGTCCCCATAGTTTCCAAAAATAGGCAAACTAAAGTCCCAGTTAAAGACATCAAACGTCCTCCGCAGGTGCCTCCTGCTGTCGATGCAGATGATCCTCGTCCTGGCCCTTCAAGTAGACAAGATTGAAAGAAATCCTGGACTTCTACCAATTAAGGAAGGTCAAGCCATCATAAGTGATGACAATTGGACTGTTATCAAATCCCTAAACCTATCCAACATACAGGATGATTTAGAAACGAACATACTTAGATATAATGAATTTAAAACCCATATAACCAGTAATTTTAAGATAGGGAACTCTTTAGAATATAATAATGTTAATATACAAACCGATAATATAATGCTTATCACAGTGGAAAAGTTTAAACAAATAGTGCCGGTTAGCCGCAAAAGGCGAGGTTTGATTAATCCTTTAGGATCGTTCGTAAAGGCTATAACTGGAAACTTGGATAATGATGATGCAATTAAATATGACGATATGATAAAACAATTAACAAATAGACAAGACGCGATTTTAAATAAGGTGACAATCTTATCAGAAATGGCAGGAATTATCACTAATAACACAAATGTAACAAGTAACAATTTCGTGCAAATTAATAAGGAGTTATTAATTATTAAAAAGCAATTAAATGAGACAACAACTTTAAAAATAGAAAACAAAATTATTCACATATTTGATTTATTTTTACATAACTTCCAAACTATTTTAGTACATTTGGACGAAGTTGAGACAGCAATAGGTTTTAGTAGAGTTAAGATCTTGCATGAATCCGTGATCGATAATAAGGAACTATTAGAAATATTACAACAAATAGAACAAACTAATAAATTAGTTTTTCCAGCTACACTTGACAATCTCCTCAAGATTGAACAAACCATAGAATTAAAAGCTTATTTTAAAGAAAAACAAATAACGTTTATCATGAGCATCCCCCTTGTAACCCCAGAATTGTATAACTATTATAGAATCCTTCCCTTACCTGTCCTTAATTCACGTAATGTTACCACTATCCTTGCACCCAAATTTCCCTTTATACTGGTAAAAGAGGCGAAAACTTGGGCGCTCCCCACACCGTGTCAGGAAATTGACGAAAACCTGTACCTGTGTCGTGATAATGAGATAGCCACACATGAACAAGATTCATGTACTTCCGATTTATTAAAATCCGAAAATAATATAACTTCATGCCATCCTATTCCAGTGGAAATAAGCGACTTGTATATTAAGTCTTTCCACGAGAATTGGTGGATTGTCTATTCCAGGAAACCAGTTACTCTAAAGGAAACATGCAAAGGCGAAATTACCCGCAAGGAACTGCATGGCACTTACCTGATTGGCATGGATGGATCCTGTAACATTCTAATCCAGGATTCATTACTTAGAAGACATCATTCTGGTACTTCCGAATTGAAATACCAGAAAACTGCAAAAATTAATTTACCTCAGCTATCACATTTCATGGAAAGCAGCGACAACCTGAAGCCTATCAACTTGGACAACGTTAACTTAGAAAATCTCCAACTTCTCTCGTACGCTCTGAAGCGATCCGAGATTCCAGAAAAGCCCAGTGTAGTGAATGTGAAAAGTGTTAGTGTCGGAACAATCATTTTATATATTATAGTTTGTGTTAGTATTATAACCATTGTAACCATTAAATTTAAGAAAATGTACCCCAATTGTAACTTTTGTATTTGTATTCGAAATCCTCGGATTCCTGTTAGAACCGATGATTTCGAACTTAAGGAGGGAGGAGTTATATCCCCACGTCTGCCCTCACACATTATAGAGATGCCTAAGTAAGCACTTTCGCTTATTACTTCGTGGAATAATAATCCCTTAGTAAACACCTTTAGACAAAGGAATAAATTCGCAAAATCAGCATCCGGTAAATACTTGGAAGACGCATCACGTCTCTTGCACAACAACTAAATAAATTGCTTAATTAACATTTTTGATTACGACTTCTTAGAACGAAGTCTAGAAAGTTCCATTAGAACAAAGGACTGATTATGCTTGATCAGCATCCGGGAATATTCCAGGTAGACGCTTCACGTCTTGGTCACAACAAGTGACAAGTATAAAAGGCACTGTGGGCTCAGGCATGGCGTCTTTCACACTTCGAAACTCCGCTTAGCTGTAGGTCTGCTCATCGAGAGCATTAGTGTAATTTAGTGTTAGTTTTATTAAATTAAAGTAACTTTCAAAATCAAAGTTTATTTTCTTTTAAAGTCTGCGCGCTGTCCCGATTTGACTAGTTATATATTTTTTTCAAAATATTGTAAAGACGAATAACACCTTAGTCTACCTGTGACCACGAACGCTGTAAAGTGTTCGAAACGTCAGGTTAAATAAAATGTTAATAAATCGCGAAATAATCCGATAAAAGACAACAGTAAATGTATTTTTGTGCCGCGGGTTAGATTTTGGACATTTAAAAGTTAATTTATTCAGAAAGTCTTGTCTGAAAACATATTATTGATTGATAACACAACGAAATATGTTTTCTTTATAGGTATCTATAAGTGTCAAATAAATGTATATTACTTACCTGCTGCGACGTCGTCGACTGATATAGGCTGGTGATGTGTGACTCACCTGTTTGAGCTGTGCGTCGTTAAGGTGCGCTTGTAATAGCTGCGTCTGTAGCTCCGTGTATGAAGGGAGTAGTTCGCGGAGCGGCGCGTACGCAGCGCGACCGAATTCGCGCAACGTTGCCGGTAGGACTGTCTCTGTTAACAGTGCGTTCGAACGATCATTTCGACAGTTTTAAATTAAGGGACAGGCACAAAAGCACAAACTTGGAATAAACACCTTAAGCTCTCCTATAGAGATATCTCAAAAAGTAATCCACATAAGCACTTAGTAAGCAAGCGAGTAGTCAGAGCGTGGAATAAACTCCCAGAAGACGTAGTCTCAGTCAAAAGTATAAATCAGTTTGAAAATAGACTCGACAAGCATCTGTCTAACTGCAAAAAAGATAAGCCAGTGGGGACCAGCAAGATACAGGCAACCATCAGTTGTCTCAACTGCCTGCCTGATAATAAATTATAATAAAGAAGTATGATTGTCAATTTTCACAGTTTTAAGCTCATTTTCATCGGCGTCTTGTCAAAAGAACATTTAATCATGTTTGTGTAATTGTTTTAATTATTTATTTGGTTATTATTATTATCTCAATTTATAGTTAAAAAAATGTGAATTATAATAAGCAAATGAATATTGAACTTCTATTTATTTATGTTAAATAACTTTAGGATTCAACTTTAATGCAGGACGATGTCAGATTGACCCACAACACAATTATTGTTGTCACTACGGCAATGGTATACTGTGACATTTCCTAGCTATACTCCATTCAGGATAAGATGATCGCTCTGACACTTCACACGTTCCGGTCCACCCATACTACTTACGAATTAATAATTTAATATTTTATGATTTTTTATTTTATTTTAATTGAATATTATTGCAAAATTCTTTAAAACATTGCATCTAGAAATCTAAGTGATTCTGATTATTCCATTCATTATTATTCCTTACGAATTTAAGAAAAAGCGAACAAAAAATCTCCTAAAATACTTGATGCGTAAAACAGAACGCTTTCCTATAGGGATTGACCAAACAAAATCGATACCTAATCTATGAATATTTGATGAATCAGCGCGATCGGCTTGTCAAAGCCTATGCTTTGTCGTCAATAGGAGCGGGTCGGCCTTTAAAGTGGTTTGTGTTTTCGTTGTGCTTCAGAGTAGTTCCGGTTTTGCCTTATTACTGTTTGTGTTGAGTTTTTGGTTAAGATTTTATTATTTTCATGCTTTTTACTTTGTTAAGCTTCAAACAACATGCCAAAAATCTGTTTCCGGCACTCAGGGAACAGAAAATTGCAGTATTTCTTCATCTTAGAAAAGGGTCAAAAAAAAAATCGATTCAACTTTCTTTATAAACTTTCTCGATTTCCGAAAAGAATCTATTAGATTTCGTCGGGGCGCATCACTATAAGTGTGAACTGTCATGTGTCAGAGCTATCATCTTATCCTGAATGGAGTATAGCTGTGACATTTCGTAGCAAATCCGTACTGAAGTTAATCTTAAGTAAGGTGCCTTAAGCTTACCTTTATTCTGTCTCGGCGCATCGATGACAGTTCTGATGTAAGTGATAAATTCGTCTATATCGCTTCTTAAGTCTGTCAGAAGAATTATGCCTTCTTCGGGAGAGGAGCAAAGCTTGAGACTGGCTGAAGCTACCTGTGTCAAATTAATAATAAAATAAATAAAAAACAACATAACAAGCATTGCTGAAAACCTTAGTGATTTAGCAAATCACTTATGTTATAGAATCAGAAATAACGACAGTGCAATTCCCAGATCTGATAAAATTTAGAAAAGATACTTTTTATCCCGGTTAAAATATTCCTGTGGGATATTTTTAATAATAATAATGTGGATAATTACACAATAAGCACTCTGCACCACTTTCCCGTTTCTTTATAGTTGTCCTCTGCCTTAAGGTTCTCTGGAAGAGATCGCATTTTAGCGATAAGACCTCCTTAATTGTAAATTTTTCTGTAAATATCAACTGTAACTTCTTTGTTTGGTGTGCAATAAAGAGTATCTATCTATCTATTTTTATTTTATTGGACAACATCACATACATTGCTTTGATCCTATGGTAAGTAGCGAAAGCACTTGTGTTATAGAAATCAGAAACAACGATGGTACCACAACACCCAGCCCCAAGCCAGTATAGAAAAGTTCATTTTTTACAATGACCCGACCGAGGATCAAAAATCAAACTAATTTATTTCTGCAAATTGGTCATTAACTGCACTTTTACACACATCACCAGCCTGTATCAGTCCACTGCTGGACACAGGCCTCTCCAAAAGGAGGATTTTGCCATAATCGCCACGCTTGGCAGGCGGGTTGGCGATCGCAGTTTGGCCAATGGTGGAGAGTAGACGCTGCTGCCCCTCTTCTAATGGCGGTTCTCCTGTAGTCGCCTCTTACGACACCCATAGGAAGAGAAGGGGTGGTGCAGTTCTTTTAACGTGCCGGCACCACACGATACTTTTACACGTCCCAATAATATTTTTTCCCTACCACTGCTTTGTAACAATTTGTGGGATAGAACCCGGAACCTCAGAGATGGCGGCGCCATATTAAGTCCGGCGTACTAGCCTCGCTACGGAGGTCGAAATAAAGTTGTTTAAGCCGAACCCTGTATACTAATTAACTTACCTTCGTGGGTGGAGGTTCTAAAGACAGCAGGAGATCAGTGTACAAGCGAATCAGTTCCCCTAATGGTGCATCCGTCTTCAATACGTTGGTGAGCCACTCCACCTGTTTAAGTTTAATAGGTCATAGTTTGTAATCGTGAATTTTTAAATATTTTAGAATTGACTAGCATTTAGACTAGGGCTGTTAATGATAATTATCTTTGATAATAATAAAATGAATAGGCGAACGAAAGAGTACATAGTCCGGTAGAAAAAGAGTATGTATAAGCAATATTGGTGTCTTATGGTCGTAGCACACATATCAACTCGTAAACGTATCAACTCTTACATTTTAGTATTTTTGTATGAAACTCCCTACTGTAAAGCACACTTATCGGAATCGTAACGTAATCGCCTCGCCTCGAGACAAGCTCACGGACCGCGGTACAGAGCGTGGAAGACTTGCCGTAACCTTTAACCTACAAGAATTCTAAAGTATCAATTTTTTTTTCTCTGTATACATTTATCCCTAAAAAGCTTAATTTAATGTTTTGTGTCAGATCTTGCTATCGTTTTTCTTATTTAATTCGGTTAAAAACCGCCAAAATTGATTTGAAGTTTAAAAATTATAATTGTATTGTTCCTAATATAGCATGTTTAGAATACAAGCCTAGTTTTTGTCACTTACATCCGGTAAAAACTGACATCGAATTACTTTGCCAAAAAAAAAACTTACAATTAAAATGTTAACATTATGTGTCTCAGTTCATATAAATATAGACATAAAAAAAGTTTAATAAAAAACTAAAAACCGACTTCAAAATGAAACTAAAAAGCGAAAAATAATATTGACTAAAACATACCTAATCAGTTCTTTTTGGAGTCGGTGACAGCCATCTAGAGTTAAAATGTGTTCATTCGCACCGACTCCAAAAAGAACTGATTAGGTATGTTTTAGTCAATATTATTTTTCGCTTTTTAGTTTCATTTTGAAGTCGGTTTTTAGTTTTTTATTAAACTTTTTTTATTTTACAATTTTAAGTGTTGAGTCCTCTATTTTTTCGCTCCTAACTTCGCCAAAAATTACTTTATAGCAAAGTAACCTTAACTAATATTGGTGCTCTATGGACCCCCCATCCAATGGTATAATATAAATAAGGTGTTATATTGGGTCAATTTTTCGACGAAAATTTTTAAGTCTTAAGAAAAGGGTTTACCTACACTCCAACCAGAACGGCGGCTATTTTGGTGTCGTAACCATAGGATAAGGTCTCGCGTTAAATAACAGGTTAAATTAAGAAAGGAACTTTCAATTTTTTTTCGTTACTGGGTGTGCGGGTACGCCCCCAGTAAATAAAAATTGGCGGTCTGGTACCTCATAAGCTCCACGTCTGCTCAACACACTGCGAAATACGTTCTGTCGACAAATTGCAGTATTATCTTCTAACTCCTATCCGTTAAGGAGTTCTGTGGCTTCCATCATCAGGTCAGCAACATGACATGATGATTACCAGACCCAAAAATCAGCATCGAGTCAGAAAATATATGCAAAACATTATGGGTGCCTATAAAAATTGAGGGTTGCCCTCGATTTCCCAGGGATCCCATCATCAGAATCTGACTTGGTGGAAATGGGACCACCTCGGGAGTATACCCTTTCAAGCTAAAAAATAAATTTTGAAATCGGTCCATAATTGACGGCGTAATGGCGTAACATACATACAAAAAAAAAAAAAAAAAAAAAAAAAAAAAAAAACAACAACATTCAGACGAATTGAGAACCTCCTCCTTTTTTTTGAAGTCGGTTAAAAATGATCTAAACTTATTATTTTCATCCGATAATGGCCGAAAAGACAAATACCTAAATTTCTACCAAAGTAAACACCAAAAATGACACAAAATAATATGTTAGGTTAGGAAACTAGTCCGGAAACTATACGCAAAAAATCACAAACTTTAGAATTTTTGAAACCTCAAACCTCAGCCGTACCGGACTAATATAATGAAAAAACACTGCTTATTTATTCCAAAAATGTATCTGGCAACACTTAACGAAAAAGGAGAAAAATATCATGTGATTTCTAATCACAATAATATTTTTGCAATCTATTTAGTGAAATATGACCCAGCACAGATAATAACCACCATAATTATCCCCCACCGCACTGGGCCACTGGTGGAGTACGGCCCAAACCACCTCATATTGAGGTGAGGCCTGTGCCCTGTAGTGTGACGTATATAAGCATACTTTACTTTACTACAATAAATTACCTGTTTATTAGCCTCACTAGCTAGCAAGTTGGTGAGCACGGGCACGCTATGGTTGTCGAGCCGCCGCCACGCCGCAGCGAGCCGTGCGGCCGCCGCGCGGCGCCAGCAGCGACACGCCGACACGCGCCGCGACATGCCGCCCAGCAGCGACACGTATACCGACGTCCGGGCTGGGGAGACATGTTCCGCACTACATCTACATCACTAGTGTCGAGCCGTGCGGCCGCCGCGCGGCGCCAGCAGCGACACGCCGACACGCGCCGCGACATGCCGCCCAGCAGCGACACGTATACCGACGTCCGGGCTGGGGAGACATGTTCCGCACTACATCTACATCACTAGTGTCGAGCCGTGCGGCCGCCGCGCGGCGCCAGCAGCGACACGCCGACACGCGCCGCGACATGCCGCCCAGCAGCGACACGTATACCGACGTCCGGGCTGGGGAGACATGTTCCGCACTACATCTACATCACTAGTGTCTTATATAGGATGTTACGTAAATGGTACATCAGGCCGAAACTAACCTATGTCAGCATATGTATAAAAATAGTATGGCGAAGTCAAAAATTTGATATCAACATTTAAAATTTTTGAATTTTCATACAAAACATTTTTTTAAATCTGAAATTCTAAACGAATTTAAAACCAGACGCTTAAAAATCACCCTTTATAAATGTATAATTACCAGCGTCCATCTGAGTCAGCGCTTCGATGAGCGGCGGAGTGATGGCCGCTTCCAGACGGTTGTACAAGGTTTCCAATTGTAACCTCTTGCTTTCGTAGTCTGGCGCTTCGCTCAGCACCTGAATAAATAATTTATGATGTTTTAAAAAGGCTGCAGGTATATCAATAAGGTGTATCTGCCACGGCTGAAATGGGTAAAAGTATAATTTATACAGGGTGTTTGGTAAAGGGTATACAAGCCAAAACTATAAATAAATAGTATGGTACATACAAATTATTTTTTTTAGAATCGGATTTGTATGAAAATATTTTTTTCAAAAATGATGATATCAAAATTCTGACTTGACCATAGTATTTATATGCATATGCTAACATGGGCTAGTTTCGGCTTGATATACCATTTACCTTACACCCTGTATAAGGTGTTTCAATTGCAGCGGTGGCAGGTATTTTTGAAACACCTTATATAGGTAGCATTACTTTACACACACAAAAAGACGGCCTTTTTGGACTATACAGGTTTTTTCTAGAGTATGTTTTTAAATGGGTATTTTGTGGTGTGTGAGTTTGTCTGTAAGTGCGTGTGTGAGTTTGTGTGTGAGTGCGTGTGTGAGTTTGTGTGTGAGTGTGTTTGTTAGTTTTTGTGTCAGTGCGTGTGAGTATATCTGTAAAGCAAGGTTACCTCCAAGCTGGCAGTGAGGGCGGCGACCCTCCCAGCGAGGGCTTGCAGGTCCGCGTCGGCAGAGGGCACGCCGGCCTCCAGCGCGGCCTCCAGCCCGCCCGCCAGGGCCGCCCACTTGTCGGCCTCGCGGAGCGCGCATGCCGCACTCTAGTAACGTACGTAACGTATAGATTTTTTTTTGTTTTTTTAAAGATGTACAAAACAGGTTACAACCATTGAAAATTAAAGTTACGAGTAATTAAGACTTAAGAACTAGGTTGCTACCCTTAATATGTACATAATAAGTATTAAATAACACTTGAAAAAAAATCATCGATCTCAGGTGGTCCTCGAGTCCCACCTGAGGTCGATGATTTTTTTCAAGTGTTATTTATCTGTGGTTTTCACCAACGACACACATTTTTAAGTACCTACTACCTACCTCATTTCATTTACCAGGTAGGCGCTGCCTAATTGCCTATATGCAGTATGCACCGCACGCCCCTGGGTTTATCTCTGATTTTTTATCATCATCTCAGCCACAGGACGTCCACTGCTGAACATAGGCCTCCCCCAGTGACTTCCAGATCGGCCGGTTGGAAGCGACCTGCATCCACAAGATTTTTAATACTTGAAAAAAATCGGCCGCCTCAGGTGGGATCCGGACCCACGTCCAAAGCACTCGCCCGGTACGCGATGGACGTGGGTTCGGATCCCACCTGAGGCGGACGATTTTTTTTCAAGTATTAAAAAAAAAGGTCACATACATTGCTGTTATCCTAAGCACCTGAGGTATTTAGCCAAAGCACGCGTGTTATAGAATCAAAAAATTAAAACAATTTATTTCCGCAAATAGGCACTTTTACACGTCCCAAAAATATTATTTTTCCTACCACTGCTTAGGGATAAATTGTGGGCTAGTGCCGTGACCGAAAGTTTAAATTACCGCACTAGTGCGGTAATTTAAACTTTTTTTTTTAAATCCTGCAAAAGTTTGTGTCTAAGAACATTGAATATTTTACCAATACTAAATTATTTTAGGGTTAAGATGACCAATAAATATTTCATTTTATTATATTAAATTATATATTAATAAACACAAATTAACTTAACTATCATTTTTAGAAACAATAATTTATAGTTTATTTTATTTTTTAAATTGCTGCTACTCCGGCTGAACAGCCAGTTTTTCCTGTGCCATTATTGAACCTGCGCGCGCATCGAAATTGCGGCGCGCGAAAAAACCAAACTAACGTGCCATTTTCCCTAAATATTTGGTAAAGTTGTTGCTGTGTGGTTAATTACTATCAAAAATGTCTACTTTAAATAGTGAAGACGAGTAAAATGTTATTCAACCCCATCGGAAATACTTATCGAGGCACGAAACGCAAGTGATAGCCTGTTTATTGTTTTAAACTTTCATGGTTTCAGTTACTCCGTGATCATGGCGCTTGCAACAGTGCCGAAATATCGGGAACTCAAAAATAAGGTACATGGTAGCAATCCCGTAACAAACTATTCTAATGATAGCCTGTTGCCGCCAAAATCCAGAGAAAAACAGCAAAAACGGAGAAGGTATTTTAGATTTTACTTTGGTTTTTTCCTCGCAATTGTGTTGAAAAACGTCGTATGGAACTCGTGTGCATTGATTATTACACACTCTGCTTCTTTACCGCGCCCGCCTACGGCTCGCGCTTACAATAATACCTCGTGTGTAATTATCAACTTTGCACACTTGTATCATAATGTACTATTACAAGATTTGTTGCGAGCTAAGAAGTTTTCAATCTATCCATTTATGATTTATACAGGATGTACAAGAGAATAGGACACTCTTTAAAACCACGTGATCTGCTGGTTACATGCTATAACTTTTTCTATGGGAGCAACTTTTAAATCGAAATTTTTTTTCAGCTTCTTCATACAAACTTACTCGCATACCTCGATGATAATGTATGGAGCATCTGTAAATAAAATCACGATTTCGATGTTGCTCCCATAGGAAAAATTGTTGTATATGACCAGCTGATCATGTGGTTTTAAGGAGTGTCCCATTATTTTGTACAGCCTGTATAATCACTAACACTTTTAACATGCAATTTGAATTCATATAGAATCACGACCTCCGTGGCCGAGAGGCGAGAACGCCGTTATTATGGCGTCGCGATCTCTCAGGTCCCGGGTTCGATCCCCAGTCGGGTCAATGTAGAAAACGAACTTTTCTATATTGTCTCGGGTCTGGGTGTTGTGGTACCGCCGTTGTTTCTGATTTCTATAACACAAGTGCTTTCGCTACTTACCTTTGGATCAGAGCAATGTATGTGATGTTGTCCAATATTTATTTATTTATTTTTAAGTAAAAATCACAGAATTTATTATTTAAGCTTATAGTTGTAAACTCACCTTGTCGGTGTTTTTGGAATAACAACCCTTAAAGGGGGTGAAAAGGGGTAAAATGTTGTATTTAATGATTTGATTCTATATTTTTAAAGTTAAAATCACTATATCTGTTATTTAGGCATATGGTTGTTAACTCACGCAACGCTGTTGGAATTTTAACCCTTAAGGGGGTAAAAAGGGCTTTAGCTACTAACCATAGATTCAGTGCAATATTTGTGATGTTGACCAATATTTATTTTATTCTTATATTAACAACACTATTTAAATCCTTACCTCTAATCGGGTCTTAAGCTGATCAATCCTCTGCAGACTCTCGATTGAGTTCCCGGTCTGCTCTTCTACATCTCTCACCATCTTCTCCAAGGATAGTAATCTCTGCTGCAAGAGAGCCCCCTCCAGCTGGAGGGACGAGGCATCTTGCAGGATGCGGGGGATGGAGGTTACTATCTGGAAATGAGATCAATAATAATAAGTTTAGTTTAATTTAAGAAACCGGCCTAGTGCGTGTCGTACCAAGCGCAGTTAGGGTTCCTTATTTGCCCATCTTCATCTATATATTTCAGCAATTACTTCATTTTTAATGTTTTATTCTAAGGAATTTACATAAGATAGCTCCTATAGCATATTTTTGTATACTGTCAGCTGATTATGGCTTAGGAACGTCCAAGTCTACGTACACTCTGTATATAGAGTCAGTCTAGTATGTTGTATGGATAAAGTGCCAAATAGCTTTGTAACAGATGAAAATATGTAAAGGATAAAATTACTTGATTTCATGTGTCATAAAGCACTATGTGACGGTGGTGAAACGTAAATAGTGTTTATCCATCTGATAAGTAG
Organism: Anania fuscalis; assembly: GCA_950371115.1. Lineage (NCBI taxonomy): Eukaryota > Metazoa > Arthropoda > Insecta > Lepidoptera > Crambidae > Anania > Anania fuscalis. The sequence goes on from OX493352.1 coordinate 3,589,899, forward strand.
AAAATAGCTTATTCAGAAACTATGTAGAACTTATCTCGACACCAGCAACCTAGACTATGCTAACTTAAATTTTAGGCAATTAACGTTTTTTACGGCATTTGGCTTAACATATGGACTAGAAACTATAACAATAAATTCATATTGAAATTCCCAAAAATAAAAAAGTTATAAATTAAACACTACACTAAGTAAACGTACTTTTTTTTTAAATCACATATTTTCATAAATTGCACTCTACTGTAAAGTTGGCTTTTTCAAGATAGCGTAGTCTAAATTGTTGGTGTCGATCTGTAACATTGTGAAACAGGCCTTTAGTTTCTTAAACTTACTTGTGTAGCGGTTTCATCCAACGAATTAGTCAGCTGTTTCATGTACAGTTGAAGTCTGGCTACTGTGTTTGTGACAAATACCTGAAATAAAAAACCATCCTGAATTTATATCAATCACAAATAATAAAAATATATATACTCTGCAAATAAAAGAAATGCCGGACTTAAGTCAAAGTAATTTATTCAGTATAAAGACCCTCTCTTCTGGGCACTTATACAAGTCCTAAAATATAACTTGCAAATGGCAAATGTGCCCAGAAGAACACTAAAGATATGACCACTAAAACATTATTTTTTTAACCTATGGCTACTCACAGCTGAGCTGGACAAAGGTCTCTCTTTTAGATCCTTTCATGCTTCTCAGTTAAAAACCAGTCTGCCAAATGCCAAACTTAGTGTTTTTTTAAATATCGACTTACATCCTTTTCTTGGTTGCCGCTAGAGCTCCAAGCCTTGTTAATCCATTTTTTAGGGTCAAAATCGTCTTCGCCGAATGTTTTTAAGTCCTAAAATCACAAAACAACATTGATATTAAGGAACAGGTAAATAAAATTTACAAAAAAACATTAAATTACGATAATTTGAAAAGAGTTTTGTCTTCCAAACTTACCATTATGCTTAATATTTGTTAATTCTCGTATGTGCAAGTGTAAATTAGATAATTCTGGGCATATCTTTTTGAAAACAGTGATCTTTAAAGTTCACAACAAATTAAATGAGTTGACCCGAGTTCACCTGACAATCCTCCTGACACATCAGTCAACTCAAAATGTCATTCATCAACTCATTCATGTCAAACAACACCTGAGTTCACCTGACTCGACACTGGCGGAATGTGTGTGCTCGCTTTCACACATTATTGGAGGCCATTAAAAAAAACCAACGATTATGAACCACAGACTACTACAAACAATCCATCGTTTAAACAATAAGGTCGTTTTGTGAACGGATTCATGCGAATATTAACGGATTCCGGCAGCGTACAGACCGAGCCTTAATTTAATAATATAAAGTTGATTTATTATCGCCAAGGTCTGCTGTCAATCATTTATTTGATCAGTGCTGTCAACCACCCTAACTCTATGGTGAGTACGCTGTCAACGTCACGTACTCTGACTAATCTGTGGTCAACGTAAAAAAAACCTTCAACCAAAAAAAAAGTATGTAATGAAAATGAAAACTCGAAATTAAAAATGGAGTTTGGATTTGGAGAAATAGAGTTAGAAAAATCATTACAGAAACTTTGTGATATTATTTCAAATTACTGTATATTAATATAAAGCAATATTTCTTAGTCACATATTGTAAATCTTATAAAGATTGTTATAGAATAATATTAACGTTCTTCTTGGTTCTTTTTTTCTATCGTGGTCGGTCAGTAGTGTCTTTGACTCTTGCTAATTTTACATGAAATGTGTTTTAAGCAGGTTAGTGGAATAAAATATTGTAATTAAAGATTTATTATATCGTTTATTCAAAACTCCTAGGGTTATATTTTATATTTTTTTATACATTAAAATTTTTTTGGTCCTTGCACTCATGGTTTTTCAAAGGGGGAACTTAGCTGTTTCTACTGTTTTGCTGTTCAATTGCATTTATCCATGTCCATGAAATTAATTTTGTCGTTTTAGGGTATTTGTAGGTATTTCCTATTAGAAAATAATTTAATATATTTCATTTATTTATTCTTGTTCATTACTTTCTTGTTTTCAATTTTGAGTATATATTACAATTTGGATTTGTGCAATAAAACAATATTGTTCCTTAAAATTGAAATAGAGCTAATCGAATAATTCCATTTACTGTTACCGCCTTATAAACTTGTTGCATTCTTGGAAAAACTTAATACTAATATTGTTAATTGTCGATAATCGTGACATACCAACATTGTAAATGGTTAGCTAATCTCTAATAATGCTAAAAATTTAAGATTAGCTGCTTTAAATCTGGCTAATATTATTATTTTATAAAAGGCTAAAGAGCAATCAGATACGGACCCGGTACAATAACCTAAACGAATCTGACTAATAATTCAAACACAATGTTGACTAATAATTGACTAATAATTTAAATAAAATGATGACTAAGAATATAACTGACTAAGAAATAAAAATCAATGTAAAAAGTGACATAATTTAATGTAGTAATAACGATACAATTTAATTTTAATCTTGTACCAAATAGATGTAATGATATTAATTGTAATTATCTGAATAAAGGCTATAATAAAAAATATTATTATTATTAATTGGTTCCGAGCTTTTGACTGTGGTATACAGTAATACAGTTTTTTTCTAGTAAATACACAATTATTTTAAAGTAACCAGGTAACTATAGTCTTCTTAAAAAATGAAATGTTACAAAAAGTGTTCTGTTAAAAATTATAAATTAAGTACTTTTGAATTAAACACAAATTGTAAAAACATAAATACTTTCTATAAAGAAATAACATCACCCTGCACACACTGACCTTTGCCAATTTATAATATTTATCCCCAAAATTGACCCCAGCATGAAATGGAACCCCCTTTTGCGTTCAACATCAAAATACCATAATACTAACTTTAACTTTATACTTAAAATAGTTTTCTTGTTTTCAGTCATGAAGTGTAAAAGTAAAAAGAAGTGTTACAATGAGTCCGATTCAAGCAGTGACAGCGATGCTCCACTGGTCAGGATCAGCCAGAACTCCAGCAAGAACAGCCTTTTTAAATACTCAGTGGAGAAGTGCGAGTTTTGTGATAAAATCTTCAAAAATAAGTAAGTTTTTAAACAACTTCAAAAAGGAAGAGGTGCTATGTTTGACAGTATATATTTATATTTTCATTACATTAACGACTAAACGACTAGTAATAGTAATTTGTTTAGTCTATTAACTAAATTCTCACTCTTTATTATTATACACATCCATATGTAATTCTATTAATATTCAAATTTATTTGGGACTAAAAATTTGCTATAGGATATAGGTTAGAAGCGATTCTAGTAGGTTCATAAAAAAAAAACTAATGTTATAATATTTAACAAGATTTAGGAACATTACCAAGTTTTGCGTGTCACTGTTTATTGATATGTGAAGTGTTCTTCAGTAATTCAAAAATTATCTGTTTCTTTCAGATACAATATGCTAGTCCACAATGCGAAACACATTATAATACCGCTGCTAAACCAGAAACTATACAAATGCTCTCAATGTCACAGATACTTCAACTCTATAGAATCTCTAGAATGGCATTCAGTGAATAGCCATTCCTACATTTCAGATAACAAAGATTACTTGCCCAAAATATTGCAAAGCTTCGTCAAGAGAGAACCTATGATGATACTAACTAAAGAACCGTTGTTTAACAATGATCAAATCAAAGTTGAAGTCAATGGTGATGACGCTGCAGTTATAACAAACGGTGACCAAGATGATATACCTGAAATACTACAAAGTATGGTCCTGAAAGAACCTGTCACTATGCTAACTAAACTAACACATCCAGACATCACAAGAAATGAATGTATCTTACAAAGTTTCGTGAAAAAAGAACCAATCACATTGTTGAAAAAAGAAACGTTTGAAATTAAAAATGAAGTATGTGAAAACGATAGCATCACAATTCTTGATAGTGATGAGGAAGATGATATAAGAAACACAGATATTAAGGCTGAAATAGAAACTGCAGATAGTATTGAAAGTGATAGTGAAAGTTCCAGAAATCCTAAAATTAAGGATAGGTTACGGTTTGAAGATGATGATGAATTTGATCTTAATGGCATAGCCAATATAGGAAATAGTGAATTTGATTCCTTGAATCACAATCACATAGCCAATACAAATAGTGAAGAAATAGCTTTATTGAGTCTTAGAAAAAATACAATAATATTGGGAAATAAACCTAATGCACTGGCATGTCCAGAGATGGGATGGAGTGTTCACAATGATGAGTTAAAAAGGCCTGGAATGTTTAGATGCAAGAAATGTTCTATGATGTTTCCTAACAGGTATGTGTAATGCATGTTTAAATTAAGAAAACTAACTCATCCCTGCTTAGCGCACAGATGTTTTACCAATCAAGCTACAGGGCTCTAAGCCTTTGTCTGCCACAAACATAGACACAATAGAAAATTTATTGTTTAGGGGTCACCGGTGACCACGATGGCGCCTAAAGTGTTATGTTGAGTCTGGAGCGCCGTGTTTTCGGGTTTGCAAACAGGATAACATTGTTTGCTAATCAAATAGGGGCGTGGTCTGTTTAGTAAAAACACAATAACACGTTCGCCGTCACGAATGGATAGTATCCCCCGCGTTCGCCTGTGGGTAGAGGAAGTGACGCATTTTGTGTTAGCACTCACTGGAAGCAGACTTATCGTTCGAAGATTGTGTGCGACAATATGCATCTTTGAAATGAAACAAAAACAATAATATGCGCAGCGGCCGGAAGAAATTGGCTTTCTTAATTGAATTTTACATACTACCGCCATCTTGAATATGCATCACATATTATTCTCTTTAATTCGAGTCACGCTTGCCGCAATATTTATTTTAATTAGGCGTGTTTTTACTTGTGTCTCAATTTGTGTATTGTATTATTATTATTTTTAATTGTAGATATGAAGCAATCATCCATGAGACATCTCACCTTAAATTCAAGCGGAACCATCTGTTTGTTTGTCGTTACTGCGACTGGTACGTAGCGAAGAGCCCCACTGGCCTAAAACGCCATCAGAAACTCAAACATCCAGACCACGATGGAAGTAGCCCGAAGAAGAAATTAATTAAATGTGAAGAGTGTGGCCTCTCTTTCGCCAAATGGAAACGACACAGGCGGAACTACCATGAATACAGCGATAAAGTTGAAAGTAGTGAACCTACCGAACAGAAACTAGAAAACTCAAGATACGAGGTAGCGGAACAAAAAGTTAAACAAGTTAGGTGGACGATAAAGACAGTTAAAGTGTGTGAATTTTGTTACCAATGGTTCAAAGAGAAAAGTAATTTGAAATATCAGCATGTTAAACATTATTTTAAGCTAGGAGAGCGGTTGCCATGTGATCGGTGTGAGAAACTGTTCTTCGAGTTGAGGATTGTGCGGATGAGAATGAGGAGAACTGTAAGAGATCCGTTGAAACCGGTCGATAAAGATTCGTTTGATAGGAAATCAAGGAAACCGATAACCAACACGGATAGGCTTAAACATGTACAGCAGAGGTTAAAAAAGCTAAAACTACTAAATAAATTTTGATCAGAACTGTGTTTTTAATTTTTTCTTTTTTTACTTCGATGCAATCGAAAAGTACCTAAACACTGAATTAGAGAAGTTGTTTGGAACAAAAGTTTTTTTATATTAGACAACATCACATACATTGCTCTGATCCTATGGTAAGTAGCTAAAGCACTTGTGTTATAGAAATCAGAAACAACAACGGTACCACAACACCCAGACCCGAGACAATATAGAAAAGTTCGTTTTCTTCATTGACCCGACCGGGAATCGGACCCGGACCCTCATGGCGCGACGCCATATAGGCCGGCGTGCTCGCCTCTCGGCTTGTGTTTGGAAATTGAAATTATTAATTGTGCACAATTTCCTATAGGCATTCTACGATTCATGGGGTTCGTTTGCAAATTGGGATTCTCATACTATCAAAATCGTTTCGCTTTAAAATAAGGTTTCGTTAATGGGCCGGCAGGCGGCGCCACTCTGAAATGCCATAATAATGATTCAACCATAGATATAGATAAAGAATCCTAAGTATGGATTCAACCTTAGGATTCAACTGATACAAATGGTGTTGTGGTACCGTCGTTGTTTCTGATTTCTAAAACACAAGTGCTTTAGCAACTCACCTTAGGATCAGAGCAATGTATGTGATGTTGTCCAATATTTATTTATTTAAATACTGGGAAAATAATATAAATAACTAGGTGTATGGTTGAATAGCGTTGTTCAATGAAATGGCTAGTTAAAACAGTTGGCTGTGACTTCACTAAATCGTGGGTTGTAAAATAAAAATAGTCTCAAAACTGACGCAATGATTCCCTAGTTTAGTATAAATAAATAAATATTGGACAACATCACATACATTGCTCTGAGCTCGGGTCGCGCACAAATGTTTGCGCGGGTCCATTGTTATTCAATTGTTATCATTATTTTCCGAGCATAGCTTAAGCACTTGTATTATAGAAATCAGAAACAACGACGGTACCACAACACCCAGACCCGAGACAATATATAAAAGTTCGTTTTCTACATTGACCCGATCGGGGATCGAACCTGGAACCTCAGAGATGCGCCATATGGTCCAGCGTACTCGCCTCTCTCTCTCTCTCTCTCGCCTCTAGAATCGTGCTAACAACAGGAAAATGCGATGAAATGTTGGCGATATAGCACAAATCTTAATGTTGCTATTTGCGTTCGTCTAATAAACTTACTCTGGCAACCCCTTCCTTCTTCTTACCGCTCTGGTTTTATTTCCAAGGCAAGCATACCGGCACACATAATTAAAACGCCGGACTAGATATGGCAGTGCCATCTCTGCGCGCCGCCGCTATACGTAATTTGTGTTCCGGGTTCGATCCCCGGTCGGGTCAATGTGAATGAACTTCTCTATATTGTCTCTGGTCGTTGTTTCTGATCTCTATAACACAAGTGCTTTAGCTACTTACCGTAATATCGGAGCAATGTATGTGATGTCCAATATTTATATTAGTTATAATTAAAATATCAAACAAGCCCCTTTAAATTGTTTCAAGAAACTTGTCCGCGCTCATTTTCGTCAATTATAATCATCAACATGATCTTTAGTCTCTGTTCGTCGTCATATTTACCTAAGTATATCGTGCCACATAGATATGTGTGATAGTATTTAGTTTATGTATGTATTTTATAATGTATAACTGTGTAGGTACTTTATGTCTTCAGAAATTAATCTTATTTAAGCCTTTTTAAAAAATGCATCTTCTTTATCGCACCGCCCACAAAACCTCTGTTTAGCCTAATGGTCGACTGGTAGACAATGCCTCATGAGGCAGATCTAACTTGCCATGGCAAGTTCACCTGTATGATTTTAATTATGAGGGCGGCAACATTACTGGCGGCAAAGTAGGCGGACGACGGTTACGTCCGACAGCAATGATAGGTCACAAGCACAACAAATTGTTAAAAAATATGGCCAAGGTACGGACAACAGCTCGTTGACCTACCACAAAGAGTCAAATTTTCTCATTTGAAAATGATCTCTATGTGTCCGGCTTAAAGTTGAATTCTGTTGGAGAATTTTTGACTTTTTGGGTAGGTCGACGTGCTGTTGACTGTACTTTTGAAAGCGGGTGGCTTTAAAAAGTACCTTGGCCATATTTTTTGCTTCGATGCAATCGACTGTCAAAGTACGAAAAAATTAAGGCTACCGTTTTTGTGCTCACCAGTTGGCGCCACTGTCGAGTGAGGTCTAGAATAATACTAAATATTAAACTCATTTATTCAGTAAAAGGCTCACTTCCTGGCACTTATTCCACGTCCCAATTCTGACAAGGCAAGACAAGCAATTTTTAAGGCAGGGCGTCTGATTAAATTCCCAAAAACCTTTTATCATATCTCATTACTTAAGCTGCCTCTAACGCATGCGTAAAAATATAAGTAACTTGGCACTCAGCAGCACTACGTGTCCTTTTAGATCTAGATTAATTGCTTTCGTATCTGCAATTATAAGCACATGTGACTGACCAGCACGTACGTAGTAAATACGCAGGTTGATACGTGCTCCCTCCTTTATTCTAAATAATAATAACAAAAATAATAAAAGAATAACAAAAACCGAAGTAAGTAGATATTACTTATTTATTTACATACAGCTGAAACAGTTTTTTTAGGTAAATTTACAAATTTTCATGCATTATTAACACTTTCTAGTTTCTACGGGTAGGTAGAGCTGTGGCGCGAGGCCCTGCGGTAGCCCCGCTCGACCTAAGGCCTTTGACCCGTTGTAAGGTAAGGGAACTAAGCAGAAATACATATCTAGTATGGCTGCGTGACTCCAAACAATAGATTACTGACTAGTATTGTGGCAGTCAAAGGCTTAAGTCACTTACAAGGGGGCCCCGCGCGCAGCCTTTTGTAATGCGAGGCATTTTGGCGAGAGGCCGTTTTGTCTACCCCTACTACGCCCCTGTTCGATAGTCATTCGTCTGTCCGCATTTGGCGAGAATTTCACGACTGATTAATGAAAGTATTACGACAGGTCTTTGCCCAGGTTTGGCGAAGTGTCTCTTCTAAAATTAGACGCCATCACTGCTATTTTGGGAACGCACAAATGTATGGAAAGTAAACAACGCGAACAAGAAGTGAAGCGAAGTTTACTCCGCATGATTTTTTTTGTTTATTTTTATTCATTTTGAACATATATTTAATTTAATACCTATGATGATTTTAGAGTTTCACTGAGACCTTTTACAAGAGAATACCTCTTGATTACGATTTATCTTAGAAAAGCTTGTGTCGCAACTTAAAGATTAGGGCTAGAGTCATATTTTAGTCTTAAAGTGCACATTTGTCAGTAAAATATCATTTAAATTATTTAAGTTTAAACTTTAGCTCGAAAATATCTAGTCAAAATAGCATATTGTTAAATTCCTCAATTTATCTGTAAATTAAATTAGATATTTACTTACGCTTTTCTTTAATACTTTACATTAAAATTTATTTTTAGGACGTATGTACTTAGGTATCTTATAATCAGACTACAGCTCACATATCTCAAAAATGATTTATTTTAGCTTAACTCCTTATTACGAGTAACATGACGACAAAGTTAACCATATTTTTCACGCCCGTATGCCGTCGTCGTAGCACACGCGCTGCGAAGCACGAGTAGCGAAACCGCTGGATGTAAGTATTCCGCTGCGATCTAGTTCACAAGCGTTCCGCGGCGCGGCGTCGCGTCGGAACGTCATCATGCAAGTCAGTCAGTTTAGTTGTAGCGTAGCACAGAGTAAGTATTATACAACTTAAAACAGAGAGTCAGTCTCGGTACTTTGAGGATGTAGGTAATCAAAGTGAAATGTCGTCATTATCAGAGTAAGAAGCAATATTATATTTAATCGGAAAAAATCTACAAAAATATACGAGGTTTACGCCTTTTCAAATTTATTTTGGAATTTAACTTTGAAAAGGCGTAAACCTCGTATATTTTTATAGATTTTTTCCGATTAATAGTAAGTAATTCTGCTATTCGGGGTGTAGACAATTCTAGCAAATCAAAGACCATTTAAGTCGGTCCAGCGGTTCTCAACTTATACAAACCCGACTTTGTTTTAAGTCATACGCCCGCTACCCGCGCATATTAAGCCTAAGATACCTACTCGTAAGTATTCATTTTAATGATATGCCGTCAAGAGCAATTTTAGTTAATCTATACATTAAATGCACAATTTTATTAACGTATCAACATGGATAGGGAATAATACTGTTTTGTTTAAAATAGCTTGGAAAATAACCCATCGTTTTTCTGTAACGTGTAATAGGTAAAAATGGTTACTTTGGGTAACCTTTAGGAGATAAACATATTATTATGGCATCGCAAACTTTTTTTAAAATAATAATGTCCTCTTTAAGACTGTAGTACCTAGGTACATCATTTTGTTATATTGTCATAGTTTCCGCAGCATAAGCGATATAGGGATTTTTCCGGTATTTTTTCACACTTTGGATTACATTATCGAAGTTTTCATACGGAACCCTAACTTTTAGGAAATTATTATATGGCCTATGTTCATCAAGGATAACGCAGGATTCTAATGGCGAAAGAATTTTTGAAATCGGTGCAGTAGTTTCGGAGCCTATTCAATTCAAACAGACAAACAAGTCTTTCCTCTTTATTACTTATATTAGTTAAGATTAGATAGATTAATCGTGAATACAAAATATAATTTTGCACAAGTCATTGATAAAAAGGATTTTAATTTAATTATTTATGTGAAGAAAATAAGTGCTATTTTCTGAAACATTTTGATTTGCGGTAGAAAAATGAGTAGGCATAGCTGAATTGCTGTCTTGTTGAAGAATGTATTAATTAGCATTATCAGTAACTGTTGCTTCACTGCTAGAATAATTGTCTGGTGTAACAGGGACATGCATGCTGTGCCTGGTATCATTGATACTGCCTGATGCAGTAGAGTAGCTGTTAGGAGTTACAGTCTCCATATCATTCAATTCAGCCTCCATCAAAATTCGCGCGATATCAAATTTTGCTTTTATTTGTGTTCGCTTTGATAGTTTTTTGAATGCATCAGCATATCCCAAAAATAATAAATCTATCCCATCACATTTCACACTAACTTTTTCGTCATTTCTGCTGCGATCTCTTTTATTTTGTAAATACTGGATCATTCTGTCTGTTGGATCTAGAACTGGATTACTTCTCCTATGCTTTCTATATACTTGTTGGGCGTTCTGCGATTCTTGCGGGCGGAAATCTTGTGTAATGTCTTGCGTGATTCCGTCTCCGGTAGATTGAGAGTTGGTAGAATTAACTTCCACATTTATATACGCTATACTACCTTCAGTCTCATTTTTTGTCTCTTCTGGATCAATGAAGGCCATTTGATCAGCCCAAGTCCAATTTTGAAGTTTTTTTGCGGCTTGGCCACAAGTACTCAGTTTAGACAGCTTGTACTTTTTGTAGGAGTCTTTCAAATTCTTCCACTTCGCTTTCAAAGTAACGACTGAAAAATAACAAAATAAGACCCACTTAATATTATTATATAATCAATGTTATTTTCATTACATATTCTTAGGTAACAACTAGACATTGTCGTTCTCTCTCATATCGTATCGGATAATCAACAGTATCAAAAACTGTAACAGAAGATGTGAATGTGTATTGCAACCATTAGCCTTCCCACAACCAACTCAAGAAACTTGGCTGAATATTGCAAAAGAAATTTTTCGAAAATGGGGATTTCCTCAATGCCTGGGAAGTGTGGATGGAAAGCATATTACAATTAAACTGTAATATTACCGTCAAAGGTGTAAAAGGTTGCACAATAAAAAAGAAAAAGAATGAATGGAAAATGAATGAATGATTGAAAAACAATTTAATACATTGGCAGCATCGTGACACGACTTATCATACCATATCCCGTATTATATCCTATCATATCGTGTCGCTACTACGTTAGTGCTCCCAAAATATCGTGGTGTAGATATGATACTATATCGTTTATCATATATCGTGTTTTGTTTGCGTGCTAGGGGGGCAGGTAGCGGTTCAATGTTTTATTGTTACAAAAGTAAATTTTCTATGTAATAAACCGTACAGATAGAGATATGTAAAAATATGATGGTCGTGAAACTAAGTAAAAGCTTGTAAAAAAATATGACGATGTTAAATGGTATACGAAATATTTTCGGACTTCCGATAATATGACTTAAAAATTTATGTGAAAAAAGGCAACAAAACCCCCCAGATGATAATAGTCACTGGGGGAGGCCTATGTTCAGCAGTGGACGTTCTGTGGCTGAAATGATGATGATGATGATGATTTAATAACATAAATACTCTGATAGGTATACTCTACAATGCCTAATCACAATGATGTTGGTAGAAACCTGTAAGCTCCATTCATCATCATTCATCAATTCATTCATACTCTTTGTTGATCACGTCATCATTATTGTCACCTTTGGGTTGCCACCTACCACTATTTGATTAATGGTGTACTAGCATATAAAATACGGGTTTTAGATAAATTTACGGTAGACAATTTAAACAACTAATTTTATTTATATTTAACCATTGCCCGACGGAACAGTTTTTAAAAGCTCTATTTGCAAGAAAACTTAAAATTACATTTGATTAATAGGCAGCATGAACCGCGCGCGCCAAACAAACGGCAACTTCAAAAACGTTAGCGTTTGGTGCCGCTTAGCCAGCTCCGGATCAGTTTGTAAAAAATACGGGAGTTTCGCAATTACGGGTTTCTGTATTATCTTAGTCCGTAAAGGTAACCCTTACAATACGCGGGGTATCTGGCAACCCTAACGTCATGTCATATTTTGTCATTTTAATGTCACTGTAAAAAATAAATGATTCGTAAAATTTTGAAATTAAAAATAAAAATCATACACTAAAACAGTAACAATAATAAATTAAAAATAAATACACTATATAAGTAATAATACATGTAATTCAGTCTATTATTAAAAAATATTACATACCTTCCTCGTTTAATTCCTTCTGGATTTCTCTCCACATCTGCATTTTTTTTGTGTTATTTTTATAGCCTGGATGACTAAGCAAGTACAGAATAGGTCTATTTCTGACCTCTTGGATCAATTTTTCAGTGAATTCGATGTCCATTTTAGATAAAAAAAACACTTTCGCTTTATAAAAATTGTCAACATCGACAAACACATGCGGAAACAACGCGGCGCCGCAACAAAATGGCGGAATTATGTGACTGGCGTCGGACGGAGCAGATTGACGAAACCGCAAAGGGAAAGAGACAGCATTATAGCCAAGTCAATGCGCTAGAACAGGCAATTTCGCTGTGTTCCACTTTTTATACTTGCGGACAGGACATGGCGAAATAATTGCGGTTCCGCAGTATGGTTTCGCAGCGGAGGTGTGCTCGGGCGTCATAATAACGGAAAAATAACTAGTTGTTTGTGGTTTATAAAGAAGCTCACAGTTTTATGACAGAGGTAGCTAGTGCTTCCAAAAATCGGTAAATTACCAACCAAGCGTAATGTTTCCAGTTTATGAACGTTTAAGGATTTGGTTGATTTTGACCACAAATTCTAAAACAAAATAATTAAGTTATGTCTTAATTACCAATGAAAAACAACACAGTTCTGTAAACGGTACCTTACGTCGGACAAGTCCTATTATTTAAGTTTAGTTTTTAGAGGAACTTATAAAACCGGCGACCTTTAATCAGCCACCATGTTCATATGACGACAGGTGTTGTAATGCGCAAAAGTAAAATAACATTATTAAAAAAATATATCCACCGATTTTCTAAGACATTACCCTACATATCACAACGATTATGAACAAGACACAATTTTTGTAATGACGCTATTTATTATAGGTACTATAGGTAGAGGTGCTCGTAGCTCAGTGGCGGCAGCGCTTTGGTATCGATTACTAAAGTTAAGCAACCAACGCCGCGGTCGTGAGTGGATGGGTGACCATTCCGACCATATTTAGTGACATTTATCACGAGCATCTCCGTGCTTCGGAAGGCACGTTAAAAGTTGGTCCCGGCCAATATCGCTTGATATTGGTCGTGAAGCCTAGTCAGAGGCCTTAAGGCGGCTTGATAACATCTGACAGTAAGGTTTAGTCACTGGCCTTACAACACCCCTCCACCAATCCGCACCGGGCCCGCGTGGTGGAGTATGGCCCAAACCACCTCATAGTTGAGGTGAGGCCTGTGCCCTGCAGTGGGACGTATATAGGCATACTTTATTTATTATAAAAAGCGACACAGATAATTAAACGTTTTTTATATTTTTTTATTATGAAACAAGAAACAATGTTCCAATGTGCCAATATTTTAATTTACCTACTTTTATAAGTTGTGTACTTATATGTATGTCTGGCTGGCCAGTTCTATGTATCAATAGTTAATTACGTGGTTCTTTTGTACGGACAACAGCACGTCGACCCACCACAAAATGTCAAATTTTCTCATTTGAAAATGAACTCTATACGTCAGGCTTAAAGTTGAAAATCTTTTGGAGAATTTTTGACTTTTGGGGTAGGTCGACGTGCTGTTGACTGTACTTACATTCTGTCCTGTAAGGCTAAAAACTCACGGAACGGTTTTCATCCGCGCCCGTCGCGATTGCGAGCCCGCAAAAATTGCGCGCGCCGCGGGTGTAAAACTCGTCGTGAAATGTGTTTTAATTTTTTACTTATAAATCTACATTCTACAGACGCTGCGGGCGTGGCTGAAAACCGCTCTGTGAGTTCTCAGCCTAACATTACGACCAGAAACGGTATTTTTGTAAACATAAAAAAGCAATAACGGTTCGTAAACTGAAAATAAAAGAAAACAATGATATTTTTTCAATTTTAAGTCGCATTACGATAATTTTATGATTTTTATGTAAAGGTTAAAGATTACGAGAATACCGTTTCAGATAGGTTGCAATGTTACTGAGACCGGATCAACACTGTATAGCGGCTATTTTTAAAATACGGAAATTGAGATTCTGGTTATCATGACTTCGTGTAACCGTACCTTTGTTAAGAGTTAATAAAAGTTAACCAAATGGGTTGAACGCGCGTGCACTGCGGGTAATTATAGAATGAGCGCGCACTTGGCTGCATAGGGAATAGGAAAAGATGTGGAGACGCTTTCTGTAAATAAAAAAATACACCTAAATTAACTACTTATAACTCTACTTAGTGATTGTATAAAGAGAATTAACTTACTTAGAATCGCTGGTCTAAAAAGATGCTAATTAAATAAATAAATAAATATTGGACCACATCACATACATTGCTCTGATCCTAAGTAGCTAAAGCACGCGTGTTATAGAAATCAGAAACAACGACGGTACCACAACACCCAGACCATGCCCAGACCCGAGACAATATAGAAAGTACGTTTTCTACATTGACCCGAACGGGGATCGAACCCGGAACTTCAGAGATGACGACACCACCGGCGTGCTCGCCTCTCGGCTACGGAGGTCGTCTAAATTTATATAAATTTATTATGTAATTAAAACTAATATTTATACGAGTATACCCTCTATTATTTCGAATAACATCTAAAGAATCAAAGGCTTTCTGCCAAACAACGAGAGAGACTCTAGCAAGCATGGGGTGGGTACCCAATCCTATTTATTTTTACCATCAAGCAGTTGCCTATGCTCTGCTATGGATGTAAAGCCAACATGGGCATGTAAGTACTGACTGATCGCAACAGGAGAAATTGTTTTTAAATGCTAATAAAATCAGTCGCAAAAAACTAAGAGTTGTCCCTTGTGGGATTTAAACCCTTAAATAGATTATACCTACCTACTCTTAATTACCCGTACGTATAAAATATAATAATATAAAGTACGGTCTACCTTTATGAAACTAGATTTGAATATGCACAATTTTAGCTAGTCCTATAGCTAGAAGCGATATTTCTAAGCTGCCTTCTAATGCTGTGTCGACTCTAAGCATTCACTGTGACTCCTAGTCAAAGTAGAGCGAACAAAACGCATCCAGTTTGTGATCGCCAGCTAACAAAACCAACGCTCCGCGCTACATAAAAAAAAAATACCGAAAAATCAATTAAAAATAATTAAAAGTGCAGTGCTAGAATATAATAAAATACGAGTGAACGAAACGCAATTCATCTTCAAAAGTGATAAACATTAAAACGCTTGAAATTAAAAAAATAAACTTAAAAATCAAAAGAAGTGACTGCAGTTCTAAAATTGAATTTCGATCTGGCTACGTACAGTGCACGTGTGTGAGTAACGCATATTGACTGCAGTGAAATGCGTTCTATGTTTAAAAATAATAATAATGTTGCCACTTTTTTGAACCTCCACTGTATGGTGGAGAATTCGTACTTTTGTGATGAGTCCCGTGTGTAAGAAGTCTTAGAGTAGAAAAATAACGAATACAATAAAAAATAATCTTATTCATTCTTTATAACTATATAATTCAATAATTTAAATTAAGGATTATTAGCAACAAGTTGACATTTGCTCCCACTAAAATTCATATTTGTCTTTGTACAATTTCCTTATAAGTGTATACAATGATTCGATAGCTTTATGACATTAATGCATTATTAATGAATGAAGATGTAGTAGGTAGGTAGGTAGGAGGAATGTAGATGCAGCACTTTCACAAAAAACTTGACGATGTTGACTCTCGCACTGACACCGCCTATATACAACGCGGGGTAATTTATGATGTGTGTCTGTGTACCCCTAAATTATGTTTTTATAAGGAATTTGTCATATGACTTTCTAGTAGGTATCGCGAATAATTGATTTAAATTAATTACCTTGTTAGTTCATCAACAACATAGTGTATAATAATCGTAATGTACATAAATGTAATTATTAATATAATATAACTAGTTCAATAGCTATATAGCTAAGAACCACATGCTTTAATAAGACATTGTAACTTACAACTTGTAAGTAATAATTACACACTAACAAAGAGGCAATGCATATATAAGAGGCACTAATATATATGAATGATTTATAGGACACTTCTCAATTCAGGTAATTAGTTGTTTATATGTTTACAACATCTTTTACAAATGCAACATCGAAATCGTTATTTTTTAGTATACATTATCGTCGAGGTAGTGCTTAGTTTGTATTAGAGCATCTTAACATTTGTTAACCATTTTGATGTTGCTCCCATGAAAAACGATGTTGTATGAGGAGATATTTACGAGGTTCCAAGAAGTCTCCTATTTTTTTTTTGACTAAGGATGTACCCAATCTTGGCTCCTTAAGTCGGGGGTTTAATTTTATTGTGATCCTTATCAAACTTGCCAACGTAGTACTTACTTAAAACAAGCGGCCGTAACACCCTGTTAAATGTAACAGGGTGTTAGGTAAATGGTATTAAAGCCGACAGCCTATGATGTTATTATTAAGCATTTAAATAGTACAGTGAAGTCGAAATAGAAATCATCTTATAAAAACAAAAATATAAATAGGATTCTAAAAATTTGATTAAAATGAAAATTAAAAAAAATAATCGATATTATAAAATTTCTGACTTCACCGTACTATTTAAATCCATAAGTTAACATAGGCTTCAGCGTAATATACCCTTACCAAACACCCTGTATATTATGTTCTCCGAGTATATATTTTTATTAACGCCTGGGTCCCCTTCTACATTAGTTGCTGCATTTAAACACCTTTAATCAGCCCTTAGAAGGTGTTCGTCAATTAACGAGCGATATGGCTGGATGCAGGCCGCTTTCGACCAGCCGATCAGGATGTCACTGTTCATCAGTGCACGTCCTGTGGCTGAAATGATATGATGATGGCAATTCGCTGTACACAGTACATGATGCAGCTGGTGCTATGACGTGCGCTGCGCACGCATCGAAGTGGTACATCTTGCCCACTGTGTCGCAACAGCATCGTCTAAATGCATAATTAATTGTAGTTAGCATATTACAATAGATACTGATTAGTCACACCTGTCGTGCTAGGCCAAAGAGGTTATGTTTACTATGTCACCTATGCTATGTTGTTTAGTTGAAGCGGTGTGATTGAAATAACCCAGAGGCAAATACATTTTATTGCCAACATCTAAAATATTTCTTACTAAAGCATTTTTCCATACCTACCTCTTAACCGCCAGGAGACGTATTTTTGAAGCATTCGCATAGGAAATCCCGAAAATTGTGTTACAATTTCAATTATAGTGATTTCGTATGCGAATTAGAAATTCGGTAGCTTAAAAAATACATCTCCAGTTTACATCAGTTTGTATGGAGAAATCCTCAGCTCGATAGTTTTATAATAAAGCATTTTGAATTACAATATTTATTTAGATTGCACATAGGTACAACACTTAGGTAACTTACTCAACACACGTAAGTTATACTTAACTCAATAATTATGTTCAATTCAATTTACAACTTTCAAGATTAATAGATTACTTAGTACAAAAATGTTACGTTAAGTTAAAAAAAGTCGTAAAAATTGTATATACTTATGTAACATAGGCTAGGCTAGTATCGGCTTTGTATACCATTTACCTAGAGGCCCTGTAGATACTCTTTATTACACACAAAACAAAGAGCATAAAAACATGGTTTTACAGAACGACTTACAATTTATTGGCGGTCTTATCGCTAACAGTCTTAAAGATGCGTTTTTCACTGCGATATGTTTAGCATCTACGGTGATGCGGTCTGCGATTATGCGACTGCATTGATGCTGCACTGCGTTTTTGTTGCGAAAAGCTGGATTTCCAGCTTCAGTGATACTAAAGGTCGCCGCGCATCTGTCATCATTCATCAATACTGCAGAACATGCAAGCATCGGCATTTTGCAGCCGATGCGCTCCCTGCGCGTGGCTAGATGCGCGAGGTTCCAAACGACTTAATACAAAGAATTCTAAAATGCAACTGACTGCGGTGTTTGTAGGTAGGTAGTGCCGTGTTGTTGGATTCGCGGCAACCTTAAATATCTTAGAACGCGCAAACCGGGTTCATTCTTAAATCATGTACATTTCATTCATCAACACTTTGTCGAGGAAATAACCCACCGATGATACGAGCCGTCGAGCAAATAAGCCTTGGAGCTATTGATCTTTCGAGCTAATGACTCACCAAGCTAGTGAACCTTCGAGGTATAGACATCGAGCAAATGAAAATCGGCGAAATGTTATTCGAGCTAGAGTAGGGTACCTGACATTAACAGCTGACTCTGACGCGGTTACTTCTAGCAAGTTCTAGCTTCTTGTTTACAATGAAAACAATTGGGCAACCAGCGCGTGTGTCGCGGGCGCGTGACATTTGCGGCCGAGCCAACGTGCGCTTGTATTTTTATTGACCTACATGCTTTGGGCTTGCGGCTTCCGGACTTATCCGATTACTTAACGAAACTAGGATCATTCCACAACTTGCAATGTACCTACCTACATAGATTATACTTATAGCAATCTACATGGAAATAAGGTGCATCAACATCATACTCCACTAGCCATTCAGAGAATTAAATACTATGATTAATTAAACGCGGATTTGTAAGGAAAAAAATAGTTTCGTTATCGGTGTCAGGCAAGCCAGGCCTCCCCGAATTCCATGCATATCTACTTTCCAATAAATTTTATTTATTTATTTATTTTTAAAAATTAACAGCGTAACTTACAAATATACTTAAAAGTATGTACATGTGTTTTAGTAAGGTCAATAACAGGTTTTTCTTAAATTAACAATTCGTCTATGCAAGTCTAGCTATGTGAACCATCCATCAAACGTGTGTGTGTGTGTTTAAGTTTATGTGTAAGTGTGTGGGTGCTTATGTGGGTTAAGAGTGTTTTATGAACGAGTTTGAACGATACCGTGCCTGCCTATCTTCTGCTATCCAAAATGCTATTAACTTGAGATTTAAATTTCGCCTTAGTGGTGATAAAAATATCGATAGTCGAAAAAGAAACATTTTATATGTTCTTGCGATTCTCGATAAAACACAGTTATGCGTAAACTTTGTCCTGTGTAACGTTGTTTGGAACAGTTGAGGGTTACGAGAGCGATGCTGCGTTGCTCGAAGTCCTAGCTCACCAACCAAGCTCGGATAGTCAAGTCTTCCACGCACAATATCATACAATAGCATCATGTCCGTAGTTAAAAGGCGGTTTGCAAGAGTGAGTAGACCGTAGTAGCTACAACCTTTCTCATACGTGTCAAAACACTTACGTGATTTAAAGTTAAGGTAACGAATAAACTTCTGTTGAAAAGATTCAATTTGTTCAGAGTAAGTTATATACTGCGGATACCATATACAACTGGCATAGTCAAGGATACTACGGACATACGCGTTATAAATACTCTTAGTGCACAGCAAGTCAGTGAAGGGTTGTGTTATGCGCAGTACGAATCCTAGAGTTTTATATGCCGTATGTGTAATGTGATCAATATGTTCGTTCATTATCAGTTTATTGTCAAAGTATACACCAAGATCACGCACCACGTTGACTCTTTCCAATGCTTTACCTTGAATGTTGTAATTATAAGTGATGGGATTTCTTTTTCGGTTGAAGCTAATTATTTGTCATTTTTGGTATCGACATTAATTCTATTAATTTTATAATACTCAGATAATTGATCTAAGTCATATTGTAGCTGAGCACAATCAGCAACATCGCCAACTTCAAGATTTTTTTTTGTGTCGTCAGCATACATTAAAAACCTTGAATATGCAAAACATGCATAAATGTCGAAGAGGTAGATATTATAGAAGAGAGGACCGCTCTGCGAACCCTGTGGGACTCCGGAGGATACCTTTACAAAATCCGATCTATAGCCACCCACGACCACCGCTTGCGACCTGTTCGACAAATATGATTCAACCCAACGCAGCAAGTCCCCATGTATCCCCAAGTGCTCCATCTTACGTAGAAGAATGACGTGATCCACCCGATCGAAAGCCTTTTCAAAATCGGTGTAGATCACGAACTTGTTTACGTTTGTCAACAGATTTATGCAAATAGTGCGTAAATGTTGCAAGATTACTTGAGGTAGATCGTCCGCTTAAGAAACCATGTTGTTCAAGTGGTATACCATTTCTTACTGTTGAAAAAACAGAGGAATAAACTAGTTTTTCAAAAACTTTGTTAAAAACATTTAATATCGATATCGGTCTATAATGCTGTACCTTTAATTTGGATCCTTTCTCATGAATGGGAATTACATGAGCATTTTTCCAAACATTTGGAAATATACCCTCTTTTAGAGATCTATTAAAAATTATTATAAGTGGCATTGCCAATGCCGTAGCACAACGCACAATAAAAAGAGGAGGAATGTTGTCACAACCAGCTTCCTTACGTACATCCAAGAGTCTTAAAGCCTTTAGTACCTACATAGTCCCTGATAAATTGTGGTGAGTTGCCTTGAGATGTACTACCATGGGGAGGCAGGGCTAAATTAGAAGGTGGATAATTATGGGCTCGTTTACATGTTAACAACTCACATTACACGTTAAAAACTCACACTAGCTCCTCAGGTAAATGGTATATCAAGCCGAAACTAGCCCATGTTAATGCATAATAAATACTATGGTGAAGTCAGAATTTTGATATCATCATTTTTGAAAAAAATATTTTTATACAAATC
The DNA here is from genome assembly GCA_950371115.1 of Anania fuscalis. NCBI lineage: Eukaryota > Metazoa > Arthropoda > Insecta > Lepidoptera > Crambidae > Anania > Anania fuscalis. Next base: position 3,611,055 of record OX493352.1, read on the forward strand.
GGATTCTTCAAATTATGTTTTGTATGAATATTTTAAAAATAAAAATGATGATATCAAATTCTGACTTTACCATACTATTTAATATGCATATTTTAACATAGGCTAGTTTCGGCTTTATATACCCTTCACCAAACACCCTGTATAAAAATAATGTTGAAGAAGATTTTCAGTAACTTGTTGTAGTTAGAAGTAGATATTGATGTGGGTAAAAACTATTTTACGAAGTAGCAACATTATTATGTTTTTTATCATATTCGCAAAAACAGCCAGTACTATTTATAATTACGTTCGAAAAATAAACTTTATGATTTGACGATCTGTTTTTAACTTTTCACAGGAAGTATGGCAAACAAATAAAGTTAAACTGAATCGTTTATAATTTTAAATATAAAAAAGACAAACAAATATAAAAAAAATAAAACCTTTCTCGTCGGATTATGAGCGAGGTGCGATCGGATTCGGACACCGACGGATCTTCGAGCTCGGAAGAGGACGTAGACTCGGGAATAGCCGACGATCCCGCAACAGAGAAGAAAGACGTCGACTGCATGGATCTGTCAGAGTTCTTCGGTTACTGGTAAGGAGCTGCATGGATTTATTTCTTTGCCTAATTATGCCTTTATAGGCTCGGTCCATACCCAGCCGGAAACCGGACCGGGTTAACGCGGATTCAATCCATCGCTTAAGCATTAAGGTGGTTTTTTGAACGGATACTTGCGGATGCTTACGGATTCCGGCAGCGTATCGACCGAGCCTTAGATTGAAGTTGGCTGCGATCGTGAATCATTATAGGTATCTCTCAGCCTGCCCCTGCCAGCCAATAGAAGTGCTCATAGCGGCAGTCGATCTAAATAACTGATTAGCTAGAATTGATCGGCTTTAACTGAAGTTAAAGGTTTAATTATTGTAAAACTGGCCAAGATCGTGTCGGGCCACGCGCAATGTAAAGTTCCGAAGATGTAAAGTGACCTCAATGTAAAGTGAACTCAGATTTTGACGTGAAGGTACGCAACGTTACGAAGTTTCACGTCAAAATCCGAAATCACGTTTTTTTAATTTTGATTTTTACAAAGTTGTTTGTTTTGATAAACACTGCTATCATTTTTCAAACGCTGTAATGATTGTTTAATTTTTAAATGATAAATAAATAAATACAAACATAATTAATAGTACTTATCTAGTACATGCCCTTTGTACTATACAATGAACACAATTAATTATTAAGTATAATCAAGAGCCGCCGTTGCATCTGCTGATAATATGGATAAAATTATTCGCAGAAATGATAATGGTTTTTGGTTAGGCACCTTAAGTGACCCAAATTAATTTTTAAAATATTTATTATTACTAAACCTAAGTAAAAGGTAATTTCTTTAATAATAATTTATTATTTTCAAATGGTTTCTATAAGTTAGTATATCTGAGGCTATTTGGTTCGCGCCATAAGGATCGCGCTCTTGAATTCGCTGAACCTGGCGACACCAGCGCCATATAGTTTTGGCTATCGTTGATACACCAGTTTTTCTTATCTAACACTACTTGATTAATGAGTAGGTGCCTTAAGTATTTCATTAAGTATTTTATTTCTCAGAACCACTATTTACAATTTTCAAATCGAATCAGAGATGTCAATCCTTGGCACCAATGTTGAGTGCTGCTCTGCGCATCTTAGGAGTAGATCATCGTATCGGAGCGCGTGTGCGCGGAGCTAACAACCAATCACAGCCGGCGGTGCAGGCGCGGCGCACTACTAGCCAATCACGTAATCGTAATGGTCTTCTGCGCATCTTTCTCCCAGTGCTCAACATCCGTGCCAGTAGTGTACGTAATATGAATCAATTTTAAAAATTCCGGCCAAGTTCGTGTCGGGCCACGTGCGATAAAGGGTTTATTACCCATCTAGTAATTTTCTTCAGTAGGACTTAAACTGGAGAACTTATTTTAGGCCATCCTAGCTGCGATAGTTGTCCATTTAACTTCGTTAATTTAAAATATCACGCGAAACAGCATGTTATCATAATATTAATAGCATAGAGAAAAAAAAATATTTTAATAGTATAGGTAGTGAAGTCATTTTGATATCATCACCATCATCATCATTTCAGCCTACAGGACGACCACTGCTGAACACAGACCTCCTCCAGTGACTTATACTATCATATTATAATATTTTAAATTTTCATACAAACAAAAATTGTAGACACCGATTTGTATATTTTTTTTAATGTTTAAGCATATAGCCTATAAATTGCAGATAATATAAATTGAATTTCCTTGCAGAAATAAATTGGTCTTATTAGCTATTGGTTTTTACATAAACATTATACAATGTGAATATGGGCTAAGTTCGGTATCTAATTTTATTGCAATAAAAATGGCCTCTATTCATAGGGGATGAAGGTTTGACTTCCCAAATTATTATTTTTGTCGATAAAATTAGGTATCGCACGCACTTAGCCTTAACGCGTTAGAGGTACCGCCCATATTACATTGTATAATTTTAAATTGACGAATGACAGGTGTGGTATTTCGGTTTCCGGACTATAATTACGCCCGGAGGTTGCGGGTTCGAATCCCTCAAGGGGAAAATGTTGTGTGGTAGGCACGAGCATTTGTACCTAAGTCACGAATGTTTATAAATACGTTATCTATGTGTTTGTGGCTAGACTAGATAATTTGTAAAAAAATCTTTTTTAATTTATTATCATAATTTATCAGTTCAACTTCCTTCTTGCTATCAAATATTTCGCAACAAAGAAGGTTAATTATACAAAAAAATTGGTATCTATAGGTATTGTCATGTTATTTTAGTACAAAAAATATGAAGTTACTATTTAATATTATATTTTAATTTCCATAATATCTTGTTATAAAGTTCAGTACTTATTTTAGTATTTATAAAAAGGTAATACCAACAAAAATTTGTCTTTCTTTCGTTGATAAAAAAAACACCCCTTACATTTGGATATCTAAATATTATTTTAAATAATCTTATTCCAATAACCTAAAATAATATGAAAGAGATTTTATTCTTATCTTAACACGAATTCACGTCATCTAGCTGCGTGGCTGGCCAGTTTAATTCCCGTCAACAACGTTGATACCGCTTTCGTAATCCCCGTCAGCAACGTTGATACCGCCTCCGTAATTCCCTTCAACAACGTTAATACCGCCTCCGTAATTCCCGTCAACAACGTTGATGCCGCCTCCGTAATTTCCATCAACAACGTTAATACCGCCTCCGTAATCCCCGTCAGCAACGTTGATGCCGCCTCCGTAATTTCCGTCGACAACGTTTATTCCGCCGCCTCCGTTGTCGACCTGAATATTCGATGGGTTCCCATCGACTATATTCACGGATCCACAGTTGTTGTCTACTATGTTCAGGTCACTACCATCTCCACCGATCACCTGGGTATAGAGATTAGGGTTATTATGTCGTATTCAATAATCAGCGACACATTCATGGATATGAGTTTGTCACTAACACCGGGTTCCTATATTGTACTATGCGTAAGTGTACATCACCAACTGATCGTATTGGTGTCAAAAGTAACGAGTCATTAAAAGGAACGCTTTTGAGTAGGTATGTCAAGTTAACAATTCCTACCATCCGTTAGCAAAACCAACCGTTTCTCGTATATAGGAACCGGGCTTGATCTTTATCTTAATAATAAGTATTACAAATCCAAAAGGTTTTAAGCATGGATGTATCGATATTTGTTACTGTTACAAGCGAAAACTACTGAACGGCCCCCTTATTCCCTAAAAATTAACAATCACCAATAATCGCGCAGTCATCGCCCGATTGATGGTTAGTTTCAAAATCTACTGGCAGCACTGTCAGAAGATTGCTTTGTTTTTAGGGTTCTGTACCAAAAGGGTAAAACGGGACCCTATTACTAAGGCTCTGCTGTCCGTCTGTCAGTCTGTCTGTCTGTCCGTCTGTCACCAGGCTGTATCTCATGAACCATGATAGTTAGAGAGTTGAAATTGGCAGATGATGTACATATTTCTGTTGCCGCTATAACAACAAATACAACTCGCTCGCATACAACAAACGTGATTGTTTTGCTCGTTTTATTAGATAATGGTACGGAACACTTCGTGCGCGAGTCCGACTTGGATTTGGTTCTATTAAAAAAGTTATATTGGTCACCAGAAATATCAGACAAAATGGATATCAGAACCATCACTCATTACATTGCTGTAATTCTATGGTAAGTAGCCAAGACACTTGTGGTATACAGGTGTACAAAACAATGGGACACTCATTAAAACCACGTGATCAGCTGGTCATGTACACCCATTTTTCCTATGGGAACAACATCGAAATCAAGATTTTATTTTCAGGTGCTCCATACATTATCATCGAGGGATGCGAGTAAGTTTATATGGGGTAGCTGAATTTTTTTATTCGATTTCAATGTTGCTCCCGTAGAAAAAGTTGTTGTGTATATGACCAGCTGATCATGTGGTTTTAAGGAGTGACCCATCCTCTTGTACACCCTGTATAAATCAGAAAGTTCGACAGTACCACGACACCCAGATAAGCGATATATCAGTCTGGGTTGCACCGTCTTACTTTAACTTTAACAAACGTCAAAAGTCTGTCAAACTCTATACAGAAACACCGGTTATAGTTATGGTTAAAGAAGGTGATACAACTCAGTCTTAAAAAAGTTCATTTTGTACATTGACCCGACCGGGAATCGAACCCGGAACCTCAAAGATGGCGACCCCAAGTCTGGCGTTCTCGCCTCACACCTACGAAGGTCATAAGCGGTTTTATGTTATTTCATTAACAAATTTTAATATAAATCTTGTAAATTAACATTTGCAAGCTATGTTAAATGGCAAAAAGGAACGAACATTAAACTAATTGTAAGACCTTAAGTTTACACCCTGTTTAAACGCAAATAAATATTCTATTCTATAAGTAAGTAAACAAACAAACTTACATTCACAGCATGGCCCGAATTCTCACCGTCATCAAAGTTTATGTCAGACATTTTTATTTAATAATTTAATTTTTTATACCACAGAACTCAAAGAATTTCAGTTATTGAATGATCGCTAATAGTTCTTATCACGTATCAGTAGATAATATATCTTTCTTGTTATCAATACATAAATAGCACTAAATACGTATTGAATTATCGAGGTTTCATTATAATTATGTTATAGCTATTAATTTTATAAAATATGACGTTAATACCGCTAACTTTATGATTTATCTATCATCATCATCATCATCATCATCAGCCCACACTAGTCCACTGCTGGACATAGGCCTCTCCAATTGCACGCCACTCTGCACGATCCACGGCTACTCTGATCCAGCTCCTGCCAGCAACCTTGCGATGATCGTCACTCCATCTAGTCTGAGGGCGTCCCACACTACGCTTGCCGACACGCGGTCTCCACTCAAGAACTCGTTTACCCCAGCGGTTATCGGTTCTGCGACAAATATGGCCGGCCCACTGCCACTTCAGCTTGCTAATTCGATGGGCTTGATTTGTGATGATTGGGTGATTGATGATGGGATGATTTATCTATAAGTTAACCTTATTAGGGAGATGGCTGGCAGTTGCTTGATGAAAAAAGGGAGAGATCGTGCTCTTTGGCGCTCTTTGTTCATCACATTTTTTTTTAATTGTGTCCACAACTACACCATCTACCTAGCCCCAAACTAAACAAAGCTTGTGCTATGGCGACTAGATCAGATAAATAGACTTAAATACGTTTATAAACATCCATGACTTAGGTGCAAATGCTCGTGCTCATCACACTAACATTTGCCCCTCGCGGGATTCGAACCGGCAACCGCCAGGCATTGTAGTCCGGAGCGCGAACCACTACACCAGACGGTCGTCACATCACACAAAATCACATACATTGCTCTGATCCTAAAGTACTTGTGTTATAGAAATCAGAAGCGACGACGGTACCAAAACACCCAGACCCGAAAAAATATATAAAAGATCGTTTTTTACATTGACCCGACCGGGAATAGAGCCCGAAACCACAGAGATGGCGACGCGTCCAAGTCCGGCGTTCTCATCTGTCGGATACGGAGGTCGTCAGTGAAAGAAAAGAAAAGAAAGAAAGGAAGACCGTGGTTAAGTTCTCATAAGTCTTAATATCCTTACTTTTAGATAATTTTATTTTATCACGGTAGGTAGCCCCAAAATAAGCAAAACTTGCACTATGGCCACTGGATAAGGATACACATACTTAAATACGTTTATAAACCCATGACTTAGATACAAATAAATACTCGTGCCCATCGTACAAACATTTGCCTCTTGCGGGATTCGAACCCGCAACCCCCAGACATTGTACGTAGTCCGGCGGGCCTATAACGGCAGCCTATAATAATTATAATATAATTGGATGTTTCATATTTCATTCTTAATTGAATGAAATATGAAACATACTATCCTGCCGTTTTAGGCCCACCACTTCACCAGACTGTCGTCATAGATAACTCCTAATTAATTCTATCATAATAACCCATTACTTCGGGCTCTTACAAATTAGGCGTTTTGAGGACGTAAGCCGTACGTTTGTATGACCACACACTAACTGATTATTGGTCATATTTTTACCAACACAGTTGTCATACAATTAAATAGCGTCTAAATAAAACGCACCCTTAAAAACCTCATTTTTTTTAACTGATTGTATCAAGGGCAGCATGGAAAGAAATAGAAAAATATTTATTTGACACACACATCATACATAGAATACAAAAGAAATACATAATTAGGATTTAAAAAAAATGTGTCAAAAAGGACCCCGCTCAGCATTTGTCGTGACAGCCAGGGACATATCACGACGCTGATTTTCAGCAGGGACCCTGACGTTCGGGTCTACAAAAACACGGCACTAGAGACAGTAAAAGAAGAAGAAATAATTAAAAATATACATGGTGTACCTAAAGATGAAACTTGTCAAAACCACGGGATCAGCTGCATCAACTTATTCTATATAGGTATTAGATGTAATTTGAAGTCTATACATGAAGCTTTTGAAGCTAAAACTTTGGATTTTGATTAGTCACATAAATCCCTTACGATGACTTATTCACCCCATACCCACACTTATTCACCCCCAAAGTGACTCACACGAAATGCCCCCAATAAACTAACTAAATGCATCCAGTCCGTTTCTATTTACATCTCGTAACACGAACCAGTCTCTCCGCGGCTAACTCACGGACGGACGCGACTACTTACTACTTTATTACAAAAATAACAGTAAAACCGATTCCAAAGTCAATAAACGAAATGAAAAGTTTATACCGATCACGTGACCGGAAAATGGCGGCGTAGCTGTCAAATTTTCCCGCCCCCGCGCGTAAACAAAGCAATGTGACATTTTTTTTTTTAATGTGTGCGTGTTGGTTTTGTGCAGTGCGAATATTTTAATTAAGGATTTGCCGGTGATATTGGTACTGTATTTTATTTAAAACAGTACTTATTCTAACTCCACGTACACATACAGTAAGGTTTTTATTTTGTTTTTATGGACCATGGAATATTCTGGCTGTTTATATTTACACCAATAAAACAAATGAAAACTGGATTTAACTTTATCGCATTCTCTACCAGTAAACAATAATTAGGTTAATTGCATATTAGCACACTAGACTATTATAATATATCAGTTTAGAAAGTTCTGGAAAGTGGCCAAAAGAGAGTCTTTCACTTCCTATTGTCATTCTGATACCAATATTGCTTGTTTAGCATTTTTATTGGAACATTAAAGAGTTTTATGCCTAAATGGCAATAAAACAATAATGAAAGATGTTTATTTGCACGTGAATCAAAATGGCGCGATGGCGTTGTCCTTTGAAAAAGTCTGGGTTACATTTAAGGGGACTTGTTAAAGCAAACCTCAAAATTCGCTAGCAAAATTAAAAATTCCCTTACTTTTTTTTTAATAGTCTTAAATAGCCTCACTGGCTTACAGTGTTAGGTACCTTGTACACTTAAATTAATTTAAATTTGAAACACTTAAAATGATTAGAATGTGATTTGAAGCTAAAATATAATATTTATCTAAGTTTATTTCTTCACGACCTTTCGCTATCTGAGGATATCTTAAACTAGCATTATTGTAAATGCAAAAGGCCAAAATATATATATATATTTTTTTTTTTGCTCTTCTAAAAATGATCACGTATCTATAATAAACCCTACCGCTCTGGGTAAATATTTTAGTAAAAAAATACTATTTTTGATAAGGGCGAAAAAGAGCTAGAAAGACTTATAATAGTTAAAAGTTTTAGAAAGTTAGGTGAATCGAAACCAACTAGAAAGTCTAATTGCTTGTAACCTCAAATTACTGTTAAACATAAGTCTCAATCACCCGTTATTTACTCCTTCACGTGTGTTATTTGTTATCGAAAGCTTTTAACACTAGTTTACCGACAAAATTAAAACTTATAATAAGTATAATTAGACAAGCTTAGTATTATTTCACACGCTTGCCAGCAGAAATTAGCTTGTCAGTTAGTCTGTCTGTAGTCAGTCGAAAAAAAATATTTTCTTACAATCATGCATGAATGCAGTAGTTTGTCACGTGGTGTGTGTAGCACAATACAAGGTGTAACATAATGAACGCACATCATCTTAAGGGCTAATTCTGGTGCTCAAATACAACAACTTTTATTATGGGACCAACATCGAAATCTAAAAAAAAAAGACTTCTCCATACAAACCTATGTCAGCTGCTCGGCGATTTTGTATGACGAGGTTTTTTTGTGATTTCAATGACCCTTAATGAAAGTTCTTGTATTTGAGCGCCAGAATCAGCCCTTATGAGGATGGGCGTTCTTGTTCTACATCTTATTCTTTTATCAAACTTTAATAAACCGGTCAAGTGCGAGTTGGACTTGCGCACGAAGGGTTCCGTACCATAATCTATAAAGTCGGCAAAAAAATCTCGTTTGTTGTATGGGAGCCCCCTTAAATATTTATTGTATTCTGTTTTGGCTGGGTATAGACCGAGCCTATGGTTATGCCGATTACGTGACCGAAAAATGGCGAAATTACATGCACATTACATTACATTAATTGCAATTGAAGTTGGTTGTCTAGCACTTGTTTTTATTTATTTGTACTTATATAAAATTCTTTAAAATCCAACAATATATTAATAATACTATTAACTGTTCCTAAAAACAGACTTACCCTTTTTTTCTATTTCCAAATCGTCGTTTCCTCTTCCTTTCAAGGAATCAATTTTACAGTTACACAAAAAAGCTCTTTATAGTGTAAAGCTTAAAGCTTTTCAGAGCTTTTCAGGGAACATTTAAAACTGTTTACCTTTGATGTAGGCAGGATGTAAGGTGGACTTTCTTTGAATCTTCCATGACGTTGAAAAAAAAAGATTGTCTGTGGGATCACTGATTGATGTCTTTATTTATTGCGGAGGATACATCCGGTTCCGGTTCGTTATCAATTATCGAAACCATAGATTTTGTAAATCATAAGCCAAGAGTGATTACCTGATCATAGCAAGTAACTAAAGCCCTTGTGTTTTATAAATCAGAAACAACGTGTCGGTATAAACCACGGAGTTCCCAGGTTCGATTCCCGGCTGTAGAAAACTTTATCTTCGGTCAGGGTGTTGTGGTAACGTCGTTTTTAGGGTTCCGTACCCAAAGAGTAAAACGGGACCCTATTACTGAGGCTCCGCTCTGTCCGTCTGTCTGTCTGTCCGTCTGTCACCAGGCTGTATCTCATGAACCGTGATCATCCAAAATTGTTTGATTTGTTATCTCTACATAAATAAAAGAGAATAGACACTCCATAAAACCACGTGATCGGATTGTCACAACAACATCACAGACAATAAACAACATTTTTTTCTATTGGAGCAACATCGAAATCGAGAATTTAGTTTAGCTTCTCGATACGAAGTAGCTCGATGATAATGTATGGAGCATCTGAAAAAAATTCAAGATTTTGATAGGTAAGGATAGGAAAAGTTTGATATCAGCAACTGATCACGTGGTTTTAGGCAGTGTCCTATTCATTTGCTGGTTTGCCCACCCTGTATAGGTAAAAAGTGAGGGATTGACGTAATGTAAACTTGAAAAGCAGTTTATATTTACAAACGGCAACTATGATACGCTTTTTACTTTTTACTTCAAGAATGATGAAATTTTCAATCTCAAGGGTTAAATTTAGCAGAGCCGTCGCCGAGAGGCGAGCACGCCGGAATATGGTGTCGCCATCTCTGAGGTTCCGGGTTCGATCCCCGGAATGTAGAAAACCAACTTTTCTATATTGTCTCGGGTCTGGGTGTTGTGGTATATCGTTGTTTCTGATTCCTATTTACACGAGTGCTTTAGCTTCTTACCTTAGGATCGAAGCATTTATTACAAAAACAAGTGAAAGTGTTCGTCTTAACTTCCTTAATTTGTGTCAAATGCAATTTCCCTATCTTAACAGATTATATCATAATATCAATTTGCGTAAACTGGAAATGCTAACGGTACATCCATGTCGCGATGTCGGGTTGTGTCGTGCGTCTAGCTTAGTAGTGCAATGGGTCACCCATTGGGTGTCCCACTATTACTTATATTATAAACTAGCTGTCCCGGAGAACTTCGTACCGCCTAACAGTATTTTTTTTCTTCAGCTTTTCCAATCTTTTATTATTTATTCTGCTATTCGGGGCAGCAAATTATAAAACATGAAAATCGGACCAGCCGTTCTCTAGTTATAAAAACCCGACATTGTTTTATAATATTAAGATATTTGGATGTTTATGACTCAATCACGCGTTAACGGCTGAAAGGATTTGAATGAACTAGGATAGGATAGGGCGACTTAATTACGAAATATACTTAAATAAGTTTATGAACATCCACGACTCGGGTACAAATGCTCGTGTTCATCACACTAACATTTGCCCCCTGCGGGATTCGAACCCGCAACCGCCAGGCATTGTCCGGAGCGCAAACCACTACACTAGACGGTCCTGTGATATACCAACATCCTGTAGTTCACGCAAAAAAGTTGCGGGCACAGCAGTTATGCCATTCTCGTTTAACGTTTTAATTAAGATTTAATTAATCCACACAGCGTATTCGCTAATTGTCAGGCCAGTCCATAATATCCACAATAAACTCCAGAATAATCCAAGAATAGCTTTAATACTCTCACATCGACCATTACTCATTGGCAACACACCAAATCTTTGATAGCAATAAAATTATTGATTTACTGAGGCCTGAGCGTGCATTAGTTCAATTGCAGGATTGATGGAAGACCCCGAAATTTATAGATATTCGAATAAAGATTATATCGTCACGCAAAATACAGTCAAATAAGTCCTTAAAAATAGGAACCGTTAAGACCTTTGAGTCTTAAAAAAACTTCGATAGAGTACTTTCAAGCCCGCAAACAACGATTCTGTAAAGACGCTAACTACTAGGGAACTCGTTCTAAATCATAATTTGTCACATCATCATCGTTTCAGCCGGCGGACGTCCACTGCTGAACATAGGCCTCCCCCCGTGACTTCCAGATCGGCCGGTTGGAAGCGGCCTGCATCCAGCGTCGTCCTGCAACCTTTACCAGGTCGTCTGCCCACCATGTGGGTGTTTGCTAATTTGTCACATAGTAATTTAAAGGTTATAATTATAAATAATACCGTTTAGAACAGCGCGCAATGAAACGTGGCTGTTACAACTTACAACTGTTACGACTTTCACCGCTGCGTCTTTGGGAAACGAATTTTTTTTTTTTTTATTCTAATGGATAGTTTATTAACAAAGAAAAATTTGGTTATTTTTCTAAAGACGGATTTGTTTAATTAAAAACTCTATGCATAGATTATTTATATATATCAAGTTGGCATATTAAACTGCGTTTAAAAAAATTTAACTGGTCAAGCGGTTAAAAAAACAAGTTAGTCCGAACCAATAGTGGAGCACTTAGGCAGATTTTAATTTGAGCGATGCGTGCCTTGGCACAATGATTATAAAACAAATGAGGCAAATATTTGTTCAGATATTACAATAGATTTTTCGTGCAACCTTTTTTTTAAAGTGAAAAATTCAAAAGTTTCCCTAAGCTGACCACCATTCACCAACGGATGACCACTAACTATTACCCTATACCTGACCACCTCAAATAGTCAATCCATTTGCAGAATTACCCTACTAGTTCAAGATAGAGTTACATATCATAGGATTTTAAATGAATGACAGTCAGCTAGTGGTTCTGTTACTATGTACGTCTTTTTTGTTTGTTTTTACAATGATATCAATATATTTTTTTCATAATTTGTCAGAGGAAGGAAAGGAAGACAGTCTGAGCCAAGTGAAGAAGAGCGAAAATAGCTTGTACTCTTGTTTGTCTTTCCAGTTCATTTTGTAAGGCTGGACATCCACCAAGGCTGTGCGAGGAAAATATGAGGTGCGAAAATGTGTAGCGAGGATGTAAAACGGCGTATGACCCTTTCCACCAGAGCTGTGCGAGAAATGTGTTAATTAATGTGTACCAAGGAGTGGTGCGAGGATAGGTAGCGGACTCTTTTCGTACACATCTATTGACTGGTAGGCGCATATTTTCAAATCCTCGCACACATTCCTAGCAACACAACCCTGCTCGCATTTCTTGCTTGTTTTGTATGGACAAAAAACCGACCAAGTGCGAGTCGAACTCGTGCACGAAGGGTTCCGTACCATTTTCTATAAAAACGGCAAAAAAAATCACGTTTGTTGTTGTTGGGAGCCCCCTTAAATATTTATTGTATCCTGTTTTTTAGTATTTGTTGTTATAGCGGCAACAGAAATACATCATCTGTGATAATTTCAAGTCTCTAGCTATCACGGTTCATGAGATACAGCCTGGTGACAGACGGATAGACAGACGGACAGCGGAGCCTTAGTAATAGGGTCCCGTTTTACCCTTTGGGTACGAAACGCTAACAAAAACCTCGCTCAGCTAAACCCATATCCACCAGAGCTGCGCGAGTAAATGAAGTGATTCTATTGGAGCTTACAAAACCCATTTCTCGCTGTGTAGCTTAGCACAGCTCTGGTGGATGCTCAGCCTTAGTCGTAAACTCGCCGACTGGAAGGAAGCGCGTTGACGTCACACGTCAAACCAATGACAGATGGTCGGTGTTCAATGTCAGAGTAACGATGAACATGAGCTTTATTTAGATGAGAACGGAGAAATGAGAATGCATATTGTCGACGGTCTGTGTAGTGCTTCGCGCTCCGGAGTACAAAGCCTGGCGGTTGCGGGTTCGAATCCGATGCATGAATTCGAGCATTTTTATACCTAAGTCATGGATGTTTCAACGTAGGTATAAGAATGATCATCCGTTATCTCGCCGCCATAATAGGGCTTAGTTTGGGACTAGATATTATAATTAATGTGAAATTGTTACAATTGCCAATAAAAGTACGCTATTTCATATAAATATTGAACTTATTAATGTCATTACAAGCAGGTGAAGCCCCGGCATTAAATAAAATTATTTATTTACTATTTCACTATAGCCAAATTATTCGTTTAATAAACTTTTCTAAAAAAACTTTATGAAGTCTTGATAAAGAAACAGAAATATTTCGATAAATTGCTATCAAAATCTCCGTAACTCATAATTCAAACCGTTTTAACTTTTTATTCTTAATTGGCGTTTAATAAACTCCAATTAATCTTTTTTAGAGGGAAATAGCTAATAAAAGGGGCCCCTTTTAACCAGCATTTTGGAGTCCTTAGAAAACCTTTTTACCCGACTGCCAAACGAGGGTTATGTTTTTTATCTAACAGTTATTCTGCGAGCATTGACTTACTGTAGGTATGCGAGCGATGTGACCTGCCCAAAGTGCTTAATGAATGCCCATTGCCACATTAGGTTTGCAGTTATTATGTAGGTTCATCAGTCAATCATTTATCTTGATTTATACTATAAATAATTCTTGAAATACGAATTGCACAACATATTGACAGATGTTTCATGTGACGCAGATTTCAATCAATAAGACATTGATTGCCAAATTGTCAGTGGCGTATAAAAAATACTATCACGCTTGCGCGTAAATAATAGTAAATAGAACCACGTGGTTCTATTTATATAGTAAACAGAGTTATTGTGTTATCGACGTTAAGCAAAGATTGTTAGGGCTGTTTTTGGATGGGTGGGCAGCGCCTTGTCATTCTTAGGGTTCCGTACATTGAGGTATATTGTACTATCCGTACATCATGATCATCATCATATCAGCCTGCTGCAGTCCACTGCTGGACATAGGCCTCCCCCAAGGAGCTATCTGTACCATAAAGGGTAAAACGGGGCCCTATTACTGAGGCTCCGCTGTCCGTCCGTCTGTCTGTCTGCCCGCCTGCCCGTCTGTCACCAGGGTATCTCATAAGCCGTGATAGTAAGACAGCTGCAATTTTTAATATTTTTACAGATCATGTATTTCTGTTGCCGCTATAACAACAAATAAAAAAAACAGAATAAAATACATATTTATGAGGGCTTCCATACAACAGACATGATTTTTTTGCCGTTTTTATAAATAATGGTACGGAACCCTTCGTGCGCGAGTCCGACTCGCACTTGGCCGGTTTTTTCAGTCTTTTTTAATTGACGACCTCCGTAGTCGAGTCGAGAGGCAAGCACGCCAGACTTGGCGTTGACATCTCTGAGGTCCCAGGTTCAATTTCCGGTTGGGTCCACCTATCAACATAAAATATTTTTCGAAAATCTATCGCTGGACCAGTTTTATTACCCCCTTAATTTCACTTAAAGTTAAGGTTTGAAGGCCGCTTTGGGCTAACCTGCCCAATAATTATACAGGGTGTCCCTGAAAGTAAAGTATAAGTTTTTGGCTCTATGAATATAGGTTTTTATTTTTGCCGGATAAAAGTTTGAAAAAAAAAACATTTTCATTTTTGTTACTTTGCAAATTGCAAGTTAATCACAATAACTTTCTAAGAAATACGAATACCCTCTACAACATTTTAAACAAAAAATGAAACAAATATTTTGTAGTTTGTTTGTTTAACTAAGCTTTTGCGTAGTTACGAAAAAAAAAAATTGTCACAACATGTTTCCTGTCAAAAATGGAACCCACATTCATAGAGTCAAAAAGTTCTGGAATCACCCTCACTACGAGTCTTTGATTATAAACATGTCAGATAGTGTGGTGCTGCAATTGTCACAAAACGAACAGGCCAGATTAGAGCGAGTAACAACTATGGTTACTACGGTAACAGTTATGGGTTGCTATGGTAACAAGCATGGACATGGACAAACATGGACTGCAACAGGCTGATATGATGATGATGATGATGGTAACATGCACGCCACTGATCGGGCGAAACAAACTTTGGCACCAACGGTTGGCTTATATATTTTTTGACGTTTATGACACTCGAGCAGGGAATCTAGACATTATAATCAAAGCTACGAGTATGAGCCTGTTCGATTTGATTCATACTTCTAGGGACATCCCGTATATCTCATATCAGTAGAATTCAGCTTTAATATCTAGCTTTTGGCGACCTCAGTAGCCAAGAGGCGAGCACGCCGGACTATAATATAGTCTCACCATCTTTTAGGTTTCGGGTTCGATCCCAGGTCAGGTCAATGTGGAAAACGAACTTTTCTATATTGTCTCGGGTCTGAGTGTTGTGGTACCGTCGTTGTTTCTGATTTCTATAACACAAGTGCTTTAAATCTTACCTTAT
This sequence comes from Anania fuscalis, assembly GCA_950371115.1. NCBI lineage: Eukaryota > Metazoa > Arthropoda > Insecta > Lepidoptera > Crambidae > Anania > Anania fuscalis. The sequence goes on from OX493352.1 coordinate 3,626,786, forward strand.
GATCCGAGCAATGTATGTGATGTTGTCCAATATATATATTTATTTATAATATCAATTTTTAGTAAGTACTAAAAATTTATATTATAAGTTACTTTACCACTTTTACTCCAACGACATAAAATAAAAATAAAAACTGCATTTAATTTAGTTGATCGACTGCTTTCCACTCGTGCGCATATATTTAGCCGTGCCAGTGACCTTTCGGCTATTTTGGTCATATTTGGCTATGGATTTGCTTATGTGGTTTTTGTTTACTTTTGAGGCATTTGTTTAATGATGAATATTGACGATTGATAAATAATAATATAATAAATAAATAAATATTGGACAACATCACATACATTGCTCTGATCCTAAAGTACCTAAGTAGCTAAAGCACTTGTGTTATAGAAATCAGAAACAACAACGGTACCACAACACCCAGACACGAGCCAATATAGAAAAGTACGTTTTCTACATTGACCCGACCGAGGATCGAACCCGGAACCTCAGAGGCGGCGCCATTTACACATGTACAGTCCGGCGTGCTCGCCTCTCGGCTACGGAGGTCGTCAATTGATGATTTATTTACGAGTAGGTAATCATCATCATCAGACATAGGATGTCCACGGATTTAAAACATAGGCCTCGCACAACGACTTCAAAACAAAACAGTAAAAGAAAGAAAGATTTCCTTATAATGCCAGTTCACCTAGGCTAGTTGACCCCACCAATCAATTGACATACTTTTTTTGTGCTGTCAAAACGCACCCCTGCCTTATAATTTGTATGGCGATTAAGAGCGTAGCGAATCTTAAGTCTATGATGGCGATAGCAAGCTGTGCATTGTTTGTTCATCGGACTCAACTGCTTGACTCTTTATTGATTTTGAAGCCAAAAAACAGATTGTTCTAATAAATGATAATGTATCGGGTCTAAAATAAGCATACCTATGTCTTATAATTATTTATGATCGGTGTCCACACCCCAATTCGATATGTAACTACACAGTTAACCACCAAATATTGTATGAATATGAAAACTATTATATGAATATGTTTTAATACCAGTAGTTTTTATTATTTTTAAAATTTTGGACTTTATGTCGTACTTTGTAAGCCCGCGGCATTTTCACTCGCACAGGTTAATATTATCCTTAGATACCGAATTGCAGCACTTGACCTGCCATTAAAGATGAAATGAAATGAAAAATCTTTATTCGTTGCAAAGACATATAACAATGTTAGATGTAGACTCGTTCTTTTAAGTGCATAGCACCTGTGCCAGAAGGAGTCACTCTTCCTTATCAATACAAATCTTATTAACAAACTAAACAACAAACAAAACAAAAATCTTATAGCAACAATCACAAAAACGCATGTAGATAAATGATATTGTGTCTATTGGTAAGTTCTCAATATCTGTTGATTTTTCATTTTATTTTTTAAATATACCGTGTGATGTTTAAAATGTATGTATGTACGAAAACGACTATTAATTTCTTTTATGTATTTATGTTCTCATGTAAGTGACGTCTACCAATGTCTTTATGAGAATAAATGTCTTTAAACCTAAACCTAAAAGATAAAGATAAAGAAAAATTTATTTTCTGTATAAAAACAGCATAAATACATGAAACTTAAGATATTCATTCCATTGGTTAAAAGCGCCTTTAACTACGGTCCTTTGAAAGACTGAAACTTAGGATAATATAGCAATGCGTAAATCGTTACGCACAAACGCTGGCACATAAATAGTATCATCGATAGGAAACGTCAAAAATAAAATGTTAAAAATATTTTTCCACATTAAAGAATATCGGCCCCAACTCAGCACTCTGAAGGACATCCCATTGTGTAATATTGACACTTTGCCAGAATTATGTGAGTAGCCCCCACACATTTTGTCATCGGTTTTCGGTTAAAACGTTTACCTACTGACCAGGTAAAAACGTGTTTTGTTTCTCTTGCCTTTGAAAGTCGCATTATAGTCAATATTATTCTACATCAAAAAAATATCTAAAATATTATGTTTTTAAAATTGGTCCTGCGTTGAGTAAAAACGCGATCAGCGATTACTATCATAAATCCCAAATAAATTATTTACTTCTTTGCTACATGGTATGCTAAGCATTCTTATGGTTGACTGGTAAGGAATGCGTTTAAGAAGAATCACAGCTAAAGAAATTCGAACTACGCAATTCGTTACTTCTCATCAAAACATCCAATCAAACCTTGTTAACATACCACACAAACATCCATTGATATGTTTACAATATCTGTATCTAAAATCGTACGTAAAACCAAATAAACAGCCACCATATTTCAAAGTCCACTGAAAATGTCAACTGGAAAAAAAAAACTTTCCTTTCCTCTTGTTTATTTTTAAGCAGTCCCATTATAAACGTCGTTCGACTCAGACATGGCTTCGGATCGCGACTGAGGCCTGACAGCGGCGGCCATGTTCAATTTCTTCAAGAGAAAAGGCGGGAAGGCCGAGGTCGGCCCACTCGAACCATCCCGAACGGACCCGACGTTGTCCGATCGCGTAGACGCGCGCGCATCCCGAAACGACAGTGATGTAACGAACGAGATATCCGGAGCACGGAAAGATGTAGTCAACCTGTTAATACCTGAAGTGGACTATGCTCAGAAGAGCGGCGTCGGCGCTATATTCCAGATGATGGCTGGAAAAAGGAGGAAAAACAAAAAGAAGCGAGCGGAATCCTGCCGCGTAAGCCCGCCGAAAGAGATGCAAATAAATTTGCAACGGAGCAAGTCTGCCGCGAGTGACGTAGTCGAGCCCAAAAATATAGTCGGCGATGTTTGCGAGGCGAACACGGACGGCGATCAGGCGGAGTTCGTCAAAGCTTTAGTCCTGCAAAAATACACCAAGCCAGTTGATAAACACGTGTCACTTATATACGTTTCTGATTCAGTTTTGGACGAGAAACGCCATGCGGAAGCATTGCTCCGAGAGATTGCGAAGAGCATAGACTGTACCATTGACGAAATAAATGATAACAAGACACAGATGGGGGCGAATGATAGCAAGATCGGTCGGACGGAGCCGGTGTACGAAACTGTCGAGGAAAACCATAGATCTGACATAGATTCTTATAAAAGCGATTTAAAAGGGGAATTAGAAAAGCTACTTCACACAGAAGACGCTGATTCTAAAGAAGAATCTCCGGGACAAATAAAAAAATCGAACTTGAAGCCTCCAAAGTCAGATACAGAAGGGTGTTCCGACGACGACCGTTCCGATTGCGGCAAAAAGAAAGTTACATTCAGAAAGCACATAGTTTTCGACGACGGCGACCAGCAGACTGACGATGGAGAAGATTCCTCATTCGAATCTCTCACTTCTGAAGAAGAAGGGGAAGAATATTTGGAAGATGCTTTGCCTGACAACGAAGAATTTGACTACGTGTCTCAAAACGAAAATAGAACGGTTATAGAAGTAACCGAGGAGAAAGATGAGAGTGTGGAAGGTTTAAAACGGATTTCTAGTGACAATAGTGATAGTGGTTTTATAGATGCTGAGAAAAATGAGTCTGGTGATGACTTGACTTGTGTTAAAAGTGCAGAAGCGGAGGAGAGTGAACAGAGTGAGAGTGAAGTGACGGAGAGTGAGACGGAGGAGGAGATTATTGAGGAAATCGAAGAAATAGAGGAGATAGAAGAAATTGAAGAGGAGGAAAGCATAGCAGAGAACGTCGAGGCTGATTTGAAGCATTTAGATACTAAGTAAGTAGTCGCAACATTTTATTTAGTTATAGTGTGCCCATTTGCCCTTTATAGTTGCGTTCTTGTGTTCCTTTAGTAGGAACTTGAGAATGAAAAGAGTGAAATATTAGGAATACAGTATTACAGTAGCTTAGTTATTTTTGTGCTTTCCTAATTAATGTTCTGAATATTTAAGATAATAAATAAGAACAGCGGTACAAATTACGTATAGCTGCGGCGTGACAGCGATATACATTCTGACGCCAGCCCCTCTAGCATAAGCAACAAAACAAGATATGATACGATATGATATAGCCATTTATCGCATAGTTTTTGTCAAAATATCGTAAAAGCGAGCACAACCGTGATGTCGCCGACACGGACATGCTTACTGTTTCAATAAAAGTTCAAGATGTCGGCTATGTTATCATATTTTGAAAGTAAAGAGGCGATAAATCGCTATATCATATCGTATCATATCGTGTTTTGTTGCTCGTGCTAGAGAGGCAGGACCAGGTTACGGGTTCGAATCCTACTAGGGGGAAATGCTAGTGTGATGAGCACAAGCATTTGTACCTAGATGTTTATTACGTATTCATCTGTTAATCTAGTCACCGTTTACGTACAATTTGAAGTATATTTATCTGTTATCTGGTCCCCGTGATAGCTTAGCAAGCTTTGTTTTAATTTGGGGCTAGATATGGGTGTGATTGTAGAAAAAATATGATGACGACTGGGTAAGGAAAATGAAATTCTATAGTCCATCGGTTAAATTATAAAAAAATAATGTACTCTTATTTTTTCTTTTGTCAATCAACGAAAAAATAAGGCACAAAGTAAATGGCGTCAAAATTCGGGCTCGTGACGTCACTTCTAAGTAAAAATTGTATCTAGGAGTGACGTCATGCGACATTTCAAATTAATATATCTCTGTAATATTTTTGATTAAGTCATCATCACATCACCAGCCTATATCAGTCCACTGCTGGACACAGGCCTCTCCAAAAGGAGGATTTTGCCATAATCGCCACGCTTGGCAGGCGGGTTGGCGATCGCAGTTTGGCCAATGGTGGAGAGGAGACGCTGCTGCCCGTCTTCTTATGGCGGTTCTCCTGTTCGGTTTGATTAAGTAAAAAAAGCTAAATCACGTGTTCAATACTTTATAATAATCTACCTGACCGACGATGAAAAAAAAGTTAGTCGTCATTCTTAATGGGAGGGGCCGCCGTCTAGCAGTGGGCTGACACGGGCTGAAAAAACATTTATATTATAAGTAATCGAAGCTTCCTAATGCTCGGGCTTCACCTGCGTCTAATGTCATTAGTCTTAGTGCGTTAATTAGCTTTAGTGACATTAGACGTTAGGCGATAGCTCTGACGGCGCGCGGTAACTTTTGACACATCAAAGGGATTTAGCGGGCGTCTAGTGCGTTGTTGTGGCTACACCTACTTCACTAAACATGTTAAAACACGGTCACATTCAAAAACTCTTTGAGAAATAAATGTTAACGTGCACAGATATTAAGTTAGGGTGGAGTGGACAAAATGAATTAAGTTCATGGAAGCGTTTTTTTTTTATTTTAAAGACTAAGTATCCGCAGATCACACGCTAACTAAGCCGCTAGACGCTAGAATCAATCAAATAAGTGTGGCCACACATTAAGCGCGTAGTTTTGTGCATTAGGTAATTAATGAAAGCTAATCATGCCGTTATTTGAACGCTAGGCGATACGCAGGTGAAGCCCGAGCATAACTGGACAACAAACTGTTGCCCTACGGGGGTCGAATCTGCAATTGCTAGCTTTTTAAAAAGCGTTTGACGTAAACATAACACGTTACGTTCACGGTATGTAGAGGTCGTTAAATAATTACTTTTACAAGTTCACATAAAATTAACAACGTTAATTTTATTTCAAGATTTGTTCGGTTAATTGCCGTGGTTAACAGTTTAATGTTAAGAAAAACATCGTAAGGGAAACCGTTTTATATTTCTTGATAGGTAATTTAAAACACTAGGTAAGTTCCGTACCCAAAGGGTAAAACGGGACCCTATTATTAAGGCTCCGCTGTCCGTCTGTCTGTCCGTCTGTCACCAGGCTGTATCTCATGAACCGTGATAGTTAGATAGTTGAAATTTTGTAACAACAAATACTAAAACATTTAAAATAAATGTAAGGGGGCTCCCATACAACAAACGTGATTTTTTTATCGTTTTTATAGATAATGGTACGGAACCCTTCGTGCGCGAGTCCGACTTGCACTTGATCGGTTTTTTTCTTTGTATTAACTGTATACTTTATTAAACAAAGTCGTTACTACTACTCCTGGCCTGATGCACAATATAGAGCTGCCGCTATACGTAATTTGTGCCTGATGCTTTGTTTCTTTATGTTCATTTTGTTTATGATTTCATTATCAACAACCCTTCTTTGTTTATCAAAACTTATTTTAGGCGCGTTTATTTATAGAATCTGAACATTCATCATGCTACTCCAAAAATGGACCGTAGGTATAACAGAAAATGTTTGATTGAAGCTTTAACAGCTGATTAGAAAATATTTCTGGGAAAGTCCTTTGTTCAGCAGTGGACGTCCGATGACTGAAATGATAACATTTTGACGACCTTGGTACGTAGCCGAGAGGCTAGCACACGGAACTTTATATTGGCGTCGCCATCTCCGAGGTGTCCAATATATTTATTCATTTATCTGAACGGCACACAGTTTATGCTTAACAGTTAGGATAATCATATGTTTTTTCCAATGTTTACGCTATACCTCAACACATACAGAAGTCTACGCAAACGAAATCGCGGGCAGAAGATAGTAGATAAATAAATAAAATAGCCTTTATTGCTGTTTACAGGTTTAAACACTAATATTATTAATTCTTTGTTGTTTAATCAGCTTGTCTTCCGACAAAGGCCTCCTCCAAAGATCTCCATTGATCTACTCTACCTTTCCCTATTCGCGTCCTCACTGGCCCAGCCACTTTCCTTGTATCGTCCTCCCAACGTTTGCTCTGTCGAGCCTGGCTTCTTTTGCCATCTCAGGGGTACCACTCTGTTATTATTCTTGTCCACTTTTCCCTTGTGTCTCTAATCATGTGCCCCGCCCATTTCCACTTCAATGACTTAAACACTTTTTCCACGTTTCTAAATTTTGTAAAGTGTTTTATCTTCTGTATTACTCTATCCCTTCTTCTAATCCCAGCCACGCTTCTCTTTATTCCATTCTGACAAACATTAACTTTCTTCAGTAGTTGTCCTGTTTGGGCCCATGTTTGACAGCCATATGTAAGGCTTATGATAGTAGATAATAAAGTTTAAAGAAATAATCAAAATAGTTATTGCAATAAGCACACACCCTGCGTGCAACAAATCATTGCACCGTAACAGCGAGCATTGCCAAGATATTTCAGTCTTCGTATTATTTCAAATCAATATGTGATCTATTTATATTTTCTAATAGCAAGCGAAATCGGTTACCAAATTATAACGTACGAAATCATTAAAATAATTGTGCAATCGTGTGTTAAAATAACGCTTTATTTGACATGAAATTGCATTTTATGTGTTAATCCCACTAATAAAATGATAAATACGAAAGTTTGTGAGGATTTTTAAGATGTTTGCGCCTCAATCACGCGTAAACGGCTGAACGGATTTGGCTGAAATTTCGCTGCATAAATGTTTTTGTAATGTATCTTTCCAACAATCACCCCAATTACCCCAAATAAGCAAAGCTTGTATTATAGCCGACTAAAAAAAAACATAAACACTATATTAATATTCATGACTTAGTTACAAACGCTCCTACTCATCACACAAATAAATGCCCCTTGCGGTATTTGAACCCGAAACTGGCTTTGTAATCCGCAGCGCTAACCACTCGACCAGACGGTCGTCGAACCACCAACCTCGAGGCTGGTTCAGGACTACACAAAATATATTGGGTTTTACTGGGATACTGGGTGTTTTGTCTGTCGGTACAAAGAAAAAAGCCAGCGTCATTTTCTTAAAAGTGCGGTTTAATTTGCAAAAAATCTATGAATATTTAGTTTTTACAAAAAATGACAAGTTCTCGTACCTAGTCCTCTTTTGTAAATCAAGTCAATCTTTTTCTATTAAATTCAAAGTTCTGTCACCTCATTGCAGGCGTGGCCAGTCCATCAGGGTCCAATGTCTGTAAAACTGGGCACTTTTGGGTGTTGTGGACTGGGTTTTTAATGTAAAATGCGTCGCTGAAACATACCTACTTATTATGCAAATTTTAACTGTTTTCTTGTATTAAACAATATTATGATACAGTTATAACCATTATATTAAGTCATAAAACCTTAGTGCCTTTTTAAAAAGTATTTAAATTAATAACATAATTATTTCAGTCATTAAATCAAGACAAAATTAAAAGTTACGGTATAAAAAATATTTCATGTTCGTTCCAGCACCTAAATAATTTTGATTTTAATGTAATTTCGTATTTTGTTGCATAACTATATATTCGTTTTTTGGCAATTTCGATATAGGTGAGAAAATTTATGTTCATTACTTTTGTGTTCTGACGGTTTTAACCTAATTTCTGATTTTATCTTTCAGTGAAATCCCAAGCATAGCTCTTGATAAATTTGTACATTTCTAGGAACTAGACAATACCTAGCTTATATTAGAATAGTTTGTTACGGGATTGCTACCATGTACCTTATTTTTGAGTTCCCGATATTTCGGCACTGTTGCAAGCGCCATGATCACGGAGTAACGGAGTTACTAAATATCTGAAAGCCGAAATATCGGGAACTCAAAAATAAGGTACATGGTAGCAATCCCGTAACAAACTATTCTAATGTTAGTGACCATGAAAGTTTAAAAGAATATACCTAGCTTATAATAAAAAAAAACTAAAGATAGTTTTAAATTAATGGCTTTTCACTTATAGACAACATTAATTAATAGGATAAGAATGTTTGTGCTCGTACACAATATGTTTAATACACGTAAATTTCATTTCATTTTATTTTACATCATTTCAACTTTACACTAGTCCAAATCTATCTTTGATGGCCTGCCAGCCTATTCTCCAGCAGTTCCATAACAGCTGATAGCCGAACTGGAAGCCCCACAGTTTCTGCTTAAAACCCTTTTACCACTCGCACAACATGTTATGTTTTACTCAAAATAACTAAAAACAACAGATCAAGCAAACAATGAAAGGAAATAAAACAATAATATTGTAGCTCACACTAAATAAAACATGTAGAAAATAAATGTGACTAAGCGTGTAACTGAACGTACGTGCGTCAAACAAGATGGCGTCCTTGAGTTGTCAAAAAGCGCGGGAATCACTGTAAACACTTGTAAGTGGTCATATGATATTGTAAACAAAGCATTTCGGGTATTTAAAGCTTAAAACACTATTACTAGGAAAAGATAGATGCAATTAATGCGTAATTTCTATGAAGAATACAGCTTTGACGTCATCTAATAAAACGTATTTTTTTATTTAGACAATGAGTCTAGTCTATTTTAAATTTCTCGTGGCGAAAGCACATGTCTACCTATAATTGTTTTAGCAAACGCACTTTGTTTTAGTTATGAAGATCCTTGTCTTTTTTACATGTTTTCCTGAAACAAAAGCCAAATATTATTATATAAAGTATTGACTTACCTAACTTCTTTAACTGACACCAAGTTCATTAAATATTATTTCATAACGTGGTAGCTACGAGTATGATGAATGAATGATGTTCTCAAATCTTTAGGAATAGTTTAAAAACTTCTTTGTCTCCTGCTAGGATTTGAACATTCTGCATTGTAGGCCTAGGCCAACAATGCATAGTATCATCATCATCATTTTAGCCACAGGACGTCCACTGCAGAACATAGGCCTCACTGTGACTGTGTCTTCCCGATCGGCCGGTTGGAAGCGACCTGCATCCAGCGGCTTCCCGCAACCTTTACCAGGTCGTCTGTCCACCTTGTAGGTGAACGTAACATAATATGCCGACGAAATTCTTAATGACTTGATGCTTATGGTGACGTAGTCATCAGACCTCCGTAACCCTTAACATGATAACCAGGTCATATTGGACCATTTCTACAATCATCACCATCATTTCAGCCATAGGCCGCCACTGCTGAACATAGGCTTCCCCCAATAACTTCCATTGGCCGGTTAGAAGCGGCCTGCATCCAGCGGCTTCCTGCAACCTTTACCAGGCTGCCTGTCCACAGCCTTGTGCGTGGACGTCACACTCTGCTCTTGCCGGTACAAGGCCTCCATTCTAAAATCTACCATGATTTGATTTTATAGTTAGTTACAACTGAAGTTATAAAAGTATTTTAAAAAAAGGCCGATTTGTTTTTAAATTCTCCTTAATTTATTTCAAAATAAACATCTTTAAAACCTGTGTTTTATCAAAATCTAGTTAAAACAAGATTTATCCAATATCTAAGCCATACTAGCCTAAAGTTTCAGACCTGAATTATAGCTCTAGGCAAAACATTACCGACATTTTTATCTACTAGTGGTATGCGGAAGATTAAAAACATTAGCGAGATTGAACGTGTTGAAAAATTAGTTGTTTAGGAAATATTGTAGGTAGAACATTAAACAGAATAACTTTTTACCATTTTGGTGATTTTAATAAGAATGAATGAATGAATAATGGTTATTAAGTACATTTAAAAAATAATAACGGCTGTACTTAATTAGGTAAAATTGACACTTAACAGGTATGGGATGTGCCGTGTGGGGACGGCCGTAAAGAATACACTTCCCCACCGCCAACAGGAGGCGTGTCGTAAGAGGCGACTAAATCCTGTAGCACGAGACGGGAAGCAGCGTCTGCGTGCGAAATAATATAGAAAAATTCGCTCGCCAAACCGCCTGCCAAGCGTGGCGAGTATGGCAACAACCCCCCGATGACAGAAGTCACTGGGGGAGGCCTATGTTCAGCAGAGGACGGCCTGTGGCTGAAACGAGGTATGGGATCCATTTCTTAGGTGTTACATGGTGTTGAAATCGGGCGTTAATGAAAAAAAAATACACGCTATATATCAGCATACCCTCCCATCGACCTTTGTGATATTTAGTGACTTTCTCCGTTCGGAGACCCCCTCCCCCCTTTTGGGCCTCACGTGATTTAGGGACAACCCCTATCCAGCTGAACATGTGACAATTGTATCCCGTTTTTGCGTTCCCGTGGGATGCTTATTCATTCGTCTGTAGATTGATTTCGAAGTCTTCCAGACCTGGATATATAGGATCGACTATATTCTTCGAAATTAGTTTGTGATTTTTCACCTACATTAACTGTGAAATGACAAGTACTGTCAACTCTCGCCCATACTAAAACAGTAGACATAAAGATTATACACCGTGAATTTTTAATTACCCGAGAAAATTAACTAACGTACTCAGATATCTAAGTAGCTAAAGCACTTGTGTTATAAAAAACGACGGTACCACAACAGCAAGACCTGAGACAATATAGAAAAAATAGTTTCCTACATTGACCCGACCGGGGATCGAACCCAGAACCTCAGAGATGGCGACGCCATATACTCCAGCGTGCTCGCCTCTCGGCTACGGAGGTCTTCAATGGCGGCAAATGTTGTTTAACAAAATAATGCCATTTCTACCCTTAAAGGATTAGTGCTCCATGAAACAGATGCATTTAAAGATTGTGATATTATAACTCTATCATGCTTATAAATCACAGTTAGTATCGTTATTAAAATTTTATAAACCATCTAAATATACGATAACAGTTTTAACTGTTCTTCAAACATGTTTATGAGGTATAACACATTGGCAGAGGTTACTAAACAAATATTTTCATACTAACAACCTCCCACATAATTCCGGTCGGAAAATATTCAATGAAACAATATTTTTTGGAATTAAATGAAATAGTTCTTAAAGTATGGATGCTAAAAATAAATAAATGTGATGTAAAAACATCACATTAATTTTGTCAAATATATTTTTATACATCTGCCATGTACTGCTTATTTAAGTACACACTGAATCTTTTATAACACTGTAACGTAATATTTTGTGCATTGAATATTTTGTGTCTTAGGCCGAAATGAAGATTTTTTTTTCGCTACGTTTGTACGTCCAGTTAAAAGTAGATTAAAAACTACTACAATGATTTTATTGATAACATAGTAATAAAAGTAAACCTAAACAAATGTGTTCAAAAGTTACGAGACTTGACGTGTATAATCGAAACAGGGCCTATTTAGGTACATAAATAGAAATATCAATGCACTCTTAAACTATTCATCCGAATTTAAATTTTGGTAAGTTGCTAGATAGTACGCCGGAAAGGGTTTCTGAACTGAATTGAAGGCCATGGAGGGAGTCGCAGGCAATAGTTAGTACTTAATAAATGAGTATTTTTGAGTAAAAACGGCGTTATGTCCTCTGAGACCGTTTCTCCATAGCCGAAGGGTGAACACGCCAGACTTAGAGTCACCATCTCTTATGGCCTCGATTCCCAGCGTCTACGTAGAAAACGAAATTTCATATGTTTTCTCCTGTCTAGGTGATGATGTGGTACCACGTTGTTTCTGATTTCTATAACTCAAGTGCTTTACATACTTACTTTAGGATCAGATCAATGTATGTGACGTTGTTCAATATTTATTAATTTATTATTTCTTTATTTCCAGGAAAACCCTGGTCAGCCAGGAGTCAAAATTCCAAAACCAGGTCGCCACCCTTACAGAACTAGCAGACTCAAGATGTGGGGAGGCGGAGCGAGCAAGAGAGTTAATAGCAGAATACAGAAAGGAGATAGAGACAAAGGATCAGGAGATCGAACGTAAGTATCAAGTCATATTCAAAACAAGTTTAAGCTATTACTTATCTATCCAATAAAAGACACAGTTGACAAAACAATTGCTATGAATCACCGCCTAAGGAACCCGTTATGCTACTTTCTACTAAATGAAGAAAATATAATAACTAGGTTTTATTGTCTTTAGTCATGGTTGTAATCTGATATCTGTTAAACGCCAAAATCTGTCTAGATTAATATAGTTTATGAATGTAACTGAATAATTCTACGTTTAGTTTATGACGTTCAGGCTATTAAATGTGGCTTAAGGGTCGTTCTTCAAGCCACGTTTTTTAAGCGGCATCACCTAAAAAGAATGGAAATCAAAAAGCCAGCTAAACACATTTTTTTTTTGGGTATACTTCCACTCCTCTCTTAACTGGGTTATTGATTATTATTCAATTATCTTTATATTTAATATCATTAAAAAAATAAGACACACCGATTCTTTGATTTTCGTGGAGTGTCCCAAACCCCGATCTGGTCACTTAGTAAATTATATATTGTAAACTAAACGGTACATGCTTACAAAAAAAAAAATACTAAGTAATAAGAAGTTGACAATTCTATGAAAAATTAGATCGTCGTTCTAAAAGAAATACATTATCTAAAAAAAATTAAAATGTGACTGTCCCGGGGTAGTTACTGATTTGCGTGGATCATTATAAATTCACTTGCAAAACCCTAATTTCGCGACCTGATGTTGCGTCATCCCAATTCACGTTAAAACTAGTCGCGCTCCGACGGCCGGGCAGAGTACTAGTGTGACGACGCGTCGAGTGTGTCCGAAAAATTAAGGTAAGAACCTCGTTGCATGGGTATGGTTTCTCAAAAATTTGATTTGTGTGGTACAATTTTCTCCGGTGTCTGTAAATTTATTTATTGAATAAAATTTTGTAGCGATCAAATAATAGGTTACGTAACCTATATTCAAAATACAGTTTATTTGCTTAAAAGGTTTGTGTATATTTTTAGGATAAAAGATTTATTTTGATTTTCGTGGTCGTGATTTGCGTGGTTTACGTGGCAGTTTTGACCCACGCAAGTCAATTATTGGCCATGCAAATGAAATAACTTTCGGGTTTTGTAATAGTATTGTATGATCATTTTAATTTTGAAATGTCAATACGTTTAAATCACAATTGAAATGTTGCAGTTAATGGGTTTCTAATTTTATAAGTACCTTATTATAGTAAAAATAGTGTCAGATAAGCTACCTATATTAATAAATAATAAAATTGTCATCATATCATCATCATATCAGCCTGTTGCAGTCCACTGCTGGACATAGGCCTCCCCCAAGGAGCGCTACAGCGCTCGATCTCCCGCCCTTTGCATCCAGTCGCTGCCAGCTGCCTTCTTCAGGTCATCGGTCCATCTAGCCGGGTGGCGTCCTACACTACGTTTGCCTAAGCGTGGTTACCATTCGAGAACCTTCCGGATCTTATCCCTTAATGAGATCCCCAACATAGACCTTTCCATAGCACTCTGAGTGACGTGTAGTCGGTGGGCCAAATTGACTGTCATGTTCCACGTTTCGGCTCCGTAGGTTAAAACTGGTAGGACGCATTGGTTAAACACCCGGCTTTTCAGGCACTGCGGCAGTGTCGACGTGAAGATGTGACGCAATTCCCAAACGCTGCCCAGCCAAGCTGCACTCTTCTGGCGATTTCCCGCTCGAAGTTGTCTCAACCGAGCTGTAGTACTTGTCCAAGGTAGACGTACTCTTGGACAACCTCGAGCGTAGTGCCCTTGACGGAAATTGGGTCCGGGATGACATGTTCGTTGAACATTAGCTTTGTCTTGTCCAAATTCATCCCAAGCCCCACACGTCTCGAGGCAGCATTAAGACTGTGCAGCATTTTTTGCAAATCCTGCAGCGATTCTGCCATAATAACTATGTCATCGGCAAAGCGAAGATGCGTAAGATATTTGCCATTTACATTGATGCCCAGTCCGTTTCAATTCAGCGTATTGAACACATCCTCCAGTGCGTTGGTGAACAGTTTCAGAGATATAACATCTCCCTGTCTAACACCTCGGAGCAGCTGGATGGGTTTTGTTCGGTGGTTTTGTACTTGGACGGATATTGATGCCATACTGTACAGGCTTCTTAGCACCTTCACGTACCGCCAATCGACTTGGCATCGCTGCGAGGATTCCAGAACAGCCCAGGTTTCGACCGAGTCGAAGGCTTTCTCATAGTCCACAAAGGCCAGGCACAGGGGCTGGTTATACTCTTCGGACTTCTATATGACCTGCCGCACCGTATGAATGTGGTCTATGGTACTGTAACCTTTGCGAAAACCAGCCTGTTCCGGTGGCTAGAAAGCGTCAAATCTTGCGGAAAGACGGTTTGTGATGACCCTCGAAAACAGCTTGTAAACGTAACTCAGGAGCGTGATTGGTCTATAGTTTTTCAGGAAACTTTTGTCTCCTTTCTTGAAAAACAATGCCACCACGCCCCCACTCCACACTTCCGGAGTTGCCCCATTGGCTATGACGGAGTTGAAGAGCCTCTTAAGTTCGCCAAGCACAGGTTGGCCTGCAGCTTTTAAGAGCTCAGATGTGATTCCGTCTTCGCCGGGAGCCTTCCCATTACTAAGCTGTCCGAGGGCCGCCTCAATCTTATCCTCCTCCACATCTGGGAGATCTTCAGTGAAGTGGCGGGTAAGCTTGGCTCTTGGATCATTCGCGTTGGGCTGCGGCTGTATGTAGGGAATACAATGCGTACAATCGGCCGTAAAAGCCTTCGAATTCGGCCAGAATCTCCGGAACCGATGAGAAGATTCAGCCATCCGAGGTGTTTAGCTTTGTCAGGTGACTTTTTCTGAATCTTTTAGTGACGACCTTCGACCCCCGATTCTGCTCAATCGCCTCCTCTATGAGGCGAGTATTGTAGCTGCGTAGTAATAAAATTGTAATGAATAATTTTTTAGACCAAAAATGCCTAAACATGAGAGGAAAAATTTGAAAGAAAGAAGGATAACTTCTTTCTTTCTAAGAAAGAAGAAAAAGAGAGAGGCTTAAAAATAATGAAGAGTTCAAGGTAAAAAACCGGGCGAGATATTATAAAAGGAAAGCCGAAGGAAAAATACTTAGTATTCATTACTTGAACCGCCGCGAACAAAAAGCTAGACGACATAGAAGTTCCAGGCCTGGCCTACGAAGAACTGATGACTACAAAAACTACTAGAGCTGTGATCTCTTGTCTTAACGACGAAAACTCAAGTGTAATTATATAGGTTTGTCATTCATGTCATGGCTTTAAATAAATAATGCTCGATTGATTGTAATATAAATTTTAATAAAAGCTTTAAAAACAATTTCTGTGTTAGTTACTTACCTATTCTTTCAACTGATAACATAATAACTTAATGTATATATAAAATAACATTTAATAACTTATCTAAGAAATTTAAATAAATAAAAAATCATTTTCGTGGAGTGTTTTGTGATTTGCGTGGCCTCCAATTTTTTGACCTCGATTATCTCTGTAATTATATCGCTCTATTATGTGCCTTTTCCATAAAAAACATTACTTTTACGTTTATTTTAAGATACAGAGGTCGATTTATAAAATATATTAAATTTGAAAATTGCCACGCAAATCACCAAATAATGCCTTGCTCGAAGAAGCACCCTTAACACTTCAAAGCAGTGTTCTAAATGATAGTAAATAAATCAAAGAAATCAATATTTTTATTGTTATTTCGATGACATCATGGTTTCTTCTAGAAATTAAAATAGTTCGATCAATTTGAATGGGGAGAAAAACTAACTTTTTATCACGCCAGGGGCGCTTATTGTCTTGTACCTAGTCTGACATAACATCTGTCAGATTGTATGGAAATTTGCAATCATTTCTGTTTGTTTACCATATTTTCGAGGAGTATAGTCGCAATGCAATAGTGTGGTGCTTTAAGCTGTAAAATTGAAGTAGTTTATTTATTCCCTAAGGACTATAAACGCAGAAATCAGTGGGAATCTGCTTTACAGATTAACAATTGCACGATTACTCACAGCATATTTCATAGAAGAAGACTATTTTGGAAAAAGTATAATATACTAAACGGGTAACAGTTAAGTGAATTCACTGGCACTGAAACAAAAGTACAGAAACCTAAAAAGCCCAAATCATGACAAGCTTCATGGAGCAGTTTAAAACATACTAATACATTGAAAATATTAGTTAGTGCTTTACCCTGTCTTCTACTTGAATTTATGAAGGACTCCACTACTTGCCTGTCTCTCTACTGTAGAGTGCTGTGAACTTTTAACTAAATGACAAGGCGGAGGCAATATACTCGCTGATAATGGACTTACAAAAGATACAGAAAGAAATGTAATAGTTAGAACAGGTACCTCCTTTTCATAAAGGAAAATCTCAATTACTTACTAGGCCTCACTATTATGAAGAACTAAGAAACTTTCAAGTGCTGCAATTTTAGGGAATCTATTTATAAAATAAATCAATAAAAGTTTAGGAAGTTTTTTTAAATTATTATTTTCAAATAACCTTCAAACATGTTACTTACTTTTAATATACCATTACTTAATAATGATGATTATAAAAAAAAACATTTCACAAATGTGAGTATCATACTTATTAATAAAGAAATAGTATCACGACTACATGCTATGCATTAATCAAATTGCAGAATTTCCTACCAGTACAAAATAAATATCTATGTGTTTGTGTGTAGTAAGGAATTTCCTTTTTAAAGGACAACTCTCTAACACTAATACTTAACTAAGGCACAGTAATTTCATATATCAAGATTTTTTTAGCTTTATACGGTTGCTTAATTTAATTATTGTATCTTTGCTTAGAAGTTTATCATGACTCCTTAGAAATTCACAATCCAATGCATGCTTGTCCACCACATATTCTAAATACACTTCCCATAATCTGGAGAACTTTCATGACCTCTGGTATTGAATTAGAGATACATGTTTACATCATGCATACATGCCACTATCCGCAGCGCTCACAATGGTATAAAATTAACTTTCTCCATCCTTGCTTTACATTATCCTTTCATGTATGTGATATCACCAGCAGAGTAGAGGAGAACAGTTAGGAGATGACATGCTTCATACAGAACTTTTTCTTGCTTGCTGTTGTATCTGTGAAGCAAAAAGCATCAGATGATGAATACTTAATAATCAAAAGTATATTGAATAAATATCAGGAAATTATTTAAATATAAGTTAATACTTCCTTTCCTTTCTAAATAACGATGTATTTCATGTTTCCTTAAGCTAGGAAGTGGAAAATCGGCATCAATGTCTCTGAATTTTTCTATCGCCAGAGAGGCATATGCTATATCATCTGTAATGTTATAGTCAGCGCCAAAGTTTCGGTTCCGCTCATAAGCCTCCAATCTAGAAGAAATAACAGATATAGTCCATATTAACCAGAATTATGCACAGGAAATAGAATGTAACCTTCAATATTTTCAATGCTTACCTCTCTATCAAATCACAACGTTTCCGTTAATTGTTCTGGTCCTTTTACGAAGTCCGCTTTAAAGCTCAGAAAAAGACATTAATGAATACATTTTAAACGCTGAAAAACTTTAAATGCGAAAAAATCGCAAATACACACTTGACACTAGCAGTCAACCGGGTACAAGTGCCGATCGCGCCATCTACAAAAAGCTTTGCGTGTTCCTCCCCATTGTCATCAAAATCCACTAGAAATTAAAAACTCCTTTATTTTATTTAAAAAAAAAACAAAAAACTTGCGTTTTACGTTACGCCAGAGAACATTGAAACCGTCCTCTATACTACCTTTATACATTTCAACTTGTTTTTTTATTTTTAAATACAAAAACTGTATTTTGATCTCTCATAAAAAAAAACTTTAATTTCATTTGGAACAATAAATCTTAATCCCTAATCTTAAACCTTTGTAATTGGTTAATCACTAATGAATCCAGAATATTTCGGAACATACTTTAACAAGTTAATCGTCTCTTAGATATAAAACAATTTTAAGGATCAATAGTAAAATGATACAGAAGTATAACTCTCCACCAAACACCCTGTTTGTTTTCTACAGCAAGCAAGTAAATTAATATTATTTAAAGTCAGACTTAAATGACCAAAATTAAATTTAATACAGCTATTTATAACAGAACACGGAATCTGTCCGTAGTTTAGGTATTTATTCTATTTATAATTGAACATTATAAAGTTTATGGGACACTTACTGTTTATTACCGAATATTGAAACATTTGGTTGCTATTTATTACACGACTTGGCACGATACAATTTAAGATAACTGTATGAAAGGGGAGGTTTCCATAAGAATCCGAAATATAAGATTAAGTTAACATTTCAATAAAATAACATTAATTTCTCTTTTAGGGTTCCGTATCCCAAGGGTAAAACGATCGGTAAAAAAATCCTATTACTAAGAAGATTACTAAGACGCTGTCCGTCTGTCTGTCTGTATCTCATTAACCGTGATAGTTGACATTTTCACAGATAATGTATTTCTGATGCCTCTATAACAACAAATATTAAAAAAATATTGTAAAATAATTATTTAAGGAGGCTCTCATACAAAAAACGTGATTTTTTGCCGTTTCTATAGATAATGGTACGGAACTCTTCGTGCGCGAGTCCTATTCGCACTTGGACGGTTTTTTATGTTAGTAAAGAACCAACCACAGCGTCATTTGGATTCTCTGAAAAGTTTTATTTCAATGAGTAATTTATTCACAAACGTACATACACATCCACGCATTAGACAGACAGACAAAGGATCTTAACAAAAGTGGACGCTTGGCTTCGCTCCAGCGCTAAAAATGCCGGACTCATGGAGTAAATGCACTCGTTAAACTCTTCTCAGGTATTGGAAAACAATGTTGGCGATGTAGACTATAGTGAAGAAAGAGATACAACAAGTTTCTAATTTAACACATTGGTGAATGCGAAAATAATACCATCTCACAGTGGTCTTTTGTAAAAAAAAACGAATGATCATTATGTAATTACAAACAGCAAAGGTCCAAGTATCGATCCTTGCGGCATACCTGCGGTATGTGGCGACCTAGAAGACTCAGTTACACAAACTTTTTGTGAGTTTACCTTGTTGTGAGATAACATTGTATTGAATACAAAACATCGTTTTAAATACTTAATTGTTTAGTTAAGTTTGATGATCCATTGCACAATCAAAAGCTTAAGAAAGACCACAAAAAATGCTCTGTTGTGCACAGAGGAAGGTTTCTGGTGTGTAGTCAAGATAACGTGAACGCAGTCGTGGGCAATAACTATATATCTCATAAAATAGCTTTGTTGTCGTTTTGCGGAGCGTAGCTAGTCCAGTGTGTTAATTTAAGAATATAGGCCAAACACTTAAAACTAATTGGACTCATAAGGATTTATTAATTTGCGACCGTAACCAATTAACGAAGCTATTTTCCCACGATACGACTTGTTCCCACACGTGCCCATAGCTTCTTCCTCATAGATCGTTAACCAAATCCATTTTATCGTTAACCTACAGAATCACACAGCTGGGCAAGTCTCCCCCAAACTCTCTCACCGATCCAATTGCCAATGAATCTCTTGTCAGGTTGATCAATTGATAATTATCCTATACTAAGAATAAGTACAATTTAAAAATAAAATACGAATTTATGAATTTTAGACTGGGGAAAAAATTGAACCCAAAGATTAATTATATTCTCTGGCAAAGAAGGTCATATCTGCAACTTTTTTAAATCCATCTGCATCTCCAAGTATAGGCTTGTGTTCATTATTGAAACATGAATTGTCTTAATTGATATTTCTCATAATATAAATCACGGTACGGAGAAAACAAAAAACAAGTTAATTTTTATTTTGAATAAGGATTTCCTATATTTTTAGGAAATAAATTCTTTAAAATTTGTCTTACAGTCACGTGACAGTGAACACCATTCAGAAAGAATTACAGTATTCGCCTTGTGAAACGTTATATTAAAGTTGTTGTGTTGTGTTGTGCGTCGTTGACAGTAAATTGTTTTATTTGAGAAATATCCCGTTTTTAGCAATCTCTGTTGGTTTTTTTATCATATTTTTAATAACTAGTGTAAAATTCACTATAAATAAACCCAAGGTTGACTGGTAGAGAATGTTTTATATCATTAAGTCCGCCAATTATACTCATCGCTGGAATAAAGCGTAAATAAATAGAAGAATCGCAAGATGAAATAGGTTTTCACTTCTTACTGTATGTCATGTCATCATGTGGGCTGGTTAAGAGTATAAATAGCGCAAGCGCGCGCTGCTAATTTTCTTCGTGTATTACTAATTCCGATACTATGTCTTAATTACCCATTGGCTCATATTCAAGGGTTGCTTAATTGCTAGTAATATGGCATGACCACTCGTTGATGATAGATATATGTATCTTCTAACTATGACAGGCTGAAGTTTTATCAGGTTACTTATGAGTTTATATATCCTCCTGATAGCAAAGAACTTTGCTCAAAAAAACTAATTGCCTATTCTCAATTTTTTCAATGTACCTATGTATAGCGCCTGCATTTTGAGATTTCGCTACGGAGCCATTTTTTTTAGCTTCTCCATACAAACTCACTCGCATTCCGCGATAATAATGTATGGAGCATCTGAAAATAAAATCAATATTTATTTTCAGATGCTCTGTGTGTCTGTCCTATTCTCTTGTTCACCCTGTATAACCTGATTAAGCCTAGACTTTCGTCCTCAGAGTTGAAATGCTCGCTCGCAGCGGCTTACAAGGAGTCGGAGCTGGTGCGACAGCGAAGCCGCTCGCTGGAGGAGGAGCTGTCAGCAGCCAGGAGCTGTTCTGCAGACCTGGCCGATCAGCTACAGAGGCGGAATGGTAGTTTAATTTATTGCCTGTTTTTTATATTATCTATAAAAAAAAACTTAAAAAAATAAATTTGTTAAAAAGTTGCTAAAAACAACTAGTGAATGGACGACCCCTTACCTTAAATTTTCAGACGAGTCAGTCCGGCAGCTACGCGCAGAGCTAGACGACGCCCTAAACAGGCGAGCTGAGCTGGAGTCCAAGGTGCTGGCGTTGGAGCGGGACAGAGATAGACTCCAGCAGGAGAAAGCGCTACAGGAGCAGAGGGCGCAAGAGGTAAGATTCAATAGTAAAAAATGAGGAGGGTTGTGTCTTGTGTCTATAGTTGATCAGCAATGAAAAGTGGCTGATTACGATAATCGCTACGTCTTCAGGTAGTGAAAATTGGGGAAAATATACTTTTCGCATGGACGCAATCAACCGATTTAAAAACCCTATTATCAGCCTATCAATCTACGAAAGAATGAATAAAATCGGTCGAGCAATTAAAAAAAACTTTTTTTTGGTTTGTTTTTTTCAATGATTTCATTATTATTCTGAGTACTAGATAGGTACAAATGCTCCAAACCAAACCAAACCTAGATTTCAAAATTAATTTTCTTTAAAAAAATACATAGGTAAGTATTAGTAGTAATATGTAGTAAGCTTTTGAAACAGCAAGACAATTTACATTTGTCGACTATACTCTTCTAAGCTAATAGTTTATATCACAAATTGCAGGCATTGGCGTCAGCAGAAGCGAACACAGCAAAATGGCGGGCGGCGCACGAAGCGGCGCGGTCGCAAGCAGCCGCGCGCGCGGAAAGGATGCTAGCGGACTGCGAGTGGAAGATGCGGGAGTTGGAGAAGAAGGCGCGGGAGGCGGAGAAGGAAAAGAAGCAGGTGAGATGCTGTTTACTATTAGTTCTTGATGCTACCAAGAGATGGCACTGTCTAATTAGATTGGGCGGCAAGCCCCGCCATTGTAATCTTAGATGGTACTATTTGGATCCGTTATTCCGTAGTACGGACCTCGAACAGTATTAAGAAAATTTTATAGATTCATTTCGTTGTTTCTGTTTGCGCCTTTCTGATGAAATCCGGACAGACAGCTGTCCGGATTTCATCAGGAAGGCGTGGAGATATCAAATACTCAGGTCTGTCATTACAGCTGTAGCCTGCGACAAAATCAAACTACAAGTCAACGCAAGCTCTTACCATTCGACGGAACTGACCGATAAGCGATAATGTGACTATGGCAGTTAAAAACCTATATCCGATTGCGAAATATTAAACCTTAAAGTGCAAAGTTTTATTCGAGTAGGGCGTCCCCCTCTAAAAGCTAAACTATTGGGTTGAAAAATCTGAAAAAAATCATGATAATTAGTGCTTTTCACTAACTTTTAAGGAAAATCATAACTATATTCTTGATGGCCAGTAATAATTATTATATTATACTTTTAAAAATATAACCCAAACATTTGCATTGCACGAATGATATTTTCTTTGGACAAACACATTCTTTTGCTTTAAGGCGTTATGGAAAAAACACGTTTTTATTGTTACTTAGGGAGAGTGGGAACAATCCTGTAAACTTTCATACTTCATAGTCAATACATAGTCAACTGTCATTGAACTGTTTAATGACCGTCTTTTGCCCTTTATAGCTAACCGAAAAAGTAGAACACCTCATAGTCAACTATCACTGAACTTAATAAGTGTCATAATATGACATTTAGAATATAATAAAGGATCGTTTATTCATTTTTTTATATATATTTTTTTCCCCTTCCAGCTGACAGAAACAGTGGAACAGCTCAAAGCAGCCCCACCTTCTCCAGCACACTTAGCAGAACTCCAGGAGTTACGAGGTCTCGCTACAGAACAGCAGAGGTCCGTGCAATCGCTGACGCTGCAGCTGCAACGGGTGGAGACGAGAGAGGAAGCCTTAAAGCTGGAGGTGCATCGGCTAAAAGAACTCTTGGAGAGGGAAGCCAAGACTACCAAAGACAAGGATGAACGGCATTTGCAGGTGACAATCTTATTTTTCTTGTCTTGGATCAAAATATGGCGGATCTGAGTAGTACTCTGTCTTGTAAGAGGCACGGAGAATAGACGAGCTTAAGAGCCATATTACAACTTTTTGACAGTTTACGGTAATTTATTATTGAATATATTTAGACAAATCGAAAATCTAAGGCCGCTACGATATAATATAAAGTAACAAAAGCTACATTTTATGAGTCATTGTATTGTTCATTTTTAGTGAGGTGTTCACTAGTACGGCTTCGTAGCTCTATTTCTTATCGTAATCTCTTACTATCGAGCACATATAAGTATCTTGTAGAGCAGCAATGCAGACCATCTTTGATCGCAATTATTTGGTCCTTTACCTACATTTAGTATTGACAACTGACAACTTGACAAGCCATGTAAACTCTCGCCCGTACTTAAACCACAGTCTTTATGAGTATTATTTATAAACTGCTTAGTATAATATGTTAAAACAGTACAAACGCAGATTATCTATTTAAAAATAGAGAAAAAAAGAGAAACAAAATTAATCACAATTCTTTTCTATATTTTTCTCTTTGTCCCTTACAGACCATAGAGCGGCTAGAAAAACGTCACTCCGAAGCGATAGACACGCTAAAAGCAGAACACGCGACGTCCACCGCCGCATCGCGCGCGACCCTCGAGCGCGCGCACGCAGAACGCACGCGCGCCGCGCTCGCGCAACTGAGGGCCGAGTCGGATCAGGAAGCGAGGAACGCTGACAGGAAGCTGAGAGAGGTTACTACTAGAGTGAGTTGAATTTGTTAAATGAGTTTATTGCGTTCTTAGAACTACAAACATAGAGAGAAAGAAAATAAAATTTATTTTTGTTATTATTATTTTTTACACTAATTTTGTTGTGATGCTCACATAATACAAAGGCGTGTCAGCGACATTTTTTCAATTAAATTGACCACGGTCAAGCACGGCGTACTGAAATGGCTGATGGCTGATGTACCTGATCATCCCGTTAGAGTAGATCATAAATGCATTATGTAAATTAATAACAGTTTTTACAACAAAGTTCTGCTCAAGTGCATGCTAAGCGATGACAATAAAAAGACGCCGAGAGAGGCAAGGTACTAAATTCTTATAAAGAAAATACTAATAACAGTTTTTCTCCTTAGTTCGAAAACCTAAAAGAAGTTCTCGCGAGCAAGGAGACTCAGTTCGAGCGCGCCATCGCTGAAGCGCACAGCAAGGCTGACTGGGACATTATGCAGCTACGCCATCTGCTGGACAAAGCAGACATCACTTACGCGAACAAAATAGAACAGATGACTGAGAGGTTCGAGAAAGAGAAAGGTATGAGCCTACGGGCAAGTGCTAGTCTAGTCAAAGTTTTAAAAAGATCCGCATAGATTTATTAACTTTTTCAAAATATTCAACACATTACTTTGTTTAATATTTTAGAGGAAATGAACGAAGAATGGTCACAGAAGTTAAAAGAAGTAGAAGAAGAAGCCGCCACTGCCGCAGATGAAGCTAGAAAGCTTCTAGAATCAACAAGGCTCAAGCTCATTGCTGAGAGAATGGAACAAGTCAATAAATTGAAAGAACAACACAAGCAGGAAATGGGTAAGCAGAAAAATAATAGTGAGTGATCGATCATGATGAAGTATTAAATTGATTCAAAATTATTTACTCTTCCAACAGAGGACCAATGGGAACAGTTCATGACTGACAAGGAGAACTGCCTTGCCCGAATGAAAACGGAGTGCCGGCAGGAGGGCGAGGAGGAAAGGGTGAAGAGAGAAAAAGAACTGCTAGAGGAGATTGCTGGTAATTAGTAAATAAAATCACAAAGACTACTTACTCAATAAAAGGACTAGAAATAAAATTAGCGCAGACGCAGTGCTTGTCAGGTATTGATTTTAATTACGAGCCTGACTTTAAGAATTATAGTTTGTCTAAATTAAACTAATTACCATAATAATAAGCAAAAGCTAGATCGATGATTTTTTTCAAGTGTTATTTATCTTCAATTAAACCTTGCATGGAATTGCTAAAAACAAAAATTTACAATGTTTAAGCATTTCTGATCTTAACCAATAGTCAAATATTTGTAAAAATATTTCTATAGGGTGTTGACGGTAGTATACTACTCAGCTATACATATAGCTACAACATTGATCAGAATACGCTGGCTTTGACAGCGAGAAAAAACACTTGAGGAATTTCATCTTGTCACGTGACGTCCTCGGTAGCTTAGTGGTCAAAGCACTCGCCCGGTATGCGATGGGACGTGGGTTCGAGTCCCACCTAAGGTCGATGATTTTTTTCAAGTGTTATTTATCTTCAATTAAACCTTGCATGGAATTGCTAAAAACAAAAATTTACAAAAGCTAGAATTTATAACAAACAATAGAAATTATAGAATGAGAGATTTACGTCGATTCAATTTACGAGTACCATCAAATTAATGTTTACAGAATTGAGATCCCAACTTCAGTCAAAATCAGTCGATTTTGACCATCTAGCAGTCAAAGCTTCGGCGTGCGGCAGGACGTTGGCTGTCACAGAACAAGAACTCAGGTTAGTTCCATTTTCTCTACTAATGATAAAAATGTAAATATTGTATATCCGGATGACTTGATAGTGACGTCATTTTCTTTTCAGTTTTATTTTAGTATAGAGATCGATCATTTGACTCATAAAATCATTTTACCTATTACATTATTTGTCGTTTGATTAAGCCAGCATTATATAATTTCTTAACATAGAGTGTTTATTTAATATAGTTTGCTTTATTATAATTAAGATAAATGTTGATGCAAAAGTCAAAATAAACCTCATATGCATGCTCTTAAAAACATTCTAACTCTGACATGACTATGATTGGTAGCAAAATTTAGTCCTTAATACAAAATCTAATTATGTCTTTCGAAGAAATATTTTACTAATAGAGTATTTTCCCTCGTCTTTCAAATATTGTCTTTTGGACGAAATTGGGCTACCAACATTGCATGTCAAAATTTATTCCCTAAATAAAGCCTGACTATGGATAATGCCTATTTATTTTTATATATAATGAATATTTTTAAACTTGTTACAATTAAATCTTAAAAATATCCTTGATACATTTCTGTTTATTATAGTCAGACTTTATTTTAAAAAAAATAACTAAAACACACATGACATTGAAATCATTAATCTTCATTACTCCATACAAGTGTCTCATTAGATTCATTTTATGTCTTGAACTCCCATCATTCATTGATGTCCAAAAGGCAGTATTTATCAAAGATAAGCTGAACGATTGACTTGATTGATAGGTAGGTGTATAGGTTTATTTTACTTTTTAAAATAATATCTTTATAATTTGTTAATGTTTTTAACAAAATCTGGAGCGGTGAAAAAACATTTTACTTCTTTATTTGTATTTTTTTTTTCTAAAATAGAATATATCATAGGGTCTAGCGGGCATGTCATTATCATTAGAAATACATCTCTTATTCGCCTAATCGGGCTGTAATACTTGCGACAGTAAACTCTTAATTTTAATAAGAATACGATGCCAGTATTAACTATTGCATTGCAAAAAAAAACATATTTAAAAGTATTTTATTCACATACTAGGTAAGCTGAATTTCTTCTTGTCGTATAATGCTTCTAGCTTCTTTCTTGCTTCTTCAAAACCATCATATTTAACAGCACATCAGCCAGTACCTTCGGAGCGGCGGTCACGGCCAGCGGCGTGGGTGCTCTGACCGGCTCGCTGCGTCTCGCTCTCGCAACGTTCCTCCTCTCGCTCGCGTTCGGGTTTTATTTACAAATTCTGCAGAATAGAAAGATGAAGGCTTAGTTTGCTATAGAAGTCTTTATGAGTTCTGCTTTTGCGCTATACCTACCTTCACAAAAAAAGATCCTATGAGCTTCTATAGACTTGCTTTTCTATGAAATCCTTACTATTTTTAATATTTTTATAATTGACTGTTATTTTTAAATGTTAGGTTAGAAATAATATGTATAACAACAACAAGTTTCAGTAAAAAATATACAATTTTTGTTTTTATGAACTAGGTTTCCCAAGTTCTTGATATAATTAATTTAACAACCTTAGGTATTATTCGTATAAATACTGCCATTGGACATAGGTTATTACTATAAATGTGAACTTTCTAGTCATTTGCATACCTATAGATCAGAATAATTTATCATTATATGTTTCGTAATTCGGAAACCATTCATCACATTATTGTTTTTGTTCGTTTAATTGTTTCTAAATTATTGCTCAAAACTTTGTGATTTTAACATTCTCTAATTAAATATTTAGTATTTTATAATTTTATATGATTGTTTAAACGTTTTGTAACTTTCAAGAAATGGTAATAAAGAAAATCTGAATTTCTCGAAACTTTATTCAAACACAGTTTTCCCGCCTTTAATTTTTTTTAATACACAATTGACTCCCTGCATTTTGAGAAACATAACCACAGATTACTTATACAACACGTATTTGCCAAAGCATAAAAATATACAGCCTTAATTCTTACAGAGTTGCTATAAAACTTAAAGCCAGTTTTTCCCCTATATTAATATTATTCTAACTTAATTCAAAATTTTCCAATGAACCCTAACTAACGATAGAGAGGCACTGGCGAGAGAGAAGGATCTACGTGAGAAGAGAGCAGAAGATTCTACGAAGATCAAGCAAGTGGAGAGGGCATCGAAGGACCAAATTGAACATCTAACGAGGAAATGTGCATGTTTGAGGAAACTGTAAGTAACACTTAATAATCTACTTTATTTAAGACATAATTTAGACACATTTTAAACAAAAATCTCCTTGCTTCTGAGCAAACTCAAAAATTTGGGTTCAATACAAAGCCTAATACTAATCATTAACCCTAGTCAAGGGCCATAACGGGACGTGATTAAATCTGACAGTAAGGTTACTCACTGCCATGGTTTTGAATATCCCTCCACTTCCACCCTACCGCATTGGGCCCGCGTGGTGGAGTATGGTATGATGCCCCGAATTACCTCTAGTTGAGGTGAGGACTGTGCCCTGCAGCGCGGTATACGAGTCGTTATAGGTCCTTTTGTATGTTTGCACTCTTAATTAAATTTGGTTAAAGTCAAAGAATATTTTAATTGAATAAAGAAGACATAACTCCCTCGTAACCAATAAACTAGTTTACAAAGCTGTCGCTCAGACAGCGATTAGTCATGGGTTCGATTCCAACTTATAACAATAGTTTTTTTATGTAAAATATAATCTCCGATAATATGTATCATCTTTAAATTGGTGTTATTCCACCAAACTTAGGGGTGCTCATCTTTAACGTTTACAAAACTTTATTTTTGGAACATTCTTTATGCGATCGTGTATGACATGACAAACATACTATCCATTAAAAACTAATGAAACTCCCCGCCTACCCGCAGTTTCGACGACATCCGAGCGCGGCTGCAGACGCGCGAGCGCAGCGCCGAGCAGGAGATCAAGAACAGAGACAAGGAGCTGCACCAGCTGAGAGCAGAGGTGGCCAGGCTGACCAAGATACTCGTGGAACAGAGGTGAGAGGGAGAAAAACCGGCCAAGTGCGAGTCGGACTCGCGCACGAAGGGTTCCCTACCATTATCTATAAGAACGGAAAAAAATCACGTTTGTTGTATGGGAGCCCCCTTAAATATTTATTATATTCTGTTTTTTAGTATTTGTTGTTATAGCGGCAACAGAAATACATCATTTGTGAAAATTTCAACTCTCTAACTATCACGGTTCATGAGATACAGCCTGGTGACAGACGGACAGACAGACAGACAGACCGGACAGCGGAGCCTTAGTAGGGTCCGGAACCCTAAAAAAGACATCGATAGAAACAATTCTTTCTATATTATGTTTTTACTGTAGCTTGCTACAAGCTACAGATAAAATATAATATATCATGAGAGACTTTAAATCTTTGTCTCTCTATCTGAGTATCTATCTATCTATAAATGTCTACTCACGCCACTGGCGAGTGCTAGTGATTAATAAGAGCGTGCGAAGTGTTGCAATATGACGTCAGACGATGGAAACATTCATTCTGTTCGCAGTTCGCCGAAGCTCGGCGCGCGAACGCGTGCGGACGGCTGCGAGCACATCCTGGACGACGAGCGGCGGAAGGGTATGTGAGCTGTGAGCTGTTAGCTAGGTGAGCGCTCACGCTTGACGCCTTGATTGCTCGGTTTGCTGACTCAATATATAAGGTGTTAACAAATAACTATCCAAATTTTGTAATCATTTGGTAAAACTTCAAATTGAACATTCAACTAGTTTTTTTGTTGTATATTTTTCATTACTTGTAGCAGGTTAGGGGTCGTCACTTAATCACGTGAGGCTTGGAAGGGGCGAGGGGGATCGGAAAAAATCACGAAATATCACTAGGGGGAGGGGGGATTATAGTGAGATATCACGTGTATTTATTTTTTCTAATAATATAATAATTGTACATCATTAATATTTAATTATCCTCTATATAACTATAATAATGTAATATTACTTTGACATAAAATTTGCATACCTCTAATCAGGTTGAACATGATTAGCACCTTAAATTCACTGAACATCAATGTATACCATGTTCATGAGCAAATAAATATTTTTTATTTATTTATTTTATTCTTCGAACGCTCCTAAACCGAAAAGCGGTGTGTGACTTTGACTCGCCGTTGCTTGTACCAAAAAAACGTCATCATCATCAGTGGGAAGGAGGTGTAGTGTAAAACCTCACCATGGGGGAGGGGGGGTTAAAAATTGCTAAAAAAAACATCACGTAATTAATGGAAGACCCCTACAAGTAATAATAATAAATCTTTTATAATAAAATTGTTCAATTTCAAGTTTTAGTTAAATCAAGCGGATACCCCTAGTTGTACTCTGTCACTAAACTTCTTTTTGACACTGTTTGGGGCAAGAAAGACACCCTGTATATTCCAATTCAGCATACCGACATGTTGATTTCGTTTTAGTGAAGAGCTAAATCTTTACTAGAATGGAACCATAGAGATTATTGACGCCAGAAAAAAAAACAGCGAAATTTTTAAAAATGCCGATAATGTGATTATTAACACAATATTAAAAAGTAAATAATTATCTGCATTTTTAAAATGTTTTGCTTTATGAATTTTTATTTACTCTTTTATGTGACACTGTGGAATAACAGTGTTTGTTTTTAAATAAAGTAATTTTATTAATAAAGTCCTATCCCAATATTTATGTTTTTAGGTGGGTATTAAGGACCACTTTCCTACCTAAGTACCTACTCTCATAAAAGATTGTAAAAGTCTAATAACATTTTCATAAAACACAAATGAGTTGTGTTGTGTTTAAAGTTAAAATAAATGTGTACAACCGCTGAAAACAGTGACCCAAGTTTTTTGCGCTGCTTCTTTTCGGCGCCAGCCCATAAATTGTCCCGAAAAAGTGGTAAGAAAAAAGATGAGACTTGAAACAGAATAAAATTTAAGTCTATTTATTTGCATAAATATATTGAATAAATAATTTAATGGTTTTTTAATAGAACAAAATTCACTTGCAAAATATAAAAAAAAAACGCTTGTTAAACCACTAGAATGTCATATAATAATACGAAAAGTCTTTAGATTCTAGATTAACAACGTTTTTCTGAACGAAAGTTCTGTAAAAGGTAAAAAAAATATTTATAAATTATATCGAACGTTGGGCTAAAAAAAATTTTATTTTTGTTTGCTAAATATTTAAGATTATATTTTTATATCTGGCGTCATAAGGCGTCAAGTTCTCATTTAACCATTTCATATTTTTCTCTCTAAAACTAAAATTCTTCCTAAATTGGTTGGTCCTACATCAGGTACTTTAATCCATTGTAAATAACCATTTTAACAATACTTACTTATCTTTCTACTAAAGTTGTTGTTTCTTGTTTTTGTCTTTGCTTTTAAGACTAAATTATTTACGTTTTAAAATAAGTTTTATTTTCTTTTGAATTTTGATTGTAACTTGAAGCATTACAACTTAAGAGTCTAACGTACAGTGGGGCTCCATACAAAAACGTTAAAATTAATATTTTTTTTGATTTTCATAAAATATCAGAACATATTAAAAACATAACTTAACAAATTCGATTTATTATAAGACTTGGAAATAAAAGATAAAGAAAAATGTACTGATTAATGAAATGAAAGCATAAGTAATCCTTGTATAGAGACCCATCCACGTGAAAAGACACAATACTAAAAATAACAACAAAATAACTTCACGTGTTATAGCCTTCGCACGATTGATGCCATTTTACACAAAAGGAAAACAAATTAATTGACTAATCAAATTCTAGTAGGTTCCCTCCGAACGCCCGAACTGGCACGGAAACGCACGACCATCGAGTTGCCGCTCCCGAAGCGATCAGCTGACGACGGCAATGGCCGCCGCCGCGCTAGCAGTGTCGACCTACCCGCTGTTCAGGTGCCGGTTAGAATAAAGCAGTTGGAAGGAAAGAAAGATTGATATCCCTTTTTAATTAAAGGTGCATAAAAGAGACAACTTTATCCTCAAGTGTCTAAGCGAAACTGTGTCGACTGTTCAATTAGTTAGGCTACTCTTTTGTATACGAAATTTTGACCTAATGCCCTGTGGATTCATTTCAACACATTTAACACATGCAATAAGGAAGTAGTAATAAATTAAAACAATAAGTTCCTTTACTCAAATAAATGCTATGCATAATTATTACATAAGCTGATATTCTTAAGTATTGTTATTATAATACTATTTTGGATACAAAGTCTTACCAGAAATATGAAAATTGCTTAAATGAAAAAGCTGTAACGTTTTCGCAACTGCTACTTAAAGTTTAAAACATTAAATGCCTCATTAACGTCCCTCTTGCAGGAGACATCATTTTGAATGGAAAAGTGAGCTGATGTTGATGTTGTTGTGATGTTGGTTCTATAGAAAAGTCGTTATTTTTTGGTAGCAGAATCAACCCCTAGAAGGAGGTTAGGCAATAAATAGCCATAATAAATAGCTTTTTGAATATTTCTGGTTCTAAATAAATGCACAGAATCCAAATATACTTAGGAATAGGTACTTCCATAAAAAATGGCAAAAAATCGGAAGAAAACAAACATTGACAAATTCTTGGGTAATTAGTCCTTTTCCGAGCAATAGTAAGAAGGGGACTAGGTCAGGCGTGAATTGCGTTGTTTGCCTTTTTCTTATGCATTAAATAAGTACTTACAACACACTAGAGAATAGATAATGCCGGCTTACTTCCCATTTACTCGTAGCATGCGCGCGCACATTCTGGAAGTCATTGGAGGGAGGCCTATGTTTAGCAGTTTCACCAGTAGACTTCATGCTCATGTGGCATTATTAGATTAATTATGAAGATGATGGGTATGGGTGATGATATTAGCGGCCACAGGTAATGTCAGAAATGTCTAAATTATGCCCTTTTTTGAGAAAGTAGGTACCTACTGGGAAGTGAGCCTACCATTATCTTTCTTCATTGTGATAATAGGTTGTATTTTAAGATAATACTTTATACTCTTTGTTTATTCACGATTAGATGTAGAAATATCGAAGTGTAAAGGGTATTTTAAGTATGTTATATTGTGCAATATTTGTATTTTAACTGCGGTCATATTCAGTCTTCCGTTCATGTCCATCCAATACTTACGGAAGACTCTTAAGTTAGAAAACATTTGTCCAACCGAGTATGGTTATAAAAGATTGCAATGTTTTCTGGATTTTAAAAATACTAGTTTTTTTATAAATTTTAGAATTACTTAGAAAATGATAGGTTGAAACAAAGTTTAATGAATGTGCGAAATATGTAAAAATGAATTGAAGATAAATAACACTTGAAAAAATCATCGACCTCAGGTGGGACTCGAACCCACGTCCCATCGCATGCCGGGCGAGTGCTTTACCAACTAAGCTACCGATGACGACACGTGACAAGACGAAATTCCTCAAGTGTTTTTTCTCGCTGTCAAAGCCAGCGTATCTCTGATCAATGTTGTAGCTATATGTATAGCTGAGTAGTATACTACCATGCAATGCATGGTAATGGCATGCGATGGGACGTGGGTTCGAGTCCCACCTGAGGTCGATGATTTTTTCAAGTGTTTATTTATCTTCAATTAAACCTTGCATGGATTTGCTAAAAACAAAAATTTACAATGTGCAATATTATGAATATGCGTTTCATTTTTGTCACTCAGGCAATTTTGTATACTTTAAAATAATTAAAATTACAGCCAACGCCACTGCTTTAAAAATGTTTACGATCTTGTAATGTCGATGTTTCTTATAAATTTTATCTGCTCTTAAATTCGTAGTCTAGGTAATACGAATTTCAGAGACTACGCGTTGTACCTAGGTTGTAACTGTTGTAAGTAGGTACACTACAGACAAGGGCAGAGTGCTTAGAACTGTGCAATTTTAGTTACGTATACCCAAACTACTTATAAGTTAAAGTTGTATTTAATCGTTCGTTCTGTAAATATTATGTAACTTTTTATAATAAAAGATATTTCTAAACCATATTGTTTTAGTATAGATAAATAAAGTTTAGTTTGACCACAAGCGCGCCTTAAAAGGTTTAATTATCTGGATTGTTTAAGTATGTCATGCCCAGAATCGAGCAAGTAAAAGTATATTAATATGTGGCAGGGAAATGAGGATATTAGGGATTTCACGGAATCCCTATGGAATTAGGGATACCACGGAATACGGATAATCACGGAAGATGTCGAATATTCTTGTTTAGTAGGTACGTCTTCTTACTAATAAATGTTTAGTGATATGTCGTTTCACTAAATTAAATCTAGGAAATGAGAAAGTGTTGATAGGTTTAATATTAAATAATAATTAATATTAAGATCATTTTGAGTAAGAAGACGTAATATACTTACAAGAATATTCGACATCTTCCGAAGATTTTGTGGTATACCTAGGGATTCCGTAAAATCCCTAATACTTATCCTTATTTTCCTGTGGCATAATATTTAAGGGTTACTAGTTGCTACGAACTTAAAGGTACGGGCCGGCATTAATTGGCAAAACCGAATCCGTCTTATTCAGAGTGCATTAATTAGCTATTCCAGGACTAAGGTTAAACCACTGTTTTATCGTACAAAAATCAGTGGTTTAAGCCTATTCTGAACTAGTAAATGCACTCTGAATAAGACAGAATGTGTGTAGGTAGATGGATGTAATTTATTACCTAGATGATTCGGTTTGGCTTTGTTCTTCGACACAAGTTTATTGCTGAACCGACAATGCCGACCCGAATCTGTGTAGCTTAGCTACCCTTTCCGCTACGAACGTCGACAAACAGCAAACTAAGAGAAAAATGCGAATCGCAAGCTTAGTAAGTAAGTAAGTATCCTGCGTTTTACCACGCAGCTACCTTTGAAAAAAGGTATTAAATGTACTCTATTCATAAATAATCATCAGCCCATCCCATGTTTACAGGCTGCTGAGTACCTATAAACTTTTTTTACGGCGATAATTATAACGGTTAAATTGTATATACGACGTAAATGTGCAATATTTATTCCTTTTTGAGCAAGTAAGTATCCATGTGTTAGAGAACCAACAACCAATGAGGAAGGGTTTTCTTGCGTTAAAACCGCGAATGGAATGGCAAATAAATACAGCGTTGGGCACCCTCCAGAGCTCGGAGAAAGCGAAAGAACCTTTATTGAAGTCTACAAAGACAATAATTTACGCACTTTTCCTTGAGATAAGCTCGGACCCAAGGCATGTTCTTAAAATAGTGGCGTGCGTGCTTAAAGGAAATGCCTGTGTCCAGCAATTGACTGCCTTGGGCTGATTGTGATGATGATGATCGACAACTTAAAGTTCACCCACCAATTTTACATTTATTTGCCATTAAACAATCATCATGAAAAACAAGGCCTTAATAATTAAGCCTTAATTATGTAATTATTAATTGCCACTACCCATAACAACGCGACAAACGGAACGCAATTCCGAAATGTCAAAATGACGTTTCTTGTGCTTTAAAAAATCCTATCATAACCTCAATTTATTTATATATCAGTAATCAGTGTTATTATTGTGAAAAAAAGATTAATTAACCTATCTTAGGATGTCGAATAGTCACTTATTCCTAAATTCAGGCTTTGTCAGAGCACCGCTACAAAATGGGGTTGGCCGTTATGTCTGCCAACTGCAGAGAATTGTGCTTAAATTCTGTAAAACGAACGGATCTTGTAGAGGTTTAAGGTAACCTATTTATTCTGTTATGTAAACGTTATTGTTAATATTTGAATTCTTATTAAAATGAATAACTCAATAGCTCAGACCTCTATTAAAATTATAGCTACCATCACAATATAAACATGAAAAGATCCATAAAATGTATTGTTTTTCAGAGATTTTATTGAACAAGATTTAGTAGACTTTGCCAAACAAAACCCTGGCGTAGTAGTTTATTTGAAGCCACGAAGACACCGTGGACCTGTTGCAGTTGCAGAATATTGTAAGTTTTTCAACTAAAACATTGAAACAAAATGTATCAAATACAAACTCTAAACTATACATTTTCTATAAACTTAAGGAATCATATTATGTAGCATGTATTTGTATCCAAGCTCTAATTATAGCCTTTCTCTAGCCCAAAGGTCCATTAATAATTTTGGTCAAAAATTATTTAATTATCATGTATCTGGAGAAACGGAAAACTTGAACTATGACAATGAGATGCAGGCTGTTACCAGTTGGTTCAACTGCCTGCCTGCCAATAATAGATAATAATAATTAATTGAGAAATAACTTCCTATGCTACATGCAAACTTTACCACTTAAAAAAAATGTAAAATTGGTAGACAACTTTACATAAAAAAACTTTTCAGTAAACGGTGACAGAGTATGGATGAACCTTGCCAACAAAACCCAATCTGAAATCACTAAATGGATCGAAGTGCTCCGTACTCAGCAAGGTGACATTGCTGCCACCAGGCTCAGGAAATACCAGTACACCGATCATCCCTCGCTACAGGGCCCATGGACTCCGTTCACTTTCAAGAACCCAGAGATAAATACTGCTGTTTTACCAGACCCTAAATTTGGTGCAAACAATAGATTGCCAATGTCAGCTACGGAACAGTTAAGACTAATGTTTGAGAAACAGAAGTTGGAGGAGGGTAACGTCAAAACTGCAGAATAATTAAGTCGGTGGATACAAGCTTAGTGTCTGGTGTACGAAATAAACTCTAATGCCAATGATTTGACATAATGTGTTGTGTAATGTGTGAATGATAGAGTTCTTCTAGTAAATGGCATAACTTTATTTAGTGTTATTACAAAACTGTAGATATTTTATAAATCAAATAAAATGTTATCAACTCTGTACTCTTTATTTATTTGTGTGTATGTAAATTACATACTATTTTTACAGATTATATTCCAATAGACTTATTAAGGTAGACTAAATAACGAATAACACAAAATATAACGTTGAAAAATTGAAAGTTTATTTACGTAATAAATAGTAATAACTTAACATGTTACATAATTTACATCCAAATATGTTTAAACAAAGATAATATGGATTTCTCTTAGTTAAAATTTAAAGTCATTGCCTATGAAATTGCTTTGTGCTTGGATTGGAAATGACAGCCCACAGATTTAAGGAGTCTCCATCTATTGGTACGCCACGTTTATGTCGAAAATAACAAATAATACATATTAAACTTTATTCCCTCCTAGGTAACACTTGCGTAAAATGTAATAATAACCCTGATTTCCCTTAAATTTTAAAATATCATGCTGATTCTGTTTTAAAAAAGTATCACTCTAGTATAAATACTTCATTACTCAGTAACATCCATAGAAACAAAGCTATGTGAGACTTAAATTTTACTATTCTTTTAACTAATAAGTTTTCTAATTTCATCTAGTGTGAGCGTTTTTCTTGTGAACTTTTAAATATCTTGGTGACTTAAACTTCTTGCCACAAAAACATTTATGATCTTTTCCATCGTTGTAATGTACCCTCCTCAGATGCGTATTCAAGTAAGACTGACTCTTTAACACAGATTTGCATATTGGACACTGTGCCTTTTCACTGTGACAATTCCTTGTGTGAGTCTTAAGCGCATTTTTACATCGAAGGACAGCAGGACATAAATTGCACTTAAGTTCGCTGCTTTCAGTTTGCAAATAACCTTTAAATTTTTTGTTTAAATGAATTTTGAAAAAATGCTTACGCAAATATCTCGCACACTTAAATACAGAGTTACACACAGCACACTCAAATTCATCAGTACTATGAACTTCCTTCATGTGTGAATGCCAATTTTTATAAGTCTGGGTTTTACCGCATATTTTACATTTGTGCAATGATTTAGAAATTGATACATTCAGACCTTCATTGTCTGACGCTTTGTTTATTTTGTGAGTAGATATATTGTGTTTTAACAATTCACTTTTGGTTGGAAAATAGTGGAAGCATAACGGGCATTGATGAAGAGGTTTGATGAGTAGTCTTAAGTGTTCCAAATTGTGTCGCAGTAAAGAGTACCTAAAACAATTAAGCAGTATTAATACATAAATTTTCTATTTCACATTTCACGCAAAATATTGCAGTTCTGTTCAGTGGCAGGCATTGGGATTATTTTGAGGTAGGCAGTAGAGTAGTTTATTGTTGAAAAACTGTGTTTTTTATCAATGACACACATTTGCAAGTACCTACTGCCTACCTCTTTTCATTTACCAGGTAGGCACTGCCTAATTGCCTATATGCACTGCACGCCCCTGGTTCTGTTTGACAAGCAAATGAGAGCTCTTTAAAGGTTGGCAAGGTGACTGACTGCCTTGACTTTTTTAATGCTGGCTCCACAGGTTGGCGACAATGTTGGCCTAAATGCTACTCGTCCAATGTGTGGATCTAGAAGATAGCATTGGTGCCAACGTTGGGGATAGCTATTTTCTAGATCAACACTTTGGACGAGTAGCATTGGGGCCAATGTTGGGACCAACGTGTGGAGCCAGCGTAAAACTTAACTTTCATCACCAGGCAATATAAATATGCATATTGAGCAGTGGTGGAGTTAAAAAAGCTATATTTTATGGTATGGATGTAGTGGATATTGCCATAAAAAGAGCTTTTTCTTCTTCTCCTCTAGCCTGTCTCGACCGATTTGGTGTAGGCCTCCTTTAACATTTTCCATTTTTCTCGGCATTGAGCCTCTTGCATCCAGTTCTAGCCTGAAATTCTCTTCACATCGTCTTTCCAGCGCATTTGGCCATTAAAAGGCCTAGGAATACTAAAAAAAATGTATTGTAGTCCGAATCATACATGAACTTTTGTACCTCTAACATCAAAATAGCTTTGAACAACCTATGGAGCCAAAAGCCAGCAACTAAGCATTGATATCTGACCTGCCCTGGGTTCATTTCCTGGTCCAATCAATGTAGAATACTACCTTTCCTATACTTTTTTGGTCTGGATGTTGTGGTACCGTCGTTGTTTCTAATTTCTATTGCACAAGTGCTGTAACTACATACCTTAACATCAGAGCAATGTATGTAATGTACAAAACAAGATAAGTTTTTTTGTTTAGGTACTCACCTCTCATAAAACTGCTCATTACATTTTCTACATTTTAGCCTAGCGCATTCTATCAAGTCTTCGTATTCAACCACACTAAAATCTTCAGGATTCCCACAATCTAATTCCAAAACATCTGAATTTCCTTCACTTGTAAATTCGTTCTTAATTTCCCACTGGGTGACGTGGGAGCTCTCAACTTCAACTTTTACCGTAACTTCTAATTCTGGACTCAAGTAATCAGTAGAATCAAGCTCGAAGTCTGCTTTTTCTTCTTTAATTGATATGTCTGCAGGTAGCACCATTTTTGTCGAAAAAGGAATGTGGAGTGAGTAAAGTAACCTCAATATTAGTTCAAAATCATGTTTAAGTGGCGAAAATTGTTTTATTTGGCAGCAAAAAATGCAAAACAAGGACGGACGTCGCAAAATCACACACACAACTGACACAACAATGAATGAATGTCATTTAACTGTCACATTCTGACAGTCGTGACATTTCACTGGCCCCTCGTTCCGAATTGCGCTAAAGCACTATTAACACGAATCCTTATGCTGGGGATTCACCTGCGTGACGCCTAACGTTCAAATAAAGGCATGATTAGCGTTAACTAAATTCAAGCATTAAGTTACGCGCTAAGTGCGTGGCCACACTTATTTGACGTTTGATTCTAGCGTCTAGCGACTTAGTTAGCGTGTGATCTGTGAGTATGTCTTTAAAATAAAATAAAACGCTTCCAGTAACTCAATACTTTTCTCTTTTTGTCTACTCCATCCTAACTTAATAACTATGCACTTTAACATTTATTTCACAAAGAGTTTTTGAATGTGACCTTGTTTTAACATGTTTAGTGTAGTAGGTGTAGCCACAACAACGCACTAAACGCCCGCTTAATCCCTTTGATGTGACCAAAGTTACCGCCGTCCGAGCTATCGCCTAACGTCTAATGTTATTGAAGCAAATTAGCGCACAAAGACTGGCCACACCTGCGTTTTACGTCAAATAGAGCACTAATTAACGACATTAGACGCAGGTGAAGCCCCAGCATTATAAAATGCCTTAGAGCATTTGTAATATAAAATGCAGTAGGTAGGTAAAAATGAAAATAAAAAATCCTTTTTATTAAAAACAAGTTTTTATTACTTGGTAATAAAAAGACCTAAAAAGTAAACGATAGTATTCTCTTGATTCAATCGGGCTATGGAAAGGTCGATGCTTGGGATTTCGTTATAGGATAAAATCCGAAACGAGATCATCAGGCAGAGGACTAAATAGTAACGGACAAAGTCCAAAAATATAGCAAGCTTATGTGGCAGTGGGCTGGCCTCATTTGTTGCAGACAGAACCAATGAAAGGTGGAGTAAACGGGTTCTCGAGTATTATAATACTACGTTGGCCTGGGCGTGGTCTCCAGCTGGAGGGCGTCCTATAGGACGCCCACCAGCTCGATAGACCGACGACCTTAGGAAGATGGATGGCAGTGGATGGATGAAAAAAAGAGGGAGATCGTGCTCTTCGATCGATGGTATTAGGTATTTAATTAGAAAATTATAACATTTTCAGCAACATTAACTAACCCACTGCACCACTGGCACAATTTTCGTTTTAGAGAGTAGACACTTCTCTAGAGAGTATTTAAAAGTACGAGTCAAATTTTAGGGGTGGTTAAAATTCTGGTGGTTTTATCTAAATAGATTATCTATCAAGTTCTGTAGTCTATGTAGACTAGCTTATGTTAACCATATGCTAAAGAAACAAAGTGCAGTTCAATTTAGTATATTTTATTAACAATAATTTTTTATATACAAATTGGAATTAAATTCAAAGCAGTTGAAACAAAAATTCATACAGCTTAAAACAAGTCCACGCAAAAAATATATAAAAAATAAATTATTTGTATGTATTTTTAATACAAACTAGTTCACACACACAATCAAAATAACAATAAACTGCGTTCTGACTGATAATTGCACTATACTACTACCTACAGGCTCTCGAATACCTATGCGAAGAAGTGCTGATTCTGCTACCAAATTATTTAACGGAAACATCCACAAAATTTATAAACATAAAAATCTTTACCTAAAATATTTTTACACAACTGCCCCTCTAGCATGAGCAACAAAACACGATATGATATGATACGATATAGCGATTTATCGACACCCAACTTTCAAATTAAGGTAACATAGCCGCCATCTTGAACTTTTGTCGAAACAGTGAGCATGTCCGTGCTGGCGACATCACGGTCATGCTCGATTTTCCGATAAAAGTTAATGTTTTGACCAACAATAAATCGCTATATTATATAATATCGTGTTTTGTTGCTCATGTTAGAGAGGCTGAGCTAAAATTAGTTTTTTTGCTCGCGGGGATTCGCCTTGGGGGATAAAAAGTTGTTAAAAAAATCACGTGATTAACGACCGCTCAAATATTACGTTGATTGATCGTAGTGTTGTTTGGCGCATATTTATTTAAGCTACAGAACCAAGCCTTCGAGCCCAGGCTTTAGTGCCAATATAAAAAAATGAATTTGATTGCACCGAGTGTAAAACTGTTTTAAATTGTTGTGCCGAGACTAAAATAATTAATTATTTCATATAAAATAATAAATTTAACGATAATGTATTTACATTCGGACACCGGACAACATCACATACATCGCCCTGATCCTAAGGTAAGTAGCTAAAGCACTTGTCTTATAAAAATCAGAAACAACGACGGTACCACAACACCCAGACCCGAGCCAATATAGAAAAGTTCGTTTTCTACTTTGACCCGACCGGGGATCGAACCCGGAACCTCAGAGATGGCGACGCCATATAAAGTCCGGCGTCGTGCTCGCCGCACATTATCGTCGTATTTAAGTAACTAACACATATTTCCACACAACAATCTGTCAAAAGGTTTAGAATCTTACAAGTTTGCAATAAGGTTGACTTTACATTAATAAGACCGTTAAGGTTGTTTTTGTCAAAGTGTTAAGAGGCAAGGTCAAGAAAAGTCAAATGTTAGGTTATTTGACTGTTAACCCTTTAGGTAGCTAAAATTATTACCATTGTAATAAACTATTGCTAGGAACCTAAACTAGAGAAACAACCCTATTACTTTCAATAATATTTAAACTACATCTATTTTTTTAATGATTAAGCATGACAACTATTGTCGTCGCTTTCCTTCCGTGATGATTAGAAAAGGATGGCAATAACTTAAGATGATTGCAATAAGGCCTTTTTGGATTGGCAGTGTAAGAGTGACTCTAGCGGAATGTTAAGGTTAATAAGAACTAAAGAAAATGACAAAAATCAAAGTTTACTACTTCCAAGATTGTAGTTCACAAATAACTTTTTCCACGTACTATTCGAAGGCCCAACGTAGACTGTCTATTGCTTTTCTGTGGTGCGTGGTAGCCCAAAGGTATGATTAATTGATCATAATAAGGTTTTGGTATTTAACGATTCCACGGGTAACATTTTAAATAAAATGGCATTACTCCGTAAAAGCCTGAAATAAATATAGACTGACTATTATATACAAATAGCGGCACGGATGTTGAGCGCTTGGCGAAAGATGCGCAGAAGACCATTATTATTACGTGATTGGACAGACACGCGCCGCACCTGCACGGCCAGGATTGGTTGTTAGCTCTGAGCACACGCGTCTCTGATACGATATCGCCTCGTAGGATGCGCAAAGCGATTCCCAGTCTTTGCCCCAACGCTCAGCATCAATGCCGCGTACTGAACATTGTATGGAGCAACAAATATTCGCGATTTCGATTGAGGCCATATTTGGCAAGAATATTTGGTGAGAACGCACCTTCATATACAGGGTGTACAAAAGAATGGGACACTCCTTAAAACCACGTGATCAGCTGGTCAAATACAACAACTTATCCTATGGGATCAACATCGAAATCGTGATTTAATTTTCAGATGCTCCATACATTATCATCGAGGTATGCGAGTAGGTTTGTATGAAGCATCTGAAAAAAATGTATCGATTTCGATGTTGCTTCCATAAAAAAAGTTGTTGTGTATGCCCAGCTGATCACGTGGTTTTAAGGAGTGTCCTATTCTCTTGTACATCCTGTAGAATCACCAACATCCGAGCTTAGACTACAAAAAAGTGCTTGTTTTAGTATCTAGAGATATCTAAATTATTGGATTTATACTAGCGTTTTACATTTCACAAAACAATTGTTTCGCTCTCACTTATAAGGGTAGACAGAGACAGTTCAATCCCAACATTTCAATAAATAATTGGGAGGCTACACGGCTGACCATACCTGTTGATCTTACTCGACCTTAGCCGTTACTTCAAGCCCAACATAAACTAACCAAAAACAGTCACCACACCATAAACAAAAACGGGGACCATAGACTTTTTCAAAGATTCTAACTATTTTTGCAATAGATTCAAATGTTCCTTTTATCAATTACATGCAATGTTTATTGCAAGATAAAATGATTTTTTGGAAACTTGGCTAATTAAGTGGAACACAAAATTTCCAAGTATTAAATTGTCTATGGATTGCTTAATATCTGCATTAGTGATGATGACGCGTTTAGATGGGGTATCCGTCTACAATGTCACCCAAGGTCAACTGGTATAGATTATCCGTGGTATACCCAAGCAACCTAGTTAATTAATTATCAATGATGTGGCATAAACTCGCCTTGTCACCCTTTTACATAAGAACCCGCACTTACATTTAATTGTCTCTCATTATAAACTTTAAACATACAATTGACTTTAACTACTAGTAAATATAATTCTAAAAGACATTATCACGAATTTATTAATTATTTATTGCACAAATTATGGGAAAAGACGGAGAAATAAATTAACTTAGAATTATGATCTTAAGCCATAAATAAGATAAATGACGCACTATTCGGCCTGTTAGACCTTATGGTTCTAGTTGTTTTATAAAACTTGGTGGTATCGGTCAATAAAAATGAAATCTTTTCACTGACAGGAAAGTTCATATTTTCCGGTTTACCAATACATACTGCTTACAATTTTCTAATTTAAACTTAATACCTAAAAGAATTGCATCACTATAAGTGTCAACATTGAACTGTCACAGAACTCCTGCTAATTCGAAAGCACTATAGTGTCTAATGGAATAAAGAAGGGGTTTTGGTGATGACTGTCTGCATGTTACCTATTCTGGTTAAATATATATATATAGTATTTCTATATGATGATGTGTGCGTCACAGTTAAAATATGAGGGATTTATCTCTAAAAGACTATCGGCATAATGTCTTACCTACTCTTTGCCTTTTGTTGATTTTTTTAAAGTTGTTGAATTGGTAGTCAAGGAAGTTTAACTGCTATTTAATTTAAAAATGAATAGTCTATTCAGAAAAATGTGACCTCCAACTATTGGAGACACGTATAGACAAGTCACAACTTGCGACATGGATCGATTAATTGAGGTATAATGTACTAGCGTACTAGAGAGCACATCTCGAACTAAATGTTTCAGCCAAGCATTGTAGCCCGGTGGACTACAGAGCTTCAGTCAGTGTCAATAATTGAAGTTGTCAAAACTGCTTTTTGATTGTTCAATACTACAATGCTTGGCTGAAACATTTAGTTCGAGATGTGTTTTCTATTACGCTAGTACATTATACCCCAATGAATCGATAGCGGTCTATCTCTCTTTAGTTATGCAAATATTTCTAGAAATTAAAATAAATAATATTAATTCATATAATTTTGCTGCAATTGCCATCAAAAATAGCGCCAAAGTTATTTTCTAATCATCTTTGTATCTTAAACTCTAACCATTAATTATTTTATTAATGTATATACATTCAAATTTTAGGTTCTACAATGAACGCTGCTTTTAAAACTATTGTTTGCTATGGTATATTCGCCAATCGTATTATATTTGGGTCATTTAATGATAAC
The DNA here is from genome assembly GCA_950371115.1 of Anania fuscalis. Classification (NCBI taxonomy): domain Eukaryota; kingdom Metazoa; phylum Arthropoda; class Insecta; order Lepidoptera; family Crambidae; genus Anania; species Anania fuscalis. The sequence continues at coordinate 3,671,703 of OX493352.1, forward strand.
TCTCAATTTTAACCAATAGACCCATGTCAAACAAATCATTAAAAAACATGTCTAAAATAAATAAGGTTTGTCTATGATAATCACTTTTAGAGTCCAGCTCACTCATCTCACGCAAAGATATCATGTCTATACAGTCTTATATTCTTTCATAAATCATTGACACACTTTTTTTTCTAAGTTTTACGGCCTCAAATGTTTCCATACAGCCCATTTTAATTTACGCCAAGACATCGAATCTATACTGCCATATAATCCATCAGTCACTTTCTAATTCACGCGCCAAGACATAAACAGCTATATTCATAAACGTTAACTTTAAGAAAGCCTTAAATAATGCTGATTAAAAATTCTGTGTATTAACAAACACTATTTGAAACTTATCAATTTAATAATCCGATAATATGTGTCTAATGTACAAGCCGCTGCACCTCTTTTACGAGTTAATCAACAAAATGGCGTCCAACTAACAGCAAATTTATAATTCTGAATTATATTGTCATTTTTTTAATTAGTCAATGGCGTCAAATAATTCGCAAACAGCCTGATAATTACCATTCCTACCAAAAAAAGAAGTGCTAAATCAGCGTTTATGAATACAAAGTTTTAATCACTGCTTAAGGCTTAGATCAGAAGTTTACGAATAAAGCTGTAGTCTATTCATCCATACTGACACTTTTATTTTTAATTTCCTAAAAGCAAAGACGTGATGTCCACACAGCCAATTCAATACTCTTCGGCCATGATGAGTGTGACTAGAGCGGTCCAGCCATTGAATGGCCTGCAACCGGAGCCCCGGCCGTCTTCGCCCGAGTACTGTTCCCAGAGGTAGCCTGTTCTCCTGTATTCTGATAAGATATTACCTGAAAACCAAAGACATGAAAACTATGGAATTTGTCTATGACACTGTCTACTGGTCCTGAAGGTCTGGACTAGTGTTGCCGCTCGAAAGCTTACTATCGTTATCGATAGTCCTATTGATCGATAGTATCGAAAAAAAACTTTCGATAGGATTATACTGTACTGTGTGATCCTATATATTATACTGTACAGTACTGTAATAAAATCAGGCTGACAAAGGTGACTGAGTTTGTTGCGCCGCTTCTTCTCATCACCAGCCGATATGTAGTCCCGAAGCGGTGGTAGGAAAAAAAATTTGGGACATGTAAAACTGCCATTGGTGGCCCATTTGCAAAAATAAATGACTTTGACTTTGATACAGGGTGTAAAAAAAGGCCTTTACCACGAATTCTATACATAAAACCAAGTAGAATGCAATAAAATAAAAGTTTGTTGGGAAATGACCTTTATTTTTGGGTATCAAAAAAAATAACTTATAATTTCTAACCCGCAATGTATAGCGCGCACGCCACAGACTATGCCTGTGTGTGTAAGCGGATCATGTTTCTTTATAAAAAAGTTTAGTATTATCAAACAGAAGTCAATTTTGTAAAAATCTTTGAAATAAATTAACTTTGACTGCCATTAACTCGGTAACCCGTCATTTCCCAGGTATAGTGTAAAAGAAAAAAAATATCGTAATAATACGTAAAATATGTGGTATTCGGCTTCGTTAAGCCTTTTTTTATACCCGATATAGTATACGGTAGTCTGTAGTATCAAATAGTATCGATATTGTCGATTGTAAAATTACAGCAATAGTATTGATTAATCAGAATACTATCGATATTTTTGTATTATCGATAGCACTCGAAAGTCCAAAACTATCGATCGTATAGGTATTTGATTTAATAATTTATGATATGATATAATAATTTGACTGCTATTATGGTAAAATACGATCGATACTATTGTTGCGTATCAACAGTATTTGTATATTTAGCAATTGATAATATCGATACTATTGCATTGTATCAATACTATCGATAATTTAACAGAATTAATATCGATATTTAAGCAACACTAGTCTGGACACTGTATTTATGTACAGAATGTTCTTTGAGAGTTAAATTAGATATTGTAAATATTAGACTTACGGACAACATTATTCTTCAACCTAGAATGCAGCTCTCTCGCTCTATCCATGTACGGGCCGGGCGCATTCGCATAGTATTTTAGCGAAGAGAGAGCGAGATAGTTGATGTTTATCCAGATCTGCCCTCTCCAGTAGGGGGGGTCGTGTTCTGTGTTCCTCTTCATGTATAGTGGGGAGGATTTTGAGAGTGACCTGAGGGATATAAGTCAGTATCTATTGCAATCGTAACTAAATAAATAAAAAATTACAACATTTAATTTTACCTCTCTGTACAAAAATATGGGACACTCCTTAAAACCACGTGATCATCTGGTCATAAACAAGAACTCATTGTATGTGAGCAACGTCAAGATCGAGAATTTTTTTTAGTTGCTCCATACAAACTTATTTGCATACCTCGATGATAATGTATGGAGCATCTAAAAATAAAATCACGATTTCGAAGTTGCTTCCATAGGAAAAGTTGGTGTATATGACCAGCTGACCACGTGGTTTTAAGGAGTGTCCCATTCTTTTGTACAGCCTGTATAATAAAAAGCCAGAAGGTTGCGGGTTTAAATCCCACAAGGGACAAATATTTGGATGTCATAGATGTTTGTAAACGTATGTAATTTTTTAGTCCGTTATCTTGTCGCCATAGTGCAAGCTTAGCTTAGTTTGGGGGTGGACAATTGGCGTGATTGTAGAAAGAATTATTATTTATTTTGAAAAAATACTTTTATATACATAGTGTTTTTTTAACCGTCTTAAAGCCGAAGCCCACGTTATGTAGTCATCCTAATAAACCTCTAGGAAGTATTATTTTTCTATTTCAACCATATCATTTTTAAGTAAAAAATAACAAATAATTAAAGATAGTAATGTATCATCCTGTTTATAATGTTAATGGTTTCAACAATGCATATAGTCATTGACCTTGCCGCCTCCACGCGTGCAGCGCCATCCACGTAGACTATCATATCAGTGTACAGGATGTTTCAAACTAAAATTTGCTTATAATTATTTTAATTTTTCGTTTTTGAATAATTAATAATTACCAAGTTTTATTATACAAATGGCATGTAGTTATTGGATACTTTAAGTGGCCTTCGGCTTTAAGACGGTTAAAAAAGCACGGTGTATAAAACATTGTTTTCAAGATTTTATTTTACCACCATGTTGGCTATGTATTTATTTACAAGGTTTTATAATATTACTATTAATAACTAGCTGTTGCCCGCGACTTCGCACGCGTTGTCTTAAGTTTGTTCAATGTATCCCACAGGAACAAGTAACCGGGATAAAAAGTATAATATACGTTAATCTAGATCATATTCAATATGTGTGCAAAATTTCATACAAGTCCGTTCAGTAGTTTTAGCGCGAAAGAGTAACAAACATCCATACTTTCGTATTAATAATATTTAGTCGGATTGTATGATGTGATTCAATTTCTAAACATCAACACTTCTATTGGGCCAACTAAAAAAAAAAGATTTTTAAAGAGATGTCAGCTGCTTGGGGGTTTAGTATGGAGACGTGTTATAAATACGTCTATATGACTTACCTTAGTCCATATGGCGACCATAGCAGAGCAGGTTTGTCCAAACTATCAAAAATCTTGCCTAGTTTTTATGGGTCGTGTTTTAAATACGTCTATCTGACTTACCTTAGTCCATATGGCGACCATAGCAGAGCAGGTTTGTCCAAACTGTCAAAAATCTTGGTTAGGTTCGATGGGACGTGTTTTAAATACGTCTATCTGACTTAGCTTAGTCCATATGGCGACCATAGCAGAGCAGGTTTGTCCAAACTATCAAAAATCTTGCCTAGTTTCTATGGGACGTGTTTTAAATACGTCTAACTAACTTACCTTAGTCCATATGGCGACCATAGCAGAGCAGGTTTGTCCAAACTGTCAAAAATCTTGGTTAGGTTCGATGGGACGTGTTTTAAATACGTCTATCTGACTTAGCTTAGTCCATATGGCGACCATAGCAGAGCAGGTTTGTCCAAACTATCAAAAATCTTGCCTAGTTTCTATGGGACGTGTTTTAAATACGTCTATCTGACTTACCTTAGTCCATATGGCGACCATAGCGGAGCAGGTTTGTCCAAACTGTCAAAAATCTTGGTTAGGTTCGATGGGACGTGTTTTAAATACGTCTATCTGACTTAGCTTAGTCCATATGGCGACCATAGCAGAGCAGGTTTGTCCAAACTATCAAAAATCTTGCCTAGTTTATATGGGACGTGTTTTAAATACGTCTATCTAAGTTACCTTAGTCCATATGGTGACCATAGCAGAGCAGGTTTGTCCAAACTATCAAAAATCTTGCCTAGTTTATATGGGACGTGTTTTAAATACGTCTATCTAAGTTACCTTAGTCCATATGGTGACCATAGCAGAGCAGGTTTGTCCAAACTATCAAAAATCTTGCCCAGGTTCTCACTGTCAGGTTTTAGTACTTTGAGTAGCATCGGGAACAGAGATAGGTATCCTGTAATATAAAAATAAATAGTATACAATTTGTAACTTATACACTTGATCAAACGAAAGGTGCGGATATAAGACAGAAAAATTAAATTAATAAGTTAGATATTTCCGAAATCGACGCATTTTTTTAAATATTAACTTTGAGGTTATTTTGTTTTGTCGTGATAGTAAACGGAGATTTTTCTAAATTTTCTTTATAGGTTATATATTTTTTTCTCTTTAAGTAAACGGTTTATTTTATTTAAAAGCTCGAATCTCTAATATTTGAATTTAAACTTACAATATTAGTCGGAAACTAAATAGATTTTTGAAATAAATAAAGGTATTTTTTTAAATAAAAAAGGTGTTATATTAAATTTATTTTTGATATAAAACTAGCACATTGATTTGCTTTTTATGCATATTTTATTAAATATTATAAACAAACTATTCAATACAAAATGAATAGCATGACTCGCCGTTAAAGTTCTCAAAAATATCTATACATCTTTTTTCGTTGCTAAGGTATTCATCGTCAAACCACTTCGGTTTGACAATTTTGCTTTGCAGCGTGGGACTCACACCCACAAGGACAGGCGACCTGGTAAAGGTTGCAGGAAGCCGCTGCATGCAGGCCGCGCGCAACCGGACAAGCTGGAAGTCACTGGGGGAGACCTATGCTCAGCAGTATAACTTATAAAAACCCGAAAGAGGGCCTATAGAGGGTTACATTGCAAAGGGGTGCCAAATTTTAAAAATAAGTTCTAGAGGTGCACTGCTTATGGTATTTGTTGTCAATTTGAACCTCTGGTATGCGCGGACGCTCCTGCTGTTAGAAATGTACCTTACATAAAAAGGCTAAGGTTTGTTTTCGCGCGCTCATTGGATTGAACTTTGCAGTTCTAGGTTGCACAGAGATAGTACGTGCGTATTTTTCATGTATGATACAAGATATCCACGCGTAACATCTTAGATCAGCGGATAGTAACAAAAAAAAAATTGTTTTTTAGATCGTTTAATATCGTAGATCGATTTAGTTACTGATTCTGAGTGGTCCCTGAAAATTTGGCACGCCTTTGCAATGTAACCCTGTATACAGAATAAAGAATTTCATTTCAGTACACGGCCTGTAGCCACAGGACGATACTTTACGACCGATGCCGTATTGAATAAAAGTATCGATACCTCGGTATCGTTTCATCCTTACCTGTGGCTGAAATGATGATGATGACACTTACCAAAAGCAGAAGTGACGAAACCAGGTTGCGGAGGTATGGTGACGCTTCTGACCACTTTGGCTGGCTCGTTGGGATGTTTCGGTTTGCTTCGTACGAGCCTCACGCCGTCCGTGTGGAGGCCTGCAATAGAAGTTAATTAAAATAATAAAATAATATATAAAATTTGTTTATTAAATACTTGAAAGGCAGTTCATTTGGTTATAGTAAAAACTTAAATCTAAACAGTGCAGAAAAAAATGTTTTGCCTGAACTAGGTGGAACCTGTGCTTTAGGCATGAGAGATATTATGTTGTACAAATTAACAATATAATTAAATATAAGTAGAACACAATTAAGTTGGGTAACAATTCTAAAATACTAGTCTATTTTTGACGTGACAACGTCTTATAAATTGGTTTGCCGGGTGACACTTCAAGAAACTGCGTTACGCTCCGCTCACGTTATGCGCTTACAATGAGAGCGAGTGAGAGGCACGCGTCCCTTCCACTCGGGCATGGTTAGCCCGCCTAAGAGCGAGAGAGACAGACATAAAAAGTGAAAGGCACGCGTCCCTTCCACTCGAGCACAGCCTAAGAGCGAGAGAGACAGAGCGAGAGAGAGAGAGTGAGAGAGTTAGGCATACACACCGGTTTATGTCTTGCGCTTCTATTTCGCTTAGGCGCCTGCATGCAAGTTTACACGTTGCCAGTTAATTGTAAAACGATTGTGTAGTGATAATGTGAAGGTAGTTTCGTCCATCGCAACAATTCAAACAGCAAAGGTAAATAATTTCAGACTGATAATATAACATGATGAAATAAATGACTAAGACATAAGTCGTTGTCACGTAAAACTTTCGCCCGTATACCGACTTTACAGGCAACCAATTTTTTTATTTATTTATTTACAAGCTACAAGTAATTCTTCTGTTTTATCATATCATATGTTCTATTATATATTTAATTAATTAATCATTATAAATTGGACATGGTAAGAAGTTCTTTCATGGGGAAATGTACCCGTATTTTGTTCAAATTACCACCGTCCATTGTTTAAATGCTTTTTCATATAACGTTATAAGTATGTTAAAGTGACTCTAATGAAAACCGGCCAAGTGCGTGTCGTGCGACGTGCAGTGTAGGGTTCCGTAGTTGCCCGTCGTTACCACAATATATTATAGCTTCATTTAATCCTCTTTTAAAAATTCTCACTTTTAATGTTTGATATTTTCTAATACATAATTTGAACGACTTAAAACTCTTAAACTAACTAATCTATCTTAACCGTTATGATTTTCCTTAAAAGTTCATGAAAAGCAATATTATCATTTGAAAAAATCCAGTTTTTTTCAAGTCAATTTTAACCCTTAAAGAAGGGGGTAAGGGGGTAGTAACGCCCTACTCGAACATAAATTATCACTTCAAAGTTTAATATTTCGCAAACGGATCCCTATATCGAAAAATACCTTCTTAGCAACCCTCAAGTCATTTTTGAGGACCTATTCAACGATACCCCACACGATTGGCAAGGTCATGCAAACTTGTTATGGTCTTATTATTATATACTCACCGTAGTGCTCGTAGCTCAGTGGCGGCAGCGCTTTGGTATCGATTACTAAAGTTAAGCAACCAACGCCGCGGTCGTGAGTGGATGGGTGACCATTCCGACCATATTTAGTGACATTTATCACGAGCATCTCCGTGCTTCGGAAGGCACGTTAAAAGTTGGTCCCGGCCAATATCGCTTGATATTGGTCGTGAAGCCTAGTCAGAGGCCTTAAGGCGGCTTGATATCTGACAGTAAGGTTTAGTCACTGGCCTTACAACACCCCTCCACCGCACCGCACCGGGCCCGCGTGGTGGAGTATGGCCCAAACCACCTCATAGTTGAGGTGAGGCCTGTGCCCTGCAGTGGGACGTATATAGGCAATAGGCACTTACCGTAGTCAGCGTAAGTCTGGGTGGTAGATGACCAGTGTAGCTCGTTCAGTAGATCCTCATTGCCTAGCTGCTCTTTGGTCGCCTCGAACCTGACCGCAGAAGGATTATTACTATACAGGGTTACATTGCAAGGTAGTGCCAATTTTTCAGGGACCACTCAGAATTTATTAGTAACTAAATCATAAATAAATATTGGACAACATCACATACATTGCTCTGATCCTAAGGTAAGTTGCTAAAGCACTTGTGTTATAGAAACAACGACGGTACCACAACACCCAGACCCGAGCCAATATAGAAAAGTTCGTTTTCTACATTGACCCGACCGGGGATCGAACCCGTTACCTCAGAGATGGCGGCGCCATTTAAAGTCCGCCGCTCGCCTCTCGGCTACGGAGGTCGTCAACTAAATCGGTCTACGTTAAACATTTTTTCATATTTAATGATTACTATCTCCTTATAAAAGATGGTACGCGTGGATAATCTTGTCTCATTCATAAAAAATACGCTCGCACTATCTCTGTGCAACCTAGAACTGCAAAGTTCAATGCAATAATAGATAGATAGATAGATACTCTTTATTGCACACCAAACAAAGAAATTACAGTTGATATTTACAGAAAGATGTACAATTTAGGCGGTCTTATCGCTAAAAAGCGATCTATTCCAGACAATAGTCACAATGGCGCCTCAATGTCCAACAATAATATAAGTAACTTTCTACTTCCACACAACTGCATATGTGACAACAACTACAAAATTCGGTGTAAATATCTATTGAAATTTGTAATTTACTATTTTAAACGATTTTTAAATACAGAGCTGATGTTAACGTGTTTGCAAACTACCGCCGAAATTCGATATGTATACAGGGATTAGGGGTATACAGGGAGGATTATGTATACAGGGTGTAACAAAAATAAATAATATTTAAGGGTATGTATGTATGTATGTAATGTGAACATTAAGTAGTAAAAGTTTTAGTTAAAAATAAACAACTTTTTTTTCCCATACTAAGTAAATAAATTGTTTTTTTTACCGAAAGTGTTGACAACCCTGAATCTGCGGTCATTCGTTAGCGAACCCCCGCCCGCAACACTCGCCCGCCGCACGATCAGCTTGTGGTTTTGCATAGGAACTACACATTTACTACTCTACACGTCCTTTAAATTTAATTTCGCCTTTTTGTTACACCCTGTATATGTTAACATAGGCTAGTTTATCATACTTGCTAGAGTCTTTGTTGAGGGCGCGCGCTATGATGGCCAAACTCTCAGCGGCGGCGTACATCCAACAGCGGAGATCTAGGTGTCTTTCTATGTCTGAAGGGTGAGACGCTCTGAGAAAAACGTAAAATAAATACTAATAAATAAATAAATATTGGACAACATGACATACATTGCTCTGGTCCTATGGTAAGTAGCTAAAGCACTTGTGTTATAGAAATCAGAAACTACGACGGTACCACAACACCCAGACCCGAGACAATATAGAAAAGTTCGTTTCCTACATTGACCCGACCGGGGATCGAACCCGGAACCTCAGAGATGGCGACACCATATTAGCCCGGGTTCGCCTCTCGGCTACGGAGGTCGTCAATATAGATATTCATAAATATTCATTCATTTAATTTTTTGTCATTTTAGTACTAAGAGGAATTTTGATATTTTATTCCAATGTTAATAATCATCATCATAATTTCAGCCGGCGGACGTCCACTGCTGAACATGGGCCTCCCCCAGTTACTTCCAGCTTGTCCGGTCGCGCGCGGTTGCAGCCAGCGGCTTCCTGCAACCTTTACCAGCAGGGCTAGCATGCGCAACACGATAAAATTTTGTCGTGGCATTTTATCAACTTTTGACGTAAATATGTCGTTTTGCCTTCGACGCGACGATAATAAAGAAAAAACCAAAATATCATGGCAATGCCGTGTTCTAACGTAAAAATAAGTGGATACGAAGAACGGGAGACCCTGAAAATTTTAAGAAAAAGGAATTGAGACGTTTTTAATTCATATTTTTAACGACTGATGTAAAATTCACTATAGAATTAGGACTTACACAATTCGTTTTGCCGGATGTGACGTCATTTAGACGCTTTGACAGACTCGACCGTTTTCGCGGTGAATTTTAATTATTATTTAAAAACGCAAAATACATGCAGTTAACGCATTTGCATTTCGAAATAAACATTTTGTTTATGTTAATGGACATTAAGGTAAATTATGAACCAATTTTTGAAATTTTGTCAACTAGCGTATTATTATTAGAGAGACCGGATCGAACGTGTTTTCGTTATTCAAATTACGGAAACGGCCTTTGATACCAGGCCTTCGTGAACACATCTCATATTCACCTGGGATAGTCATCTAAGCCTGACGACAATGACTTCGGGTTTAGCTGCAGGCCGTCGTCCTCTCTACCACGCCATCTGTACGCGGTCGGCTCTTCGCCTTTCTGCGTGTTTTGGAACCACTGGTACCAGGCCTGAGGAAAAATTGATTATTATTTTATTTGCATTCTGTTAGAAAACAAACAGCTTGTAAATTTAATAGCGGGAACATCCTCTATAGCGCGCAGCGGTGCGGCATGTCTGGCTCGAAAAGCTGGGGTCTAGCCTCACGCCGCGCCAGCTAGGCGAGCTAAACTACCCGGAGGCTAGAACTGACCTGGAGCCGCGGGAACATTCTCTGTAGCGCGTGGCGGTGCGGCATGTCTAGCTCGAACAGCTGGAATCTAGCCTCACGCCGTGCCAGCTGGGCGAGCTAAAGTACCTGGAGGCTAGAACTGACCTGGAGCCGCGGGAACATCCTCTGCAGCGCGTTGCGGTGCGGCATGTCTGGCTCGAACAGCTGGGGTCTAGCTCTCACGAGACGAGACAGCTGGATTAGCAGCATAGGCGGGTTAGCGGCTGCGTTGTTCTGGACAACGTACTCCTTAGGGACCCTGGCTAGGGCTTCCGCTCCTGATGACAAGATGTCATAGCTATGAAGAGGATAATCCAAACTCTATACAGGGTTATTTTTGGACTCCACGTTTCCTCTCCTCTCCATATTTTTACACGTCATCCTGTAGAAGCAGCACATCAAACTTATGAAATAAAAAACATTTGTTCCAAACACAAAACAAAATTGTTGCCACTCGTTTTTTCGTATGCGCTAGGTACGTTCAATGACGAGTAACGTGTCGCGCGTAGGCGCCGCGGCGTGTCAAGCGCTAGGGTGATCGAGCGCGCCTAGGAATTTAGGATTTAAAAAGTGACTGCAAAATCCGGTTATATAAAAGCGAAACAATATTTGGTTTCCTAATATTTTTTTAATACTTCCCTTAAATTGTTTTTAATTTTGGCGGGAGGTAAACAAAAGTAGTCATGTATATTTTTTTGTAGCTGGAGTAGCCATAGCAGTAGTCACTTGACAAACGTATGTTGTACTCAATCGGGTATCGGACAACAAAGGCAGCAGCTAGAGCCATTAGTCTTTTATTTATTTTATTTTAATTTTATTTTATTCGGAACAACAAACAACAGTCTTGGTAACATTTTACATTAAGTCATTATTAAAAAAGTGAAAATCAGTAGTCTTAATAAACGCCGCAATAGCATGTTCAAGCGTGTGTCTTGTGTTACATTAACTTTTTAGCGATACCTATGTAAAAATTACCGGTGAAAACTCTTTTGGCAAATGTACAATTAATTAGTGTGTGTTTATATGTGTTATAACTGTGGGTGTTGTGGTACCGTCGTTTTTTTCTGATTTCTATAACACAAGTGCTTTAGCTACTTACCTTAGGATCAGAGCAATGTATGTGATGTTGTCCAATATTTATTTATTTATTTATATTTATTTATAACTTATAAAACTGCTGTTTGTTTTCCTAATAAATGAAATAAAAGTAAAATTATAACATTAAAAATCAATTTATGATAAATAGTATCGATACTTTTAACGTTAACTTATGATGATAACTACCCACCTCACTCGTGGCGTTAGCATTATTGCCATTACGTGCAGTTTTAGATCGATTCTGCAGCATCAATGTACACATTCGAGGCACTTATGTTTGTAAAAAATAACATAACTAATCTCTTCACAACTAAATCTGAGGTGTCTACACGATCAACACGATATCCCAACCGGCTTGTTAAACCACCATGTGCTACGACCTGCTATAGAAGGAATAGCTAAATTATGTGCATTAGTCTGTTCAACATACTACCTGTACCGATACAAAGCTTACCCATTAGAATTTTTAGGAGAGCAATACGCAAAATGTTGTTGGAAAATTGTTTTTATAGCATAGACGAATTTGTAAGATTTTGCAAGACTGAAAACATAAAACAGAGGTCGGACGATGTAAAGAAATACTGACTGCTTATTGTTAAAGGCTTTTATTAATACTTTTTGACATTTATATTATAACTTTTGACATTTATTAATTTTTATGACAATATTAGATTTTTAATATAGTTTCAATATTATCAACTCCAATTGTAATTGTTTATTAAAATTACGGACGACATAAATGATTTATATAACTTTACAAATTTAGTAATTTTCGATTATGATTTTGCCTACCGATGAATTGGTAAAATACGCTGAAACTAGTTTTAAAATTAATCACCTTTATTGTACCGTATTTAATGCAATAAAATATATTTCATTTCATTAATTGTTTTAGCCACACCATAACGTTACATATTTAGGTATCGTTACCTGATCTAAACGTTAACGATAACATATTTTTAACGGCTGTATCAATCATCAAAGACAGAAAAAGAAATAATAGGTATTTATTTGGTTCATATCAACAACTAGTTTTTTTTAATGGATCACAAATATTATTATCATGCAATCAAAGAATGGCTACAACAAAATCTGTGTAATATGAAAAAAATGGCAAAGGTTTTCTTTAAAAAAACATCCAAGGAAAAATAACCGAACTACCAAAAAAAAACAAGAAATATGGCCAGCGTCAGAGTAGCATTCTAAAATGAACTCTATATGATAAAGCATAAGGTCTTACCAAGTATCTGTTCCCTTGGTATCCAGCCCTCGACGTTGATGAGATCCATCCAGTGAGCCGCTATGTCCATCTGTATGTCCGGCGACCACCTGCCGATGAGCAGGCCGTGGAACCCTTCGTCCCAGAGGAAGCCTCGAGGGAAGAATGACCTGGGAACCATCATCAACTAGCTAGTGTTGATTCTCGATAGCCCACTATAGATAGTATCGAAAAAAAACTATCGATAAGTTTATCGATACTATGGTATAATCCAATAGTTTCGACACTGTTGATAGTATCGATTGTTAAATTGAAGCAATAGTGTTGATTAAACACAATACTATCGTGGTTCTGTATGATCGATTGTAGAATTAAAACACAGTTTTTAATCGATAGATTAATACTATTGAACAGCAATACTATCGATAGTATTCATTTTTGGGGAAATGTATAAAAATCTTCAATAAAGTACCACAAACTCTTGCTGACTTACCTGTTTATTAGTTCAAAAACCAAATTAAAAAAATCCTTATGGAAAAAGGATACTACAAAGTTGAAGATTACTTGAACGACAAGAGTGCATGGACTTAATAGCCTTCCTAGCTCGCACTTACACTATCTTGTCATTCTCTAGTAAAGGTTGCAGGAAGTCACTGGATGCAGGCCACTTCCGAAGTTCCGACCGGCCAAATTTAATTCAAAACTTGTTAACTGTGAATGCACAATTTAAAACAAGCTGATATCAGTTCTAGCATAACAATAGGATGCAAATTTCATATATATCGGGTGTAAAAAAAGGCTTAACGAAGCCGAATACTACATATTCTACGTATTATTACGATCATTTTTTTCTTTTAAACTATACCTGGGAAATGACGGGTTACCGAGTTATTGACAGTCAAAGTTACAATTTTTTTTCAAAGATTTTTTACAAAATTGACTTCTGTTCGATAATACAAAACTTTTTTACAAAGAAACATGATCCGCTTACACACACAGGCATTGTCTGTGGCGTGCGCGCTATACATTGCGGGTTAGAAATAAGTATTTTTTTTTTATACCCAAAAATAAAAGTCATTTCCCAGCAATTATTTTTTTTGCATTCTACTTGGTTTTATGTTTAGAATTCGTGGTTTAAGGCTTCGTTAAGCCTTTTTTTACATCCTGTATATATATATATATGAAACTATAACTGATATTGTCTACGACACAAGGTTCAAAGTTCTGACACAAAAGTAAACAGTCGGTGTGCCGCAAGACAGCCCCAAGCTAAACTGAACTCTAACTCTATACAGATAAGGCTCGCACCGGCTCGGCACTGCAGTATACAGCGGCGCCCTCCAGTACGGCACGGGCTCCCTGGTGTAGGGCGACTGCACGCGCCCTGCGCCGTAGAAGTATCCCACCCCGCCCACCATATTCGACATAGCCGCTCTAGCTATTGCTATGTCTTCTTCTGGGTATCTGTGAAGAATAAAATGACCAAACCTATGAAAATACTTACTAATTTTCAAAACTCCTGGAAAAATTCCAGGTAAAAAAAATACCAAATGACTGAAATAAGGGCCTGTTTCAAAATGTAAGGATAATTTATTAAAAATAAGTTTACGGATAAAAGTGCTTGAAAATCGTGTTTATTCTTCAGATTAATAAAATATAGCTTATTCAGAACTAATGCAGAACTTATCCGTACATTCAACATTGTAAAACAGTCCTTTATACCCTAAAACAAATAAAAATAATTCGTATCACTAAAACGTAAGCGCCCGTCTAGTGAAACACTGAGTAGTTTAGATCTACAATGTGATATGGGCGGTACTTCTCAACCGTTAAGGCTAAGTGCGATATCAAATTTTATCGACATTTTTTTTTCAAAAAAGATTATATTAAACTGACTTCATCATTATTTATATGCAAATTTAACATCTAGGCGAGTTTTGGCTTAATGCCCGCACGTCACACTCGCCGAGTGGAGGTGAGTGGTGTCGAGCGCGAGTGTGAAGACGCAACACTCGTGTCGACTCGTGTGCACTCGCCTCGCCTCGCCACCGCTCGCCATTACGGCAAAAGATCAAAGTGGCAAGTGGCGAGGCGAGGCGGGGCCTCTACACACTCGCGTATTTTTAGTTCAGTGTCCAGAGGGACGTTGCAGAGTGCGGGCGTGTCGAAACAATGGATAAAATGCAAGACGAATGTTAACAAAGTGAATCAATTATCTCATATCGTATTCATGTTATAATCTTCAGACTGGGTATACTTTTTCTTCATAGTAAAGTGAACAAATCATTGACGACCTCCGTAGCCGAGAGGCGAGCACAACGGACGGCGTCGCCATCTCTGAGGTCCCGGGTTCGATTTCCGGTCGCGTCAATGTTGAAAACTAACTTTTCTATATTGTCTCGGTTCTGGGTGTTGTGGTACCGTCGTTGTTTCTGATTTCTATAACACAAGTGCTTTAGCTACTTACTTTAGGATCAGAGCAATGTATGTGATGTTGTCAAATATTTGTTTATTTATTTATTTATAATGACTTCACCGTATTATTTATATGTTAACATAGGCTAGTTTCGGCTTATACCATTTACCTAACACCCTGTATAATATACTGCTTACCCTTTCTCAGCAAGCCCAAACGTTGTCTCGAATTCTGCATCGAATAACTTCTTCTTCTTCTCCAATGCTCTGGTATATTCTTCCCCTACAAGCGGGGAGGTAGGTAAGTCTTCAGTGGTATATGCCACATCGAGGACAAAAGGGGTTTCTACCAGCATTTGTATGGGGATGAAGTTTACGCCTTTATCCTGAAATAAGACTTTATTTATTTATTTATTGAAGACCTCCGTAGCTGAGGCGAGGATGCCGGATTTGGCGTCGCCATCCCTGGGGTTCCGGTTTCGATTTCCGGTCGGGTCAGTGTGGAAGACAAACTTTTCTGTATTGTCTCGGGTGGGTGTTGTGGTACCGTCGTTTCTGATTTCTATAACCCAAGTGCTTTTTATTACCTATCTCTAAGTTGGTTGTCACGGCCGACAAAAAAGGCGTTAATAATTTATTATCATACATACATACGTCGTATGTCGTCGTGTGTACATGTGTCGTGTGGTGCCGGCACGTTAAAATAATTTCACCACCCCTTCTCTTCCTATGGGTGTCGTAAGAGGCGACTATAGGAGAACCGCCACAAGAAGACGGGCAGCAGCGTCTCCTCTCCACCATTGGCCAAACTGCGATCGCCAACCCGCCTGCCAAGCGTGGCGATTATGGCAAAATCCTCCTTTTAGAGAGGCCTGTGTCCAGCAGTGGACTGATAAGGCTGGTGATGGATGTGTGATGTGTGTGGTACATACATACATACATAAGGGTCAAAAAGAGAACCTCCTTTTTTTAAAAGGGTGAAAAATAACCTCTTTTTTAAAGACTTAAAGTCCAAATCACCTTATCTCTAAGCTGGTCATCAGGGCTAACGAAAGGTATCCTCTGGACCAGGCCTCTCTCACTCCCCCCGAGTAGGCATCGCAAACATATCTACGCGCGGCGACCCACCGCGGTGGGCTAATGCAGTAGGGACGAGCGAGCGAGCAGTTTAAAAAATATATATTAAAATCGCCTATTTACCTATAACTATTTTCAAAATGGAAAGAAAAGGAAACACGCAAAAAGATACTGTGCAGTATGACGCTTAATAACTATTTCATCATCATCATCACCAGCCTATATCAGTCCACTGCTGGACACAGGCCTCTCCAAAAGGAGGATTTTGCCATAATCGCCACGCTTGGCAGGCGGGTTGGCGATCGCAGTTTGGCCAATGGTGGAGAGGAGACGCTGCTGCCCGTCTTCTTGTGGCGGTTCTCCTGTAGTCGCCTCTAACTTACGACACCCACAGGAAGAGAAGGGGTGGTGCAATTCGTTTAACGTGCCGGCACCACACAACACTATTTAGGTTTATAAAATTACATTACTAGGTAGGTGTGTAATTTTTTCAGTAATTTATTAGAAGAGCCGGCGAGACGTTGCCGCGACGACGCTAGATGGCGTTAGTAGCTTCTTGTAGCAGTTAAAGTTCAAATTACCTTATCTCTAAGTCGGTCGTCAGAGCTGACGAAAAAGGAATTGATAATCATTGAAAATTACCTTATCCCTAAGTTGGTCATCAGGGCCGACGAAAGCTATCCGACCGTAAGTCGGATGTTTGTGATCTCTTAGAAGCGAATAGTAAGTTTCTTTGAGGAGTTGTAGCCCAGGGGCGTGGGCTTCACTGTGCGCCGAATGAATTATCTTTCCTGGAACAAATTATCAGTGAAGTAGGGTGAAGATAAGTGAAGTAAGTTGAAGAGAAGTGAAGTGAGGCGAAGGTAAGTGAAGTGTAGTGTAATGAACCTTACTATTCTTCGCTTTACCGTCTGGTGTAGTAGTTTACGATCCGGGTTACAATGCCTGGCGGTTGCGGGTTCGAATTCCGCAAAAGGAAAATGTTTATGTGATGATTGATGTTGGATATTTGTACCTAAGTCAAGGATGTTAATAAACGTATTTAAATATGTTTATCCTATATTTAGTCGCCGTAGTACAAGCGTTGCTCAGTTTGATGCTAGAATAGTATAATTGTGAAGTACGAGTGAAAAACAGTATAGAAGAGATGAAACGGATATTTAACTTAATTAACTGATCTACTCTGCATTTCTGATTACAATACCAGCGGTTGTGAGTTCAAATCCAACAGGGGACAAATATTTGTGCGAAATGTTTAATTTGTGTCATTTGCATGCTAGCTCAAGTAGCATATGACTCAGAAATGTATCTACCTATTGAGTTACAATTTATACTATGTTTGACGCAAATTAAATACCTATTTGAATTTGAAGGGCTTTATGATTTTTAATACTTGAAAAAATCGTCCGCCTCAGGTGGGATCCGAACCCACGACCATCGCATACCAGGCGAGTGCTTTTCCAACTAAGCTACCGAGACGCTAGCTGACCCGACGAAATCTTTCATTCAAGTGTTTCTCGCTGTCAAAGCCAGCGTTTTAAGTATTAAAAATCATAAATAAACCTAGCATGGTAATTGCTAAAAATCAAAATTTTAATTGAATGGCTTTGTAGACGGAGCGCGAACTACACGAACATTAAATGACAAAGAATACTCAATATTTTATTGTTTGCTTAATGAACTAAATAAATACTAATATCTTCTTTTCCTGTCTCTAGTGCCGTGCTTTTGTACCCCTAACGTCAGGGTCCCTGCTGAAAATCAGCGTCGTGATATGTCCCTGGCTGTCACGACAAATGCTGAGCTGAGGGGACCTTTTTTTTAATCTTAAGTATTTCTTTTATATTCTGTGTATGTATGTGTCTCAAATAAATATTTTTCTATTTCTATTTCTGAATACTTTTTATCCTTAACATACCTGTCTGCACAGTGAAGTTGAGTCTAAAGTTGTATAGTTGCGGGGTGTGGCCATGCAGGGCTCCGCCCTCGGCCCACAGCCAGGAGTCGGGGGCCGCCGACCCGAGAGACTCGTCTAGGGCTCCGTACCAGACCAGCATCATAGTGGTCTTCTTGTTATTCTACAAGAGATGTTAAGATCTATTGATAAATTAACAAGTAAAAATCAATAAAAAATGATTTTTGTTGATTTTATCTTGTTGATATGGATAAGATGTTACGATTCGTTTAAAACTAACTTATTTCAGAAATTTATAGGCCTAAATCCCACTTTCCCACTAATATTATAATTATGCGAAAGTTTTGTGAGGATGTTTAGATGTATGTGACTCAATCACGCGTAAACGGCTGAACAGATTTGGATGAAATTTTGCACACATAAAGAATAAGATCTTGATTCAAATATAGGTTACGTTTTATACTGGTTCAATGTTCCTGTGGGATCTATGTGATAAACCAAACATCCTGTAGTTCAGGCAAACGAAGTTGCGGGCACAGCTAGTATATTAATACTTTTTACACGTCCTATAATTTACCCTACCGCTGTTTCGGCACCATGTTGTAGGCTAGCCAAGAAGAAGCAGCGCCACAAATTCGGTCACTATTGGGGGTCGACAAAGTTTGAGTTTATTTGATAAAGCTGGATGTAAAATTGCAAAATATGTGACGTCACACTAGGATGGGCGGAGTCACCTGTGACATGGGGGTGGGGTCAAAATATCATGAAATTCGTGTAACTTAATTAATAGATAAATAGACCCCATATCCCACTATTATAAATGCGAAAGTTTGGGAGGATGTTTGTGACTCGATCACGCGTAAACGGCTGAACGAATTTGGATGAAATTTTTCACGTATATATAAAATACTAGCTGTTGCTCGCGATTTCACTCGCGTGATCGTTAGTTTATTCAATGTATCTCACAGGATCATTTATCGGAGATAAAAAGTGAGATAAATCCTATATGTAAATCCACTTCATATTCTATATGTGTGCAAAATTTCATCAAAATCCTTTCAGTAGTTGTTGCGTGAAAGAGTAACAAACATCCATCCATACTTACAAACTTTCGCATTTATAATATTAGTAGGATGATCTGGATTAACACAACTGGATTAATGTTATGAATCCAGTCGGGATAAAAAGTATCCTATCCTATAGGCACTTTTCATCCCGGTTAAATTTCCGGTGGGATATTTTTCTATATAAGGTCCGATTTTATTAGTGTTCATCCTGTTAACCTGTGACTATATAGGTGAAAAGCATTAGTAAAAACTAACTTTCAAATGTCTATCATAAAAACTAAAAAAGTTAAAAATCAACAACATTGACTTCATTTTGCATAAACTCGTCCTATCTTCAACTCTTTTCTCGCTCTGTACAAGGGGAAGAAATAAGACGGATAATCAGATGGTTAGACGTAGCAAAGTAGGACGAGTTTATGCAATATGAAGTCAATGTTGTTGATTTTTAACTTTTTTAGTTTTAATGGTACACATTTGAAAATTGGTTTTTACGATTGCTTTTCACCTATATAGTCACAGGTTAACAGGATGAACCCTGATAAAATTGTTTTTTATTATTTTTAATAAGAGTGCTTCGGAGCAGTCCACAGCGTTGCTTGGTATGACACATACCAAACATCCTGTAGTCGACGCAAACGAAGTTGCGGGAACAGCTAGTGGTTAATAAATGTAAGCAGAACAAACCTTAGCAGTAACGTTAACTCTAGCCGTCCAGTGTCCCCCATGCTCCCCGCCGACCGTCTTCACGAATGACGTCACGATCGTGTGGGGTGGGTCGACGATGACTTGTTCCCCGAAAGTGACGCCGTCGTGGCGCACCCAGCCGTATGTGGGCAGGTTGTCGCCTTGGTCGCACCAATGTCTAAGAAAAAAATGGTGAAATTTTATTAGTTTAAAATTCTTAAGGCCTTAACACCACCCAAGTGCTTAAAATCTCGAATATGAAAATCAAATTGTCAGAATACCTGTTACTTAAATCTAAAAATTTAAAATACGATATGCTAGAAAAGGATTTAATAAACATCTTGAATTGAATAATTTTGATTTTTCGTTAAGTAATTAAAAAACGCACAAAAAGTGTCTATATTTTCATAAATTGCAAAAGTTCTCTTAAACGGCACAAGCTATTTCGTTACTGTTTTCACACAATACAAGATTTTGGAAATATACATGTTTTGGGTTGAGAAATGTATTTGAAATTTCTTGTTAATGGCATTAATTTCATAAAAAACTTTTTTTTTCGATTTTTAGAGGTCCGCACGCGCGAAATTGTATGGGCGCGACGCGTCAAGGTCATTTAAGCGTGTTAAGGCCTTAAGGTCTGTTAATGCTCATAGTAGTCTGCCTATGGAACTAATTACTAATCTCAACAAAAAATGTTGTAAGTGTTTGATGCGGTCCGCATTTATGCAAGGAAATGTGCACACTAACAAAGTTGAGATAACTAACTATTTTCTTATGTATGATAAATTTGTTTGTTTTCATGAGTGTATAATTATGGGATCTACCTTGTATCGCAGAACTTTTAATGTCATAATTTTATTATGCATATCAGCGGATGGCATCAACTTTTTTTTGATTGCAGCGCGTCGACTATGTTCGCGGAAGCGCACACCGACGGCTTTCATGCGCTGATCCAAAAAATTATGCGCTTCACTCCTAGACCGCTTCCGCAATAGCACAAATAGCATTCTGGGCGCATTAGCTGAGAGGTGGGACTCGCCGATGCTGGAGCGCTGGATTAGGTTACATGCTACCAGAGCTGTGTAGGCTGCTCCTGCTGTCGGTCCTCTCTCATACTTTTTATAATATTGTTGTTTTTTATGTCTTACTCGTAATAGTACTAACATAGGCTAAGTTTTAAAATTTGTTACTAACTTGAATATGGACCACGGTCTGAAAAAAATTTCATTCATTCATTCATTCATTCATTCATCAACTTCATTTCGCAGAAAATTATTTGGCATTCACTCATTTATCAGACGTTCAAAACTCATAATCTCGTAACCCAGAATTATCTTAAAGCATAAATTTATTATCCAGAATAATAAAAAAGCAGAACCATCATAAAGCAGAAAGTTCACAGCCCGAATCGTCTTCTGGCATACAATTCATATCTATAGTCATCAAAAGGCAGAACCATCATATCGTAGAAAGTTCACAGTCAGAATCGTCTTTTGGCATACATTTCATATCTTTAGTCATTAAAAGGCAGAACTATTATAATATCTCAGAAAATCATCGTTTGGAATACATTTCATATCCTTAGTACCTTATGGAAAAACTCTTTTACGTTTTTTTTAAATATGGTTTTTATTTCATTCGGGATACACCCAAGCAATGCTATCTGAGCAATACTAGCATACAACATGCATGGCAAGGCAAACATGCAGTATGCAAGCAAGCATGCAGCATGCAAGCAAGCATGCAGCATTCAAGCAAGCATGCAGCATGAAAGCAAACATACAACATTCAAGCAAGCATGCACCATGCAAGCAAGCATGCAGCATGCAAGCAATCATTCGTGCAGCATACAACAGCTTGAATGCAGCATGCATGCAAGCAAGCAGCATGCAAGCAAGCATGCAGAAGCTTGCATATGGCATGCAAGCATGCAACATGCATCATGCATGACTTCTGTCACGGCTCCGCCGCTGCGGGGCTCCGGCGGTCCCACGCAAGCTTATCGTCGCAGATGGTTTTCACTCACCCCCGCAGCTTCGGCTTGCGCAGCCGCGGCGGCGAGCTTTTAAACCACCTGCTTCTCAGCTCGCGGGCCACCTCGCCCCTCCGCGCCTACGCGGCTTTGAATTACACTCTCGGGGTCGGGCAAACAAGACTGCGTGGTTTCGGTTTTGCACCGATTCGTTTCTGTCACTGACTTTTGTAATTCTACATATTGACTTTTTAAAACAATATCCTAATTCAATTAAAGGTTAAAATACAATTTATGTAAATAGCAATAGCTATGCCTAATGAAATTATTCTAAATGAAATTCAGCTATCTTCATAGTATGCCTAGTAAAATTGTGCCAAATAATCATCGCACTAAATTAAGGGTATGCTTAGTGAAATTATGCAGAATAACATTTTGCTAAATGTTATTATGCCTTATAAAATTCTGCCATCTTAATAGTATGCCATTATGAATTCGGACATATAAACATTCAGCCAAATAATAATTATGCTAATGAAAAATTATGCCTTAATAATATTCGTTTAAAGAGGATTATGCCAAGTGTGTTATGCCAAATGAATTTCGGAGCAACAAAATTCTGCCAGACAAAGGGAACCCATAATTATGTCGTAGCCCGATCTTAGAATTAATCACTTCATGGTGTGGCCAACCATTTCATAAAATGGTCGTTTTTCATGATGCGGCGCTGTACCCGCTGGCCACATCATGATGTGGTTAAAACAATTATATTATTTAGGTGTTTAGTTAGGTTATATAACTATTTCAATCTTTTTATGTATTAGTTT
This sequence comes from Anania fuscalis, assembly GCA_950371115.1. Classification (NCBI taxonomy): domain Eukaryota; kingdom Metazoa; phylum Arthropoda; class Insecta; order Lepidoptera; family Crambidae; genus Anania; species Anania fuscalis. The sequence goes on from OX493352.1 coordinate 3,694,268, forward strand.
CTTTTACAAATATTTATAATGTTTTATTTATCTATTACCCAAAATTAATATTTAAAATAATCCAGTAACTTGTAAACATATTCAAACCTATTTTAATGATATGGCCAAACATTGATTAGCCTATCATCAAATGTTGACGTTAAATGATATGACCAGTTTTAGTTAGTCATTTTATGAAAAACGTCAATTTTATGAAATGGCCGGCCACATCATGGAGTGATTAATTTTAAGATCGGGCCACGTACGACATATACAAACCTTTAAGTATTTTACACTGATAAAATTTCACATTTATGCTTTTTTTTAAATTACAGGATTTGAAAAATGTCTGGTTAAGAAAAATATAAGAGTCTATGAGTGCCGGTCAGAGTATTTGATATTAACTTGAATTTGATACTATTACATGTTGAGAAGGTGGACAGACAGACAATCAAGCAATCTTATATGGTATCTTTTAACCTTTTCAGGTATGAAACCCTACAAAACAACTTCTGAACCTCCTTCATTTCTTTTTTGGTATTTTTTTTAATGAAACCCAATTTTAAATAAAATAAATTACTACATGTTTGATGCAGATGAATAAGACGAAACTAGTAATTCTTATAATGCAAAACCTTCACCAACCTTATATCCTTCTGTGAAGAAATACCCATTTTGTACCACATCATTCCGAACACAGGAGACTGCGGCTCGCGGGTCTTCATACCGAAGTAAACATTTGGTCGGTACGACCCCCAGTACCGGTCCGATACTGCCAAGCCGGACTTTTGTACCACCTGTGGAGAGGACAACCGACAATATGTAATTTTAAGGCCTGGAATTAATTGAGCTGTTATACAGACTGATAAAAAAGTTTTTTTATTTCACAATGGATATCTCAACCATTTTTTAGTTGATTCCATACTTGACCACCCTATAAACCACACTATGAAAAGAGACTGGGCACATTTGTATGGGAAGTGGACCATTTACCAATAGGGATACTGTTGTGGTATTTATGTAGGGACACCTCAAATACATCCACATGCAAAGGGGTATCAAAATCTGACCTGGCAGTTTCGAGAAAAAAAAACTTTGAACACATGAATTCACTGCTGGACATATGCCTATCCCAATGAATGCATATCCCTGAGAAAATGTCATATGGTATCAAAACTAGCGGCACCATGTTGAGGGCTGGGTGAAAGAAGACCATTACGATTATGTGATTGGCTAGTAGTGCGCCGCGCCTGGAGGCCTTATACGAAAGCGTATCGTTCGGTCGGTCTGTATTATCTGATCAAATTAAAACATCATAATGCGCACAGCTAAGGATTCGAATTCCCTGCCTGCGTCTGTATTTCCGAGTGCATATAACCTGACTCTCTTTAAGTCCAGAGTGAATAGGCATCTTCTGGGCAAGCTCGCTCTATCGTAGATCCCATCTATGCTCTAGAGCAAGATTGGGGTCAAGAGTAAGCCCATCTCAAATTAAAAAAAAAAAAATCCTTTCCCCCCCTATCAAAGGTTTCACAATTTATGAACAATTGAAGGCGGTCGTGTTTTTAACACAGCTAGATTGAGTTGGTCATATATTATGAAAGGATTAACACATGAGACTAGCCATATTAATTTGTTAGGTTTATACAACCGAATGAAAGATACACTTCCGTGTTAGGCCCCCTGGACCGCTGAAAGGAATTGGTTGTTAGTTCACGCTGCCAACATGGGTGCCAGGTAGTGTAGAAAAACTTAATAGACATAGGTTTTTTGAGCATCTTAGAGAATAGAACAGCAGAAGAACTTAGAAAGTCAATAAAGTTATTATTGAGGTTGAATTATATCACCAGTTACTTTTGGGTGCCTGGCGCTTTTTCACATAACTCTTTTTGTAGCTCTGTAGAGTTTAAAGACTTCTTTCTAAGCGAATTTTGAACAGCACATCAGTATTGAACTCTAATTGTTATAAATGTGGTGACGAAATAAATTCTTGGTGACATTCACAGATTCGCTTTCCGATAATAATTTATGAGTCATAAATAGTTTTGACTATGATCTCTACTGAGACAGGGAGCCAGTAAACACCTTAGCCTGCAATATAGAAATGCATTTGGCACAGCCAGTTGCTTTTAAATGCTAACTGTCAATACAAAACTAAATAAGCTTGGCTCGAAAGAACTTAATATCATAAATAGCCTCAAATAATCTTGTGTATAGTACTAACTAATATAAGCAGTTCAAACCTGCCATTAAAATTTTATAGCAAGATTAACCTCATAATTAAAACATATTTTGTTGTTTTTGGGTAAACTTTATGAAAATTATAATATAAAATATTTCCTTCGAGTCTTCCTTTAATATAAATTTTAAGTACTATATCAAAAAACATGCAACGGCACATGAGCAACCAAGTATCACCTCCTAAATCACAAAAACAGATGAAACTTTTAATCTTAGTTTGAAACACTATTCTTAGAATTTAACCAACTTCTATTTGATTTATTAGGTTGTGATTTAGTAGATTTATTAGTAGGTGCGAACGGACATAAACGCCGTGCGGGAAACTCTAAAAGAGCCGGCAGGCACTAATGACATGCCAAACAAACTGATACAAACCTTCACATCATCGAAAGGAGTGTTGACGCGAGTCTCTAAATAGCCTAACGTGCCTACGTAGACCGCTATCATGAAGCACAAGAATCCTACGAAGGTCTTCCACACAGATAGCACCTTAAAAGTCTTGCTGACCACCGAGGACTCGCTCACAGAACTACTACTGTCCCTTGTTCTGCTAGTCTCAGTGTGGTTACCAATTTTCTGCTGGATAGTTACTACTTTTCTTTGCCGGACCATGATAAACGCAATCTTATCACATTAGGGAAACATTTAATGTGTTTAATTGACACGCTCCAGTTATAATTATCTGTTGATTTTGATAAATCCAGTGATAGGTTTTTACCATCTGATCAAAACTGAAGAACACACGTCAACACTCAACACGTCAATATCGACCATAATTTTTTTATGATGACCGTGGTGAAAACTGGAACTAAAGAATTGAGAAGGCAATTTGACAGATCTGCTTGGAAGTAGCGCCCTCCTGCATATTTATGAATTTTTGACAATCAATTTGACGTTTCGAATAGAATAGGGAGAAGCAGCACTTTTCTTTCACTATCAATCTAATTTCGTTAATCGCAATATTAAATTAATCAAAAAGAAATGTTTTGATATAAAGGTTAAATAAAAAAAGATTTAAAAAAAAAAACCTTTTAACAAAACAAAAAAAGGAAAAAAGAGAAACAAACAATAAAGCTGTACGATTGAAACAGACACGCATCATGAGATCTTCTATGCCGTGACGCAGGCAAGAGATTCAATCAATCTTTATCTTAAATCAAAAATGGGCGAAAAAATCTATGCTAACGGTGGACCCAACACAATTTGACTTGTAATTTGGTTCAAAACCGGACCGCGTTCCTTGGTACAAAAAAACCACGCATACGAGAATCAAGGAAATGGGATCAAATTTTCTGTGGTACATAGCATAGGATAGTTGCTATTGCTTTCTTTTCTTCAATTGCTACAATAAAATAAACAGCAATCGCGCATGGGTCTTTCAAGATGAGCTGATACCTAACCAACCAAGACGTCGTCGTAGTAATAGAGACTGGTAAAGTAGTGTACTTTAAGCTGGAATCCTCATATTTGAAATCTCAATGAAAATGAATTTTGACAACGCTAAAAAATAGTCTTAAATAGTCGTACAAGTAAAAAAAATACTCGCACTTTAGTTTCGGCGTCAGAGCTATAGGTTAGTCAGAATTATAGCTTGAACGTCAAGCTGTAATCCTCACTTCTGGTGCAAGCAAACGGTAAAGTCTATCGAATTGGTTTAGGTTCCAAAAAATAGTCATGAAATTGAGGTATTCTTATGAGGAGCACAATAAGACACAGGCGAACACTTAGACCATTTATTCCGGACTGTCGGCGCCGGTTCAACCTACCCTGCATATACAATTATTGAGATACCTACACTACATCCCTCCACAACTAATTATAAACACAATCGTACCCTTAACCTAACTTAACTAAATCTATACAACAATGCAACAGTTGATGATCTTACATAGACTTAGGTACACAAAATACATTTGACAAATCATGACTTAATCTTTATAATTAACTTTCTTATCAAGCCTACATCTCCTGACGGGACGTGACTGGACCGGTATAGGGGCGGGTGGTGGAGTTACGAATTCATCATCATTTACGCCGGCGGTCGGCTCAACAGCAGTTGGCGAAGATGGAGCACTACTCCGCGGCGGCGTCACCGGCACCTCCAGCCGCCCAGACTGAGCCTCTGGTGTTGCCATGATAGGAATATCCATCTCCGTCGATGGAACAGAACCTGTAGGGACCACAAGCGAACTCCTCGTCCTACGTTTGAGTTGATCGACGTGCCTATGCACTTGCTTACCACTCCCGTCCTGAATCTCAAAATCGCTGGGGCCTGCCGATTTAACAATCGTACCGGGTAGCCATTTTTCTCCCTTTAAAAATTGACGATACCAAACCGTATCCCCCACCTCCATACTCCTTTTCGTCCCCCCCGCGTTCTCGACCTGTCGCATTTGCGCTTGATGCACCCTGTCTTCACTGTTCGGTTTTAATGCATCTAATCTAGTTCGTAACCGTCTGCCCATTAGCAAAACTGATGGACTAGCTCCCGTAGTACAGTGTTCCGTACTCCTATAGTACAGTAAGAACGTATTTAATGCCTTTTCTACGTTTTCACTTTCTAGATTAGCCTTATTAATTACCCTTTTTAGAGTTTTAACGGCATTTTCCGCCGCGCCGTTCGAGGAAGGATGGTATGGGGCAGTAAATACATGCTGAATGCCGTCATACTGAATAAATTGCGCAAATTCGCTACTGGTAAACGGAGGCCCATTATCAGTGACAATTTGTCTAGGAATTCCAAACCTGCTCCATAGTTCCCTCAGCCTACCGATCGTATGAGGTGCTGCCGTGCTAGGCACCTGAAAAACCTCTATCCATTTTGACGTCGCATCGACTACTACTAGGTACGTCTTCCCGGCTATAGGTCCCATGAAGTCCAGATGCAGCCTGGACCACGGACGGGCCATCCAGGGCCAGGGGCGTGGCGGGGCGCGTGGCGGCGCGTCGGCCTGCGCCGCGCATACGCCACACGCGCGGCACTCGCGCTCCACCGCCTCGTCGATGCCGGCCCACCACACATAACTACGCGCCAAAGCCTTAGATTTAACGATTCCCATGTGCGGTTCGTGTATGACTTTCAGCACCCGTGTGCGACATTCTTCGGGAACTACGACCCTATGGCCCCACATCACACAACCGAGCTCTTCGTACAACTCCGATTTCCTGTTGAAATATGGTTGTAAACTAACAATCTCACATTTTTCCGGCCATCCCTCCCTTATATAGTATAGTACTCTACACAAAATCGGATCCTTTTCTGTTTGTCTCTTAATTTCATTGTATTCTAATAATAACCCGTCTTGTGCAAAGTGTAGGTACGTCTGCTCAGGGATCGATTCCTCATTACTACTCTGTATGCTATTGTATTCTGGCAGACGCGATAAGCCGTCTGCGCAGTTATCGTTCGTTCGAATATATTCTATTTCGTAATTGTATGCGGATAATATAACTGCCCAGCGTTGCATTCTACTCGCGGTCATCGTAGGTATTCCTTGTTGGGGACCTAGAATAGACACTAAAGGCTTGTGATCCGTTCGTAGTATAAACTTTCGCCCATAAATGTATTGATGGAATTTACGCATACAAAATATAATAGCTAACGCTTCGCGGTGAATCTGAGAGTAATTCTTTTCTGCGGCGGTGAGCGAGCGCGAGGCGTAGGCTACGGGCCGCTCGCCCTCCGGCCCCGGCTGGGCCAGCACTCCCCCCACCCCCCGCGCGCTCGCGTCACAAGTGACAACTAGTTTTTTACTCGGATCATAATGCGTTAATACATCGGTACCCATTAAGACCCGTTTGATTTCCGTGAATGTACGCTCGCATTGTTTATCCCAGTTCCATTCCACTCCTTTACGTAGCAAGTTGTTAAGAGGTACTAATAACGAGCTAAAATTTTTAATAAACTTTGAAAAAAAATTCACCATTCCTATAAAGGATCGTAACTCGCTAACGTTTGTTGGTGTTTGGATTTTACTGATAGCCTTAATTTTTGATTGATCCGCTTTAACCCCGTCCTTAGACACTACATACCCTAAGTACTTAACTTCATCGACCAAAAATACGCATTTCTGTTTTTTTTAGTTTTAATCCATTTTTAGACAATTGTTGAAAAACTAACTCGAGAGCTTGCAAATGTTCTTCCTTTGTTTTACCTCCAATTATGACGTCATCGAGGAACACCTGCACGTTTGGAATATTGCATAGTAAGTTGGTCATTATGCGTTGAAATATACCTACGCTTGAGGATAAGCCGTAAACTAATCGATTGTACTGGAACAGACCCCTGTGAGTGTTTATAACCGTATACATCTTTGAATCGTCTAGCTCGATCTGATTATACGCTTGCGACAGGTCGATTTTACTGAAGAATTGGGCCCCATTTAGACCCACAAGTACGTCCTCAATTCTGGGCAGTGGGTACCGATCGATCAGTAAGACTGGATTTAGAGTAGCCTTGTAGTCCGCACAGATTCGTAACGTACCGTCAGCTTTAGTTACCGGCACCAGCGGCGAGGCCCAGTCCGAGCAGTCGACGGGCTCGATGACGCCGTCGCGCAGCATCGCGTCCAGCTCCTGGTCGATGCGCTCGCGCAGCGCGTACGGCACCGGCCGCGCGCGGTGGAACACGGCTGCCGCCCCCTCCCGCACCCGCAAGGTCGCTTTCCCGCCCGTATACCGACCTAGTCCGCCGCTGAATAACTCCTTATACCTGTCCAGCATTTTATGAATCTCATTATTTGCATACAAACAATTAATGTTAGCGGTTTTATTATTACATATAAATTTAGGTATATCTATTTGTAATTCTGCTAACCATTGCCTGCCTATTAGTGATGTGGTACCATTTTTTATGACAAACAATTCTAATTGTTTTTGTTGATCTTGGTATCGCACATGTGGCCGAATAATACCTAACGGTTTAATTCTAGTACCGTCATAGAATTTTAAGACAGTGTCGTCCCTCTCAATACATAAATGTGAGAAAAAATTATTGTAGGTTTTGTAATTAATACAGGAAATCGCTGTTCCCGTGTCTACTTCCATATTTAACAGCTTATTGTCTATACTAATAGGGAGACTTACTGCCTTATAGTGGTTAAGTCCTATGAGGTTTAACTTCTCTTCGATGTCTTCATCACCCTCCTCGCTTGATCCGCGACCGGTGTCCCCGAAGTACATCCCCTGTCTGTGCCCTCCGCGATGGGTTGGCCCTCCTCGTGCCTGTCGCCCATAGTTGTCCGGGCAAACGCGACGAAGGTGGCCCGTACGCTGGCACCTACTGCAAGTGAACTCTCGATACCGGCAGTTCACATAACTGTGGTTGTTAGCTCCACACGCTGTACAGCCCTGTATCGTCGGTGTAGTGCGCGGCGGGTTAACCGCTCGCGCCGCTCCCGAGCCTCGCCCGCCTCGCCCGCGGCCGCGCGGCTGTGAGCAACCGCCGCTACCGCGCGGGCTCCCGTCTTGCCCTACTACATGTAATGCACTACTGTTTCCTCCGTCCATTGGACTACTCGTAGTTGTCTCCACCACAGCTGCGTCTCTCTCCGCTGCCTCCAATGAGCTAGCTAATTTGACCGCATGATGAAAAGTCACCGAGTCGTCTTCAGCAAATAATCGCTGCCTGATGACGTCACTCTTAAGTCCACATATAAATTGGTCGCGTAGATTTTCATTTAAATTTGATCCAAATTTACAATTTCGCGCTAACCTCTTCAACTCCGCGACATACGTAGATACGTCCTCTCCTGCTCCTTGCCTTTTTTGTCTAAATCTGTACCTTTCCGCTAACGAAGATGGCGTAGGTTGTAGATGTTGACGCATTAGACTATCTGCTTCTCCGAAGGTTAAGTCAGATGGTTTCTTTGGGCTGGCTAGATTGACGAGTAACTCATAGGCCTCGTCCCCCATCGTAGCTATTAGCGTAGGTAATTTTAATTCGTCCGTTACTTTATTCACTTTAAAGTACATGTCCATCCTGTCCACGTAGGAAGACCACTGACCCGACTTCACATCAAACTCACTCAACCGGCCGATTGACATTTTAATATATTTTTTTCGCACGCGTAATACTATTATTTATTAGCCTCGCGCCACTGAGGTATTCTTATGAGGAGCACAATAAGACACAGGCGAACACTTAGACCATTTATTCCGGACTGTCGGCGCCGGTTCAACCTACCCTGCATATACAATTATTGAGATACCTACACTACAGAAATAGTCTCAACGACATGTCAAATCTCAGAAATAGTCCATAAGAGATTCCAGAGATATAAAGGGACCCTGGTGAAGATTGCTTGAACATTTGAAAACTTCAAATTTCTCCGATACGCCTACGATTTTCGGTTTCAAGTTTATAGTAAAAAAAAAGCCAATAAATAGTCATGAAATAGTCGTATGAAGCGAAAATAAATTTGAGCTGATTTAATTTAAAAATAAAAAGTTTTATTATCACTACATTTCTATGGAGGTACAGTCGTGTACAAAATGTTTTACTTCATTTGATATAATTGTGAAATATTCCGCTTAAAATGTAATATTTCTTCCAATTAGGTGTTTTCCATGGCAGCTGTTGTAATTTAAAAATAAACAAACATTTATAATTGTTTTCTTATTTATTACAATCGAAAGCTTGCAAATACGTACAGTCAACAGCACGTCGACCTACCCCAAAAGTAAAAAATTCTCCAATAGATTTTCAACTTTAAGCCTGACATGTAGAGATCATTTTCAAATGAGAAAATTTGACATTTTGTAGTAGGTCGACGAGCTGTTGTCCGTACATAACTTGTTTAAATCTGAAATCAGTACATTTATGTTATTCACAGCAATTGGTTTTGATCACAATTATCAAAGTAAGTTCAATATCTGTTGGTGTTGGATTACGTTCATATCGCAATCAACCTCTCAGTAACGTATACATTCACAGTTTAGGATTTTTTTCATAGATAGTTTGGTGACAAAACTTAACCCAAAAAACCCGTATCATCTGCATTAAGACAATGCCTGTTCTCATACAACCAGAGAGACAAACGTAATTTTAAATGTGAAAAACGTAGAACTTATGAGCTATCCTGCATACATGTGAGTGACCATGAGACTTTTCCCAAAAAATAAAAATCAACTATGCAGTGAACCATTTTGATCTCCAGGGGCTATGGAACAGAAAAAAAACACAGAGGTCACCACAAAAAAATGGTTTATTCGCATGAAAAAGTGCATTTCCGGAAATGTAGAGTATTTTGGGAGCCAATAAATTCATATTTCATCACACAGTATTTTCGCATTTTCTTTTCTGTTTTATTCTTTCGGATATTTTTGTGCACCCCTAGGTTTTAACCATAAAGTTAATATAGAGTTAGTATATTAATTTTATTGTTTTTACCCAATATAATCGTTAACGAAGTAATGACGATTTCAATAAACAAATTATTGCACATCCCTATTTTTACTGAACTTTTTTATGTTTTTGAGCAAGGGAAGTAATTAATTTAAAGAGGTTTCTTCTCAGTTTATAAAAATGATGCAACAACTTATGCAAAAACAATAATGAAAAAATATTAATGTAGATTTTAAATAAAATTAGGTTTTGATATTGTGCTGACAGATGGCGCTACCACGTTCACTTGCTCATTATTAGATAGTAGATACTATGTAAAACTCATATATACCGACGACCTCCATAGCCGAGAGGCGAGCACGCGCGCCGGACTTTAAATGGCGTCGCCATCTCTGAGGTTCCGGGTTCGATCCCCGGTCGGGTCAATGTAGAAAACGAACTTCTCTATATTGGCTCGGGTCTGGGTGTTGTGGTACCGTCGTTGTTTCTGATTTCTATAACACAAGTGCTTTAGCTACTTACCTTAGGATCAGAGCAATGTATGTGATGTTGTCCAATATTTATGTATTTATACCACATACTATTATAAGCTCCCAAAAGTTTGTTTTGTGGAATCAGCAGGGCTAGCATGCGCACATCGGCTATTTTATCGTTAGACAATTTTGTCTTTGACGATAATTTTGTCGTTTTCCCTAACCTAACGGATCACAGACGTCTCAAATCCTTTTTCTTAATATTTTCAGGGCCTCCCGTTCTTCGTAGCCACATATTTTTACGTTATAACGCGGCATTGACATGTTATTTTGGTTTCGTTTCGTTAATGTGCCGCCAGACAGCGCTATTATTTTTCGACCGAATCGGCATCGAACGCAAGTTCGTAACTTTTACCCGACTTCAGCAGAGCCAAAAGGAAGGGTAAAGATTTTGGCGGTTTACGTGTATGTACATACCAATGTATGTTTACTACTGTAGTGCTTAAATTATTGAACCGATTTTAATTATGAGGTGTTAATAGATTCGTAATACTTAATGACCCGGAACACGCAGGCTAAATATATTTTATTAAAATTTAAACCTCAGAGAATCTGAGGTTTAAATTTTGATAAAAACATCAAAAACAATTAATCATCACAGTTTACGATATCAAAACAACGATCTTGGCGAGCACATTACAAATACGTAAGTAAGTATTTATAATATTGTTTAGGTTATTAAAATAAAATACGGTTATATCAATGAAAAAAAAAAATATTTAACGTTTGAATGGCTTATCTCTGTGCGCATCGCATCGCGCGTGTCGCCTTTTCGTGTGTCAATGGAACATAGACTTGCAAATGTCACGACAGTGCAATAAGTTTGGAAAATCAATTTTAACTAATGTTTTGAGTCAAAATATAATCTTTAAAATGCAGTCGAACTTTGTAAACTTTTTATGTAGTCGATAGTCGTAGGTAATAGTAGCTATTAATTAAATAAATAAAACTTACATTGTTTGCGCCCTCAGCTAAATATTTGGGTTTCTACAACTTGTTGTACAAAAGAATAGGATACATCGTAAAACTAAGTGATTAGTTGTTTGAAAGAACTTTTCCTATAAGGCCAACATGAAAATCGTGAAAAAATTTGATGCTCCATACAAACTAACGAGCGACCAAAAGAATTAATAGTGTATGAAGCAGCATCTAGAAAAAAAACACGATAACTTAAAGGCTATTTGTTTATGAGCAGCTGATCACATGGTTTTAAATAGTGTCCTATTCTTTCGTATTTAGGTAGGTTCATTCGTCGGTATACATAGATAGAGATTTATGGTACGAGTACAGTCGCCGTCGGATATTTTGTAGCAGACAAGGTAACAAAATAATTCTGAACAGTTTAAAATTTCAATAAGTTCCATACACTACAAGTAACCATTAATATCTGAAAATTAATTATTTCATTAATATCTGAGCAGACGGTAGTCATTAACTTCTGTACACACAACCAATAATATCTGAACACTCATGACGTCAAGTGTATCAGCAGATGTGTGAGTGCAGATGGAGTGGAATCAAAGACTCCAAACTAAAAACTGTCAGCGTCATATAAATTAAGCTTTAAAAATTATTAAATGAAATGAAAAATGGTTTATTGCTCTCATGGCGGTACAAGCATACATTCACTTAAATACTAATTTTAACTTATTAGGAAAGCAATTGGACGTGGCTCAGCTTGTGCTGATGTGGGAACGCGATCCCACCCACGACTAAATAAAAGAGTTCCTATAAGTATGGGTAGGTAGTATTTACAGTAGACTTTTTAGCCCTTCCTACTGCATTTTTTCTCAACCGCTCAGGAGACGTATTTTTGAATCATGCGAATTCCAATTCGAATACGAAATGGCAAGATTCGCATGCGAATGACTAAAATCACTATTTTTGAAAATTCATTCTGTGAATTCTGCAACGAGTGGTCCGACCCACTCGTATTTCGATTCTACTAGTAGAAAGTTTAGAAGTATGACTTTGACAAGTAAACATATGGTTCACAGATTAAAAACTTTTTTTTTCGTTCCGTTCCATGCGATTCATTGCCGGTTTTTAAAATCAATAAGTTTTTGCATTCCGGTTTTAAATATTTTCTGCGTGAAACGAAAATAGTTAAAGAATTTTACCATAATAGCAACACAGAATTCGAGTGATTCAAAAATGCGTAAAATTGGGAGTGATAGAAATAGAATTCGCACACGAATCGTATTCGTGTTCGAATTCAAGATTCATTTCGAATGCTTCAAAAATACGTCTCCTGATATTTAGGACCACTCCATCTGCATCAACTTACCACTTGACGTTAGATGTTGTTCAAATGTTATTGGTTAGTTGCTAGCATCTGCTCAGATATTAATGGTTACTTGTAGTGTATGGAACTTATTGAAATTTTAAACTGTTCAGAAGTATTTGGTCACCTTGTCTGCTACAAAATTTCTGACGGCGACTGTACCTAAAGGAGGCGTATTTTTGAAGCGATTTCGAATTTTCGAATTTGTATAAAACCCTTTCAGACCGACGCCGAACCTAGACGGAATGTCATTGAAAAAAATACTATTCCTATAGTTAAACATCCCCCTGATTACAAAACTGAGGTCAATTTTGCATTTTCCGGCCGCCATCTTGGAAAAATTGAGCCCCCACAATTGTATTAAAAGGAGCCTTGACCAGCACACCCACAATTGTGAAGTCGCACGATTGTGTCAAGCCGGGCCAAAAGCCGTAGCTTATAAACAATGAAAAGAAATTGTAATTTGAGAATAAACAATACGTCATCAATATAACGATTCAAATTAGTTAAAAACATCATTGGGTAAAAGGGATCATCTGCTCATCGACAGAGAAGTGATTATTTTCATCCCGGGGTAGTTGCAAGTAGCGATTCCGGACTGATTCAATCACAGGTTGTCCTCTCCACAATTTGTTCTTTGCCTGTGCTGCTTCTTTGTTTACAGTATGAACATTCTGGATATGTAAATTAAATCCGTAACAGAAAAAATCTAGACATAGCACTCGCTATGGGATCAAACCGGTATAAGTTTAATCCCATAGCACTGAATTTGTACTACTGCTCTTTTTCGTCGCTGCCATCATCTCTAGACCCGTTTAGCAGCTGGTCGATGTCATCTTCCTTCAGAAAATATGTCATTATTGATAATCTGCTATACAAACATAAAAGATTTATTAGTTTCAATATCGATGAGAAATATCTATCTACGCCTACGGCCCGGCTCCCCACAAATGTGTCGAGAAAATTCGTTCACTCGTTTAAGAATCAAAACAAACTATTACAAGCAAATAAACTGCAAAACACTAAAGAAAAAACATTGTAGTTATACCACATGCACAAAACTTTATTGAATACACATAAATATTGAATTAATTGTACTTACAATCGCCAAAAGCGGGAACTGCAAAATAGGGTAGATGCGACGTGTTACACCCTGCTGCCCAACTGGCCGACGCGCGAATTTCGACCGCTATGTCAAAGTTTAGCTCTCGCATAATCGTGTCGTCCCCGTTCATTTAGAACAAATACGTTGCGTACAAAATAGAATCTTATAAACCACACAATTGTATGGGCGAGTTCTGAAAGGGATAACTCCTAGGAAATTGTACACGAATCTTCGTATGCGAATTGTAATTCAAACGCTTCAAAAATAATCATCATCATTTCAGCCACAGGACTTCCGCTGCTAAACATACTTACTCACCGTCACCGTCTCGAGGTAACGATTTAGCATCCTTGTATAACGAAGTACCCAGAGGGTTTTTTGCTAGGGCCTAGCACGCCTAGACCCGAGCGAGGTTTAGATAAAATCTAAAATTTTCTTATTTTACTTTAAGGTTCCATACCCTTACCGGGAAACAAACTCTTGGCTTTGAAGGCGAATCACCGCGCAACAGCGATTTATTTTCTTAAATAACCCGAGAAACTTCAAAATTAATCATTAGGTAGTACCAAACACGAAGTTTTTACTAACTAATCAGTTATTTGCTTTAAACAATCATTATCCTACCTTTTGGCTTCGCCGTAGTCGGGTAAAAAGGCATGGAAGGAATTTTCTATTTAGATATTCGGTTTCGTTCTGCCTTTAAAAATTAGCTTGACAATGGGAACAAGTAGTCAATAACTACGATAGAGAAAGAATAATACTACGTAAAAATACTACTGTCAAGAGATACCATACTCACCTTCGAACGTCTAAGGAAAAAATAATAATGTAACGAAAATAAACAATTTTTTATTTTTGCATCTGCAGGTTGTAAAAGCGATTGTGGTGAGACTGGTGAGCTATATGACAAGCGCATCTTGCGTTAAGTGTATCAAGCGGAAAAAGCGCTTGACTTCAACGCTTAATATTAGATGTTCATCTTCAAGATTGTATTGTTTAAATCCGATTACGAAATTAAAGAAGTTTCTGAGAGGTTCTTAATTTGACTTTTCGTTTTTTTAATACCTTTTTGGCTAGCCAGTGAGTTAAGTGTATTTCATAGTCTTTTCAACTTTGTTTAATTATGTTCAGTCAACAGTTTAAAAATAAAATTGTTCCAATAAAACCAATAAAACAGATTTATTTCTGTAAATAGGCTTAAACTAAGCGCTTTTACACGTCCCAATATTTTTTTCCCTACCACTACCTACCTACTTCGGGACAATTTTGGGCTAGCGCCGAGAAGAAGTAGCGCAAGAAACTCGGTCACTATTGTCAGCCTCTTTTTAAATAGTATATAGTTTACATTACAAGATAAATGTACCTGTGCGAGCAGGGCAGTATTTATTTCCAAATATTTTTATCATTTATATAATTATTTATAGTATAAATATCCTTTTTTCATTAAAGTTGTTTTAATATGCGATTTAAATTTTAACAGGGGCAGTTCTACAATAGACGCTGGTTCAACCTGTTTCGAGTTAGTTATGATTCAAAATAAATGTGTCCAAAAATAAGTATTGTAATAGTTAATCAAATTACATTGATCTGCCCCTCTAGCATGTTCAACAAAACACGATATGATACGATATGATATAGCGATTTATCGCATTTTTTTGTCAAAATATGATCTCTTATCAAAAAAGCGAGCTTAACCGTGAAGTCGCCGGCACGGACATGCTTACTGTTTCAATAAAAGTTCAAGAGTGCGGCTATTTTATCATATTTTGAAAGTAAATAGGCGATAAATCGCTATATCATATCGTATCATATCGTGTTTTGTTGATCGTGCTACAGGGGCTGATAAAGAGTGCCGTCCGTACACGTAAAAAACGAAACCTTTATACCTTTTCATACATATTTTTATTTCTGAGTTTTTGGAAAAGAAAGTATAAAAGGTGAGATAAGAGCATAGATTTATCTTAGCTGATTGTAATTAAAAAGCATTTAATATGCATTTTTATAAAACATCTTCAAGTTGCTTAATAATTAGTTATTAGCGTAATGATAACAGTCGGTTACGCCACCGATTTAATCCCGGCGCAGCATTATTTATGATTCATGCATAGACAATTTGGAATATCCTTTTATGCTAATAATTAATTTGCACTTTGCAAGTAGGCTAATGAAAAGGGTCCAAAAACGATATACCTACTCACACATTATAATCAGTTATTTTATAAGATACGATTTTGTGTCCGCTGTTTTCAGTAAAAAATGGTGTAAGTCAAAAATCTTGGTTTTTGCTACAATATTATAGGAATCACAAATATTAACTACCAATATTAATGAAAAAAACACAAAATAATTACTTTCATTTTCTAGATCGAAAACACGCTTGCAAGCAACACGCAGCGTAGTTACAGAATCGTGAAACGTTTCTTGAAGCGCTTCATTGGAATTTAACCACGCCACCTGTCCGCTCCGACGTCGGTTAAGCAGCCATTTGCCAGCCCCATCGGTAAAGCAGAGTACACCTCGCCCCTCTCCCTCCGTACCGACCCGACGCTCCCAAACCAGTGCGATCGAGCGACTCACGCCGAGCGATCATACCGTCGCGACAATATGCAGTAGGATCGCCCTCGTAAATCGTACTAATTTTCCTTAACTAATCAGTGAAATAATGTAAATTGGTACGAATACAGCGTCCAGTGACGCAGCAGCGTTCAGTACCTGCGCGCTTCTTTTTTTTTTTAACCCGCCGGCCGGTAGACGCTCGCGACAACGCTACCCAAAAAAAACTCGATGTCAGTGAGAGCGAGGACCCCTGTGGCAGTGTAGTGTAGTTTTAGAATAGTTAAATGGATCGTGCAATGTTCGTATGAGGAAGAAAAGCAACCGCAACATCGTAAGTGTGGAGTGTGCCGCTCCTGTGTTCTCTGTTGTGAGTAAGCAGAAATGCGGGCTAGATCGGCTCAGCACCTAACATAACGAGTGGGGCGGCCGCTGATCGAACCGAGGTACGGAGGACTATCCCTCGTATTCTCACTGCTTTTTTTCTAACCCGAGCAGGTCTCATCGATAACCCCTTTTTTGTAACGCATTTTTGGAGGGAATGTTATTTGAATCGATATCTTGTAGGTTATGAACGCCTGGTACTCGATTGCGAGTGAAATCACGTTTTGGTTGAATTACAGTTGTTTTTTCGGCGTTTTTTAGAACCGGAAAAAGGTTGTGTTTATAAAACAACTCCATAATGGCTGTGCGGCAAGGAAAAGTGAAAGATTGAACGACATAATAAATGTTTTGTTTTGATACGGAGGTTTGTTGCTAACGAAGATTGTTATTTTATTTGAAAACCAAGAAGATCAATAGGCTGCTGCTAAGCAAGTTATAAACTAGAGCACGGCCAGTTTAGGTAGCCTCAAAACTTGTTTTGGATAAGTAGCTAAAGCCAGACTGAGCACAGCTCCACGGGTTAGCAAAAAACTTTACACAACAACAAACAAGAATGATCAAACGATGAATGTATATGAACTACACGTTTCAAATTAAAGTTGTCAACGAAATACAATCATTAAGAAAAACCCAGCTGTAGTAAATACAATAGCAAATTATGGGATGCTAATAGAATAACTAAATTTGGATGTAAAAAGCTACTAATTCTATTGAGTTGGTTTGAAAATAACAAGAATAACGAACGATCTCCAACCTTGGGTGAAACAACGCGATGCATTGTGTCGATGACATTGACCGTATAAGAAATAAAATATCAGACTTTATTTGCGAGTAACAACGGAGCTACGTTAATCAATTGAATAGTAAAAATAATAAACAAGTGACGCCTCCAGAATATGTTTTAACAAACGCGTCAAATAAAACTGTGGACGAAAGTCATAAAGAACAAAATGGAATATGACTGGACACATGATTCATATTTATAAAATTAGTAGTTATTCAGACTTACAAAGAAAATGCATTAAATAATTTCAGTTGCAATTTAAAAATTATACAAAAGTAAAAAAAGCTGAAATAATCTCACCAGTTTCATTTCGTTTACCCCTTCAAAACGGCAAAACGAAACACAAAAACCAATTTTTATATTGTTACGCGGTCTCATACGACCGTTCGGTATCTAATAAGTTATCGCAAAATGACAAAAAGACAACAGCATCTAACAAAGAGGACAATGTCAAAATAATAACAAATTAATCATCTACATAAGCTAAGAAAGCTACTTAAGGAGAAATAACTCCCAATTCCCGAAATTTAAACGTAGTCTCATCAACTCAATCCAGGTACGATCGAGAGTATCGAGACCCAGTAATTATTGGTACAAGTAAAAACAACATTCTTGAAAAACTAAAATATGACGTCAAACTGACAAAACGTTCGTATTGGAGCTAAAAATACGATTAAAAAAACTCATTTTGATTTGTTGTATTTTCAGTTGCATTACAAACTATAGCTGCATCATTAAGTTTACGAAAATACTGATGTTTATCTTAATGCTACTGAATTTTACTTACTATTTCTAATTTATCCCGACTTCGTTATAAAAATATCAAGCTAGCTGACCCTTGGCGCCGATTCTTTTGGTTTGAAAACTAACCATCAATCTGTTTTGGGATAGCATTATCCCAATTGAAGTTTGCAAGTGGGAAGTGAGTTTGAATCTCAGCACGAAACGCTAGCTAGATTTATCGTAATCCATGTACCTATTTATACCACTTGTACCTATGCACAACCTAAGTATGCTAGGCTGTCAGGACAACATCGTAAGGAAACCAGAAAATTCAGACAAATCAATAGAGGTGTCCCGTGTCGCCATGGTCCAAAATGATCTGGTTCCTCTATCTAAGGACTTTATACGATCGATTGTTCTTTCAAAATATAACCACCTTGTAGGATTATAGTTAAAATCGAAAATGATTCAGAAGCCTTCTCCAGCTCAAAAATGCTAGTCATTGTTTCTGGCAGTTGATTGATGTAAATAGCTGGAGGTCGTGCTCTTTGGCACTCTTTGGGGTAGGCTTACGTCTAGCAGTGGACTGTAATAGGCTGAGATGATGATGATATCTCTCGAAAATGTTATTTAATCCAGGCTAGTAATGATAACCAGTCGACTAGTCTCTGAAAAAACGCAAACTTGTACCTTTTGTTTTAGCAACATGTTATACAGATTTCAATGTTTTCAAAATCAAACTAATGTTTATCTGGGATGTTATCAAACAATCCTACAATTCCATCAGTAACATTAAATTTGGTAATCGTTATCTTCAGTGTTCCATTAGCTTTTATTAAATTAAAATAGAGTTTCATCTGGAATCTAGGGCTACATGAAACGAATAATACCTAAGGTAACGTCACGATGGATTTCATTTTAACCTATAACAGTAAGAAAAACAAAAGCATTGAGAATCCAGCAGCGATTAGCATCAGCCCAGAAATCATGGATAAATAGATTTATCAAGACGCGATATTTTGACATATCCTTTCAGTGGCAATTATTATGAAGTAGGCCAAGAAAGAGGTAACGAGACGATTTGGCCAACAATTCCAGGATTGGAAAATTTGACTGTAGATAGGAATGGTTTGGGCAATTTAGAAAAATCATTGCGCTGTAGTGAGAAAATTAATAAATATCTATTACAAACGTGTGTACCACAACTCAAAAATCAGTGCCTATCTTCGAAAAGTCCGTAAGAGATTCAACTAATGTTATCCTATACAGACAACCCACAATTTATCAGTTCGTAAAATCTCTACGATTGATCATTTATTGTTATCAGTTAGAAAATAATTAAAAGCCCAGGCTATAATCATTAAAAACTCTGTAAGTTAAGCTAACTCTTAATCTGTAAGCCAAGAAATCGAGGTGATATTATTTCCGATACATAATAAATCAACACGATAAAAGTCTAACGTACAGTGGGGTTAATTGCCGACCAAAAATTAACAAATTTCCTCATCTGACTTTCAGCTTGAATTCGAATAAATGGAGCTTGATATTATGCTCCATTTCTTCACTCCAATTTCACCTGTAGTCGTAAAATCTCCCAATATTTTCACTGACGCCAACAGAAACGCCAGAATATGCAAGATCTACGGACATCTAAACCGCTATCTATATATCTGATTATCATCATCATAATTTCAGCAATAGGACGTCCACTGTTTAACATAGGCTTCCCCTAATGACTTCCAGATTGGCTAGTCGCAGGTAGCCAGCATTCAGTGGCTTCCTGCAAACTTTATCAGGTCATCTGCCACCCTTGAGGGTGGACGTCTTTTGCGGCGCTTGTGTGCATGGCCTCCATTAAGAAACCTTTCTGCACCATTAGCAAGATGGATATCAAAATTCACATACAGAAACAATACAATAGGTTAGCGAGCGTAAAAATAGGAAAGAAACTATGAAGGAAGAATTTGTATGTGCCTATCTTAACTAAAGACCCTACACATTTTTCACACAAGAACAATGACACCATTATACGTTTATTAATAAACTTTGTCTGAGACAACAGTGGAAAATTAACCATGTTAGTTTTGCAAAAGGTTGGTTCTTCGTTGCCCAGTATTTTTAGACTTTTTTTGCAAATGAAAAAAGCAAAAACTACCTGAAACTACGAAGCAGAGTTTGTACTATAAGCGACCAGAAAACGCATAAGTATTTCCAACAAAATAAAATAAACATTAATTAAGTTTTGCAACAAAAATTGTTTTGTACATATTGTTACGTAGTAATTTTAGAACCACTCATGGAAACTTATTTACCTGTTACCATACAAAAAATTCATTGTGGGAACCTAACCCGTGATCACTTGACTATGTAGTCCGTAGCCCAAACCACTACTAAAGATGTTCATCAACCACCTATGTAAACTTGGCTTCGGACTGGAAAAAAAAATTCAAAGTTTAGTGCCAAGTTCGCATAGGTTCATCAAACAGTGTGAAAGTACGTAGAAGTCCACAAAAGGAGGAAGAAAATTGATAATTGTAGCATTTTTCACTTGATGAAAAATACCAACGATTACAACCAAGTTGCTGACACATAATATGAGCAGTTGAGCACTTTTTGTAAACACCCCAATTACTGCTTCGGGACAATTAAAGGCTAATCAAAGAACAATTGTTACCGTGGTTCCTATTTCTTTTACCTGCTTAAATAGCCTAAAATGTCGAATTTAAAATCTTCATATTGGAACCTAATTGAAAATAGAAATTGTACATGTAGTATTATTAATAATAAAAAACTACATAACCTAAATAGAAAAAATATGCTCGTCAACCTGCCGCCACAAAACATCAAATTTTCTTAGCTGATTTGATCTCTATGTGTTAGAATTAAAGTTTAAAATCAGTTGGATGACTTTTAACTTTTTAGGTAGTATGACCTGCCGTTCTCTGTACAATTATAAAATAACACAAAGAGCACATCAAAATAAACAAAATTTAAATAATAGAAATTGTGAGTTATACACTTTTTCCGCAAGCCGCAAGTTTTGCGAATGAGACAGCTTGTAGGAAGCGTGTCGGTTTTTGTTTTTTAATTTAATCAATGTCGAATTAAAAATAAACATGATGCTCTATATAAAAAAATTAAGGGAATCATTTCAAAACATTCAGTCGAATTGAGAACCTGCTCTTTTTTTGAAGTCGGTTGAAAAAAAAGGAAATCGTTTCCTCTTTGCTTGTACAACTTGCACGGACGGCAATCAAACAGTTTTGAACTGTTTTTTTTAATTATAATTTAAGTTTTGTAATTTTTAATCGGTCTAAGTTTTAAAGCTTTTCAATGAACCGATCGGCGTAGTGGCTTGGTTTAGCCTTAAACGAACGGATCCCGGGTCTGATTTATTTAAAAAAACCGGCCAAGTTTGAGTAGGACTCGCGCACGAAGGTTTCCCTACTATTTATCTATAAAAATCCAGTCACGTGCGAGACGGACTCGCGCACGAAGGGTTCCGTACCATTATCTATAAAAAAAGGAAAAAAATCACGTTTGTTGTATGGGAGCCCCCTTTATTATTTTTTTTATTCTGTTTTTAGTAGGTTTGTAGTCCGGAGCGCGAACCACTACATCAGACGGTCGTTGAATAATAATCGAATAATATTTCGTTATTCCGTTAATTTTAAACCAAATGTAGTTTGCTTTAGGGTAGACTTGCGCACCACCGGATTAGTTTAGTACGAGTTTAACAGCTATAGAATGATTTTTAATACCGTGTTAGTAGATTTGGGATTAAATTCGTTAATCTTGACATGTGCACGCACATCACCAGCCTATATCAGTCCACTGCTGGACACAGGCCTCTCCAAAAGGAGGATTTTGCCATATTCGCCACGCTTGGCAGACAGGGTGGCGGTCGCAGTTTGGCCAGTGGTAGAGAGGAGACGCTGCTGCCCGTCTTCTTGTGGCGGTTCTCCTGTAGTCGCCTCTTACGAGACCCATAGGAAGAGAAGGGGTGGTGCAATTCTTTTAACGTGCCGGCACCACACGACACCCGACACTTAACATGTGCAAGTGGGCCTAAATTGACCAAATACATTATCAGTGTAACGAGATCAAAACTAGTAATCTGAAAACAAAAAAAAAACATTAAGTTATCGAGGGGCGAGCACGCCAGACATAAGCATCGCGCGCCATCGCCAGTACTGGGTTCAATACCCGATCGGGTCAATGTAGAAAACGAAATGTTCTATTTGTCTCAGGTATGCTAGGTGTTGTGTAACCGTCCGTGTTTTTTAGTATTATAACACAAGTGCTTTTATACTTACCTTAGAATCAGAGCAACATCTGATTTGACTAAAATTTAAAAAAAATGAGGCCATCATAGTTGATTTCATGTCTGTCAAAACAAAAAAAAACGAAAACTGCAAGTGCCGACCTCATTCAAGATTTTTTAGCGTGAGCCCAAGCCCCGACTCACACTTGGCCGGATTAATTGTTTTACTTTAGCCTCTGCTTGATTTATGCAAAAAATATCAACTTACTTCAATTTTTACGACCTCCGAAGCCGAGAGGCGAGCACGCCGGATTATATGGCGTCGCCATCTCTGAGGTTCCGGGTTCGATCCCCGGTCGGGTTAATGTAGAAAACGTACTTTTCTATATTGTCTCGGGTTGTGTTACCGTCGTTGTTTCTGATATCTATAACACAAGTGCTTTAGCTACTTACCTAGGATCAGAGCAATGTATGTGATGTTGTCCAATATTATTATTATTAGTACGACCAAATAATTTTGATCATTGACAAAAAAAAAACAAAATGCATTAATTGGGAATGTTTTTAATAAGCTATATTAAGCTTTACTATTGATCCCTATAGTGAACATCAAACATATTATGTACAGTCAACAGAACGTCGACTTACCCAAAAAGTAAAAAATTCTCCAATAGATTTTCAACTTTAAGCCTGACATGTATAGATCATTTTCAAATGAGAAAATTTGACATTTTGTGGTAGGTCGACGAGCTGTTGTCCGTACACAGACAATTTGCTTTTTTTTTCGAAACACATTAGTATAACGTAGGTATAATCTATGGCATCAGAGTACTTAGCACGAAAGTGTATCTTTCGTTCTTAAACCTAACAAATTGAAATGGCCAGTCTCATGTGTTAATCCTTTGATATAATATGACCAACTCAATTTAGCCGTGTAAAAAACCCGACCGTTTTCAATTGTTCATAAATTGACAAACCTTGGAAGGGGAATGGATGTTTCGATTTGATCGGATAATACGACCGACCGAACGATGCGCTTTTGTATTAGGCCGATCTTTTCCACAATAAAGATACACAATGACATAATATCTTTAACTTTAGATAAAATAAATAAATATTGGACAGCATCACAATATTGTATATTCTCTGATCTTAAGTAGCTAAAGCACTTGTGCTATAGAAATCAACGACATTACCACAACAACTACTTATACCGGCTTCGTCCCAACTCTACCCGGTCCCATCTCTACCCGATTAAAAAATACCTAACAAAAAATCCCAACTCCCGATACGACCCGATATGATAAAAAGTACAGTCAAAATGAAAAACATTTAAACGATATAAAAAATCGCTTTAATAATCAACATTTTTTTATCACAAATTCAATAATCAACATTTAAAATAATATAATGAAAATAATCTTTTTTCTCAAAACACTAAAATAACAAAGAGAAATTGTAAAAATTTACTTTACATGCAAAATCACAGATTATGTTAGGAACATAGTTTATTATAAGAAGTAATGGGTCGCCAGCGCTTGCATCCTTACAACAATAATTCTTTTGTTTGTACAGCGTCGTAACTTCGTCATCCCAATCATAATATCGTTATAAAATCATTTTTTCCGTTACATTTTTTTTCTCATTTTTTCGTTTCGACTGTATTCCTTCTTTTTTCTATATGCAAGAATGGAATCGGGTAGAGTTGGGATATTTTGTTGGGTATTTTATAATCGGGTAGAGATGGGATCGGCTAGAGATGGGATCGGGTAGAGTTGGGACGAAGCCCTTATACCCGAGACAATAAAGAAAAGTTCGTTTTCTACACATCGACCAGGCCGGAAATCGAACCCGGGACTTTAAAGATGGCGACGCACACTGGCTCAATATTTAAAAAAAGTGGACATAGGGGTCAATGTTCATATTAAGGCTTGTAATTTTTTTCACATATTCCTCTTTTGATTCTAAATCACTTTTACAAATTCCAATTTTTCTCAAAAATTTGTCAGTTCCGAGAAAAAAATTGTAGAATATTTTTTTGTATGGAGAAAAAGTTAATAACGTTTGTAGCATCAAAACGCGTGCGTGAATCAAAATGCCACCTAGTAGGCATCGAAGCCTATATTATTCTTTAAAATAAATTTATGTAACTTTTTTCTGTAACCTTGCAACTTTCGGAGCTAAAGGCCCTGAAACATCGGTAAAGTAAAAAAAAATATTTAGACTTTTTTGCGGATAATACTCAAACAACTTTTAAATATCGTTAGGATCAGATTACCTTAGTTCATTTAGTGCATTGTGGCCCCTGATAACCATTGAAAACAGTGTTTAATATACTAATAATAAAACAATTTAAAACTATAAAATATGGTCGGAAATTGGCTTGTAGATTTGTTCGTAGCCGGTGCGCGCGCGCTTTGTAAGAGTTTGATACCTGGAATTGACATCTGTTTAGATGAACAGGTCACCTATTCTTCAAAGGGGTCATTTATGATTTGCAGCTGCTTAAAATGTATTTTATCTCAAACAGACTTTCATTATAAATTACGTACGACCAAAAAAGAACCAAATGATTCATTATTTTATTACTTAGATTAGCAATAAGAAAGTGCTAAGTACGAGTAAGTAAGTGACGAGTCGCAGATTTTTTTATTTATCATTATGAAAAGGTTAAGGGATCTGTGCTAGCGTCAATTTCCAAGTTTATGTAGAATTCATCTTCGTCCTCAGCAGTTTCCTGTTCGTCGTTTTCTATTTCCTGTAGTAGCTTGATGACTTCGGGAAATAAAATCATTTTAGTTTTTTTATATTTTGGCTTAAGATGTGAAATAAATGGATCAGAACTCACTAAAAAGTAATGAATGATGTCTTCATTTGTATTTTTTCGACATATTTTTCGAGAATGCCTTTCTCTAATGTGTCTAAAATCTTTGTTTCGAGCTTCAGACGCTTCTTCTGACAACATGCCAACGGGAATAAAAGAAAATGTTCACATATATCTGCACCATGAAATAATAATTTATGAATGCTTGATGGCATATAATACCACGGGTATAAAGAAATGTACAGTTGAGCAGTGTCTTTACAGTATTGTCTGAACTTATGTATATTAATATTTTTGCCTGAAGAAATAGCTTGCAAATTAACTGCAAATCTTTTTATAAGATTTTCGTCAACTTTGGTTATTTGGGCAGACTTTTTGTATTCCCGGAAAAATCTTCTCGCAGTATTGCCATCATTAGTCGTACCGAACCCTTGTTTTACTATGTCTATCAAAAGACCCATTTGTTCAAACATTTCTTTTTGAGTAAGTGCTTTCTTTTTTTGTTTAAGCAACTTGTACTCTCCTCGAGCAGCCCACTGCTTAAAATCCAGATTATAGGATATATGCAGAATGCATTCTAAGCATCTTATCCACATATGGAGTGAAGATAAGCCGAACTTATACATATCTACCGTGGCTGGCTTATTTAAAAGTATTTCCCAATTATTCATTTCTTTTGGGGTTGCCAGGCAAATGTTACAAGCAGCATTGGATCGTGTTTTTGACATTACTGTTGCGACTTTTCCATCAATCATCGTCATGTGAAGCTCATGAGCAACTTCTAATTCGCCTATTTTTGTTGGTATCAGGTTTGAAATTTCTTCATTAATTGCATCTGTTTGTGATTTTATTATTTCTTCAGTCTCTTTTATGAATTCAAACATAATAGGTCAACAATAGGAAGTCGATGATGGGCGAGGATTTTCCCATACAATAGTATCACCACACATAAGCCGTAATGGGACTAAACTTGTCATAAATACTGACGATTCTGAAAAATTTTCCCCAGGACAGTGTTTTTGTTTAAAATTGCTATGCGACGAAGATCCATCGCAACCCCACTTGCATATAAGTTTTAAAATTGACAAGTTAAAATCAACCCCAGTGACTATGAGAATTTTCTCAGTGGTTAAATCTAAAAGCGCTTGAAGTTTCACCTTGGCACCAGTTTCTGTAATGATTATATCATCAGGATTAGGAGGATAACATGTCTTCTTGGCTTTTATAATATTGTGATAAGAAGGTAATTTAGAAATACCTTTGTCGGTAAAGACATTTTTTACTATTTGTACTGCCATTTTGATAAATTTAATGCATTAAAAAGTGCTAATGTTTCAATTTCTGATAAACATTTTTCTGGTTGAGTATTAAACAAAAAATCATAGGTTTTCTTAGTTTTGTTCACATCTGTCGACAGACAATGAATAATTTTTGCAAGCTGTTTATTGCCTTTCTCTTTTAATTTCGTAACTAACGCAAATGTTATCTCTTCTTCATCATAATCAAGCAACGAACCAGAACGCCTTATTTTTTGTTTGTTTGTCACATCACCAAAAGCCTTTCTTGACTTTGGTGTATTTGTACTAACATCACAATGAGATGGACCAACTTCCATCATTTGAGAAGACAAATTTGAATCATTTTCTGTGTTTTCTATGATTTCTCGGCAAAATATTGGCTTCAACTCGATTGATGAACAAGTAGGCCAACGAATATTGGAGTTCAACCAAGACATATTTTGTTCGGAAAATTTTTTGGCTATTCTATGTGCTTTAATTCATCTTTTTTGAAAATTTGATACGAAGCGTTTAGTGAATTTTTTTATATTTTTTACGTCTTCATCACAAACTTCCGAAGGCAAATGACTCGACAGCAAATTAAATAAGAAATCACATTTTTTTATATCTGTACATTCTTGCAATGCCACATAAAAATCCAAATGGGTTACAAACTGAGCCATTTTCAACCCAACCTATCACAACGAGTAAACAAACGATACCAACAGAATGGTAAGTAAAACAACTCGAAAATAAACAAACAACAAAGTTGAGAAAAATAAACAGTAACGAACAAGCAACAAAAACAACAAAATTCAAATAACAATACGGAATAACAAAAACGAAAAATTTAACAAAAACGAAAACTCGGAAGCTAGCGTAGTCACAGATAAGTTAGCACGTCAACTCACGAAAACACTTTGTCTGAGACTGACTTGCGATCGTAATTGTTGTCATCATATCACTTACATAGTGTTCAAATACAGTTTGAAAACAAACACATTAATAAAGCACACAATAAAATTTTATTAACTGCAAGTCATAAATGACCCCTTTGAAGAATTGGCGGTCGGTTTATTTTAAAAGATAACAATTCCAGGTATTGAACCCTAACAAAGCGCGCGCGCACCGTCTACGAACAAAGCTACAAGCCAATTTCCGACCATATATTATATTTTTAAATTGTTTTATTATTAGTATATTAAACACTGTTTTCAATGGTTATTAGGAGCTACAATGTACTAAATGAACTAAGGTAATCTAATCCTAACGATATTTAAAGGTTGTTTGAGTATTATCTGCAAAAAAGTCTGAATAAATATTTTTTTTAATTACCGATGTTTCAGGTCCTGTAGCTCCGAAAGTTGCAAGGTTATAGAAAAAAGTTACATAAAATTATTTTAAAGAATAATATTGCCTTCGATGCCTACTAGGTGGCATTTTGATTCACGCACGCATTTTGATGCTTCAAACGTTAATAACTTTTTCTCCATACAAAAATATATTCATCAATTTTTTTCTCGGAACGGACAAGTTTTTGAGAAAAATTGGAATCAGTAAAAGTGATTTAGAATCAAAAGAGGAATATGTGAAAAAAATTACAAGCCTTAATATGAACATTGACCCCTATGTCCACTTTTTTTAAATATTGAGCCAGTGTGCGACGCCAAGACCGGCATTCTCTCTCATCTACAGAGGTCGTCATATTCATACATATGAAATGTAGTAAAACTCTTTAAAATATTCTTAGATTTTATTACAAGCTTTTATTTAGTTTCACATGTCCCGATGTTTTTAGGGTTCCGTACCCAAAGGGTAAAAAGGGACCCTATTACTAAGGCTCCGCTGTCCGTCTGTCTGTCTGTCCGTCTGTCACCAGGCTGTATCTCATAAACCGTGATAGTTAGACAGTTGAAATTTTAACAGATGATTTATTTATGTTGCCGATATAACAACAAATACTAACAAACCGAATAAAATGAATATTTAAGGGGGTTCCCATACAAAAAACGTGTTTCTTTTGGCCGTTTTTATAGATAATGGTACGGAACCCTGCATGCGCGAGTCTGACTCGCATTGATTGTTACCGACCGGTATCAAAACATGCATAAGAAGAAGCCAATCTTTGTTTTAAATCGTTTAACTTCTTAATTAACCGTAATGAAGGTGTTTGGACTTTGCGCCAAATGATATCTTCAATTGAGATAATTCTGCGCTTGTAAATAATATACGAGCAGGGACGTGCGGTGCATATAGGCAATCAGGCAGTGCCTACCTATTAAATGAAATGAGGTAGGCAGTAGGTATTTACAAATGTGTGTTATTGGTGAAAACCATTGATTTTTATTAACAAAACACATTTGTAAGTAGGTATCTACTGCCTACCTCGAAATAAAACCAGTGCCCGCCACTGTATACGAGACACAATATTCTGCAGATAGTCATAAATTTCACGCACCGTTGTTTTGATGAATCTTATGTTACAAGAAAAACAAACAAATAATTAATTACCTACTCTGATATAGTATAAGTTTAGTTTTTAATAAAGCTCTATACAAAGACTTTACCAAAACGTATTTAACCACTTCAGAATATTTTTTAAACTTTGTATATATTTTTTCTTTTTTAGGGTTCCGTACCCAAAGGATAAAACGGGACCCTATTACTAAGGCTCCGCTGTCCGTCTGTCTGTCTGTCCTTTGGTCACCAGGCTGTATTTCATGAACCGTGATAGTTAGACAGTTGAAATATTCACAGATGATGTATTTCTGTTGCCACTATAACAACAAATACTGAAAAACAGAATACAATAAATATTAAAGGGGGCTCCCATACAACAAACGTGAGTTTTTTTTTGCTCGTTTTTAAAGATAATGATACGGAACCCTTCGTGCGCGTGTCTGACTCGCATCTTGGCCGGTTTATTTTTCTTCTGTGATCTGTGATCTTTAACTTTGCTAAGCAGCCCATCTTTCATTCTTTGTTTCTATTAAAGGTTGTATGACCTATAAACCAAATTCGTACCTAATTTAACAAGCATTGCCCAATCTTTGTACCCGGCTTGAATGTAATATATGAACATGTATTTCGTACGAAACCTTGCGCCATACGTTAGATTGCATCTATACTAAATTTAGAAAGCTATGCTTGCAACGCAGTCTTGGAATAATTCAATGTAAGTTGCGTATCAAATTATTTGTCATATAAAAATTTCATTATAAAATCGGTAAAGAATTTTGACGATATGCAGAGAAAGTAATGCTTTTTACAAATCGACAATGGAAGGCTATCGAACGCTAAAATATGACTAAAATGAGTTATTAATTAAACAACGTTAAATTGGATTGGTTTTTTTTCTGTTTTCCAACTGAGCTGCTGCGTATTAGGACATGCAGGGCTAGCATGCGCAACACGATAAAATTTAGTCGTGGCATTTTATCGACTTTTGACGTAAATATGTCGTTTTGTCTTCGACGATAACAAAGAAAAAACCAAAATATCATGGAAATGCCGTGTTATAACGTAAAAATAAGTGGTAACGAAGAAGAGGAGACCCTGTAAATATTAAGAAAAAGAATACGACACGTCTGTGATCCGTTAGGATTTAAAGGAAAACGACAAAATTATCTTCGAAGACAAAATTTGTCTTGTCTATCAATAAACTAACCGATGCGCGCATGCTAGCCCTGATGATAATGTTAAGAATTTCTTCAAGTGTTTTATTGCTGATAGTAATAAGCTAGCGTTGCTTTATCAATAAATATCTTCTATTTTATACCCACAACATCCGAAGAAAATGTAATTATTTAACTATCAATTTAGATTAAACAGCTGATCAAGATCACTTTTTAGAAGATACCAAATCTTTGTTGAGAGTTAGGTAATAAAGGCAAAAAACATTTAAAACTGCAGGCACTGCTTTATGTGCGATCTTATTGATTGAAGCAGGTCTTTGACTTTGGCAACCTTTATTCAGGTACAGCCTGTCAATTATCTGAACCACGCGATCACTTCGACATCACTTTACTAATCGATGATTAATAGTGAGAAACCACTGTGTAATAAAATACAAGCTATGTTAGTTTGTACTGCTGCTTATGTGATACGCACTGTCACTTTAACACTGCAGTCACTCATCGACAATAGTTATTTGAACCCACTTCTTAACGAAAATTAAGCCTATGTTTGTTTGTATCGCTTAGGTGATATTTAGAGCGAGATTATTATACCTAGCGAACAGGGGGTTGCTTCTTTAAAAAAAACGCAAACGTTTTTTGGAGAATCGACCCCCTGTTTTAATAAAATTAATAGGGAGACTTGAAGAGTCCGATAGTTTAAGGAAGTAATTTCAGATTATTAGTACAGTACCAGTATTACCAGGCGCTTCATAACCTTAAATAAAACAATGCTCTAATCATTTAAATCCTGATGAGACCTAGCTCTGGATAGACCATTAAATCTAGCCCCCATACATAAAACAGGAAAGAACTATGACGCCTTTTGATCTTTCAACCATACCGCCATAGTTTCTCCAGTTTATTGTGTTGTGCTGAAGCTGAAACGGATCTAGGGACATGGTCGAGGAGGGTACATATAGAAGGGGGGCAGCCATGAATGGATTTCCTTCAGACATGGTTGCAAACCTGAACCAGTAGACTTTTGTTATGAATGACACAGCCCAAATTTTCTCGTTTAAGGAAGTTTATTCATGGACAGATTGTCACGTTATTGACCTGCTTTTAATTGGCCCTACATCCAAGCTGGTGGAAAACTTCTGATGCAAGCTCATTCTATCACGAATTGTAATACGAAAAGCCTTCCATGTAATAGAGGCCTAAGAGAACATGCGCATTAACCAGTCTTCTTCCACAGATGTCGGTGGGACTCCAAAGGCGCGTGCCGGCGCTCGACGAGGCCGCGGGCGGCGTCCCAGCCGCCTGGAAGAGTGGGAACAGCGAGCCCCCTTTCCCCTCCTTCGCACCGCCGGCGGGGAGCCCCGCGGGGCCCGCGTTCGCCGCGTCCCCCGCCCCCTCGACGCCTGGGCCTGGCCCTGGCTTCGCGGGCCCTTACGCGGCGCCAGGCCCCTTCGGCAGCCCGTCGGCCAGGCCCGGCTCGGGCGGCGGGTTCCCCCCGGGCCCGCCGCCCCAGCAAGGCCACTTCCCCGGGCCTGGGTTCGCGCCCCCAGGCTCGCCCTTCCATCCGCACCCGCCACACCCGCCCATGCCTCACCCACACATGATGGCGCCGTTGCCGCCGCCTGTAGACAGGTAACTGATCTTTATATTATTTTTTATCTTTAGATCGATTGCACATCTGGTCACTAAGATAATGGCCATTTGACCACAGTCGCCAGCCATTGTTCTGTGAAGTTCCAAATGGAACAAAACTATTAAGCGCATGATAGTAAGACGCCATTGGAACAAGCGAGGAGTTAACCAAATTATCAAGGAGCATCTAAAACAGATGTGACCAACATGCGGCCCGCAGGCTTTTGCAAGGAGCCCCTGAGCTAATTTAGAATTTTTGAAAAACGTTTATTTTTGGGCCATTGTAGACGAATTGTAGACTTTTAAAGATGTGCGGCACGTTAATGTTTTGCGTTATAAATCAGAATGGCACGCAATCTTGAAAAGGTTGGTTGAATGATCTAGAATATTCCTGCCGAGATCAAAATAATCAGACTGATCATACGACTACGTCTTTAGGAGAAGAGCGGGCATATAGGTGTTACATGCGCAGGCGCACTATGCGCCAAAGCGTCATCTTCAGCGCGCAATAGGCAATTTTACTTGTACTACCAACTTTTACTTATAGCAATATGTACTTAATTAATCAATGTAGTTTGTACCTACCTTACGAAACCTAAATTAACTGGCATTCATTGAAAATAAACAATAACTACTAAAATAGTTTAATTTTCAAATGAACTGAGCTGCTTAACTCGGTAATCCTATCATTTACTCCAACAATGATAAACTATTAAGTTAACTAAAAAATATTATAAGACATTAATTTCCGGTTACTTTAAAAGTCTGTTAATCGTTCATTCGTTCAAGACCCTACTATCTGCCAAAGGAACGAAGAATTTGCTCAGTCTGCACTGCTTAAAAATGCCAATGAATGAAATCTTCGTCCTCACGTTGTCCTAAAAAACTTAAGTTTTGCTCAGAAACTTTTTGTAGGCATTAAATTATTATCATGAAACCCGATGATATTTCATTATGTATTGTATGGTTGACTAAGTAATATTAAGGAACAGTTAATTGGCATAGGTTTCAGAATAATAACTGTAGCTATAAACATGATATGACAATGCATCGGCCATCCTGACATCAGAATGGCATTTTTATTAACATTCAAACGGTTTAGGTACAGTTTATTTCTGGGTAAGTACCGTTTAGTACAATTTAGGTACTATTGTTCAACATATATTTCATCAAGATATAGAAACTACATGTGCCATCCTGACGTTCACAGGAAATCGTTTTCAGCATTTGACTGCCACAAACTAGTCACAATAGAAAATCTATGGCTTTATTACAAAAAACCGGCCAAGTGCGAGTCGGACACGCGCACGAAGGGTTCCTTACCATTTTCTATAAAAACGGCAAAAAATCACGTTTGTTGTATGGGAGCCCCCTTAAATATTTGTTGTATTCTGTTTTTTAGTATTTGTTGTTATAGCGACAACAGAAATACATCATCTGTGAAAATTTCAACTCTCCAACTATAACGGTTTATGAGATACAGCCTGGTGGCAGACGGACAGACAGACAGACAGACGGACAGCGGAGCCTTAATAATAGGGTCCCGTTTTACTCTTTGGGTACGGAACCCTTAAAAGATAGTATAGGTTTAAACTCTGTCTAAAGATTAGCCAACCAATTCAAAATGTAAGTTATTTTTACCGAGACATGTCTGATGTGTCAACATTTTAAATTGGCTGGTTATTTTTAGACATCGTTTAAATCTAGTCCATCTTTTTTTTTGTAATAAGGCCACTATTGTTGACCCCCAGTCAACGTTGACCGCGTTGGCGCTGAATGTGTTATTGGCCCAAATCAGGGATCGAACCCACTACTTCTAAGGAAAATCACCGCGCCACAACGCTAGCCAGATCGCCAATTCGTCAAGAAAATACGTTTGTATGAATTTATGAAACCCTTAATAAGTGAACCACTGTCCCACTGATTCAATACCTTTTTAGGGTTTCGTATAAAAAAAAACTGAGTCTTTATAGGATTACTTGTGTCTGTCTGTCCGTCCGTCTGTCGCAGCCGAATTTCTCTGAATCTACTGGGCAAAATTAGGTGAAATTATGTTGGATGGATGGTTGTTATTATTGTAAAATGAAATAGTTTTGATTTTATACATGAAAGACGACGTAAATTGACCATTCCCCCCCTGATCTCGGATACTACTGAGCCTAAAATTAAATAAAATACAAAATAATAGTTCATTGCTTGTAGATTACAGGAAAACCTATAACAATTTTATCAATTGAAAATAAAGTGGCAAGACACACATTTGATGGCATTGTTCGGAAACCCTCTCCACCTCGCACTTGACCGGTTTTTTTAACTACTTATTAGTACTCCTGGCTAAATTGTCCTTGCATTTTTTTTTTTTGTAGGTAGGTACATTGATCATACTTTTTTACATTGACTAAAGTCAGGAATTCAACCTTCTTTTTCCTGCTAGATATTGATTAAAGTAACCAAGTTTGATTTTAGCTACATAATTATTGCGATCGATTGTAGAATTGTTTATCGACACCATGTACTTATACTGAGCGGATACCATTTTGGTACTTGGCTCTACACACAGTTGCGCAACTTATTTTATAAGTTTTTTTGATAAGATTTTTATATATGTGTATGTCTTGTACCAAATAAATGATTTTCTATTTCTATTTCTATTTCTATGTACATGTAATCATTTGTCAATCAGTCGTATTTACAACTTAGTAGTACGTTTACTACTTAATGGAACTAACACCACACAACTGACACAACACACTACTTAAACCTCGACTTTTGGTAGGTACCTAATTATTAATAATGATAGACAATTATTAATAATTTTCAATTAATCACACACCATTTAACATTAATGTGTCGTGTGGTGCCGGCACTTTAAAAGAATAGCACCACCCCTTCTCTTCCTACGGGTGTCGTAAGAGGCGACTACAGGAGAACCGCCACAAGAAGACGGGCAGCAGCGTCTCCTCTCCACCATTGGCCAACCTGCGATCGCCAATCCGCCTGCCAAGCGTGGCGATTATGGCAAAATCCTCCTTTTGGAGAGGCCTGTGTCCAGCAGTGGACTGATATAGGCTGGTGATGTGATGTGATGAATCACACACCGTAAATAATATATTAGAGTTATTTAAAATAACAAAAAATAAATAGAATTGCTATGGCAGGTCAAATAAGAGCGAAGCTTTAACAGGTGTAATATAAAGCTTTTGAACTTACTTCGTCTTAAATCTCCTTGCGTTATTAATAAGCATAATTTTCGTGATGACGCAAAATGACACATACACCCTTTTATAAATTTTAATATTCAGTAAAATATACCATGCCTTGGTGCCTAAATTATAAAAAAAAAAAACAAGCCAGTGTCAAAAATTCCAAAATAACCACAAGACAATGTAGATTTAAAATTGGAACGTGAATATGTTGAGGAAAAAAAATGGCCGACTGTAAAAATCGGAATATTATCCTCTTGGAGTAAAATAAAATGCGCTGGCCCGCGAGCAAGCTCGTTGCGCGCGGCTGTGTGCGTGCGCTATAAAACTGTGCCTGTGGGTGTGCACAAATAAATGTAGGTGAGCGGTACGTATATATTTTGTGTACCGATAGCATGGGAGTATGATTGTTAATTAATTAGAATTAGACATTTTTGCTGAAAATTATTAAGAAAGTATTTTTTTTTGTTTTTATTGATAATTTTGTTAGTGTGAGTGAATAGGCTATGCTTATTGATGAGCTTGTTAAATAATGCGATAGAAGAAGGAAGGAAATTGAAAAAAATTGTTAGGTAATAGACAAATATATACTTTTATTTCGCCTTGGCAAACGTAGCGTAGGACGCCCCCCAGCCTTATAGACCGACGACCTTTTAAGTTAAACTCAAATACAGATTTCAATTGGAGGAAAAACTTTTCAAAAGATTAGTCGTAAAGGAAATTGCCCATGGCCAGTACTCTGACTAAAGTTATTGTGTCAAGAGTAATTTTCAAAGCAAAAAACGAATACAATTATTGTGCACTAATTAGGTATTACATATTTATTTTATTATTAACCTATCAAGCCTCAATTACCCACCGGTGGCCGCGTAACAATAAAAAAAATATTGTGTCTTTTGACCTTGGCCTGACAGTTATTTTTTATAATGAATGAGTAATGAATCTTATATTTTTAATAATTAGATCTTACTATTTTAATAATGTTTATTTAATATTATATAATTCCTAAAAATTCTAAAAGCTTACTGTTACTTATTTTTAAAAGAGAAAACCAATTAATTCGAAGCCCTTGTAAAAATGAAAGCATTACAGTAAAAAAGTCAGTACACGACTGCACGTCGTACCAGCCAGCAACGTCTGTACAAAATTAAAAACAATAAATATTTCTAACGCGACCTGCCTTGACACTGCTATCTGTACTCGCCCACCCCGAGTACTACCTCTCTATATCTATACACGCCTATGTATTCGACGGTACCGCTTCGCCCAAGTTAAGCTGACCCGTGGCGCCCCCCGCGTTTCGTACAACCTTTGGCAATCGAAGGAACCAAAGGTGACGTTACAGGGCTCTAGTTAGTGCGGTCGCTGTATACGTACATAAGTAAAGACTATGTGGAGTGAGACGCCACTCCGTTGCTCGAGTGTCGTCTGCTGCGCGCTCCCCGATCAAAATCGTTCGAAATTCGAAATGAAATTTTGACATTTCTCGTTCTTTAGCTGGTAATATATTTAATTGCATGATTCTGCTGAAAACAACTGCCAGTATGAACAATAATTTTAACTACTTAATTTAACATTATTTTTTTAGTCAGAGCTGAGCTGTTTCATGATTAATAGCGTTGAGCGTAGAGCTATTAAAAAAATGTGTTTAAAAAAACGATAGGTAATGCCCATAAAATAGACTAAAAATCAAGATTAATAACTACTAATACTTACTTACAAAACCTGTATGCTCGGAAAAAAAAGATAACACTTGAATAACAACGGACCCGCGCAAACATTTGTGCGCGACCCGAGCTTAGTGCGTAATTATTATTATTAATTAGTAACTGCACAAAATTTTGTTTAGTCATCGGCAATGACAATCCCTTGTCAGGTTAACCAAAATTATCGCAATATCTTTTCGTATTAATTTCATAGTTTTTCTTAGGCAATAATCCCTTAAAAAAATTATTTTTACACAGTTATTTTAACTGTAATAAAGTTACATTTTAACCTAAATTAAAATATAAATACAAAATAATTTATTTTATAAAGTATCAAACAATTATTTTCACGTATAAATTATATTATATATTTTGTTATTGGCGTTTAGTTAGAGTGACATGATAATAATAATAATTGGAAAATAAAATGGGAAAAATTATGTTTCTGTTTTTTTACATTAACAACAAAAAGAGTTAATGCATAGTTAAAAGCAAACCAAAATAAAATTAAAAACTCTTTTTGAAGGTAATACATCCACCTGCGTTTTTTTAACCAATTCGGGCATAACTGCTTAATGACGTCATACTAAGGTATGTCAGACCTCTTTGCCTAATCAACGGATGAGAAAAAAAGGTGATAAATGTGTTTCACACTCATGATCTACTACGTTTTTCTACTACATACAGTCATAAGGTTGTAGTTTGACAAGTGTAAAATTGCACTACTATAAATATGTTTTCTTTAAATTTAATAATATTAGTAAATAAGTTAACTAATAAAAAATATGATATTACAAAAATCTAGGGAAATTGTACTTAAACCAAACTTAACTTGCAGTTTTACAATTAACTCTATTTTGGAATAATAAAATAAAAAAATCCTCTGATGACATCGAAATCCGAGTGCTAAATTCAGGCCTATCTTTAGAAAAAAAAGTAATTGAGATTTTATTAATTTATAAATTAAGGTATTTAGTTAAAAACATTACAAGGCCGATGTTTTTACATAATTAAAAAGGAAAACTTTTATGTTCCTCAGTAGCCTGTGGACATTTTATTAATTGTGAATCAATTTTTAAAAAAAATCTGACTGCTCTTTTTATACTAACACAACCATTTTAAAACCACCCCATTCATTAATACCTACTATTACCTGTTTTTTTTTCTTTTAAAGCAAGATTAAACTTCAGTTGACAGTCAAACGTCAATCTAATAACGTCAAATTTCCATATTTCGTCATCGCAACGCTATGGGATCCATCGATAAATGTTTTTTTCTAATTACTAACAGATTTTTATAGCAAAATATAATACGTATTTTACTCCACTGACACTTTTTAAATTTATTTTGTTTTAAATCAAGATCTACATCCAGTCTTCAGTCAAACGTGCCAGAATTTTTATATTTCGTCATCGTAACCGCTATGGGCTCTGTAACCTATATTTAGGTAGCCCGTGCGAGGGGTGAGCACGTGGCGGGGTGCCACCCCGTGCTCTAGCTCTCGTGGTGCGGCGGGGAGTTTTAGTATTTAAAAGTAATAATTTATGTAAACATCTTGTACAATCAGCATTATTATCAGTATCAGCTGTGGAACTCTAAAAAAACATTAAATAATTCGCTTGACTAGCCTTGAGCGCGAAGATTTAATAGATTCAGGGTGGGGTGAATTATGGAAACGAGCTCTTCTTAGCGTTTGCTTTTCTGGGTGTGCAAGGAGCTTTCACATAAGAAGATAATCATCTGCAACATCATAAAGACGATGTTAATTGAACATGCTAACTGGCAGCTGGTTTGCATAATATTATACTAGAGTACTAAACTGTCAATCTTTAAGTAAAATGTATCTGTTAAAAAAGTGCTACTTGGTGTAAAAACACTTATGTAACTAGTAGGCCTTTAGACCATTTCTTTTGGCTGAAGCTAATGATTAATTTTTACTCAATAAAAATAAACGAGTAAGCAATTAAACTAACAAATTGTCGTTTTAAGGAAAATGAGCGCGTAGCTACAATGTTCGCGATGATAAGAATTAATTACGTATTATGCGAAATAAGTGTTAATTAGCTCTGTTGACTACTGGTTGGGGTGACTTTTTTATTTATTTTTTTAAAGTTTTTTTTACTTAATACACCAAACACAGATATTTAGAGGCTCTTTATTGCACACGTTAAAACTGTTGAAAGTTGATGAATTTAAAAATGATTTTTTCAAATGTCAAACAATTTATCTCTCTCCCAGACACCTTCAGATAGAGGACAACCATGAAGAAAGGTGGTGTCCGTATTATTCTAAATTCAAATTAATTTATTTACACCAAACATGGAACATATCTTATAAAAATAAAGTCCGACATGCTTCGTCATTGAATGGCATGTAAAATATATATAAATGTCACAAATAAAAAGATACATATCGTATTAAAATGTCAAAATAGGTAAAAGTACATGTAATAATGACAAAACAATTAAATTAATTAATTCTCTAACGCTATAAAAAAAAACTAACAGCCATGCAATCCTGTTTGAAATACACGAGTTCTTAGATTTTTTATACATTCTGGTATCTTATTATATAGGCTTTACACACAATTTAAACAGTTTTTTTACAAACCTGATACGTTTTTTTGAGGTTAATAATGAATGAGCAACGTAGCCCTCAGTGGTCGATTTCTCACTCACTTGGCTCACGAGCCCCAATTCTAGCCAAACCTCTGTTTTCATTAGAATCTATGGATTTCTTACCAGTTGCTCAACGAAGAGGGAAAACACTGACAATTTACGTAATACTGGATCGTCATACATCATGATTCAAAATTATTCTGGAATGCGTCTGCCTTAGGGTAAGGAGGTTTGATGACAATCGTTCCAAAATCAGGGTTACATTGCAAGGTGCTGGCAGCCAAACTTTAGTATAAACAATCAATCAAAAAATGTTAACATTTTTTTTTTTATTTATTTAAACTTTATTGCACAGATGAGTACATTTTCAATTAGCTGCTGTTATAAAATTAATCATGTGGATATGTTACGATTGTTCAACTAAATTGCACCATATGTGCACCGTATAAGGTTCCTGTTGGCCCACCTCGCGTTAGTTTTCTTTATTTTTCTCGAAAATTTAGTTTTTTTTTTAAATCCCAATATTAAAATTATTCAAAAAAGTGATTGTTTCAAAATGTTCTCTAGAGCTTATTTTTTTAACTATGCATCCCTTTGCAGGGTATTGCTGTTATAAAAAAAATCGCCATATTTCCAACATCTAGGTGGTTAAATATTTGTTTTCAAATCCCAAGTATCAAGATATATCAGACCACCTACGCGACCTCTATCCTCGCCTCGCACGGTCAGCAAAACCAGCGCATCCAGAGAAAAAGTAAAATTTTATGACCCTCCCCCTACGTGGGGGACGGGGTTGTTTCACCGATATCACTGCTAAATGATTTTTAAAGAATTTTATCGATCGTTGCTGGAATTTTATAGACAATTTGAGTGTTTTTTTCTGACAGCTTAACGTTACCGATTTCCGTTACCTATATAACCCCCGAAAAATAGATAACAATTGAACAGCAATGGGCGTGCGGTAACCGTTTACCGTTTGAGAGTTTAAAAATATGTGTTTGACATAGATTTGAACACTTTGGCGAACAGGTTTCCAGTAGATAAATTAATATCAAACATTCCCCGATTTGCGTACA
The DNA here is from genome assembly GCA_950371115.1 of Anania fuscalis. Lineage (NCBI taxonomy): Eukaryota > Metazoa > Arthropoda > Insecta > Lepidoptera > Crambidae > Anania > Anania fuscalis. Next base: position 3,734,434 of record OX493352.1, read on the forward strand.
ATACCAAAAAATATTGTAATCGGACCAATGGCTTAGAAACGCATAGACGACAAATTAACAAACATAAATTTTGTATAAATAGAAAATTATAAGCAAAATCAAATCGATCAACAACAACAAGTTATTAATTATTTGCCCCTTGAGGGATTTAAACCATCTAGCCTAGCCTTGTAGTTCGGAGCTCAAACCACTACTCCAGGGACGGTTGTCGAACAATAGAAAAAATCATTTAATTCTGCAAATTGGCCATTACAGGCACTTTTACCCGTTCTACCTAATTGACGTTGAAAACAGTTTCTCATTAAGGCAATTAGTTATTGATTGATACACAATAAGTCGCGAAACACGTCTCTCATCTCAGCATCATGTTTTTTTTCACAATCACACCATTTTTAGGGTTCCGTACCCAACGGGTAAAACAGGACCCTATTACTAGTCTGTCTGTCTGTCTGTCCGTCTGTCCGTCCGTCTGCCTGTCTGTCTGTCTGTCTGTCCGTCTGTCACCAGGCTGTATCCCATGAACAGAATATCAGTGTCGTGGCAGCCTTAAGTTGTCACGACTAAAACTGAGCGGGGGTCCTTTTTGGCACGTTATTTCATTATTACTAGGTACTTTGTTTATTTTTTTTGGCAAACAGTATTTTATTTTTTATGTTTCTATTTATTTTGTGCCAAATAAATACTATTCTATTCTATTCATGAACCGTGATAGCTAGAGAGTTGAAATTTACACAGATGATGTATTTCTGTTGCCGCTATAACAACAAATACTAAAAAACAGAATACAATAAATATTTAAGGGGGCTCCCATACAACAAACGTGTTTTTAGTTGACGTTTTTAAAGAAAATGGAACGGAACCCTTCGTGCGCAAGTCCGACTCGCACTTGGCCGGTTTTTTTAGCAACCTGAATTAAAATATTAGGCTATCAGCTACTTAGCTTAATACGCCAATCAATTGACATACTTTTTATCAGCTGACAAAATGCATCTCTACCGGTTAGACCGTATAATTTGTATGACGATAGCAAACTAACATAATATGACGTCACAGTTTTACTGATTATTTTGAAGCAATCGAACATTGAGTTAAATGTATAGAGAAGCAAACTTCACTGTTTCGCGGTAAAAAAGTCTTCCACATTTCAGTTTGAAAGCCGTAGCTTTGAAACAACTTACCCTTTAGCCAAAAACATATATTTGTCTCACTCGCACTAGACCTTACAAAGGAGCTGTCATTCTAATTAGATAAAGATAGCGATATTGCCTTTTCTGGCAGGCTCGGTGTTGCATGCGTATAAATTTCTCCCCATTTTTTAAATTAAGAAATCCAATAGTATGACAATGTATTATTATTTTTATTTAAATGTTTTATCATAAAGGTTTGTTGTAAGTGTGTTTCAGTATCGTAAATAAAATTGTTAGGTAATAAATACTCGTAAATAATATATCGTTACTGGCTATTCTGAGAATAATTTAGGAAAAGAATTAATCGATAGCATTAAGTTAAAGCGTAAACGTGAATTATTTGAATTTATTTTTTCCTGTAGTGCTGCCTAGTGCCATGTCACGGAACTTTATTATTATTTATATATTTGAGCTTTTTTCATCATCAAAACCAATAGACTGAAACTTATTCGAGGCCTTAAGTCCTAGTGAACCTAGCATCTATAGACAATAATTTCACCAAATACCATAAAAAACTGGCCAACTGCGAGTCGGACTCACGCACTGAGGGATCCGTTCACACTTATAAATCTCTGAGGTTCCGGGTTCAATACCCGGTCGGGTCATTGTAGAAAACGAACTTTTCTACATGGTGGAACGGGATCCTAAAGGTATTAATTTCCTTGCAAGAAGAAAAAAACCGGCATAATGGCAACCGGTACTGGAATAGATGAACAAAAACATATGATTCTACTTTGTTTGATTGATAAGAAAATTGCAGCTCTTTAGTGCCAACAGTCTCCAAACAAAACCTCAGACGAACAGACAGACAGACAAACTGACAGGACAAAACTATAAGGGTTCCTTTCAGCAGGGCTAGCATGCGCAACACGATAAAATTTTGTCGTGACATTTTATCAACTTTTGACGTAAATATTTCGTTTTGTCTTCGACGATAACAAAGAAAATACCAAAATATCATGGCAATGCCGAGTTACTAAGTAAAAGTAAGTGGCTACGAACAACGGGAGACCCTGAAAATATTAAGAAAAAGGATTTGAGACGTCTGTGATCTGTTAGGTTAGGGAATACGACAAAATTATCGCCGAAGACATAATTTGTCTTGTCTATCGATAAAATAGCCTATACGCGCATGCTAGCCCTGCTGGACTAGGGAACCTTAAAAAGTGGTATAACCGTATATTTTGATGACTTTGACCTTAAATTTTATTTTTTCACAGCTTGCAGTATTTGGTATAATTTTTAATTTTTGTCGGTTCGAATGGTTACTTTTGTGTTTTTGTCATAAGTACGAGAATATAATATCGGTTCGAATGGGTACTTTTCTATTTTTGTCATAAGTACGAGAATTTGTTTGCATCCACACTGCAGTTTCTTTTTGTGGTTTCGAAAACCCACCCAGCCGAGCAAAACGGGATATATTTATTAATATCTCTTATCAACTAAGCAATTCTCCCTAAAATATGGGAAAACCAAATGATGATTTTACTGGCAACACTGAATCTCAAATATGCTATGCAATATTTTATTTAGTAATTTGTGGTTTTTACAATGATTTTGCATCAAAAGCTAGATATTAACTTATAAAAGGTTATCCCGCCTACTCTTTTATTGTTTTGAACTTTCGAATTGTAATCTTTTACCACGCATTCAACCATTTTGACTTTTTTATTCGGACGCCTTACTCAGTCAACGTCTCTTTAGGCACTAGTTGTACATTGACCGTTCTGATGCCTGTGGCCATCAGCGCAGTTGCGCGCGTTAGCGCGGCAACTGCTTATCTAGTGTTAACATATATATCAATGCAATCGAATTCAGATTTGAACCCATAACTTAAGAGTTATTCTCACTGATAATTTATCACGACAGGTGGCGCATTGTATTTAACTGTCTTAGTTATTATATTATAATAAAATGGCCACTCAGCACTCTCATAATCTTTTGTAACTAAAAAACAAACCGTATGGTAATTATAAATAATTAGTTCCAAATTCCAATTTATGCCGTTATGTCTTAAAAGCGCTATCTTCTTCGTCACCAAATCTATATGAAACGGTCGAAGAATCGCAATAAGTGTAGATTTTTCTTAAAATTTAACATGTTTAATGATCGATTCCAATGGACAATAAATGTACAATGTCAAAATATTAGGGGAGAAAGACCGCCAACTTCGAAACAAAATTAGCAGAGTAAGCGGCGAAAAATGGGACTAAAACTATTTCATACGATACACATAGACAGAGGCGCCCTCGCTGCGCTGATTGTAAGCTAAAATTCGTCAGCTTACGAGGGGTCGACTGTCAATTTTACACTCCCCTGTTAATAAATTCGAGATCTCGCTCCCTCTTAAGCTGTTTACGTGTGTCTGTCTCTCTCGGCATGCAAATGAAAAATCAATGTTGCACTTGTCTTTGGTGGTAACCTCCCTTTATTATTATAATCTCAATTCTCGAGAATGCATGTTTCAATGTGTAATTAAGCATGGCTAAATGTTAGGTACTTACATATTTATATACTTAAACAGTACAAATGCTTAAACAGTTTTTTTTACATTTTACCTATATGTATTGACGATATGCAGAGTAATGAAATTAGTTTCAGTTTTAATAATAATAATATATCGAGAACCTGTGATTTTTAAAAACCAGTGTTTTTATTTTTAATGTATTTTTGAATTTACAATCATAAAAAATATACTTACGTCTTTATTTCTTCAAAACGTAAATACGACTCTCAAAAGATCTTCATCATTTTGAATCCTATATAGTAGAACATAAGGACGACAACGTAGCACGTGGTATCAGCTGAATAAAATCGTTGCCAAACGATTATAAACCTTAAAGTTGAGTTGAATTGAAATCGAGCACGTGATGGGAATGTTTTTTTTTTATTTGAAAGAATCAAACATCAATCAGCCATTTTTTAAATATCCCACTAATCCCACTAAATTATATGCGAAAGTTTGTGAGGATGTTTGGATTTTTGTGATTCAATCACGCGCAAACGGCTGAACTGATTTGGATTTTGGATGAAATTTTGCACACATATAGAATATGTTCTGGATGGATTTACGTAACATAATACTTTTTTAAATGTACCTGTGGGTTATTTTTTTTAGTGGGATACCAAACATTCTGTAGTTTACGCAAACGAAGTTCCAGGCACAGCTAGTTTTGAATCATTTTAGTTTTGAAAAATTATCACTGCTGTGTTCCCAGAAATTAAGTAAAATTTAAATAAATGTTTTATAGCCAATTTATTTTACTCTTCTGTAAACGATTTAATTAGGTAAATCTCCAAACGCCAAAGATTCGAATGGTAACGATCGTATTGGTTTGCCACTTGCAACCAACAGCTATGCCAATAGGCTCTACGACCTCTGTAGCTGAGAAGCGAGCATCTCTGAAGTCCCGGGTTCGATTCCCGATCGGGTCGATATTGGAAAATTATCCTATGTTGTGTCAGATCTTGGTGTTTTGGTATCGTCGTTTCTAATTTCTATAACACAACTAGTTGCTTTACCTTAGGATCAGAGCAATGTATTTAATCTATACTAATATTATAAAGAGGAAAGATTTGTACCTATTTTTGTATGTTTGTATGTTTGTAATGAAAAGGCTCAAAAAGTACTGGGCCGATTTAAAAAATTCTTTCACCAATAGAATGCTACATTCTTCCAATTTGACATAGGCTACATTTCATTTTGAAAAAAATTAGGGATCCTTGGTAAAATTTGAACAATGTAACCGAAGGTGTAGAAAAATGAGTCTTAAAATGTCTTTCGTCGAATGCGCTGCCGAAACTATTAGCGATAATTGTCTACCCCGTGCGAAGCCGGGACGGGCTGCTAGTATTTTATAAATAGACGCTTTGGTATTGACGGTAGTAGTATACTCGTATACCGCAACATTGATCAGAAAATACGCTGGCTTTGACAGCGAGAACCACTTGACAGATTTCGTCGAGTTCACTAACGTCTCGGTAGCTTAGTGGTTAAAGCACTCGCCCGGTATGCGATGGACGTGGGTTCGGATCCCACCTGAGGCGGACGATTTTTTTTTCAAGTATTAAAAATCTTAGATAAACCTAGCATGGGAATTGCTAAAAACAAAAAAAATAATTGCTTTGGTATTAGTTCGATGGTATTTGATGTTGTTATTGTTTATTAAAAGAGCCTGAGTTATATTAATTACGGTAGTTAGCAGGTACAAAGTGACGAATACATCACTTTATTTTACAAAGTTTTTTTTTATCACACCAATTAGCTAGCCTCAAACTAAGCAAAGCTTGTACTATGGCGAATATATAACGGATAAACACACATAAATACGTTTATGAACATCCATGACTGACGACCTCTGTAGCCGAGAGGCGAGCACGCCGGACTTTAAATGGCGCCGCCATCTCTGAGGTTCCGGGTTCGATCCCCGGTTGGGTCAATGTGGAAAACGAACTTTTCTATATTGGCTCGGGTCTGGGTGTTGTGGTACCGTCGTTGTTTCTGATTTCTCTTATACAAGTGCTTACGAGCATTTGTACCTAAGTCATAATAATAATAAATATTGGACAACATCACATACATTGCTCTGATTCTAAGGTAAGTAGCCAAAGCACTTGTGTTATAGAAATCAGAGACAACGACGGTACCACAACACCCAGACCCGAGCCAATATAGAAAAGTTCGTTTTCTACATTGACCCGGCTGAGGATCAAACCCGGAACCTCAGAGATGACGGCGCCAATTTAAGTCCGGCGTGCTCGCCTCTCGGCTGCGGAGGTCGTCATCGTTTCTTATTTCTATAACACAAGTGCTTTAGTTACTTACTAATCAGATCAATGCAGGTAGGTTTGTGAAATTTTCCAATATTTTTAATTTTACTTTAAAAACAGTCATTTATATATTTATCTGACAAAGCTATCATAACGAACTTATTAGGCCGGGAATCGAACTTACGCTCACCCACGTCTAATCTGAGCCACCGCGTTTCCCATACTGAGCTATCGTTCGTCTCCACCTTCGCTACCTGTTTGACTATGGTATGGTGCAAAAATGCGTTAGCATAGTGATTATTATTATTATTTCGCAGAGAATCATCTAGCGTTGTCATTTTCAAGGTAAAAATAACCTTTGTAAAGGTATGCGAGCGAAGCCATAGTCGGCGGCTAGTCCAATATTCCACAGACAAAAAATACTACGTACCTATGTTGGTGATTCGCGCGAGAATTTTCACTTGCTGCATTATCTGTGTGGTGCGTACGCGTGTGTGAGTGCGGCCTGTGGCTCGTTCAGACGCGCAAGTCGACTTGCTTGACCAAGTGAAATGATTTTTTTGTTACTTTTCCAAAGTTTATCTGACGCAAGTATTTATGATGGCTCTATTAAAAAAAGGACGTCATCAGTCTGGTGAAGTAGTTCAAACTCCCAACCGAATTTAAAAAAAACAGGCGGTAGCGGGTTCCAATCTAATCCCGTAAGGGACAAATAAATAAATAAATATTGGAAAACATAACATCACATGCATTACTCTGATCCTAAGGTAAGTAGCGAAAGCACTTGTGTTATAGAAATCAGAAACAACGACGTTACCACAATAACCCAGACCCGAGACAATATAGAAAAGTTCGTTTTCTACATTGACCCGACCGGGGATCGAACCCGGAACCTCAGAGATGGCGGCGCCATATGAAGTCCAGCGTGCTCGCCTCTCGGCTACGGAGGTCGTCAAATGTTTGTGTTATGATCATGAACATTTGTATCTGAGTCATGGATGTTTATAAACGTATTTAAAGTATTTTTATCCGTTACCGGTCATAAGCTGACCGCTTGACTGTCAAGCGGTCAGCTTTTGCGTAATGGGTCCGATACCATTTATAATTCAAGAAGTCTTGGGTCTGATTTCAAAGTGCAGAGGTTGAAATAAATGAATTACTAATGAAGGATGATATCAAAAGTTGAAATGTATAAGGGTCTCTGATTGACACGAAGAATGTACATTTGCGTACTTTTGGACCTCATACCGATTTTCATATTCGAACTAGACTAGTCGTCGTACTCGTAGTTCAAACTTTGCTTAGTTTGGGGCTAGATAATTAATTAGTGTAAATGAGAAAATAATCTGGTTATATTTTATTTTTATTCCTAGGTCTTAAATGTCACAATGACACAGGGCAGGCGAATGATGATGATGATGATAAGGTACCATTAAAATGCATTGAAAGAAATAAATTTAGGCTGGCTAGGTATAGAATGGCTTCCGATTTATCACCACCCTTAAGTATCTGTTTCGTGTTAATTACATCCAAGTAACTTGGCAATACGAAATAAATTTTACACACATCAACAGAATCTAGGTATATTTTGTATTTCATCAAATATTAAAAAATTTTTGAAGAATTTTCTGATATAGTAAATGGGAGATTGATAGCTTATTTTAAGGTCTTTAATAAAACATAAAAATAATTTCGTATATTTTTTGTTTTTTGTTTGAAATCTCTCAAAGCTATTCGTTGTAACATGTTCTAGGTATGCTTGATAGGATTTAAGTCGCCCGACTTAAAATTCGAGTTTCGGATTGGCCTGCACAGTCGTGTAGGCCAATCCAAAACTCGAATATCGTGGCCTCGGAAAGCGGCGGACACCAGCCGCGCCGTATGGGAAGGAGCATTATCGTGCTTGAATAGAAATTGCTGGCCCATTTGCATTCTGTGTGTTATAATAATAACAGGCTCTACTACCTCCTCGTGGTATTTTTGAGCAGTCATGCTGCCTTGGATCCAAACGAGCTGAGTTCATCCGCCAAGACTAATTCCTGCCCACGCCATGATTGTCCCGCCTTGGTAAGAGTGGACCTCCTGAGGGTGCCGTAGACGGCTAACTCTCCCTGGAGTTCTCCAAACGCGTTTTCTTCGTGAATCCGGATGAAACCCAAACTGACTCATCGGTGAACAGCACCCTAGACCAAGACCATTGTTGATCACTCCATGGTTAATGCTCCCGAATCCACGAAAGCCGCCGACCGCGAATGCCACGTCGCAATGCTGGAACACATAGTGTTCTTCGAGCATGAAGATTAACTTGATGCAACCTTCTTGGCACGGTTTGGTCGCTCACCAGCAGCTGGTGGTCCTCCTGGAGCCTTTGCATCGCTGTGATTTTGGGTTGTCTTCTGGCGGTTATTTGGAGAAATCGATCCTGTCTCTGCGTAGTAACACGATATAATTATGCCTGTGTGCCGTTCAGCCACATCCCCAGTAGTGCGATGACGTGCCTGCAATCTTGATATCATGTCCTGGCTGGTGTGTAGGGCCTCAGCAACGACGCGTTGAATAGCACCATTTTCCAATATGGCCACGGCTCGTAACATTTCATCTCGACTCAAATGACGACGTGACATGTCTCTTAAAGCTCACACGGCACGTTAAATTAAAAAAGAAAGACAATCTTATCCCTTTTTAACCGACTTCAAAAAAAGGAGGAGGTTCTCAATTCGTCTGAATGTTGTTTTTTTTTTTTTGTATGTTTGTTACGCGATTACGCCGTCAATTATGGACCGATTTCAAAATTTATTTTTTAGTTTGAAAGGGTATACTTCCGAGTTGGTCCCATTTACACCAAGTCAGATTCTGATGACGGGATCCCTGAGAAATCGAGGGCAACCCTCAATTTTTATAGGCACCCATAATGTTTTGCATATATTTTCTGACTCAATGCTGATTTTTGGGTCTGGTAATAATCATGTCATGTTGCTGACCTGAGATGATGGAAGCCACAGAACTCCTTACCGGATAGGAGTTAGAAGATAATACTGCAATTTGTCGACAGAACGTATTTCGCAGTGTGTTGAGCAGACGTGGAGCTTATGAGGTACCAGCCCGCCAATTTTTATTTACTGGGGGCCTACCCGCACACCCAGTAACGAAAAAAAATTTAAAAGTTCCTTTCTTATATTGACTTGGTATTTAACGCAAGACCTTATCCTATGGTTACGACACCAAAATAGCCGCCGTTCCAGTTGAAGTGTAGGAAAACCCTTTCCGAAAAGTCGAAAAATTGACCCTATATAACACCTTATTTTTATCATACCATTGGATGGGGGGTCCATAGAGGACCAACAGTAGTTAAGGTTACTTTGCTATAAAGCCATTCTTGGTGGAGTTAGGAGGGAAAAAATAGAGGACTTATCACTTAAAATTGTAAAATAAAATAAGTTTAATAAAAAACTAAAAACCGACTTCAAAATAAAACTAAAAAGCAAATTTTTCGCTTTTTAGTTTTATTTTGAAGTCGGTTTTTAGTTTTTTATTAAACTTATTTTCACTAATTGATATCAATAAAACAATTTTAATTTTTCTTGACGGAAGGAATTACTAACAATTTTTCCGCCGTATTTTGTTTGTTCTTTTGTTTATTTTTAATTACATTTCAATTTTTGAAAATAGAATCAAAAAGGGTTTTCAATCTGTGTATAAACTTTCTATGGAAACTAAAAAGATTTTAAACTTTTAGTTTATAAAGTCGTAAATAATTTAGGATTACGGTATCCCTAGATTCTGTGTGTATATGCAGTAAGTTGAGCTTTTTATAGCTTTGAATGTTTAAAAAAATCCAACGATGATTTCAATTTCAATTGGTCCGTTTCGTCGCATTTGGTCCACTTCGCAATTGGTCCACTTGGTCCATATCGCGAAACGTCATATTCGTGAAAAGTCCACTAAGCGAATCGTCCACTTCGCAAAACGTCCACTTCTCAAGCCGTCCATTTCGCGAATCGTCCATTTCGCATTTGGTCAACTTTAGAAAGGTATAAAGAAGAGTGTGTAATGCCATCTCACGTTTCATAAGTATTCGGAAATTTTTAAACTAGGATTTATATTATCTTTAAGGATTAACAAAATAAAATACTTAAATAATTTAGTAAAACTATTTATTTACTATTCTGTTTCCTTCTGTCATAATTTTTGTAAAATTACGAAAAGAGGTCAAACATTATGATGCCAGTATAAAGCAATCCTTGTTTATAACAAAAAAAAACAAGAGAAGGCAATGTAATATTAAATTCGGCAAGGAATATGAAAAAAGCAAATGAAAAAGTTGGAAAAAGGTGAATTAACAGTTAAACAATTATATTGTAAAATTATTTACTTAAAATTAACATTATTCAAACGTTGATGGCCATCTATGCAAACTTTTTAGTTTATGAAGACGATAATTACATTAATCTGCTTGATATATCATATACATACATGTTGTTATAATTGATTAAAATATTAAGATGGTGGTAATCATTTAAATAAGTAAAAACATTAGTGTCTAGTGTACTATAAACTTTTTGTTTAGTTTGCTCTACTTTGATTTTCGTAAACTACTTATTTGTCTCAAAATATTGTGCCTTATTCAATTACATAGAAGAAGATTTTTTTTATTAAAATGGCATTTGGTACATTTTTTTTGTAATAATTATAATAATAAGTATTAAATAAATATCATTCTATATAATATATACTTTATTTTTAAAGCCCTTATTTAACTTATTTTCTTAACACATATACACCAAGATTACATTTAAGAAGTTGACCAACTGCGTAATGGACCAAATGCGAAAAGGACAATATGCGAAAAGCAATAAACTGTAAGTGGACCAAATGCGAATAGGACCTTACGCGAAATAGGCTTGTTTTCGTCGAATGGACCAAATGCGACGAAACGAATTGGTCCATAATTCTGGTTGTCTGTTAGCGGCTCCTTTCCCAGGCCTTGGTTTTTTTGTTTATAAGTCCTGTTGCAGAAGCAGCAGTAGCATCTAGTACAAACGTCAGTGAAAATCCATCTTTAAAATATACTTGCCCATTTTTTAATAAGGTCATTCAAGTAGCAACATCGTTCAAACGCTCGCAAAACTGCTGATAGCCCCTTATCTCATCTACTACTACGTCAACAGACGAGCTCCATCCCGCTTTAACTCCATACATTAACATCGCGGTATCCTGCTTACACGCTCGTGTCTTTCACTCATTCACTCGCACGCGGCCGCGGTCGCGCTATCTCGCTCTCTAATGAATTAAATCAACAACTGGCTTGGTCCCTCTCTCGATAGGAGATGATCTGCGTTCCATATTTGAATACCTATGTTTGGAAATAGGTTCGAGTTCGATTTTTGATTGTTCGTTTAACGCGGGAAAATAAGATTTTGAAATTTTATGCAACGTGATTTACCTACATGCATAGTTTATCTTATTTTATGACAAAATTTATTTAGCAAGATGAAACAACAAATACTTAAATAAATAAAAAACAAAGGATACCTACTTTATTAATTTTACAAAATGTTTAGTGATAATTTGACAATTGCCAGATTAGTGATGGGAAATCATAATTGTCAATCGATAATTTTAGTCGATTTTGCGTAAACTGACAAAATATTTATTTTAAACTGTTTTTGGTAATTTGTTTTATTAGTTTATTAAATAAAGTAGGTGGGTATATTTTACTATTTGTCATAAATCATACGTGATATTTCATAATTGATTTTACTATGACTATGGAAATCTTATTTTTTTGTTGGACCGACAAATCGTCACGCGTTAAAAAGTTAAAAACAGTACGCAGCGGCTTTCACTGACTTTCTCATCAACAATAGACCAAGGTTGTATGGTATCATTCTATGTAGGTATACTTTTACATTAGTTCTATGTAAGGAGATATGATAACATCAGCTATAATTTGAATTACTTAAGGTATTTTTTTATGATATGACCAGATGCGATGTTCCTGATGACTTTGCATAGAAAATGTACTTACATAGTTATAATGTCATTTCTATGTAAAAACGATAAACTACAATTTTAAAAAAATGTTTTTTTTTTAATTTTTAGAACACCAACAAGGTTACACTCATCCTAATATACGTAAGTGCTAAGCAAAAACTTAATTATAGGTGACAACAGCATGCATTGGAGATAGAATTATTAAATTGTGTCTTGGGTTCGTGTATGGTCTCAGTCAACATCCAAACTTTTAGTGTTCGACCAGCCAATGACCCAACCACTGATCAGCAGGGTCACCCTACAAATCAAGTTGAAAACATTTTTATTTAATTAGCCTTAAAGCCACGGTCGTAGAGTAGCATAGCCTGAAGAAGTTTTGGATAATCGTAGTGCTGTGTTTACATTTGCCAACTCTAAACTGAAGGTTTGCAAAAAAACCCTGACATACTTTACTCTGCTTGGTCGACCCAAATGTTCCATGTTTTTTTTTTAACTAGAAGGCTATTGTTAGAGTCTATCTAGTAATGTTAATTTGTTAAAAGGCGGCAAATTGATTAACAACTATTGTATTGAGAGACAACAGACAGATTAAAGAAATAAAACCATATTTTTTGCAGGGCAATATATAATTTATATTCATAAAAATGTAGCATTTATTTAAAAAGAGAAAAAAATATCAGATAGAGTGCCGTATAAATGATCGCGTTAATTCCCGTTTAGTGTGTATAATAAAGCAGAGGGTAAAACATTATTAGGATAGTTAAATACTTGCAGAAATCGCTAATTATTATTAGCAAATATTAGTAAGTATTAGCAAATGTTAGTAGTATTAGTAAGTGCTATGTCAGTCAATCGCGTGCAACTTTGGCACAGTCTGTTCTCACTACGTTATTTATCGCGCGCGTTATCAAAACGACCTTTAAAGCGCCAGGAATCGCCACTTGACTGTCGTCAAACAAGATTTTCGTCTATTGTAACCGGCCAATGTGATTGACCTAACACAACAACCGGTTTTTACTATTAATCACTCTGACATAATCTAATCGTGTAATATATCCGAACTTGCCGCCTTCTCGCGATACGAGCGGCCCCGATCTCTTGCGAGCTCAGCCGAGCGTTTGACAGTTCGTCACTCGTCCATCACACCGCGGCACACTTCTCTTATGTATTGAATTACATAGGTGCAGTACGCCGTCGCGCCGGCAACTCTAGCGTTCTCTTTTCGAACTATTTACGTTGCAGTTTCAAAATTCGGTCGATCGCGATAGGCGCGATCCGTAAGCGTGCATTTTTTCCTATCGATTCGCAACGTTAACGATAGGCGATATTTTTACGCGCAATTGGTTGTTCCGCGGCGGTCGCGCGGTGCATCGGACGTCATGTCCAGGTTTCAGGCCAGTCGCAGGGCTGTCTCACCCGGCCGCACGTGCCGCGCTGTTTACGTGTAATAGTACATCGTGCTAGCTAAGTGCGGAGTCATTGACACGACAGCGTGACACACATTCCTTGCCGAGTGACTGAGCGGCACACGTCTGCTGTTTCTTTGCTGAATTCGGTTTTTTGCAAAGCACATCCGTTTATTGTCTAATTTCCGTGCGTTATCTGATAATTAAAGATCGTAGTGTGTGTAGTACGCGATTGTTTGGCCTGTTATCAGTGTATCTGGGCGTGATAGCAGCTCAAGGCGGTCTCCTTGGGGTCCCAGTGAGATTTCCGCTTATTGCCGATTGTGTGATCTTCTATTGTGTTGTTATTCGACGTGGTTTTTGTACGGTACGGTGTCAGTGTCAAGATTGTCAAGTTAACTTTTTGTCTAACTGCCAATTTATTTTTTATGTTTTTTGTAAACAAAATTAATTGCATCAATTCATTGCTAACTTTCTATTTACACATTAGTACTAAAGTTGTTATTAATGCAGTTTTTGTGATCATAAAAACCAGGTGAAATTTTTGTAGGTAAATCATTCAAGGTTACTATCGTTTGGAACAGAATTTTTAGTTTTCTTATATACATTTGAGATTGCCTAGAAAATGTTTTCAACAATTTTCTTTTCTGTGACCTCGATTAAACTTTCACGCGTACGTCACTATGACGTAAGAAAACGTCACGCAAGAGACATTTGGAAATTCAAACGAGTCAAACTGACGAGAGAAAATTTTCATGGACACGTCTTCAAGTTATTTTTAGTTGTTTGATTTGTACACAACGCGAGGCGTCGTAGCCTACATATCTACGGACTACGTAGCTAGCGGAATGTACATAATGTACATCTTGCACTATGTACAGCGTATGTACAGATAGACATAACAATATAAGCGGCGTCGCCGATGTGTGCGTGCCGGCGTAATGAGCGTTCTATGTGCTAAGAAACAGTAAAAAGTATGGCGCGAACGCGCGGACTGGCAACGTTGCGTGCGTTCCGAGGCCTTGCCACAGTGAAAACAATAGTCTTTTTCATTATTTTGAAATAAGTTATGCATTTTAGCGATGATAATGAGCTATAATTTTTGGACGGGACAGTGACACAAATTCGTCTTTAATTATTCACCAATATCTTATTGGATTTCTTTTACTTACCTCAAGTGAAATAAGTTATCCCCTTACTCGCTTAATCAAACTGAACATAAAAATTCCTTAATCGACACCGACATGGAAAAACTTGACATCTATTCAACACGCATGTCACACAAGGGTCGAAAAATCAATATAATATCATTATTAAAAAACAAACAAAGCGTACAAAAATAGCCCATAGAATAAAAAAAATAGTAACCGATGTTGACCTTTCCAAGCGCGCGTCGTTACTAGACAGCTGACGCGGCGTTGCCAAACCGCTCGAGTAGACTGCCATCCGAATCGCTTATCGCCCCTATTGTGACGCCATAGCGGCCTAAATCGCGTATCAATGCAAAGTATATAAGGGATTTAAGACATTTCTTCACGGTTAGATGACACATCTCGCGCGAAAAATTTGAAATGCTTTTTATCAGTCACGGTATCACTGTTACTCGATTGTGATTCATCTGAATAGACATTACAGCCTATTCACTCACGCAAACCAAAGTGACCAAAGTAAAATATTTATTTAAAAAGCTAATTATTAGTGATAAAAAAAGAATATTTATTTAGAAATAAGTGATACAAAGTGCAATAAACTCATCGAAGAAGAACTAGGTGATCATAACAATATAGGAAGTGTGTTAGTGCGAGGAGATGGCTCGGTGACAAAGTGGCCTACATGCCGGTGGCGCTGGGCTCGCTCCCCGGCGAGGGCGAGTACCGAGAGTATAGCCACCACCTCTCGCCACACCATCCCCCGCACCACGCCCCGCACGTGCAGTACCATGAGTACGCGCCGCCGCCGCCGCCGATGTACCATCCTATACCGGATCCATACTTCAGGTAAACGACTAGCCCGCGAAAAGATACGACTTCTGCACTGTTACCTGTAACTCACTATCCAACATACAGAAAAAAACACTCATGATCATGAGAAAGTATCAATCAACGATACTTTGCTGAGGGCATAATTGTTTGATTGATAGGATTTACAGAGGATACGCTTGGGCCTAACAAAAATCTCAATCTCGACTCGACACTGCTGCACTGGCCATATATAACTTACTAAGTACTTCAGTCGCAGCATGACAATCCAAACTATCTAGGTACCACATATTGATAACTAGTTGTGTCCACGTCGTCACCCGCATGGAATATTGCGTGTTACCGTCTATTTTGCTCCTTTCCATAGGACAGGAAAAGGATACAATTGTTAGGCTATCCCTTAGGAACCATGCATTTTTGGGATTAAAAGTAACTTAAGTGCTATTTCAGACTTAATCTATTTGTGTGCCGAATTTCGTCCAGATCCGTTCAGCCGTTCTGGCGTGATTGATTCCCAAAAAAAAAAGGACCTACTTAGGTTCATTTTTAGAGTGTACGAGAACACCTTCGATGTAAATGTTTCAGAAAATAGATCAGGACCAAAACTGATAAACATAGGTTTGTAGTGAAAACAAATTCTATTTGAACACATGCAGTCACTTACTCGTACTTGTCAGTATTCACTTTAATGACGTCACTCTATCAAAGTATATGATTGTGAAGCCCCAAAAGAAAATTAATCAATTGGTAGGACATATTGCTGTTTACTCTTTTATACACAATTTTTCGACATAGGTTTTTTAGATAAGTTGTAACATCAATTTATCCATTATTACCCGACTGCCAAATGAGGGTTATGTTTTTACAAACTATTCTTAAGAAACTTCAAATACCTAGTGTATCTAAAATATTTTTCTAAGCAAACAATTAAAAATAGACCAAAAAAAGTAGCAATGTAACTAGCAATTCACAATCGAATTTTGTTGTCTGTGTCTTTAGTGTGCGAAGTATACTAGCGCCATCTGTCACGAGTTATCTAAAACAATAACTATATGGGAAACGCACATAGATGGCGCCACTGTATCGTAAATATAGCATCATTCTAAGAATTTAGTAAAACCAATAGGGTTATATGTAGTGTTTATTTACGCTGAGCCTGTAGTAAATAAAATAAAAAATTTATATAATACCAACATACCACCACGTCACCAATAATTACAGGGAAACCCACCAATCTGTGGCTAATTCGGCAGTCATTTAACGTCATATTAGCACTAAATTATGTGCAAATTAAAATAAATAAAATAAACCAAGATTCGTTAATTTATTTCGTCATACGTAATAATGACAGAAGTCACATACCATCATTTTTTTTTATTTATAAAAACATGCATTATTTTTCTTAACTTTTATCTACTTCTCATAACAGCGCTCTTTTAATAATAATAATAATAATGGTTTCGGGTTGTTCGGCTCTTGCTAACACTGAGTATCTGCACAGGCATAACCAAGCAGCCAAAATTCTCCACCAAGAGCTCGCCCTGAAGTACGGTCTCGTGAGCCAGAGACTACCCTATTATAAGTACTCGCCGGAGCCAGTACTCGAAAGTGACAGTATCCGGCTCTACTGGGACCGGCCCATCATCACTGACAGGACTATTCTTGCGAATAAGCCTGATATAGTGCTGATGGACCGGGCGCAATCGAAGGTGTTTTCAGTGGACGTCACTATCCCTCATGACGAGAACCTTGTGAGACCGAAAAGCAACGCAAGTACTTGGACCTAGTACACGAGGTTACCGATATGTGGGAAGTGGCGTCTACTGAAGTCATACCAATTGTTATATCGGCAGACGGGTTAATCCCAGCCACATTAGGTTCACACCTGAAAAGGCTGGGATTCATCGGCGGCTCGCTTCCAGCAAAGATGCAGAAAGCGGTGGTGCTCGATACCGCACGCATCGTCCGCCGATTTCTCTCTCTTTTGCCCTGAAGTGAAATGTGCATCTGCCGGTCATTACCGCCCAAGAGGCGAGAGGTTTTCGGCCTATGGAGTGAATAATAATAAAATTGTTTATTCAGTTCAGATTACAAGTAGGTACATAGTTTAGCTACTGCTATTACACTACAAGTAGATTAAACATTAGTTTTAAAAACAAAAAACGAAACAGTACCACTGGACTTCACACTAGGATCCCCTGTGTCGTGGAGACCAGTCTTCCCATCAAGATTTTTTGTTGTGTTTTTAACACACTTTGTTATAAGAAAACTAATTTATATACCCTTGCCAAAGACTCCTCTAAAAAAAGTGGGCCAATTTTCGTAGCACCAAAAGTGGGCCAATTTTCGTAGCACCAATCATCTATCAACACTTACTACACACAGAATAATAATTTAAAAAGTCTGTAGCATCGTAGCAGCCGTAGACGTAGGTAGCCGTAGTTACTACGTCTACGGCGTAGGCGAGTAACTACAACTTGTTTTTTTGCTACGAAAGGACTATTTATTGTAATATTTAAACACTGATTAATGGCACAATGAAACAAAATCGACTCCATTGATATTTTATAGTAAAACATAATATACCACAGACTTTTGCTTTAAAAGTAAAACAAATTTTTATTTACCTAATTATCTTTAGTATTTTATTGCTCTTCAACTTTACATACAATTAATATTTTAACAAACAAGGCTTATTGTGATACAGAATAAGCGATTCTGCACAGAATTTACAGAGCGCACTGGCTGAACGACGTTCAGCTTTTTTACGAAACCCAGGCTAGCCTAGCTATTGTAAAACAGCTAATTTCGCAATTCATTTGCGAAAACTATTACATATAAGGTAGATGTAAACTTTTAACCAAAACTAAAAAAAACTTATTTCTCTGTTTTGAAAAAACTTTGTATGCAATTAACTTTGACGACCTTCATAGCCGAATGCGTGACTTCGCATCGTTGGAAACGAACTTTTCTCTTGGGTCTGGGTTCTGTACGGTAGTTGTCTTGGCTTATAAATTTGAAATCAAGAGGCCCAGAGATTCGAAATTAAGCTTCGTGTGTGCTGCTATTACAACGTATTATTTATCTTTAAAATGAAACTCTAACTTATACAGTTACTCTAATTTACCATGTGTAAGTTTACTCAGTTTACTGCAGTAAGTCACCAGTTTGCATAAACGGCATGTGTCAGCTGGGGACACGTTTCGTCGGCTGACACACAAAAAACACCTCACAGTAACGAAGATATGATTGCTGCAATTATATGACTGGAACGTTTCGATGGCTCCTATTATGCCATAAAATATGACAGGCTTAGAATTTCTCTTAGAGTTAGGAGAAGCTGTAGACACGGACATGTTTAGCTACTTACCTTAGGATCAGACCAATGTATGTGATGTTGTTCAATTTATATTTCATTTTATGCTCAAATGTTGATGTTTTATTTTTGCAGAAGACACGCACCATACTTCGGGCAGCCAGATTATAGAGTTTATGAACTCAACAAACGGTTACAACAGAGGACAGAGGTTAGTACCACTGTATCTTACTTCAACTACAAAAATAGGGTCGTGGGTTCGAAGCCCGCAAGGGGCAAGTGTTTAGGCTGCTCCACACAGTGTTCCGAGAGACGTTGGTAGGGGACATTTTTTACTAAAACCGAAAATGGACGTAGTTATCTGCTGATCAAATGACTCAAAGTAGCCCCGGGTAGCACCTATAGACAGTTATCGAGAAAAAGAAAGGGGTGAAAATTGAAAAATAAAGCTGAACGCCGCGAAAGTCCCGCGAATCAGCGCCACACTTTGTGTTCGCTGACCATTGCGGGGTTCGCGAGCGATTCGCGCACTAAGTCTGGAGCGCGCATAATATTGTTTTTTGTTTTCTTAATATTTTTTTTTTTTTTCTTTTCTGATAGTTTATTAAATGTATTTTGTGCTACTGAATTATGGTTGAGCATGCTGGCCCACGTCAGACATTGTAGGACCGATAGTCGGACCGATTTTCCGTATGATTTGTGACCTACTTTTTGTAGGACGTGGGTACTGTTTGTAGGACGTTTGTACTGTTTGTAGGACTATTTGTAGAAATGTGAATAGAACATAGACTTACAAATATCACAACAGTACAGTAAACATTTGGAAATTCATTTGTGATTAATGTAGCTATTGAGTTATGATAAAACTCGTTGAACAAATGTTGTTGTTTATGAAGATAGCTACCTAGTCTTGCGAGGTTTTTGATGTTTTACAAATAACCCTATAACGTCTCTCATTCCAGGACTCAGATAATTTATGGTGGGACGCGTTCGCGACGGAGTTCTTTGAGGACGACGCGACGCTCACACTCACATTTTGTTTAGAAGACGGACCCAAAAGATACAGTAAGTGATATTACAAATAACTAATAAGAAACACCCAGGGGCGTGCGGTGCATATAGGCAATTAGTCAGTGCCTACCTGATAAATCACACGAGTATGTCCTTACAAATGTGTTTTATTGATAAAAACTACTGATTTTCAGGTCCGGGTGTAGAAAAGGGGGTCCATTAAAATAACACATTTTTTTGTTCTGACATGACTGAAAAAAACTGAAAAAGATGACTTTTAAAAAAAAAAAAAAAAATAGGTTTTTGACACAGCCGATTTTTCGATCGTGTTTTGTATGGAGCTGGGACTTGTAAAATTTTTCACATTTTGCTTCCACCTAGTGTAGCAATTAGGGTCCAAAACATTGCCGAATTTTTGAAGGCATTTTGTATGGACTTGGGAAATTTTCGCAAATTTACTAAGGAAAAAATTACCAACTCACACTTGAAAATATACTATTGGAAGCAAAAATTTTAATGAAGCGCTCGCCGGCCGCTGCCGCGGCACGCTCTCTACGCTCGCTGCGCTCGCTCCGTTCACTCGGCTTCGCGCTTTTTGTGTGGTCACTGTTCTAAGCTAACCTAACCTAGACTCTGTAGGAAAGATTCAGACTAATAAACTAGAAAACTGCAATTATGTCAGTAACGGTGCGTCGGATCGAAAAAATAATACAATTTTGGACCCCTTAGAGAACCTTAAGTTGGTCATTTTTTCCTTAGTAAATTTACGAAAATTTTACAAGTCCCAGCTCCAAACAAAACACGATCGAAAAATCGGCTAAGTCTCGGACCCCCTTTGCTACACCCTAACCGATTTTCATCAATGAAACACCTTAGTTAGTACCCACTGCCTCCCTCTAAATAAAACCAATGCCCGCCTCTGGTCACCCACCACCCGTACAACTAACGGCACTGATGTTCAGCGCTGAGCGAAAGATGCGGAAGACTATTACGACTACGGTATTGGTAAGTTGCGCGCGGCGGCTACAACGCAGACCGTGATTGGCTGTTAGCTCCGCGCACACGCGTCTCTGATATCTGATACGGTGATCGTCTCGTAAGATGCGCAAAGCGACACCCACTCCTTAGCGCTTAACATCGTTGCCGGGTAATATATCTTCGCTTTCTTGCCTCCCTAAATTTAGTGACGTCACACAGCAATTTTTAGATGTAAAATTGCAAAATATGTGTTCTAATGACATGGCGACCTGCGTGGACTATACATTATTATATGGCGCCGCCATCTCTTAGTTTCCGGGTTCGATTCTCGGTCGGGCCAATGTATACTGTCTCAGATCTGGGTGTTGTGGTATAGTCGTTTGTTTCTGATTTCAATAATACAAGTACTTTACTTTAGGATCAGATTAATGTGATGTTGTCCAATTTTTTTTATTTTACATTGTTTTCATAGTGTGCATGGACCCTAAAATATAAGGGTCGCTACACACATATTCGGGCCGGCATATATCTGCAAAGCCGAATATCTGTAGATGGATGTAATGTAGTAGCCGCTTCGGGTTAAGTTTGTTGTTCGACATATACTACCGAGCCGACAATGCCGGTCAGATTATGTGTAGCTTAGCTACCCTTACTGGTTAACGGGAATGACTCTTGTTAATTAACATACAGTATGCGGCATCGATTTTGTGCGCTGGGGCAAAGAGTGGGGATCACTTTGCACATCTTACAAGACGAGCGTCGTATCAGAGACGCGTGTGCGCGGAGCTAATAACCAATTCCGGCCAGCGGTGCGGGCGTGTCATAAGACTAGCCAATCCGTAGTTCTAATGGTCTTCTGCGCAATTTTCGCTTAGCGCTCAACTTCCGTGCAGGTGTACGAAATTAATAAATAAATTAATAAATATCAGACAACATCACATACATTGCTTTGATCCTAAGGTAAGTAGCTAAAGCATTTGTGTTATAGAAATCAGAAACAACCACGGTACCACAACACCCAGACCCGAGCCAATATAGAAA
Organism: Anania fuscalis; assembly: GCA_950371115.1. NCBI lineage: Eukaryota > Metazoa > Arthropoda > Insecta > Lepidoptera > Crambidae > Anania > Anania fuscalis. The sequence continues at coordinate 3,756,116 of OX493352.1, forward strand.
AGTTCGTTTATAGCCAATAGAGCCAATATAGAAAATTAAAACATAATAGGTGTGTAATGTTGATTTTAATATTCCCTGCTAACAGCAAACTTCTTTCAATTCCAGCGATAGGAAGGACACTTATACCGCGCTACTTCCGCAGTATATACGAAGGGGGGGTCTCCGAGTTGTACTACACGATGCGGCAGCCCAAGGAGTCCTTCCACAACACCAGCATCACGCTGGACTGCGACCACTGTACGATGGTCACCCATCACGGGAAACCAATGTTTACTAAAGTAAGTCTTTCCCATAGTCCGCCAAAACGAGTGGCTTTAGGCTAATTGCGTCCAGTGGTTTTCCGTAACCTGTAAGTCAAGGATTTTTCTAGCTTTGTCCCTTTCCATGATCCTAAACCGGTGTTGGGCCTAGGAAGAGGTGAGCGGGGCAGTGAAAACTTACTTCCCCCTCCAAGCCAAAAATTGAAGCCCCTAGAACGGGGCCCCGCAATTTAATTCTACGGGTCAGGAACCGCACTGGATCAGGCCGCCCCTGACTAAGATGCAAACCAAACAAGCATTTTGAACTGCGGCCACTGTTCCATAGTCACCCATGACGGGAAACCAATGTTTGCTAAAGTAAGTCAACCATCATTATTGCATAGGCCTTTCCCATAGCCCGCCAAAACGAGTGGCTTTAGGCATCATTATCATCAGCCTTTCAAATTCTACTGCTAGACATAGGCTTTTTCTATATGTATATTACAGTCAGAGTGAGAGGCCTACCTAGGTGGTGTAAGGCAAGTCAGGCGATAAACGTGACAAATAGTATGTACCTTAATATTAACAGCACTAAGGTTAAAATTGCAATGATAGTGGTCTCAGCAAGCCGCGATATATTTAGGAATGCCGAATTATTAATTTTAACCTTAGTTTCATAATATTTACATTACTATTCGTCACCTTAAAATCCCTTGCCGTACCACGGTAGTAGGCGCAGTCCCTAAGAAGCAACTGCCTTATTTACCGAGCTGGAGACGTATTTTTGAATCATGCGAATTCCAATTCAAATATGAAATGGCAAGATTCGCGTGCGAATGACTAAAATCGCTATTTTTGAAAATTCATTCTGTGAATTCTGCAGCGAGTGGTCCGACCCACTCGTATTTCGATTCTACTAGTAGAAATCTTAGAAGTATGACTTTGACAAGTAAACATATGGTTCACAGATTAAAAACTTTTTTTTTCGTTTCGTTTCATACGATTCATTGCCGGTTTTTAAATCAATAAGTTTTTGCATTCCGGTTTTAAATATTTTCTGCGTGAAACGAAAATAGTTAAAGAATGTTACCATAATAGCAACACAGAATTCGAGTTATTCAAAAATGGGTAAAATCGGGAGTGATAGAAATAGAATTCGCACACGAATTGTATTCGTGTTCGATTTCAAGATTAATTTCGAATGCTTCAAAAATACGTCTCCTGGACTTGGCCCGAGGGCCGTATTTTGCCCATTGCTGTACTAGTCCATGAAGCCAGGCAGCCTGCAAAAGCGGTGCAAAAAAAGATTGTATGAGACAAAATCTGGAAAAAAACGCAGACAAGATGAATACATACATAGATATCAATACGGATACTAAAAAACAGAATATAAATAATATTTAAGGGGGCTTCCATACAACGTGTTTTTTTTGCCGTTTTTATAGAAAATGGTACGGAACCCTTCGTGCGTGAGTCCGACTCGCACTTGACCGATTTTTAGTATTTTTTTGAAATAACCCTGAATAAAAGAAAAAAAAATTTTTACTATTTTTTTTTATTACTTCCCTCAAATTATACTAAATTTTACCGGAAGACCAAAAGTAATCGTGTATATTACATTAAAATGACATAATTCGACAGCGAGAAGAAACACTTGAGAAATTTCATCGTGTCACGTGACGTCCTCGGTAGCTTAGTTGGTAAAGCACTCGCCCGGCATGCGATGGGACGTGGGTTCGAGTCCCACAAGTGTTATTTAACATTAAAATGAGTGTAATATCTCTTCCAGGTATGCACAGAAGGTCGTCTAATCCTCGAGTTCACGTTCGACGACCTGATGAGGATCAAGTCGTGGCACATGGCGGTGCGCGCGCACCGGGAGCTGATCCCGCGGCAGGCCGTGCACCCGCCCGACCACGCCGCGCTCGACCAGCTCGCCAAGAACATCACGCGCCAGGGCATCACCAACTCCACGCTCAACTACCTAAGGGTGAGTCTCTCACGCAACGCTAATAGGCCTCATACGATAGCGTAACGTTCGTTCGGTCGTATGCCGATTAAAATATCCATTCATTTATATATTTATTAAAGGTTTAACAATTATTTATGAACAATTGAAATCGGTCGGGTTTTTTACACGTCTACATTGAGTTGGTCATTTTTTTCAAATATTGGACAACATAATACATTACTCTGATCCATACAAATATTAATAGAGGAGAAGTCGCATCGTACGTAATAACTACCTGCGGGTGAGTCTCTGACTCTGGACCATAGAAATATTAATGGAGAAGTCGCATCGTACGTAATAACTACCTGCGGGTGAGTCTCTTTCTCTGGACCATACAAATATTAATGGAGGAGAAATCGCATCGTACGTAATTTCGAAGAGCACCGGTGTCGCCGGATTTCTCCTACCATATCTTCCACACATTAAACTGTGTAAAAACGAAACAACAAGAGGAGCCTGGGCGCCTACGACAAAAGTATACGGGGTTTGTGATTGGCCTAAAGGCACTTCACGCACACTTTAAAACCGCAATAAACATTAGCTAGCACGGTACTACCACCACTTCATCGCGAACGGCGCATGCGGCCGAACCATAGTATTTTCACCCAGGCGTGGATATCGGTAACAACAAAATACATTGCGGTGTCATTAGATGTCACATTATGTAGTTGCTGCAGTAAGCCATCAATGTATAACATTTCTAAATAAACATCACAATCATGTTTGGTATTATGGTAGCTCACTTGGTACTGAATTTGTTCGTGAAATAGTTAGGTATTTTTTTTACTTTTAAGCTAAATTACAATGAAATTCTAATACTTAATTTGGGTAAGTTGCAGTTTTTTGTTTTACTTCAGTTTTTGCACATAACCAAGCAATAATTCGGTATTTTGCAAAAATATAGAACATTTCCGTTATACGTCTGAGCTGTGATTAAAGAGTGGCGCAGCATGTTACGCGAGCGATGCTCGTTCCTGGTCATGTCGTGGAGATACGGGCCACGCCCCCATTACATATCTAGTCCTTTCTCTGATCTGAGCCCTGAACCCTGGACCCTGCCCCTATAGCATCAATAAATAATTAGTGTTGCAAAAGACTTGAGTTCTTCAGTCTTAAATTCGAGACTCGAGTCATTTTGCATGACTCGAGACTATTAGTCTCGCAAGTCATGAGTCTTTTCGAGTCCTTAGAGTCTTTTCAGTCCTTTGAGTCTTTATAGCTAAGATAGGGTGCATATTATTTTATTTGTTATATTTTTATTTTGAGCGGTGGTAGGCGTGTGGTAACGAACGCTGGCTTAAATTCAGTCCTAAGTTATTTTGAAAAGACTCAGCCACGACACGAGTTCTCGTTATCATCATGACTCAAGTATTTTTTAAAAGACTCAAATACTTGTATCTGTGTTTGTGTATCTGTCTGTGGTATCGTAACTCTCTAACGGATGATCCAATTTTCGTTTAGTTTTTTTTATGTTATAGATAATTTTATCCCGAGTGTTCTTAGCCATGTTTCATGAAAATTTGTTCAGCCGATTGAAGATAATCAGCTCTTTTCTAGTTGATGAGGGGATCTGACTAACTTATTTATATTCGATCGATTCGAAATTTAGTACCGTGTTGCTTCAATGTTATTGAAAGTATAGGGTAAGGTAAACTTGACCTGATCAGACGTTTAAAGATCATCGGGGGTTTTTTTAAATGTAAATTATGTATTTAAATGTAATACAATGTGATATGGCCGGTACTTTTAGTGCGATATCTAATTTTATCGACAAAAATAATAATTTAGGGGGTCTAACAGTCAAGTCACTCCCTATGAATAGCGGCCATTTTGTTTTTTTAACACCCAAATAAAAACAAAGGTTTTATGAGTCGTATAAACATGAACGAAATGCCACAAGTTAATAAAAGAACAGAGTAACTGTCCATAAACTTCATTTCTGGTGTTAAAGGGTTTCCTTGGCTAAAAAAAATTCAATAAATTATTTTCGAAAAAACCTTTTTCTTTCTAGATTTGTTTTGACCCCAAATTACTTTTTTTGTAAATAAAATTATTATGAACCTATCCTTAACGGGTTAGGAGTACCGCCCATATCACATTGTATATTATGTTGTTGTTGCTAATGCTTATGACGACCTCCGTAGCCGAGACGAGCACGCCGGACTTAAAATGGCGCCGCATTCTCCGAGGTTCCGGGTTCGATCCCCGGTCAGGTCAATGTAGAAAATTAATTTTTATATATTGTCTCGGGTCTGGCTGTTGTGGTACCGTCGTTGTTTCTGATTTCTATAATATAATATAATGCCCAAAACATAGATTTTGTGCAAGAGTAACAAACATCCTAATGTTTATTCCAGTTATGCGTGATCCTGGAGCCGATGCAGGAGCTGATGTCGCGGCACAAGGCGTACGCGCTGTCGCCGCGCGACTGCCTCAAGACGACGCTCTTCCAGAAGTGGCAGCGGATGGTCGCGCCGCCTGGTGAGTACGCCAATACTCATACGTTAGCGCATAGTGCTCAGCGGTCGATATGCTCGGGCTTCCTGCGTGACGCCTAACGTAAAATAACTGAATGATTAGAATTAATTAATGCACTAAACTACGCAACAATGTGTGGCCACCGTTATTTGACGTTTGATTCTAGGGTCTAGTGGTTTAATTAGCGTCATCTGTGGATACTAGTCTTTAAAATAAAATAAAAAACGCATCTAAGAACTCAATACTTTTCACATTTTGTCCACTCCAAACTAAATGACTATGCACTATTTAATTTATTTCACAGAGTTTTTGAATCTGACCGTGTTTTAACATGTTTAGGTGTAGCCACAACAACGTGTCAAAGGACCGCTTAATCCCTTTGATGTTTCGAAACTTACCGCCGTCCGAGCTATCGCCTAATGTCATCATAGCAAATCAGCGCGCTAAGACCGGTCACACCTATGCTCTGTACTATATCAAATAGCACACTAATTAATGGCATTAGACGCAGGTTAAGCCCGAGCAATACAGGAGGCCTAATACGAAAGCGTATCGTTCGTTCGGTCGTATTATCTGATTAAATTAAAATACCCACAATTGGACAATTTATGAAGAATTGAAAACGGTCGGGTTTTTTATACGGCCAGATTGAGTTGGTCATATTTTATCAAAGGATTGACACATGAGAGTGGTTATTTTAATTTGTTAGGTTTATACGTCCGAACGAAAGATACATTTTCGTGCTAGGCCTCCAGTACCCGGCATCGATATTGAGCGCTGAGGCAAAGAGTGGGGATCGCTTTGCGCATTTTACGAGACGATCGTTATACGTTAAGTTAAGCATATACATATTTCTCCGTAGCTGAGAGGCGAAGCACACGGGACTATAATACGCCGCCATCTCTGAGGTTCCGGGTTCGATCCCCGGTCGGGTCAATGTAGAAAATGAACTTTTCTATATTGTCTTGGGTCTGGGTGCTGTGGTACCGGCGTTATTTTTTATTTTTATAACACAAGTGCGTTAGCTATTTACCATTTGTATTTGTTGATCAGAGCAATTTATGTGATGTTGTTTAATATTCATTTATTTATAATTATTTAAACATCACTATTTACAAAATTAAGTTATGGTAGGTAATAATTACTTCCTTTGGCAAAGTTACTTAATATGAAATATTGGACAACATTACATAAACTTACATTGCTTCTAAGGTAAGTAGCTAAAGCACTTGTGTTATAGAAATAAGAAACAACGACGGTACCACTACATCCAGTCAGACCCGACACCAGACAATATAGAAAAGTTCGTTTTCTACATTGACCCGACCGGAGATCGAACCCGGAACCTCAGAGATGCGCCATATACCTATTAGTCCAGCGTGCTCGCTTCTCGGCTACGAGAGACCGTCTTACTTGCCTGTTATCCTGAATATAATAATTTTTAAGTATTTTACACTAATAAACAAGTCACCTTTTTGAAGGTGTACAAAAGAATAGGGCTCTTCTTAAAACCACGTGATAAGCTCACATAAGAATACAACATTTACTGTTGGTTATACAGGGTGTACAAAAGAATGGGACACACATTAAAACCACGTGATCAGCAGGTCATATACAACAACTTTTCCTATGGGAGCTACATCGAAATCGTGATTTTATTTTCAGATGCTCCATACATAATCTTATCATCAAGGTATGCGAGTAAGTTTGTATGGGGAAGCTGAGAAAAAAATATCGATTTCGATGTTGCTCCCATAGAGAAAGTTGTTGTATACGACCAGCTGATCACGTGGTTTTAAGGAGTGTCCTATTCTCTTGTACACACTGTATAAAAAGGGTTATGTAAATGATCAGCTGATTACATAACTTCGCGTAGTGTCTTATCTTATGTTAACCGTATACCCGAGTAGATGATCAGTATGTAATGTTGTTCTCGCTGTTGCCGGCGCAGAGTCGCAGCGGCCGGCGAGCAAGCGGCGCAAGCGCAAGGGCAGCGCCGGCGCCAACGCCGCGCCGCCCGCGCCCGCCAAGAAGCGCTCGCCCGGACCCAACTTCAGCCTCGCCTCGCAGGTGCGTAGTGCGGACGCGTACGCAACGCTACAGTACAGCCACGACGTATCATACTCGACACATGACGTATGATACTCGACACACGGCGTATGATACTAGACTCTCGACTTATGATACTCGAAACACACAGGACATATGCTATTCGACACACGACTCATAATACTCGACACACGACATATGATACTTAACAGACGACGTATGATACTCGACACATGACGTATAATACTCGACACTCGACATACGATACTCGACACATGAGATATGGTACTCGACACATTACTTATGATACACGATACAGGATTTACGATACTCGACACACGACATGATAGTCAACACACGACGTATGATACTCGACACACGACTCACGATACTCGACGAATGAAACCTACTCGATACATGACTTACATTACTCGACACTATACATGACCAACTTAGGATATTAGGGACTAAACAATAGCGTCTTTCGAGCGTCGACGTCGTGTCAGCGTCCAATCAGTGTTGCGTCATTCACTTAACGCTAATTGGACAATGCCTCGGCGCCGACGATCGCAAGACGCTAGTACAAAATTTACATTCACCTATTACAAAATTTTGACAGTTTTGCAGTTGTTTTTTGATTACTGATCAATTAAAAGATAAATCGAAACGCTACGAACTATGACATAACGAAAGCTAAACATATTAATAATTTTTCATAACTGCAAAAGCGGTGTGAATTTATAAGAACGTGCAAAAAACAGGGAAATTACTTTTTTTGCTTTGTCCCAAAAAGTTATGATGATTTAATAAAACTGACTTATTGATACTTGTAAGTTTCCCTTTTTAGGGTTCCGTACCCAAAAGGGTAAAACGGGACCCTATTACTAAGGCTCCGCTGTCCGTCTGTCTGTCTGTCTGCCCGTCTGTCACCAGGCTGTATCTCATGAACCGTGGTAGCAAGACAGTTGAAATTTGCACAAAGGATGTATTTTTGTTGCCGCTATAACAACAAATACTAAAAAACTGAATACAGTAAATATTAATGGTGGCTCCCATACAACAAACGTATTTTTTTTGCCGTTTTTATAGATAATGGTACAGAAACCTTCGTGCGCGAGTCCGACTCGCACTTAGCCGGTTTTTATAGTACGTAGCGGCCTCCGATTTATCTTGTAAATGATGAGTAATCACTAAACAACTGTAAAACTATCAACATTTAGTGATAGACCTCTCAACGTAAAGTATTATTAAAGTATAATTGTGTATCATTAATATTTAATTATCTTAAATTTAACTATAATGTAATATTACTTTGACATAAAATTTGCATACCTCTAATCAGGTTGGACATGTCTAGCACCTTAAATTCACTGAACATCAATGTATACCATGTTTATGAGCAAATAAATATTAATTATTATTGGACGACCTCTGTAGTCAAAACGCGAGCACGCCGGACTATATAAGGCGCCGCCATCTCTGAGGTTCCGGGTTCGATCCCCGGTCGGGTCAATGTAGAAAACGAACTTTTCTATATTGTCTCGGGTCTGGGTGTTGTTACCGTCGTTGTTTCTGATTCCTATAACACAAGTGCTTTAGCAACTTACCTTAGGATCAGAGCAATGTATGTGATGTTTTTTTAATGAAACTACTTTTACGGATTATTTCGCGATTTATTAACATTTTATTTTAAATCGCGAAATAATCCGTAAAAGTAGTTTCATTTAAATGTATCGTGTTCGCGTAAATAAAAGACAACAGTGTATGTGATGTTGTCCAATATTTATTATTATTATTAATTTTTGATCGCGTTCAGGACGTGATGGTGGTCGGCGAGCCGTCGCTCATGGGCGGCGAGTTCGGCGACGAGGACGAGCGGCTGATCACGCGGCTCGAGAACACGCAGTACGAGGGCGACGGCGGCGACTGGTCCGCGCCGCCGCCCGCCTCGCCCGCCAAGACGCCGCCCGGCGCGCACTGACGATACTAAATAAATATAGGCCTTTACGGATAAATTATTATATGGACTTTCATTTTATTCACCAAAACTACTCTTTATTATTTAGCTATTATTTTAGTCTGTTGCAGTCCACTGCAGGAGGCGTATTTTTGAATCATGCGAATTCCAATTCGAATACGAAATGGCAAGATTCGCATGCGAATGACTAAAATCCCTATTTTTAAAAATTCATTCCGTGAATTCTGCAACAAGTGGTCTTACCCGCTCGTATTACGATTCTACTAGTAGAAAGCGATGATCAAATAATACTACGTAGAGTAGAAAGTTCGGAAGATGACATTGACAAGTAAACATGGTTCACAGATTAATAACTTTTTTTTCGTACCGTTCCTTGCGATTCATTGCCGGTTTTTAAAATCAATAAATTTTTGCATTACGGTTTTTAATATTTTCTGCGTAAAATCGAGAGCGATAGAAAAAGAGTTCGCACACGAATCGTATTCGTGTTCGAATTGAAGATTCATTTCGAATGCTTCGAAAATACGTGTCCTGGACGTAAGCAATGCCGAGCATTAGTTTTATTTCGAGGTGCTGCCCAATAACTATGCACTATTTCATTTATTTCACAGAGTTATCGAATGTGACCGTGTTTTGTGTAATAATTGTAGCCAAAACAACGCACCGCACGCAACGCTAACCTTAAACTATAGCGTATCGTTCGTTCGGTCGTATGCCGATTAAAATATCCATTCACTTACATATATCGGGTGTAAAAATAGGCTTAACGAAGCCGAATACCACATATTCTACGTATTAATAGGATCATTTTTTTCTTTTACACTATACCTGGCAAATGACGGGTTACCGAGATAATGGCAGTCAAAGTTACAATTTTTTTTTAAAGATTTTTTACAAAATTGACTTCTGTTTGATAATACTAAACTATTTTACAAAGAAACACGATCCGCTTACACACACAGGCATAGTCTGTGGCGTGCGCGCTATACATTGCGGGTTAGAAATAAGTAATTTTTTTTGATACCCAAAAATAAAAGTCATTTCCCAGCAATTATTTTTTTTGCATTTTACTTGGTTTTATGTATAGAATTCATGGTTTAAGGCTTCGTTAAGCCTTTTTTTACATCCTGTATATCAAAGGTTTGACAATTATTTATGAACAATTGAAATTGGTCGGGTTTATTACACGTCTACATTGAGTTGGTTTTTTTTTTTTAAATATTGGACAACATCATACATTACTCTGATCCATAGAAATATTAATGGACGAGAATCGTACGTAATTTCGAAGAGCACCGGTGTCGCCGGATTTGTCCTATCACCCACACACACATTAAACTGTGTAAAAACAAAACAACAGGAGGAGCCTGAGAGTCTACGACAACACGTATACAGGTGTTGTGATTGGCCTAAAGGCACTTCACGCACACTTTAAAACTGCAGTAAACACTAGCTAGGCCTAGCACGGCACTACCACCACTACTTCGCGAACGGCGCATGCGGCGGTACCATGGTATTTTCACGACGCAGTGGATATCGGTAGCATCAGAATACATTGCGGTGTCATTAGATGTAATATTATGTGGTTGCTGTACTAAGCCATTAATGTCTTACATGTCTAAATAAACATCACAATCAAGTTCGGTATTATGGTAGCTCATTCGGCACTGAATTTATTCGTAATATTGTTTCTTTTTCTTTTTACTTCTAAGCTAAATAAAAATGAAATCCTAATATTTAATTTAGGTAAGTGACTCAATAATTCTTGTAGTTTTTCGTTTCACTTCTGTTTGTCACGTCTGTCGCGGTGTCACGCGCCACGCCTCCATTACATATCTAGTCCTTTCTTTCTCTGATCCTAAGGTAAGCAGCTAAAGCACTTGTGTTACAGAAGCAACAACGGTATAACAACACCCAGACTCGAGACAATATAGAAAAGTTCGTTTTCTATATTGACCCGACCGGAAATCGAACACGAAACCTCAAAGATGGCGCCGCCATACATACAGTCTGGCATGCTCGCCTCTCGGCTACGAGGTCGTCTATATTTTATTAGGATTTACACATGAGACTGGTTATTTTATTTTTTAGATACGTCCGAGAACGAAAGATACATTTTCGTGTTAGGCCTCCTGACTTTAAAAATTAACAGCAAAAAAACAAAAACAAAGCAACCTATTGTCAGTGCTACTGCCCATAGGGTTGACATTTGACAGTCTTGACTGACATCGCTGCGCGATTATTACTGATTGCTGATTTGGTGGAGGGTAGTCGAACAAAAACCGGCCAAGTGCGAGTCGGACTCGCGCAGGAAGGGTTCCGCACCATTATCCATAAAAACGAGCAAAATAAATCACGTTTGTTAGGAGCCCCCTTAAATATTTATTTTATTCTGGTTTTATTTGTTGTTATAGCGGCAACAGAAATACATCATCTGTGAAAATTTCACCTGTCTAGCTACCATGGTTCATGAGATACAGCCTGGTGACAGACGGACGGACAGACAGACAGACGGACAGCGGAGCCTCAGTAATAAATTTATCATTTACAGAGCTTTAGAGTGTAGAGTTTGGTATAGTTTGTGTTCTAATGTTTGGTGAAGCGATAAAGATGCAGAACCATTGAAATATGATTGTTTTCAAGTGACTTGTCTCGTAGAAAACTTTCTTTAGACCCGATGGCGTCTGCCTGCTTATACGAGAAGAGTAGAAGTCCACGGAATCCTAGAAAAGCAATAACACTAAACACCCGTGATTTATATCGACACTGGCAGTAATTAACCTCCAGGTTTGGTTGCCAAAAAAAAATGCTAATTGCTCATTTTTAAGAAATAAGGGTTCATTACGGTCCCCTGATTTCGTATCTAGCAATAGCAATGCGATAGCGAAAATTTACCAATTCTGGCTTTAAAATCGCAAATTGACAGCAAAAAACAAAGCAATCTACTGTCAGTGACTGCTGCCCATAGGTTTTGACACTAAGCTACAATAATTACTACGCGATTATTAATGATTACAAATTTTTAGGAAATGAGGAGTCCCATTTCCGGCTGCTTATGTATGCCGAGTTTAATTTTAGCCCCTCTAGCATGAGCAACAAAAACACGATATGATATTATACGATATAACGATTTATCGACACCCAACTTTCAAAATATAATAACATAGCTTACTAACAAAATATAACATTTTGAACTTTATCAATAGTGAACTTATGTCCGTGCCGGCGTCATCACGGTCATGCTCGATTTTTCGATTAAAGTTTATATTTTGACAAAAAATATGCGATATATCGCTTTAAGTATATATCATATCATACCATATCGTGTTTTGTTGCTCATGCTAGTGGGGCAGATCCCATAATTTAACTGGTATCGTATGTAAAATTCTCAATTTAAGTAGGTGATACGCATTATGAGCCACGGATTTTTTTTTAAATATTTATGCGTCTGTCTGGTGTCTTGTGAGATTTTTTTATGTTGATGTGGAAGCCAAGGTGGAAGCCCACTTATACGGAGATTTTTGAACGAAGACGACTGATTTGGCATTTCAGCCACACGTCACCAATGACGTTTAAAAGTGCGTTCGAAACACTGTGTGTAGAAAAATTAATAAATTATTGAATTAAGTAAATATAGATATATAATACCACTTTTGATCAATATGTACCTTGAATAATTATTGCTGTAGATTATTACCATTTTGTTTAATAAATTTGTTTTTTAATTTAGCAAAACGACAATAACGAAAATATCTTTAGGACAACTTTCACCGCTCTGCTTTAGGTTTTCAAACGTATTATTTTCGGTTCGGTACGTGGTGGAACACGGCAAGTGGCACAAATTCTTACAAGATTTTATTTTAGATCTACTTAGTCACAAATTTAAGAGAAAAAGACTGCAAAATGGTCACAAAATACTTTTTCTGTGTGTTTGCGTTGGCTTCCTTCGGCGGAGCATTAGCCAGTAGTTGCCAAAACCCTCAAGTCGAGGCTGCATCTTTTACATCTTTAGATGCGACTATAGTAACTCACATAGCTTATATTACGGAATTTACTCTCAATTGCGACAACCCTCTTCCCGAAAACTACGCGCTATATGCTGAAGTTGATGGAAAATCGTTAACAGCGGCGCGAATTGGAGAAAACAAATACCAGGTTAGTTCTCAATTTTCATCCTCAAATAATGCACAATTAAGATATAATTATGTACCTACAGCTTAAATTAAAATCTATTTTAAAAATAAGACAGTATTTGATTGAAGATAAGATTAGTATTTAGTCAAATTAATATAAGACCCAAGTAACTAAGCCCTGTGCTGCTGTGTGGTCAATCAATCATTTATTGCATGTCACATTGGTGTACACCAAAAAATACTACTGGTAGTGTTCGTAAAATACAACAGCTACTGCTTACTACATAACTTACAGAGAGAAAAAAAAATTATGGAAAAGGATATCACAAAGTTGAAGATTACTTTAACGACAAGAGTGCCTGGACTTAATAACCTGCCTAGCTGGCACTTACACAATCTTTTATTTCCTGTAATAAAACCAGGCTGACAAAGGCCAGCCGATATGTAGTCCCGAAGCGATGGTAGAAAAAAAAAATTGGGACATGGTATAAGTGCCATTGATGGCCAATTTGCAAAAATAAATGACTGACTTTGATTCTTTAAGTTCTGTATCTATTAATCATTTTGGTGTTCTGTAATAAAATTAAACCTCTACTATTATTGGTGAAATTAGGTTCATTACATCTTTTCAAAGAAAAATTATGATTTTACAACAAGACTGCAAATTCATTAGAGTTAAAAACTTTCTCTTTTTTTCTGCAAGTAGTACCCTAGACTCGAGCACTAGCATAGCAATATTACATCTAAAACACAGAGAATTGGCAGAAGATTTTTGGGTATTATATGTTTATAGTATGTTGTTAAATATTGTTAATATGTTATTAATGAACAAAATGTCAGAGCAAGGAAAGGTTCATTTCATGTTTGATTTGGTAAAAAAATCTTTTTTTTAACTGCCAGTTATCATGTGTGATTAATAATTATAATAAAGCTCTTTTTAAAGCTGCTACAATTTGTCAGTACATATTTTTATTTGAATAATGTCAGGCAACTCGGTGTGCCTCCTCACAAAGGCCTCCAGCTCTTTCCACTGAGCTCGATCATCCGCTACTCTTGTCCAGTAGGGTCCCAAACTTAGGTGGATGTCGCTACCCAGTTTGTTTTAGGACACCCCTTTCTTCTTGTGTCCTCTCTTGGGTACATAGGGTTACTTGTTTGCACCATTGATTTATTTTGCAACATAGCATATGTCCTGTAGCTACCATGTGTGATAAGCTTTAATAAAACTATTTTAGATAACTTCCTGGGGGTTATAAATGATGAGACTGGGTCTTATAAACTAACTCTTCATTTTAGCCAGTCGAGTGTAAAATCTCAGTGACTGTACAAAAACAATGTTCTCAGGTATCCTGGACTGAGGAGCCCGCTAAGGCCCGTTCCGGGACGCACGAAATCCACGTTCTGGATGAAGAAGGCTGGGCCTCCCTGCGCCGCGCCCGCCGCGCTGACCCCGCCGCCACTGTTGCTCCACTCTTGGCCATCCAGCTTCAGCACCCGGGCAGTGAGTATCATTTATTTAAACTTACCCACCTGCCATACAATCATGGAACCAGCTGTTGGAAAAATATTTTTGAACACTTCATCATCATCATCGCAATCAGCCTATGTCAGTCCACAGTGGGACAAAGGCATCATGTCTGCCCCGAAATAAAAAAAAAATATGGACGTGCTCTTTAAGCAAGCTGGGGCAAGGTCAAGTAAGGTCAACAGGCATGAACAGCTAAGTAACTGGGCACTCTTTGCTCTTTACCTGTGTCGCCCCACACGTTATTTGTTTACTGGGAAGCTTGCTCGGGTAAAGGGAAAATGTTTTTGAACCCTAGAGCTTTGCAATGAAATATACCTTACTACTAATAATAAATGAAGCTAAGTTACTCTTTAAGACAAGCCAATAAAAGGCAACTTCAAGCAAGCGAGATTGGATTTACTAGCCAGTTTTTTACCCTATTCATAATGTATTTTTCTCACAGGCTACTCCGGCCCTTGGGTGAACTCGGAAGTGCTTGCCACGGCGCTCTCGATCCTCGTCGCATACACAGCCCTCAGGAACAAAAGCAAGATCCTAGCTTAAATTAATATAATTAGTACATACTTTGTTAATTTTTAAAATAAATTAATAATTTATAGTTTTTTTTTTAAATATCTGATATAATAAAAATAAACCTAAGGTTCGGTCTATACCCAGCCGGAAACCGGACCGGGTTAACGCGGATCAAATCCATCGCTTAAGCAATTAGGTCGTTTTATGAACGGATTCTTGAAGATGCTTACAGATTCCTGCAGCGTATAGACCTAGCCTTAAAATCTGCATCGTCCATCGATTCTACAGGCCAAAGAGGATTTAAATACTACGTCCATACTTTATGTACGGACAACAGCACGTCGACCTACCACAAAATGTCATATTTTCTCATTTGAAAATGAACTCTATGTGTCAGGCTTAAAGTTGAAAATCTTTTGGAGAATTTTTGACTTTTGGGTTAGGTCGACGTACTGTACTGTACTGTACGTACGCCTTCTTCTTCTTTTTTTTAAATGGCCAAATAAAAGCTCCGAAAAGGTATGAATTTGACAGCAAACAATCCATATTTATTGCAGGTCAGTGTTGTCAAAATAATTTATGACAATTTGACACTAGTCAGCTGCATAGTATTATTTAATCAGTGGTCAGCTGGGCATTATCTGCTGTCACTGCACTGTGTGCATTTCCACTTTAATTACACTTTATTCGACCGACTAAAGGATAAGTAATTATAAACCAAAATGACTGTAAAACCCCGCGAAAGGCCGGCAGATGATGAAGACGACCCAGTTGAAAACATGTTAAAAAAGACCGGATGTATAGATCTACATTATAAAGTTCAGGTAAATAAGATAAATAATACTTTTGATGGACGTAATAACCTTATTAAATAAACAAATAACTTCTCAGTAACAATATGTAGCACAAGAACCAGCAAACTAAAACATCTGGCCTATCTCTCTAAACTTCGCATTATGATTGAATCAATCAATGAGTGAGGTGAATGGATACAGCATAAGTAAATCATATTGTTTTTATTGTTTATTACATATCTATTACTTTATTTGTCGTACAAGTATAACTGAATAATTACTGTTTTCCAACTTTGTTTACAAAATATTAGCTTCTTTTAAAATTTTAACTTATATTCTTATAAACTTGTACCTAAATTATGTTAACTTTTTTAAGTTTAAGTTTAAATATAATATTTTAATAAAAGGCTTAGGTATGTTAGTCTAGCCACCTTATCCTCCTTTCTAAATTCCCTTTCCCTAATTTTTGTTTATTGTAAATAATTATCAAATTTCCTCATTTTGACTTGAATGCAATGCAATCAGTTTTTTTTGCTGGTTTACATGTCTTTTGTTAAAAGACAGCAAATACCAGCAAAAAAAACTGAAAAATCATATCATTATTTTCATATTTAATAGGCATAGAAATCAATATTGTGTACTTTAAACTTATAAACACAATCCACATTAATAAAGTCATGGTTCATGATGAAATTCTGGTATTTTTTAACTGTAGGAGGCTTTCTTGTAGCTTTAGAGTATGATGTGCCTTTAGTAATTGTTTTCTGTGATGATGTGCTGCTCATTTATACCTCAATGTTGCTGCTACAGACAAAAATAGTTGCCATAAGTTTAAAAAATGCAATCAAGCATACAAAAAAGTAGTAAACTATAATTGAACTGAAGTAATTTTATTTCTTAGTTATAAATTGTTTTGTTTGCACCAGGAGTGCATAGCCACTACAAAGGATTGGAGAAAGTGTCAGACAGAAGTAAATGAATTCAGAAGTTGTATCTCAAAGCACAAACAAGAAGAGATGCGGTTTAAAAGTTGATTATAATAAGATAATATTGTTTTTTGTTCTGTTAAAGTATCTATGAGGTAGGTGTGGTATGTTCTGGAGAAACTGTTTGTTTGTTATTAAATAAATTGCAAATGTACTTACCTATTTGATTGTTTTTTTTTTTGGTAGTTTTATGTGTAAAATTTTTTGCTCATTGGAATGTGAAATAGAAATAGATATAATACTTAAATAAAATTTATTTCTTTTAGGGAGTAGATATAACAAGCGCCCCGGGGCGCTGCGTTTCCCGCGCGATCCGCCGCGCGGACGAAACCAACGTCATCAATGTCATATGCACATCAGACGCGATACTATGACCACACTTCGTGGTACTTTTGAACCATCAACATGTTTACTTCTACTGTAGTTATTTTAGGTATATTGTTACAGATGTTTGTGTGGTATGTTGTGTACAGATAAATAGAAAGAGATTACCCAAAAAAATAATCGTTTATTAAGATATCATGTTCATCCATTTAAAGCTGAGAGACTTTTATAACAATTTAATACCAATTATCAAAAAATAAGAAGTTTTCTAAAAAAAACCTGTTTCTCGTAAGAGTGTCCAGTCGTTTGATAAACTTCCTACAGTATGCTGCTAAAACGAATGCGAATGAACACATTTTAACTCTCGATGGCTGGCACCGACTCCAAATAGAACTGATTAGGTATGTTTTAGTCAATATTATTTTTCGCTTTTTAGTTTCATTTTGAAGTCTGTTTTTAGTTTTTTAAATAAATAAAAATAAAATTCTTTTATTTCGGGTTACTGAGACCCATAATGAGGATATCACACAGTTACAATTAAAAAAAAAAGTACATACAATAATTAATTAAATAAATTTCATTCTAAAAATTAAATCCAATAAAATTTCATACAATCATTTACAATTAAACAATAAAAATTACAATTACCTACCTACAATAAAATATGGAATTTATAATAATCATCAAATATAAAAACTTAAACTTAAAAAGTTATTAAAAGCCCCGCACAAAAGGTTCCACAGGAGCATGCCTGCTACTACATTGCCGCATGTAGGGGCAGTCGAGCCTACCGGCGATCATTGCCAGGACTGCGTTGGGGCTGGCCCGCACTCTGCGCACCAGGGAGGCGCTCCGCTTACGCATTGTAGTGTGGAAGCAGGCGGTGCGCGCCTCCGCAAACATGCCCGAGGCACTGCAGAATCGGGGCAACCCCACAACAATCCTGAATGCATTGTTGTACAGAACTCGGAGATCGCTGTAGTTCTTCTGTGTATAATGAGCTCGCATGCTACAGGTATAAAGTGATGTACAGTAGGCTTTAAACAGTGTAATTTTCACATCTTTTGAGCATCTTGCAAACCTGCGCGGGCTAACATATTGGCTCTTAAGGACAACGACCTCCGTTCTCTCTCCATGTCCTCATGGTCTCAGAGGTCGGCCGTGAGCACATGTCCTAGTTACTTGAACTTATAAACCCTATCAAGTAGAGCTCCGTTTAGATGTATGGGTGGCACCGTACGGTTGCACACCGAACCGGCCTCAAAAATCATGAACTGACTTTTCTTACTTTAATCCGTGTTCACTGGCATACTCCTCACACGTATTTAAAAGTTTTCTCAGACCACAGACCGACACGCTCAGCAGCACCATATCGTCCGCATAACTGAGATTATTTACACAAACTCCGTCGACATGGTATCCAACATGCTGGCTGCTGAGCGCGAGGATCAGGTCGTTCATATATACGTTAAACAGCGTAGGAGAGGTTAGCCCTCCCTGTCTTTTTATTAAACTTATTTTAATTCACAATTTTAAGTGTTGTCTATTTTTCCCCTCCTAACTCCAAAAATGACTTTACAGCAAAGTGACCTAGACAAATGTTGTTCTTCTGTGGACCACCCACTCAATGGTATAATAAAAATAGGGAGCTATTTATTATCAATTTTTCGACGAAATTTATGACGTCCCAGACGCCTTTAAAATAAGCTTCAGTTTTCACCTTCCAACTCCGCCAAAAATGACTTAACAGCAAAGTAACCTTAGCTAATGTTGGTCCTCTATGGACCCCCCATCGAATGATATTTCGACAAAAATTTGTAAGTCTTAAGGAAAGGGTTTTCCTACACTCCAACCAAAACGGCGGCTATTTTGGTGTCGTAACCATAGGATAAGTCTTGCATTAAATACCAATTCAATTTAAGAAAGGAAATTTTAATTTTTTTTTCGTTACTGGGTGTGTAAGTACGCTCCCAGTAAATAAAAAACAACATTCAGACGAATTGAGAACCTCCTCCTTTTTTTGAAGTCGGTTAAAAATTGGTGGTCTGGTACCTCATAAGCTCCACGTCTGCTCAACACACTGCGAAATACGTTCTGTCTACAAAAAGCAGTATTATCTTCTAACTCCTATCCGTTAAGGAGTTCTGTGGCTTCCATCATCAGGTCAGCAACATGACATTATGATTACCAGACTCAAAAATCAGCATTGAGTCAGAAAAAATATGCAAAACATTATGGGTGCCTATAAAAATTGAGGGTTGCCCACGATTTCCCAAGGATTCCATCATCAGAATCTGACTTGGTGTAAATGGGACCACTTCGGGAGTATACCCTTTCAAACTAAAAAATAAATTTTGAAATCGGTCCATAATTGACGGCGTAATCGCGTAACAAACATACAAAAAAAAAACAACATTCAGACGAATTGAGAACCTTCTCCTTTTTTTGAAGTCGGTTAAAAATAAACGATTACAACCAATAGGAGAGGAGATAGAATATGTGCTGCACAAAGACTTACGACGCTAATACACTTACATTAATCAGCAAGACGCAATAGGAAAAGAACTAAAACAATAAATAACGAACCGCCCCTCCAAAATAGGACAAATCCGGGGAAACCCGGACGGATGGCACACCTACCGCCCGTCGCTAGACATAATCCGTTCCATACAACTTCATACAATTTAGCAGAGCGCCCGAAACGCAGCTCTCCGGGCGCTTGTCATAACTACTCCATTAATCTACTGCATATCAACAACTTTTACCAACGGAACGAAATTAAATTAATTAAAAATTATTCAGTTTCTTGGAACTAACCAATGCTCAACCACAATGATAATGTATGAGCCTATTTTTTGGGCAGTAGGTATAAATATATAAATATTGGACAACATCACATACATTGCTTGCAGCATTTTTCTGAAAACCACAACAAAATCAGATGATCGCGGACAAGCTGAGAACCTTCTTTTATAAAAGTCGGTTAAATATTTTTAGATTTTACCTAGCTATTTTTCCGGATATAGTAGGCATTAAACATTTATACCTCAATGAAATTTAATGCATACAAGTAGTTTCACTACAAAAATAGAAAATATTTTGCAGATTTTACTAGCAGCCATACGAAAGTTGAGCGGTGGGCGAAAGATGCGCAGAAGATCATTACGATTACGTGCCGCGTCAGCATCTCCGGGCTTGATTGGTTGGACTTGGATCGCGTCGGATCCGTATTGGATCCGATTATCCGACGCGATCTAACAAGGATCCATAAATTGATACAACCGGGAATCGAGTGATCGAGTGTCCGAATTACTGACCCTTTCGTCGAAAGGCGAATTACCGCGCCCATGCTGCTACTACTTCTTTTTTTGTACCAGCTAGGGACTGGGACTGTCATGCCAGTACAGTGGTTATTTAGGTCGGTGTCTGAAACCTAGCAGAACGGTATCCGTTGAGCCTTCAAAAAAAAGGTATGTACCTTTAAATAATCTATGCCTATATTTCACAGAGTACATTATATATGTCATGTCTGTCAGTGCTATATTTATTTTGGTTGTGCTGCTGTTGAGGTTAGAAAAATGTTAAGAAAGCTGAAATTGTCTCAATTATCGCTAATTCAAACAAGTTTTTCCTCTAGAGTTGCCATAGATGCGAGCCTAAAGGAAAGTTTTGAGTCCAAACAGTTTAAACCACGAAAACATCCCGGTACGACGCGAGTCAAAGTGGCCAGTATACCCCCCGACATTCAGAAGGCGATTAAAATCGTTTTAGAAGATAATAAAGCCAAATCTTTACATGAAGAGAGTCTGCAACTCAAGAACTATCTACAGTCCAGGTTATTACCGCCTGAAGAGGGTGATATTGACATAAAAGCACAAAAAATCTACGACAAAGTTCAACACAAAACTTTTACCAATGTTGACAAAGAATTGAATCCAGAAGAGGTAGAATTGTACAATCAAAAGGTAAAAACTAAAGTATTTAACATTTTAAAGAGAAATATATACAGATGGGGAAATATCTCATATGATAAAGCCACTAGTTTGCAGTATTTGATGACGAGAGCCGCCCCAGAGTATGCTATATTGGTTAGAATCTTAGATGAAATTAAGAAAAAATATCCAGACTATAAGCCAAGGAGTTTCTTTGACTTCGGTTCGGGAGTCGGTACTGGAACATGGGCTGTAAATACATACTGGAAAGGTGATATATTCGAATATTTTTGCATCGACACATCAGTGCATATGAATGATTTGGCTCGCCTCATTCTTTGTCAGGGGAAAGATAATGTAGAAATGCCTCTAAAAGGTTACTTTCAAAGACAGTTTCTTCCAGCATCAAAAGACTTGAAATACAGTATTGTTCTCTCAGCGTTTTCATTATTTGAAATGCCCAGTATGAAAGCGAGATTAGAAACAATACAGAAGTTATGGAACAAAACTGAAGACTACTTAATCATTGTTGAACAAGGCACTAATGCAGGTTTTAGAGTGGTGAATGAATCAAGGGAATTCATCCTCAATCTGCCTAAAGGAAAAAACAGTGGATTTGTATTCTCACCGTGTCCAAATGACAATGTGTGTCCTAGATACCTGGAACAACAGACTCCTTGTAATTTCTTAATGAAATATGAGTCATTACCATATCCTTCAAAAGCTGAAATGTTCGCAGATCTATTTTCCTATGTAATATTAAAAAAGGGGGAACGGCCTTCAAACGATCCTCAATGGCCTCGTGTAGTAAGAGCTCCAATTGTGCGTTCTGGTCACACAATTTGTAGATTGTGTACGGCTCAAGGAGAGTTGAAAGAAATCATTTTTTCTAAGTCTAAACATGATCAGACTACATACAGATGTGCCCGGTCGAGTAACTGGGGTGATTTGTTACCTGTAAAATAAAATCTAGGCAATATATTTTGTTATTATTTTCACCTCTAAGTCGCAAGATGATACATCAATTGTCTTGAAGTAAGACAACTGTTCTACATACTGTGTTATGTGGTACATCCACCCCACCAGGATACCAAGACCTGAGACAATTAAAAAATAACAAATTCTAAATGAACAGCAACCAGAAATCGAACACGAGACTTAAATCTATTGAAAAATATATTTTTTTATGTCTCTAAAATAATTATGCTACCAAGCAGCGCCACGCACGCTGGATGCTTTACAAATTCACTTTTTCTTTTCGATCTGTGTCGCCAGATTCACGCTTTGCGAGGCGTGCGTGTAAAAAAAATGGCTAGTCTTTGCGCATCTTATTAGACGATCATCGTATAAGAGATTCGCGTACGCGCGTGCGCGAGAGCTTACAAAACTAACAACAACCAATCACAGCGCGGCGGTGCAGGCGCGTGGCGCGACTAGCTAATCACGTAATCGAATATGGTCTTCTGCGCATAGTTTGTCCACTGCTCAACATCCGTGCCGCTTGTTGTAAAACCAAAGTTCAATTCCTCCGTGACGACCTCCGTGGCCGAGAGGCGAGCATGCCGGACTTTAAATAGCGCCGCCATCTCTGAGGTTCCGGGTTCGATCCCCGGTCGGGTCAATGTAGAAAACGAACTTTTCTATATTGGCTCGGGTCTGGGTGTCGTGGTACAGTCGTTGTTTCTGATTTCTATAACACAAGTGCTTTAGCTACTCACCTTAGAATCAGAGCAATGTATGTGATGTTGTCCAATATTTATTTAAAAAAAAACCGGTAAGAATAGTCCCAATTCAGTGTCAATCCGGTGATCCGGTCCCAGTAACATTACAATAAAAAGGTATTCTCGTGACTTTGAATTTGACCTAAAATTATCAAAACGTTAGTAATGCGACTGAAAAAAAAAACAACAACATTCAGTCGAATTGAGAACCTCCTCCTTCTCTTGAAGTCGGTTAAAAATGGGTTAAAACTCACTTTGGTCTCATTCATTTTCATTTTTCGCGAGGCGATAAGGCGCGATGGCGATTGGTCCTCTTACCTACTAAAAATTTACATCTCTGCTTGTTGTAATAAATCATAATAATGACATGTAAGTTACAATACGAAGAAACTTATATTCAATAAGGAAAGTGGAAATGAGGATAATAGATGTAATTAACAGCACATTATCATTATTTTGTATGATAATGAAATTCGTGCGTGACTGTACATTGTGTAGGCACTGGTGTGGCTTGAGTGTGGTCAGCCGCTATCGCTTTACTTTCCTAAAAAGCAAACACGGCAGGAATAATAAAAAATATTCCACTACTATTTGTATCAAACACTAATATTTACGATGATTAAACAAAAATAAAAAACTGGCCAAGTGCGAGTCGGACTCGCGCACAAAGGGTTCCGCACCATTATCTATAAAACGAGCAAAAAAAAACACGTTTATGGGAGCCCCCTTAATTATTTAATTTATTTTGGTTTTTAGTATTTGCTGTTATAGCAGTAACAGAAATACATCATCTGTGAGAATTTCAACTGTCTAGCTACCACGGTTCATGAGATACAGCCTGGTGACAGACGGACAGACAGACAGACAGACGGACAGCGGAGCCTCAGTAATAGGGTCCCGTTTTACCCTTTGGGTACGGAACCCTAAAAATGATCTAGCTGCTCAAAGTAAATTCATGCCTATTGCCATATTGGCGCTGTAGGCTATTGTTTTGGCAGATGCAGCGCGGTATACTGAACCATAGAGAAAAAAATATACACTGAACTAAATTATCAATGGCCGCAAGAAAGGCGGGCTGTGCAGTGCAGTACCTGTTGGGCCAGTTGGGTTAACTTAAACATGTTTTAGTAATTACTTATAGAATATTCTTGGCCTTCATCATCATCATCTCAGCCACAGAACGTCCACTGCTGAACATAGGCCTCCCCCAGTGACTTCCAGATCGGCCGATTGGAAGCGGCTTGCATCCAGCGTCGTCCTGCAACCTTTACCAGGTCGTCTGCCCACCTTGTGGGTGGGCGTCCTACGCTGCGGTTGCCGTTACGCGGCCTCCATTCCAGAACCTTTCTGCCCCATCGGCCGTCAGTTCTACGTGCTATGTGCCCCGCCCACTGCCACTTCAGCCGGCTAATCCGTCGGGCTATGTCAGCGACTTTGGTTCGTTCACGGATCTCCTCATTTCTGATTTGATCTCGCAAAGAAACACCGAGCATAGCCCTTTCCATAGCGCGCTGTGCAACTTTAAGCTTCTTAATAAGGCCCATAGTAAGAGGCCACGTTTCAGTTCCGTATGTCATCACTGGTAACACACACTGGTTGTATACTTTCGTCTTTAGGCACTGAGGTATTTTGGACGAGAAGATGTTGGCCTTGGCCTTATTAAGTTTTATTAACCCGAAAAAAAAAATAGTTTCC
The DNA here is from genome assembly GCA_950371115.1 of Anania fuscalis. Classification (NCBI taxonomy): domain Eukaryota; kingdom Metazoa; phylum Arthropoda; class Insecta; order Lepidoptera; family Crambidae; genus Anania; species Anania fuscalis. The sequence continues at coordinate 3,780,497 of OX493352.1, forward strand.
TGTAGGTACGCTTGCATCTGCAAGATTCGGATGAGATCGAAGTTCGGGCTCGGGTGTGTTGGAGACGTTTTCGGCAAAAAAGTGTCTGTTACTTTGTACTCGTAACTAGCGGAGCGTAGCGAGTCGTATACTCATAAAATTGCTCTAAGTTCTCACTTGTTCTGGAGGTCGGTTAGAGAAGCTTATATTTCCGTTTGTTATACGGAACAAATTCTGTTTTCAGCATAATTCAGAAGAGCAAATCCAGATCTAATTATCTGTATCACTCATTCATAAGTCTCCCAGACATGGGATCCCGCTGAGTGTAGACACACCCTCACAGACGCTGCATTTTTGTAAACGATGAAATATGGCATAAGGCACTAATCTCCAGTCATTGCAAATGGAACCCGCATTTAAAAACGATAATGCCATTATTAACTTGAAGAGTTAAATATCACACGCAATTATTTACAACAACTATAAAATAAAGCGCGCCAAACGATCGTTTACTTTATAATTTGTCACACTTCTTCTATTAGATTTAAAAATGTTCCACGTGTTATAAATAATAAATATCTTTATAGATAGTCTATTATATTAGAATAGCGTTTATCATCTTGTACCATAAACGAAAAAAGAGGCAGCTGGCTGATTATAAGATAACCAATAGTAATACATACACAGTAAAAAACATTGATAGTAGGCCCACCATTACTAAACACAGACACCATTTAAATTTAATCAGTAGTAGCGACTTCGCGAGAATAATCTCTTGCTACCTGTCGACGCCCGGGCACATAGAAATTCTTTGATCTGGGCACGGGCACCATACCGCAGACCGGGGTGAACGAGGACCGGTGAACGACAGCAAGCAACATTCGACACACACAACAACAACACAACACCGATGCTCGGCCGAACACTCCTCAATTTTCCAAGTGTGCGGTCACTGTGTGTTGCTTATCATCATCATTTCAGCCACAGGACGTCCACTGCTGAACATAGGCCTCCCCCAGTGACTTCCAGTATCATCTGGGGGGTCTCTTGTATGTTGCTTAATTTGTCTTGATTATACCTTTTTATTATATAGTCCGCTTTTAATTCAAAATCAAAATTAACTACACAATCGAATTAACCTAACACCGCCCTAAATCTAGGTTTTTAGAGAAACTCAAATATTCAGGTAACGGTATAAGCAGAGATAAAAAATTATAACGAACAAAAGGTGATGAGATAACCCGACGGATTAGCTGAAGTGGCAGTGGGGGCACGTAGCACGTAGAACTGACGGCCTATGGGGCAGACAGGTTCAAGAATGGAAGCCAAGTCGTATCCGGCAAGCGCAGCGTAGGACGTCCATATAGTTTTGTAGGAAGCCGCTGGATGCAGACCGGCTAATCTGGAAGTCATTAGGGGAAGCCTATGTTAGGCAGTGCAGTGGTCCTATGGCTGAAATGATGAGATATTGGTTGTACTTACGAAAGAAAAAGACACTGCTTAACACCAGTTATTCGACTGCTCGTAAACAATAATTGTTAACTGTAGATAGAACTAACATCGAATGCGTTGAAAAAAACACTTTCCCATACTAAACCGCCGATCAGCTGATAACAGAATGTATGAATAATTATGAAAATGTTATTATTTTGCTTACAACCTTCGCTCAATTACGCCGGCATAGAAACCCCAATTACACCACCTGTAACCTACAATCATGGGACAAACACAGGCACATGCAAAGAGCACCGCCCTCCCTCCCTCAAATTGCATTGCAAAAGTTAGTACCCAACACCGATATTCAAACCTTTATATAAGTAGTGTTATTTAGTTACGGATTTCCGCAAAGTAACACCTGATTCTATCAAGAATGTATGAGTTTTTTATTTATTTCATTTTTGGTCCTCTAAAAGTATGTTATTAGCGGCTTCAAAACCAACGAAAATTCACTGTACGTAAAGTTAAATAATTTTACTGTTTTAATAGATAAGATATTTTTTATTTGCATAAGAACACGGTATACATGCAGAATAAGGCATATTCGTGTCTTGCCAACACAGTTTATACACCTAGCTAGACAATTTGAAGGGAAGAATCGAACTTAGACCCTATGCATCCACCGCGAACCACAGTACTACAACGCCTTTTGTAATACATTGCTGATTTTTGTAACTTCCTCGACTTAATAACCGGTAAACCTACTGTAAACAATTCTATTGTGGCACCAACCTCATTTACTAAATGACGAAAAATTCATTCAGTATTATACCGTTGTTAGCACGCGCTATACATAGTACAGCAGCTATATCTTGAAAGAATGTAGTGCCGTTATATCTCCAATCGCAGAGTCGAGGAAATACCTTTGCATTTATTATTATGGAGTCTGTGCAATATTTTACCGCGTTACTACTACTAGCAGTTTTAGTTGCTAATGTCAAAGGAGGTGAGTTCTGTTTGTTTTTCAGTCACGGAAAATCATTAACACTTGTTTGTTATTCTTCGATCGTTAATTGTTGCTTCTAGCGGTGAAAAATGGAACTAATGTTTTGCCCGCGAAAACAAAGACTTACTTTACGGACTATTAATTCCAATTAAGAAGCCATGATTTAACTCGAAATCGAGATCGTGTAAAAATAAATAATATTCACATCAAATATCTCGAAATTATTCAATGTAAATATGAGCCAGTTAATAATGTATCATGATCTCGAAGTTAGAAATTAAGATCCGTGTGATAATAAAAAGAACCAGACAGTATATTTTGGCTGAGGCATCTCTGAACCGGAAATAGAATCCGGGACTCTAGTCTTCAAAGCGAATTACCGCGCAACTTGGTGTATGGTCGGGTCGTCAGTTTGTCACTATTGTATTGATAAATTATATTCTAATAATATTATGTAATACCTATCAATATCAGTTAAATGTTCAGTACCTTCTTATGTGTAACGTGTGTAATATTAATAAGCATTGAAACTGGTAAAAATATTGAAGTAATTAATGTAACCTTGACTTTAAAATCATTAACAATGAGTTTAATTAAGTAACTACGCACTAGGAAGATAATTGATTTAAAATGATTCTGCATATTGTCTGTGATTAACAATACCTAAGCTTTGTTGAATAAAGATTATTTAGAAATCACAGGACATGTAGTAGGGCCTTTTCATATAGTATAGGCGTTATATTAACTTTAGATAAATCAAGATAAATAATCACAGTTATGATACTTAATTAATACAAAAATTTGAACTAGGTAACTTTTCCTCTGATAAAGCACTGATAATCACTGATTTATTAAGTATGTTGGTTGGTATGTACTGCAATCCTTATTGATTTGTTAAACTAATAATTTTCGATTACCATTCTTTGTTTTCTAGATTGCCACCTATCCCTGCAAGACGACTTTCAAAAACCGTCTCCGGTGTACATTCAAAATGGACGTTTTTTGGCGCCAAACAACACTGGCGCCATCTCGTTGCGAAGATCGCAAACACTGCTCGTAGCTTGCACTGGTCCACGGAGACGCGTGGTTTTGGGGAATGAGACAACTACTCGTGATTTCGTGGTAAATAGAATTTATATTTTACATCATTAAACAGGTAGACTTTTTTATGAAAAAAAAAAATAGCTGCTCTATACAAAATATCAATATTCATTCGACCAAAATGTATGCAACAGCAGATTTTTTCTGCAGTTAGAGAGTTGGTCTAATAGAAAGAGTTGTTCGTTTGTATCACGAGAGTCTTCTCAGAAGGTTTTGATGGTGATAAAATAAGTCACCCTGTATATCTCATAGAATGATGTCTCAGCACACTGACATAGATTGCTACACTCACTGACCTGTATTACGATGGACAGGCCACTTAAAACGACATGTATATTAAGGCCTTAACACGCTTGAATGACCTTGACGCGTCGCGCCTATATAATTTCGCGCGTGCGGATGACCTCTAAAAATCGGAAAAACCTGTTTTTTATGAAATTAATGCCTTCAACGAGAATTTTCAAATAAAACTCTGAATTCAAAACATGTATATTTCCAAAATCTTGTTTCGTGTGAAAACAGTAATGAAACAGCTTGTGTCGTTTAGGAGAACATTTATAATTTATGAAAAGATAGATACTTTTTTGTGCAAGTTTTAATCCAAGGAACTTAACGGAAAATCAAAATTATTCAATTCAAGATGTTTATTAAATCCTCTTCTAGCATATCGTATTTTAAATTTTTAGATTCAAGTAACAGGTATTCTGAAAATTTGATTTTCATATTTGACGACCTCCGTAGCCGAGAGGCGAGCACGCCGGACTTTAAATGGCGCCGCCATCTCTGAGGTTCCGGGTTCGATCCCCGGTCGGGTCAATGTAGAAAACGAACTTTTCTATATTGGCTCGGGTCTGGGTGTTGTGGTACCGTCGTTGTTTCTGATTTCTATAACACAAGTGCTTTAGCTACTTACCTTAGGATCAGAGCAATATATGTGATGTTGTCCAATATTTATTTATTATTTATTTATATTCGAGATTTTAGGCACTTGGGTGGTGTTAAGGCCTTAAGATTATACATTGACAAAGTACTAAACTCTGACGATTGCGGGTTCGAATTACCCAAGGGACAGAGTTTATGAGATGGGCATTGGTATGAGTACTTTCTTTATTTTTAATCATCTAAGTATCCGTTATCTAGTTGCAATCGTTGTAACAAACTCTTTATTTGTGGGCTTCATAATTAATTTGGAGTGATTTTGAAGATTTTTTTTTCCCAGTTTAAAACCACGTGGTTTCTCTTTACAGGAAGCCCAATGCATATCCAATAATACGTTCCGAGTGGACCAATGGGTAGGACCGTTTAAGGCTGTTAAGTGCAACATCCAGCCATGGTTCACCTCCGAGGAAGTCCGGAGCGGGTGTGGCAGGGGCAACAAGTTGTATAGGTAAAGTCTGTTTTAGCTGGCGAAACACGTAGGTAAACAAACAACGACGACATTCCTCAAGCATCTTGAAACCATATAAGAGAAGTACACTTTACAAAAAACTGGCCAAGTGCGAGTCGCTCACTGATGTTACCATATAAAATCTTAAACGGGAGTTTAAAAAAAAGTTTATGTGGTATACCTATACGGTTTTCAGACTTTTTACAGCTATTGTACAGCCTCTCTATTACTTTTACTAAATACTAAAGCTCTGTAAGTATACCTACTGTCGCAAAAACCTAAATAATATGGGCTCTTTTTACACTAAAATATAATAAGCGTATGAACAATCAATAATTTATTGCAAAACCATAAAGTATTCTAGATGTTACATAACCATATACTGTCTTGAGTGCATTTGCTAGTACGGGACTAAGGTTAAACCACTGATTTATTCACGTTAGTACAGTGGTTTAACCTTAGTCCCGGACTAGCAAATGCACTCTGAATAAGTCAGTTATGACTTAAAATACATCTTGCCACTTGAAACATAACTTCATTTTCGTGTAAAATAAATGTTAGCATTTAGAAATTGTTATTTTACAGAGTGGGCTACAAAACAAAAGACGACTTCTATTCTTTGTACGAGGCCTGCTTCGACCCACTTCTGGTGAGAACGGTGTACGTGCGACACGAGATATTGCCATCCAGCGTCTACTTTTACAAAGACGGGCATAGACCACAATTTACTGGTAATTATAATTATCGAGCACACACCCTATATATAACATATATATATATATATAGAACAGGGTCACAAGTGCGAGTTACAAAAAATAATCATTTGATCGAAAAAGATAAATACATTGACTTTTCGATCAAAGTAAGTGACGCGATTGTTTTGTGGAACTCGCACTAGGCCCTCAGTGGTTCCTAACCTTTTCGAACTTGTCACCCCTAGTCCCCTATGATGTAGCTAGGGAAACTGATTTGCCCCCCCCCCCCCTCATATTACCAATAAATAAGTAGATGTTGTCAGAGTGTAACATTACTAAGAATCGTAAACAAAATCTAGGAGTTCGAACGCGAATTGGAATTCAAATACTTCAAAAATACGCCTCCTGCCCCTCTAGCACGAGCAACAAAACACGATATGATATGATATGATATAACAATCTATCGCCTCTTTACTTTCAAAATATGATAACAGAGCCGCCATCTTGAACTTTTATTAAAACTGAGCATGTCCGTACCGGCGATGTCATGTTTATGCTCGATTTTTCGATAAAAGTTCGTATTTTGACAAAAAATATGCGATAATCAGCTATATCATATCATATTGCGTTTTGTTGCTCATTCATGCTAGAGGGGGATTGATCAGTATCGGTCCATCATGATAAGCTTTACAAGGTTTGTGCTATCTCTATAATTTCATCATGGTGATATTGTGATTGTAGGATGTAAATAAGTATATAAAATTCCACAATGAGCACTCTGCACCACTTTTCCTTTTCTTTATAGTGGTCCTCTGCCTAAAGGTTGTCTGGAAGAGATCGCTCTTAGCGATAAGACCTCCTAAATTGTATATCTTTATGTTAATATTAACTGTAACTTCTTTGTTTGTGGTGCAATACAGAGTATCTATCTATCTTAAGAATAGTCACCCAGTATGTAATAACTCCACATCAAACAATACTTATTTTCTCAATAAAAAAAAATTTAGGTAACAATTGCTATTTTCAGAGGGAGGCCTCTTCGGCAAAGTGCGGATGTCGAAAGTCTATAATTTGAAAAACCAGAAAACACGAGTCAACGACTTACTTGGACCAAAGGCCGCTGACAAGTACATCACTAAGAAAGAGGTGGGAGTTACTCACTTTATCGCAATCATTAATAATAACCTACATCAATTTTTGATTAACAATTTTGAAAACAAGAAACTGTTTTATGCTTACAACTTATTCAGCATGGCAAGTTTTTTTTATCAAATTATTTTGTGGCACTCGCACTAGGCCCTATGGAGTGGGATTTTTAAGCTGGAAGTGCGGAGGTACTCATATCTTAGAGTAGCCCTCGTCCTTGCATAATATACCTCAACTGTTTTATTCAGAGTGCATTTGTTATTCCGAGGCTAAGGTTGACAAAAATCAACGGTTTAACCTTAGTCTGGACTAGTAAATGCACTCTGAATAAGACAGCAAGAGGCGTATTTTTGAAGAATTTGAATTCCAATTCACATACAAATTCAAAAGAACGCATGTATGCAAATTGGAATTTGAAGGCTGGAGAGTGAGCTGGAATGGTTGAGGCTGATCGTAGCTGCAGATGCAAGCATGGGTAAATTGGGTGACTGTAATTTGGTACGTAATGGCGAAAGGGTTTCACTTTCCACCTCAGCTTTCCACAGCGCTGCAGCGCCGGAGATTAAATCTTATGCATGTTTGTTTGTCTGCATGGCCTGCATATAGCAATATTGATCCATGCGTGTTGCATCTATGCCTGCTTGCCATGTAGTTTTCCCAACGACTGCCCACATGTAGTTTTCCCAACGACTGCCCACATGTAGTTTTCCCAATGACTGCCGACATGGTTTTTCTCCAAGACGCAGCGGCCCATTACAGTCGTTAGTGTTAGATATTTTGCGACAGATTTATAACCAGTTTTGCATTCCCAGTTTCTGAGCAGAGGGCATCTAGCAGCGCGAGCTGACTTCTCCCTTAGAGCGGCGCAGGTGGCGACCTTCCACTACGTGAACACAGCGCCGCAGTGGCAGCGGGGCAACGCCGGCGACTGGGCTGCTCTGGAAGAAGTAAGTTCTTTAGTTGCATCATCGTTTCAGCTATAGGACGTCCACTCCTGAACATAGGCCTCCCCCAGTGGCTTCTAGATTGTCGGGTTGCACGTGACCAGCATCCAGCGACTGCCTGCCACCTTTACCCGGTCGTCTGTCCACCTTGTGGGTGGAGGTCCCACGCTGTCCTTGGAGTACCTCCATCCCAGAACCTTTCTGCCCCGTCGGCCGTCAGTTCTACGTGCTATGTGCTCCGCCCACTGCCATTTTAGCGTGCTAATCCGTCGGGCTATGTCAGCGACTTTTTTTCGTTCACGAATCTCCTCATTTCTGATTTGATCTCGCAAAGAAATACCGAGCATAGCTTTTTCCACAGCGGGACCGAACACGGGACCTCGGAATGGTGACTAGCGTGCACGCGAGCCTGAAGGTCACACAAGATCAACTGTTAACCCCTATGTTTTACTCGTCTACTAAACAAACATACGTAGGACAAGTTTATGAGCCCGGAAGAGAACATACTGAACAAATGAACTGAACGCTTTGACTTTGCAGGCTCTCAAAAGGCGCGTCCACACGCTGGGCCGGCCGGTGACCGTGTACACCGGCGCGAGCGGCGTGCTCAGCTTCGGTCTCCACACGGAGCTGTACCTCACCACAGACGACAACAACAACGCCATTGTACCTGTACCTTTGTACCTTTATAAGGTGAGACCACTCACCGTATTTATTTTTTTCTTTTACACTTCTTGTTTTTGTTTGAAATTAAGAAGATACAATGGGGTTGGTACATTCATGTAGATAAAAACCCCAAACCAGTTTTTTTTTCAAGAATTTAATCCTGAATCAAATATGAATAGGCTCTCAAATGACATTCATGCTTGGCGCTGTATGGACAGATGCGGAGGTAGACTGAACTAAATTAGTTAGTCCATATTTATTTTAGGTCAGTGGGTAAGACGAAAATGACAAAACAATGGGTGCGTTCTGCGATTCTTTGGCAATCGCCGGGTTTTATTTGGTGAGACAAAGTGGGATGACAATACAATGGGTGCGTTTTTTTTTTTTTTTTTTTTTATTTGAGATGGGCTTACTCTTGACCCCAATCTTGCTCTAGAGCATAGATGGGATCTACGATAGAGCGAGCTTGCCCAGAAGATGCCTATTCACTCTGGACTTAAAGAGAGTCAGGTTATATGCACTCGGAAATACAGACGCAGGCAGGGAATTCCAATCCTTAGCTGTGCGCATTATAAAAGATGATGAGAAGCGCTTAGTGCGGGTTATGGGTATATCAACTAAGAACGGATGGTAGCCGGCCGTGCGTCTGGATGTCCGATGGAAGAAAGGTGACGGTGGTATGAGTTCATGCAGCTCATGAGCACACTCTCCGAAGTACAATCTATAGAAGACCGATAGGCAAGAAACTTTGCGGCGGTGAGCCAGGCTGTGCAGCTTGGACGCCACCAGTTTTTTATCGCCTATTATTCTCTTGGCTCTGCGTTCCACCGAGTCAAGTGCAGCAAGTTGGTATTTCGCCGAGCCGTCCCAAAGGTGGCAGCAGTACTCCATGCAAGATCGGACTTGGGCTTTGTAAAGAGTTAAAAGCTGTCCAGGCGTGAAGTACCGCTTGACTTTATTCAGGACGCCCAACTTTCTAGCTGCAATTTGAGCCTTAGACTCGATGGTGGTGCCAAAGTTGAGGTCAGAGGACAACTCCATGCCAAGAAGTTGTAGAGTGCCGGTCACTGGAACAGATGTACCTCGGAAAGTAGGAGAAAGGGTGAAAGGACTCCTTTTTGTGGAAAAAAGACACGCCTGCGTTTTAGAGGCATTGAAGCTGACGAGATTGTCATCGCCCCACTGGGAGACGTTACTTAACGTCAGGCTCGTACGCTCAACCATGGCCTCTCTCAGTCTTTGGACCTCAACTCCACCGGCTCCTGCACTAGACAGATACTTCTCCGCGACAGTACTGTCATCTGCGTACCCAACAATACCTGAAGATAGCAGGTCATTGATGTGCAGCAGGAAAAGAGTCGCAGAGAGCACAGACCCCTGAGGAACTCCGGCGTCAATGGCCTTGAGGTCAGAGGAGCAGCCGTCAATGACTACTCGGATCGACCGTTCACTCAGGAAGTCAGCCACCCAGCTACAGAAGCCAGTGGGGATACCGTAGGCTGGAAGCTTGCTCAGCAGACTCGCATGCCAAACCCTGTCGAAAGCCTTCGAAATATCCAGCGACACTGCGATTGCTTCGCCGTGGTTTTCGATGGCTTCGCCCCAGCAATGCGTTACATACACTAGAAGATCCCCAGTTGAACGGCCCCGGCAGAAGCCATATTGACGATCACTGAGAAGATCATTGTCTTCTAGGTATGAAAGCAGTTTGCAATTTAGAACTTTTTCCATAACCTTACAGAGTATGGAAGTGATGGCGATCGGTCTGTAGTTACTAGGGTCGGCACGGCTACCCTTCTTGGGTACTGGTTGCACATTGGCAAGCTTCCAAGATTTTGGTACGATTTCTGTCGTGAGAGAGAGGCGGTACAGTCGCGTCAGTACGGGAGACAACTCAGGCGCACAATACCTCAGCACTCTTGCTGGTATGCCATCAGGACCACAGGCCTTGTTCACGTCTAGACCAAGAAGGGATCTACGGACCTCTTTGTTGTGCACTGTGATCTCTGGCATCAAAGAATCACATTGAGGCAAGGTGGGTGGACGTTTCGAGCCAGCGTCTAGACGTGAATTGCTTGCAAACAGATCGGCAAATAAATTTGCTTTCTCTGTTGCTGTGTGGGCAAGTGACCCATCAGGTTTCTGCATTGGAGGTAGTGTAGGAAGGCAGAAGTTAGATTCGACTGATTTCGACAGGGACCAGAACTGCTTACTACCCTGTGGATAAGATGCAAGTTTCGCCCCAATACGGCTGACATGGTCGAACCTAGCTTTTCGCAGCACCCTTTTGCAAGACCTGGCGGCTGTATTATATGCTCTCTTCTTTGCTCGCACCTTTCGCGCTCGCGCTTTTTGATCTCGAGCTTTTACCCAAGCCTGGTAAGCTGACTGTTTACGAGCCTCAGCTCGAGCACAGTCCGCATTGTACCAAGGTCGGGCTTTGTAACCGAGCGGGATGTCGGAAAATGGAATGAAATATTCCATTCCCTGCCGGATAACAGCTGTGATCGCATCAGCGACGCATGAGGGGTCTTTCGAAGAGAAGCATAACTGCCGCCACGGGTATGATGCAAAGAAAGCTCGCATCTCGTCCCAGTCTGCTGACTCGTATCGCCATACTCTCCTCGTACCCCTAAGGGTGTAATCCGGAGGAGAGCAGATCGATACGGATTTCACTACACAGTGGTCGGACGATCCCAGTGGAGCCGAGACTGAAACCGAATGTCTGTGCGGATCAGTTGTCAGCAGTAGGTCCAGGCAATTGGGTGTATGATCAGCGATATCCGGTATTCGCGTCGCTTGTTCCACCAGCTGAGTGAGATCTAGCGCCAATGCTAGCTTGCGGGCCTCTCGCCCAGCATGGTCAGTTTTCTGGTATGGGAACAGCCACTCTTTGTGGTGGGCGTTGAAGTCCCCCAGAAAAACAAGCTCTGCTGTTGGATATCGCTGAAGTGCGGAGTCTGCCGCCTCAGCAAGGTATTCCATGAGCCGAGTCGTCTCCCGATCTCCACTGTGCGAACGGTAAACACTAGCGCAGAGAGATTTCTCTACCCCAGTGTCCACCAAAAGCCACAGCACAGGAAATTCAGACTTCTCAAAGCAACGGAGACGCTTACAGCAGATGTCATCGCGAACATACACACAGACCCCTGCACATTTCTTGAACTTATGTTCGAGAGTGTATCCAGGGTAGTTGAGGTATGCCACGTCCGACGGTGTTGCTATCTGCGTCTCCGTTAAGAAGAACAAGTGCGGCTTCTCGGTCTCCAGGTGGTGGTGGACCGGGTCGAGATTTGAGTGCAGACCTCGGATGTTGGTGAGATGCACTTTGAGTGGGAGGAAGTGTCGCCGTTGTTTAAACTTTTTCTTCTTCATTTGTGTAGTCATTTTTTTAAGAGTTTTAGTGGGGGAAAGAAAAAATAAAATCGAGGCGCTGCTTAGCAAACCCTACTCGTACTTTTCGGCTCAGCCGATCAGAGGGGAAACTCGCTTGGAGACTGCGGGGACGCCCGAGCCCCCCCGATACCACTCCACCGGGTCCTCCCAACCAGTCGCCAATTGGCACGGTGGAGCATAACGGGATTTTTCGCAAGTTGGCGGGGCAGCCTTTACGCGTGGCTAGCGCGTAAGTCGGGCCCCCTACTGACTGCGGTCGGCCAACGGCTGGGACCGTGCCTCGGATCCCGCTACCCTCCAGAACGAGTTACCCGATACAGCATCGCCTAAAGACAGAGACCGGTTCCAACAGCGCTACTGACTTAGTTTCAAACCCCCAATGGCACTGGCACTCCCGCACACCGACGGAACACAGCAGGGCTGCTTGGCGCCGGACTCCGGCGGGATGGTGGTCGCGAGCCAGGCGGCCCCTTCCAGGGCCTACCACCGCCTTTGGGATCTTCTGCCGCCATCACAGATTATGATGACGTTGCCCGGGGTGGACCGCTAGGAGGTAGATCCCAACCACCCCAAAAAATTCGATTCTTGGGGGATCGCCTGGTTTTCTTGAACTTTTTAACTGACTTTAAAAAAGGAGGTTTTATGTTCGGCTGTATGTTTACCGATATTTTGTTATTGAATGAACCATTTAAGTAGGCTCAAATTAGCTAATTTTCGCCCCTTAACCGTGTCATGAGTTCGCATTCCAACTCATACGTGGATATTTCAGAATTTCTAGATGTAAAATTGAAAAATATATGACGTCACACTAGGGAGGAGGAGCCTCACACTGTGACGAAATATCATGAAATTCGTATGATGTAATAAATTTATTGATGGCCCCTTATCACTAGAAACAATGTTCCAGCTGGTCTACGACCCGAAAAGCAAGAAGGCGGTTGTGTTCGTAACCATCAACTCATCCTTCTACAACAGCAGTATGACAGGCCAGCTCACAATCTGTGAGGACCAGTGCTCAAGGAGAGAATACACCTGGCTGAGCTGGAGGGACGACGGCACCACCAGCTTCTGCTGTAGGTATGAAGATGCAAAGGAACTGGGGCTTCCAAAGTTGCCAGTAGCTGGACTGTTCTATTAGTATTAATTGATGAATCACGGAGAACACACCATTTGGAGTAGAAATGTCATATTTGTTGCGAAATAATTGGGGATTTTACTATGTTTGCGAAAAAATCTAATAACGATAATATGATGCACTTATCACCGAAAGCAATCAAAATATGTTAATTTACACTTATAAAAATGCAAAATGGTTTTATAATTTGATTATTGAGGTTGAATATTTTTTTTCTGTGCCACAAACACGTAATAATAATAATCCTTGGCCGATTTTGGCTACGGTGACAATGAAACTCCGCTACAAAGGGTATCAACGGTGTGCCCTAACATGGCTAACATAACCAATTTTGGCACTAAATGTTCTAGTGCAATGCGGACATGTTAAGGTACCGTTGACGTTATTATAATGGATTGAGGAGGGTGGTCCGTTTTTGAAAAACACATAAAACGGTAGCCGCCATGATGCATTCAAATATGACGTCACTACATCATAAACAACGCCAACTGCTCTGTTTGCTATCATATCATTTTGTCGCAGTATTGCAATAATTACTAGCGCGAATAATAGATAATATACATAAGATACCACAAATCTGCCAAGAATTGATTCTTTGATGGTCTCAAATACAGTTGATAGTTGAGTGTTTCCTATGTAGTGACGTCACGAAACATGACATCATGGGGGCTAGCGTTTGAGCGCATGAACTCAAAATGTTAAATAAAATTGCTTTTATTAACTTGTTAATTGTTTTATAAAATAATAATACAAATTCTGGTAGCCTATAAATATTGTAATTTTTTTTTTTGTTTTTATCTTCAATTAAGCCTATAAATACTAAAGGATCAAATTAAGTCACATTTCAAAAAAAGTGTAATACCCTTTTCTGGAGGTGGAACTTTCAAGGAGCAGTCACTGGACTGTTCTATCAGTATTTATTGATTTATCATAGGAGACATAGCTTAGGTGCACTTGCGCACCTCCCGATTAGTTTAGTAAGAGATTAAGACATCTTTGTCTCGGTCATTGCTAAGCCTAAGCCTAAGTCTATGCTGTCTATGTATAAACCGACAGCTATAGATTATAGAATGATGTTTAATACCGTGTTAGTGGATAGTTCGGGATTAAATTCGTTAATCCTGATGCGCAAGTACCTAAGCCTTAGGCTGGGTTGCACTATCTTAACTTTAACTGTAACTATAACCGGTGTTTCTGTACGGATTTTGACAGACTTTTGACGTTTGTTAAAGTTATAGTAAGATGGTGCCAAACAGGCTTAGGCTGGGTTGCACCATCTTAACTTTAACCATAACTGTAACTATAACCGGTGTTTCTGTATGGATTTTGACAGACTTTTGACGTCTGTTAAAGTTAAAGTAAGATGGTGCAACCCAGGCTTAGTGTTGCCAAAGTTACGATAGTTGACCTTGAAATTCAGTTACACAATAATCGATATTATACAGGGTGTGAAAGCGATATTATATAACACTTCTTAAAACCACGTGATCAGCTGGTAGAAAACAACAACTTTTTCTATGGGAGCAACATCGAAATCGAGAATTTTTTTAGCTGCTCCATACTAATTTACTCGCATACCTCGATGATAATGTATGCAGCATCTGAAAATAAAACACGATTTCGGTGTTGCTAAGATAGGAAAAGTTGTTTTGTATGAATGAACAGCTGATCACGTGGTTTTAAAGAGTGTCCTATTCTCTTGTACAGCCTGTAGATTTCTAAAATATACCAATACTATTGATAGTATTGGATATTCATAAAAAAAGGATTTTGTCGTTATTGTAAATTTTTGTTTTTAGCAATTCCATGCAAGGTTTAATTGAAGATAAATAACACTTGAAAAAAATAATCGACCTCCCGAGGACCTCATTCGAGTCCCACCTGAGGTCGATGATTTTTTTCAAGTGTTATTTATCTTCAATTTTGTCGTTATGTTAAAATTTTATAAAAGACAAGGATTCATGTTTTATATCCCTTTAATAGATGTTTACTATTAATAAAATATATTCTTAGATTATTTTAATTTGAGATTTCTATAAATACATTTCTGTACATAAAACGATACAAAGTTATTTGCGACTATTCGAGGATTCAGTAACACTAATTCTATTTCGTAACATAAAATTCAATTTAATATATAATAAAAAATCATTAATAGTTATAATATGTGGTCTTATTTCCTTAGTTAACTTCTGTAACGTTTTCGAACGCATCAAAGAAAAAAATCTACCTTTTGAGAAGCCTACTACAAAATTGATTCGTTCGGTCGTATAAGTAAATTAATAATTACTTGTGTAAAACCTCTGAAAAATTTATAAGCAATTTAAAAATTTAAAACAATCGCATCTTTACATTTCTCATTTAAACTGTTTATATTTTGTCCTAAGCATTAACACAAATTAATGGTTATTTTTATTTATAAAATGTTTTCGCCCGGACGAACGAAATCGTAGTAGGCCTACAGACAGAACCTGTCAAAAAGTTCGCGCCACAATCTGTGACTTTGACATAACCTGTTCAGAAATTACTAGTTACCCGAGAGTTTAAATGTTCATATTTAAGATTACTAGTCTTAAGCACATTTAGGCTGTATTATTAAGTACACGACCAATCCGGCTCGAAGGACCATAAAATAAAGTGCATGTTTGTGACATATTCATAGCTTAACATTTAAGCGTCTTTTTTTTAAACACACCGTATCTAGTTGATTATAGTAGCTGTTAATATATCTACATTAGTTCTCAAGAATAGCAACATATACATAATTTAAAAACCTAATTTTGTGCTACAAGTACCATCTAATAATCTAATAAGAGCTGGTTTTTTTTCGCCCCTATCACTGGCATTCAGATCAAACAATATTTTATCTTAGGATTAATTAACCATTTTCCTCTTTCTCACTCTATAATATAAATACCTGTCTATTTTTGTTGAACTTCTTCGACCTCGTTGATTGGAGAATCAATCTCGTAACCAATCACAAGTATCAATACCACAGATTTATACAACAAACAATTTATAAAACAAATAAGATTTTACCTCAATTCATTTATCAGGTAGGCACTGCCTTATTGCCTATATGCACGCACGCCCCTGGCCTGTACGTACGTCCTTCCTTTTTTAAACTATTCAGTATTTTTGCGAAACGAAGGTGCTCTTATAGGTAGTCAAATTATATTTAACATATGCATACTCATAAGACTTGATTTTTAAAAATAATTAAGTACATTTTATGGATATTTGTTCAAACATCTTTCAAAATTGCACATCTTTTCCTTCTACAATCGCCGTTAACGCTTGCCTGTCTCTTTTATTCTCACATGCACAAGTGATCAAAGCCAATAGGTGCTTATTAGAATACTCTGTTCTCTCTCTAACAAACTCTTCTAGACCTTTCCTAGGCAGATAATATGCCTTAACATATCTATCTACGTAGTCCTGATACGGAACAGGTTTCAATCCAGAGATCTTTTCAATTTTAACGAATAGCTGCCTATAATCTAACTGCATCAAACCTCGCCCCCCATTCGAACATTTCGTTGCATTCGAGAACCCTTCTACTAGTAAATGCACTATAAATTTCGATACCATAGACCAGATAGAGTTTAGCACTTCAATGTTTAGCGTTACTTTAGCGGAAATGTTTTCTAAACGTAGCGCATAAACTTGGATCTTGCGCGTAATCATGTCTATATAAGGACTATGCTCCACTGCCACACTTTTGACGTCCCATCTAACTTGCGACATAGCTATAAGTGCTGATCTTGCATCAACTGCTTTAGAAGCAGAACACATATACACTGGCATTCTCAAATCGACTACCACTGACAAAGTATTATCCCTAAAATGTTCCAACAACAGCTTTTGATGTGGCGCTACTATCGACTCTAAATACGGCTGCAAAAGCTCGTATTGTTTCGCTAAGAATATAACACTCTCAACGGCGACTATTCTTTCAGTCAAGCCATGTAGACCATCTTCCGATGTCATGTCCAAATGCTGAGGTAAATCAGGACAAAGAAACGCCTTCCCTTCACTATCTCCTGCATTTGTGTCGATACTATTAGAAATTCTCTTCAAACTTGCACTTAATTTTGAACTATACAATGTGGTAGATGCCACTTCTAAGTCTGACGTAAAAAATAAATGGACTGTGTAGAAATAATAGTCAAAAAGCTGGTTCATAAGCATCACCACTTCTAATGAAATCTGGGGTAGGTATCTGCAAATTTGTAGATACTGTCCACAATTTCTGAGTACTGATAACGTTGTGTTAGTTACGATGACACTTTCTTTGACTTTTGATGGGCTTTCTAGTGGTTTTTGGTTTTTATTTGTACTCGAGTATTCAAGTCTGTCGACTTCATCGACGAACTCCCTTTTTAATTCTTCCGGTTCTTCATCTGACTCATCACTTGGTTCTAGTTCTGGTTCTAAGCCGAATATATCGTCGTTTGTGACGTTTTCATTTCGGAACATCTCGAATGGTGTATGATTGGTTTTTTGATTGAAATATTTTGCTATATACACACTGTCATCTTGAGAATGAACCGAGGAAGTCCCGTCTGATAATGTTTTAATCACAGATGTATCAGATTTTGATGAATTTAAATACTTTTTGAACTGTTTAAACTCTTGCAAGTTTATTAAATTAAATGTTGATTTAACGGGGCACTGTTCCCATCCTTCATTTTCTAAAAACAGCTTCAACTCTTCCATCCTGCCTCTATGGTAGTTCTTGATATATGAGACGCTCTGTGTCTTGATAAAGTCTTGCAAAATATCTGATTTGTCGCCACAAAACACTTCAGCTACTTGAGTCAATTTCCTTAATATACCTAACATTTGTATGAATTTCTCAAACGGGTACTCCTCTAAGCCTGAACTCTTTAAAAAGGTAGACACCTTTGCCTGAACATCATGCCATATCCTAATCAGACCAGCTTTCAGCTTCTGCCTTATATACTCTCTACTGACATTCTTTTCTATCTCAAACACACTAGTACTAGGTGCGGTTTCTTCTTCATCATATTTCGCATGCCAGTTCACAAGTAAATAATAACTTCTCATGATCAAAAACAGGTTTTCACACAGGTTTAATAAACATATTGGTGCTTTGGTAGCCTGCACTGCGTAGCACATATCCTGGAACTTCATCTCCATTGAAATTTCTCTTACATACGGCTTCACAGCTTCTATCGCGGTTTCATTAACCGCTGAAGAGTAATGCATATGTAACTGTTCCATAGCAGCTTGAGTTTTACCTAGCAAATTGTATGCTTTTCTTAATTTTCTAAATGTCTTTTCATCAAAATTATAACAGATAGACGCGAGTACCGAATCCAGTTTTTCCTCAGTCATGTCTAAGGTATCCTGTAGTCTAGTCGCTAGATCAGCTATACATGTGTACTGTTTATGATTATTCGCTGCTTTTCTGCTTTTGATAATAAGTTCGATAGCTTCGAAGTATTCTTTTTTATTTAACATATCAGCAACATCTCTTTCGACGCTGCGCAAACTCCTGAGCAGCTCGAGAGATTTGAGAACAGACCGTATTATCTGTCTCTTTCTAACGTTAGCGAGGATGACGAAGGTGGATATAGTTAAGTGGTTGGAAGAATTCCTTAAGTGTTCCCTAGCTTGGCGACAAGTTTCTAAGGTTTTGACAAGTTGTTCGCGAATGTTCTGAATTTCACTAAACTCACGGTCGCAGTTGTCTCGCTGTTGGGAGATTAAGTGAAGTGCTTTGCCAGAAACTACCTGGAAACAAAAATGAAACAGGAATTAAAATCTACTAATAACAAAAAAATATCAGCTTAGATGTTTAGGATATTTCAGGAAATGGTTTGGTGTAATTTAATACTTTGCCATAAAAACAAGGACCGCAATGTGTAAAATATTTATGGCCTTTCTTCCACCAGTACTAAACCGATCAGTTGACCAGGCAGCTTATTTGAAAGAGCCAAAATTGTTTCTTCGCGTAACACACAGAAAAAAAACAAAAATTTAAATTTTTCGACGTTACTTTTTTTGTCATTTTATGCTATTGCTATTCGCGTTGGCGTCATTAGAGCGCTGAGTTTGACAAAAAAGTAACGTCTTTCAATAAGGCATTTAAAAGAATAAAACGCAAATGCGAACCTTGTGGTTGTATTAAGCTAATATAAATTGTTTACTTTTGATAAAAGTAAACTTCGTTATGCAACTACAGTAAAACCTGGTTAAGTGAGACATCAAGGGACCTGCAATGTCGTTTCACTTATAGAGGTATTCCACTTACCCAGTGTCTCAGATATACAGGTATAAAAAAATTCTGTCTCATTTACAGAGGGTTCCATTAATAGAGGTGAGAATATAGGTTATTTCAGTTATACAGGTGCGATCATTAAATAAAATAACGTGTTATGTATGTAAATGAGTTTTAATAAAAAAAATATAGTATGTACTTAAAGGTAATCATACAAATGTAATCAACAAAAATATTCAAGCACGTTTTTACACGTAATATGTACGAATATGGAAACAGAATGTATCAATTATAAAAATCTGTCATTTTAGTTTGTCGTTTGGAAGTATCAGCCATCAGATGTTTTTCGATGTTATAAATTTTATCAAATATGCTTTGGTCACCAATTGATGACATTTCAAAATAACTGTGCAAAATTTGTACTTACGTACTTGGAATTACGTGTGGAATTTGTAGGTAGAATAAGAATGAGTAAACAAACAATGTTATCTCAGTTACAGAGGTTTATGCATATAAAATTTACTCGCTGTCTCAGTTATAGAGGTAACTATGATGATAAATCGAAAGAACAAATCCCAGATATAGAGGTTTACCTCGTCCCACTAACAGAGGTAATTCAGTGCCAAAGTGTTGGGACCTCAGCATGAGTTCCAGTTATGGAGGTTTCTCACTTATCCAGGTCCCACTTAACCAAGTTTCACTGTATTACAAAGAGATTCGCAAATGGCCCGTTACTATAAACTCTTACAGCAGCCACTAGGCCTATTTTTTATACTACACACCCACATTGAAAGGGAAATTTTTTTTTAATTGAATAAAAAGAAGTGCCCAAAAGAAACATACCTGCTGCTGCCTCTTCAGCTTCGTAAACATCTGCTCGACGGCTTCGAGAGTGGGCGGACTGGGCGCGTGTTCGAGGACATACCTCCCCGCGTCAAACTCGGATGGTGGGGAGAAGTAAACGTGTTCTATTTCACGTAGGACCTGTTTGGACAAGCAATGGATACTTCTTAATGAAAACCACAAGATGCATCCTCATTTTTGACATTGTTGTTCTTATTGACCTTGATTGACCTTGCCACCATCTTGCTTTGAATGCACGAAAGTCTACCTTTAAAAAAGCCCCTTTTAAACTAGAATAACAGCAGAGATAAAAATCTATAACTGAAAACTAAAACTAATGATTTCTGTAACACAAGTGCTTTAGCTACTTACCTTAGGATCAGAGCAATGTATGTGATGTTGTCCAATAAAAAAAACTTTAACCATAGACTATTCCTATAATTTTAACTTTAAGGTTTTAATTTATTATACATATAGTTATGTAACAAAGGAGGTGCTTTTACTGCTGAGTATGAAAGTTGACTCCCTTTTCCGCATTCAGACTCAAATTCGAACCTTTGTACGAGTGGCGGGAATTGGTATTATTTTGAGATAGGCAGTAGATACTTACTAACGTGTTTAATTGATGAAAATCAGCGGTTTTCATCAATAACATTTGACGACCGTCTGGTGTAGTGGTTCGCGATCCGGACTGCTATGCCTGACGGTTGCGGGTTCGAATCCCGCGAGGGGCACATTTTTTATTTTATATGCAATACACGGTCCTGTTTGTACGTGGCGATTTTACTACTAAGTAATGCAACTTATTTATAGGATCTACATATAAGTTGTTTCAAAAAGTTTTAGGTAAAGTTTTATGTTCCCATTCATCATCATGGCTGGTCGGCGGTTCAGCATGAGGAACATTTATAGCGATTTTGATATTGATTTCACTGTAGAAGTTTTTGTAGAAAAGAAAGAAAGCTAATAAAATAGAACCTTATATGTTGTCTATGGTTTTGCATATTATCTGTATTTGCGGGCGGGGATTCCGTGTGGATGCGAAGGTCACACAAGGTCAGTCGAAACAGGAGGCCTAATAAAAAAGCGCATCGTTCGGTCGGTCGTATTATTCGATCAAATTAAAACATCGATTTCCCTGTATCAGAGGTTTGACAATTTATGAACAATTGAAAACGGGTTTTTTACATTGCTAGATTGAGTTGTTCATATTTTATCCAAGGATTAACACATGAGACTGGCCATTTTAATTTGTTAGGTTTATACGACCGAACATAAGGTACGCTTTCGTGCTAGGCCCCCAGGTCCTCCTTGAATCCAAATTGATTTACGTATTCAAACATTTGCTACATAATGAGTAAGATGGATAAGGAAAATAGCACATAAGTATGATTGTGCAAAACAAATCTGTAAATAGTTACTAGAAGAATAAAATTGTATTGTGAAAAAATATTGTATTGTACTACATATTTTTTCCTCAAAGATACTTAATCGTTTTCCTGTTTTTAGGGTTTAACAGCAGTTTTTAGTGTTTTTAAAAATATTCTATTAGGTAGAAGATTATCAAAAAGTATTGGACACATGTTATTTCTTTTTTATTATAATGAAAATATTACTGAGATATATTAATTTGAAATGTCGCATGACGTCATGCGTATATTAAGTTGAAATGTCAAGTGACACATGGGCGTGCGGTGCATATAGGCAATTAGGCAGTGTCTACCTGATAAATGAAATGAGGTAGGCAGTAAGTATGACAAATGTGTTTTATTGATGAAAACTACTGATTTTCATTATTAAAACACAATAATAAGTATCTACTGCCCAGGGGCGTGCGGTGCATATAGGCAATTAGGCAGTGCCTACCTGATAAATGAAATGAAGAAGGCAGAAGGTACTTACAAATGTGTATAGAGAAACATATATGTGTGTGTGTAAGTGTATGTGGTGAATACCACTGATTTTTAATATTAATACATATTTGTAGTACCTACTGCCTACATCGAAATAAGACCAATGCCCGCCACTGCTACTGCCTACCTCCAAAAAAAAACCAATGCCCGCCACTGTAAGTGACATCACAAGCCCCCTCACCTTCGACGTGCTTTATCTTTGTAATGTTTTGGTTGATTGACAAAAGAAGAAACAGAGTATATTATTTTTTCATCTATCTAACTGACGGAATAAATAGAATTTCATTTTCTTTACCCAGTCATCATCCCTTGACAACCAATTGATCCCAGAGATCCCAGATTCCATTCTCATAGTCAATAAAACATTTCTGAAGAGGCTCATAGTGCAGCTAATAGTGCTTGGAAACATCCTGACGACCTCCGTAGCCGAGGCGAGCACGCCGGACTTTAAATGGCGCCGCCATCTCTGAGGTTCCGGGTTCGATCCCCGGTCGGGTCAATGTAGAAAACGAACTTTTCTATATTGTCTCGGGTCTGGGTGTTGTGGTACCATCGTAGTTTCTGATTTCTATAACACAAGTGCTTGAGCTACTTACCTTAGGATCAGAACAATGTATGTGATGTTATCCAATATTTATTCATTTATTTTATCCATACTTTAGTTTTTTACTGTATGGTTGGTCTTTAGTAAATTTGATTGTATATGAGCTTTAGTATCACACAAAATAAAAGCAATATTATAAAACAACATACAAATTAAATCCCTACACACATAAAAGAATTAGAAAATAAACAAAATCAATTAGAATATATGTCTAATTCAGAGACGTTTTCTAAAACCAGGACTAAGGTTAACCCATTGTACTAACATACATAAAACGGAGGTTCAACCTTAGTCCCGGACCTGCAAATGCACTCTGAATAAGACAATAAAAGAATATCTTTATATAAGAGTTACTAGTTACTATATTTTGTGGGTGTTTTTAGGCCTTAAAGTAACAAACCTACATAATATTTCATTTGTATTATGATTGTGTTTAATGGACATTTATTTGAGTATGTCGGACTTTGCTATTGCCATCTCTAAGATCCTCTGGGTTCAATTCTTGGTCAGGTAGATGCAGTGAACAAGGTTTTTTATATTGTTTCAAATCTGGGTGTTATGGTGTTAAAACACAAGTGCTTGAGTTACTTACCTTAGGATTAGAGCAATGTATGTGATGTCCAATATATAATTATGGTTTTTTAAGCCACATGTGTAGAATAAACTCTTAGAATTTATTTATTATTTACCTCTAAATCAGCAGCTGAGTGAGCAGCACTGAGTGACCGAGAGTTAACCCCCGGAGGACCATGTCGCTTCTCCACGCTGTCTTCAGACAACATTGTCTCCGCCTACAGAAGAAATTCGAGGATATCAAGTTATAACAAGATCAATAGATATTTTAAAAAAAATAAATAAAGTTGAAGAAATAATTTACAACTCCACAATAAACAGTGAATCAACAAAACTACATAACAATTGAATGCAAATAATAAGAACTTTTGCTTTACTCTAATGAATGCAGAGACGGTTAAATTTTAGCCATTAATAAAATATCTAGGAAATACCTACTAAATGTATTATGTCATGTACGTACCTAAGTAGGACCTGTTGGAGACTTCGAGTATTAGCATAAGTTTTTGTGCCAATACTGGCTGCAGAGTGAACGCAAGAAATATATGCGTTACATATTATTTGTAACAATTAGTACAAACACTTGAAAACGTATGATGATTGATTTGAAAACAATCGTGATTCAGTAATTTATGGTTTCACACTTGTATATGCGTAATGAACGAACCTCTGCCTTATGAAAAAGACCAAAAAAAGACTGTTTAATACCTGTGAATATTATTGCTTTACCAAGGAAAAATCAAAACATAAATCTGAGTTCATCAAAGTAATAGCATACTCCTACCCAAAAAATATATATAAAAGTCAAGAATATTGATTTTAAAACTTTTCAACTTTTAAAAAATCTAAATATTTAATACAGAGCTCCGCTTATGATAAATTACTAAAGAAAATGGTAACAGAAACACGCCTGTCACTCCTCAACTGCTGTCAGTGACGTAGACATTGCGTTTAATTTTTCAAAGTATTTTTATTACATATAACATTTGTCATCTATAACTTCTTTTTTTTTAGAAATCGATCAATAATCAGTGTGGAATAATATGAAACAGAGTATTTGATAAAAACTATTTAGGTTTCATGAATGGTTCCAAGAATTTCAAGAAAAACGAAAAACAGCTATTTTCATAAAATAAAACGCAAAAATTACGTTCCATTTTGCACAGTTGTGTGATTGTTTTTGATGATTTTTTTCCAATGATATTTTAATCAAGAATACAAACGGTAAAAACGTTGTATTTCCGTAATAAAAGTTTTTTTTTTAAATAGGCGAATACAAATTGTTTTTGTTGCGGTAGAAATTCCTTGTTTTATTTAATTTTAAATGGCTGTATATATATTTGGCTGTATCACTTACTGATCTCAGGCAGGCTGATCCAAAAAAAACATTCAACAGAAAAAAAATCTGTCTTGACGTCATGCGAGTGATGAATATTTAGCGATTGTGGTTTGGTTTAATGTAGTGGGGTGCTTAGTGGACTAACATTAATGTATTTTGTGAAATAACAAAAATGGAGACTGAACGGATGATAGAAGATACTATACCGCCGCAGGTAAGACTGTAAAACATAATTGGAGCATACCGTAATGTCATGGCTGGATCCGCCATCTTTATCCCTGTACCGTTTGGTGCTCTACCTATTTTGTATTTTTACGGAGATTTCGGCAAATTTTTGATAATGATTTTTAAGGGTTTTTGATGCCACAGCCGTAATGTACTGTAACCGTAACTAGTACGTGCAATAAAATTTACGTGCCTGTCTGTAGCAATGAGAGGAAAAAGTTTGTCTTAGGTTCTGCATTGCGGATGTTTAAAATATTAGTTTTTTCATGATGAA
This sequence comes from Anania fuscalis, assembly GCA_950371115.1. Taxonomy (NCBI): domain Eukaryota; kingdom Metazoa; phylum Arthropoda; class Insecta; order Lepidoptera; family Crambidae; genus Anania; species Anania fuscalis. The sequence continues at coordinate 3,805,407 of OX493352.1, forward strand.
CTCTATATAACTTATTCATGAACCTATTCTCAAGCCCCTTTGACCAGTGATCTAGCATTTAAATCGCTGAAACATGGTAATTTCTGGCATAAACATCGAGATGTATATTGAAAGGATTCCATGGTTACGTTTGAAAAACAACAAAAAAATCATAGAATGCTGTTTTTATAATGAATCTAATGTCTCAATATCGTAGAAATACGACTGTTTTAGTGATTCGTCATAAAAATAACTGGTAATCTTTTGGCTATTAAAACGAAATTGAGTGCCCTACTTTTGTTTGGTTTCACAATGATTTGTGAAGACAATGGTAGTTTCGTGACATAATGCTGGTTGTGCCTGTTATTTGAGCATGTAATGGACTTGTTACGACATATATGTTATGCATTTAGTCAACCTGTTCTCATAGCTTTATCGGTTTATGTAGAAACATTCATTTTCACAGTAGTTATAAAATAGATGGTATAGAGACTTTATTGAATTGTTATTGCAGAACACCACCTGTACCAGTACAATTTTTCACAAATATTCTTTAGTTCTGTTTAACATAAAAAGTAACAACAAGCTTAAGTATAAGTATAGTAAGTATTTTATAAAACTTAGTCTGTGACTGATGTCTTTCCTCATAATAAATATATTTTATAATTATTTTTGACTCGAAGAAAGAGTCTATATTTAAGTATATAGTGTAGACCTAAAGTCAGGAAAAAGCATTATTGTTTATTTATCCCTTTTCCTGTCTGTGAGTAAATGTAATAGGCAAACCTATTGTTATGCTAGCTCGTGGGAAGACCCACATTTACTGTCTTATTCAGAGTGCATTTGCTAGTCCAGTACTAAGGTTAAACCACTGATTTATGTATGTTAGTACAGTGGTTTAGAGTATGAGAGCGGACTCCCTTTTCCAAACTTAGAAAGTACAGTAGTTTAACCTTAGTCCCGGAATAGTAAATGCACTCCAAATGAGACAGTTATGGGTTTATTATTATTATAGAAGTTTGCTAATGTGCCTATGGCCACTTGTACATCACAAGAGTAATAAAAAAAGTTCTAAACTATCCAGTACAACAAATACAAATACAAAATGTTTATTTCATTTACTTAGTGTCTAATACAATATTAGTGAATGGAGCTGCCTTTTAAGCAAAATATGCTTGTGTTAGGTAACACCGCTCTTCCATAGCATGGTTACAATACAATAGACTAATTTAGGCCACCTGGATAGTCTCTACCATAACATAAACATTAAATAGTTTTTTAATTCAAACATGCTAATAAAATTACTAATTGATAAATGTTACTATAATATAAATGATTATTTTATCCAGTAACTTGGCATTAATAAATAAATAATAATAATGCCTTTTTACTGTATTCATTGAGGTGTTTTCTTATTTCCTTGTCAGTAGTGTAAACATTCATAGCTGGTTGTTAGTATATGTTGTTTCTTTTGAGAGATATATGGTCCTTTTGAAATAAGTACTTTCATAGAGATCCTAAACTACCCTTTAATAAAGGGCTTAACTTCATTTGTTAACGTTAGGGGTGATTGTATTGACAAAACGTTTAGTAAGGTTGTGATATTGATATGAAAAGTTGTGTAAAATATCCTAGAGGTAGATTAATATTTAACTTATTTTTACAGATGTTAGTGGATAAGGTAAAGCCTCTTCCAGTATTTTTCATCTTGATGCTTATCAGTCTGCATCCCTTCTTTTATTAAGTCATCAGCACATCTTTTCCTTAGTCTACTAACTTTATTTTCTCCCTCAGATTCATTGTTCATCATTTTGTTGAAATAGAAAAACATTTATTTGACACACACATTAGGCACAATATTACAAAACAAATAAAAACATCATTAACAAAGAGTTCTAAAGCTGATGTCAGTTTGTGTGATAAGAAAAAGATGTTTTAATCTTGTACTAAGCTAATTCAGCAATATGCCACACTTACGTGAACTAACAATTTATTTTATTTTATTCAACACAAAATCCACAGCCCTTAAATAAAAGAGTAATAAAAACTTACATTATAGACAAACGGCCAATAACGGATTTACATTTTATAGCCAGATACATTTTAAACCTGCAAAAAGTTATTTAGAAGCCATCTTGTACAGTAAATGTATTAAACGGTTAAATATTCTTTCAGCTTGCATGTTGCCCATTGAAATCATTGGTTTTTTTTTAATTTTTACCTACTCTGAAAGACTAGTTACAATTTTCATTAAAGAGGCTTATGTTATTCTGACAAATACTGTCTATTACATAATATTAATCATTTTATTCATTTCATGCCTTGCTTGTTCACTATTCCTTTTCTAATAAAAGTAGATAATAACTCTTTTAAGTATCATTTACTGTGTTTTTTTATTGTTTACTACTACTGTTCCTTCCTATCCTGGCGCAGTTAATATTTGACAGTATCATTGCACATCTAATTCAATTATTTCATCAACACAAGGATAAATGACTAAAAATATTGTCAGCTCATTCCCAAGAATATAAAACTGAGTCACACAATAATTTGTAAGATCATAGTTTTACTGTAGACATATTTTAGGATAAGGAAAATGAGTAAATTCTTACTTTTCCCTAAACAACAGTTAAGTGTAAGTAATTTAAATATTGTTATACAGTAAACAACCTGTTTGATAATACTTGAAGTATAGAGTCAATTTTGTGAAGCTCTAAGTATGTGTAATAATATGGATGACAATACTATTATAATTTGATACCAAATAGCCAAGCTGATATTGTAGCCGGAAGAGCATGGTAGACCTCATTTAACTCAGAACCCACTGAGGAAGCACCAAGTGTGTTCCGTGGGCGGAATTTTTTGTAACTTTCGAGTTACTATGCACCATGCCACACAGAAGCCGTCCGCAGTGGCATATAATCGCTTTTCTGCTGGTCCGCTACCGAACCGGTTATGTTACCATTGTCTTAACAAATCATTGTAATACCAAATGGTTACCGTCTCAGAGGGTTCTTTGCTGTCATAGCATAGTAAATATACAGAAACCATTTGATAAACTCGAGTGGGCTTTCTTAATCGGGAACCGACAGGGCAAAAAACCAAGTGGCCGAAGAGCTTTGCGCACTTTAAGGGCTAGCTGATTGGTCCGTTGCGTCCCACACATGGGCAAGAACTCTTCGTTCGCGGCTCCATAGTATTTGAAATATCCTCCTCCAAGAGGAGGAAATATAGAACAATTTGTTGTAAAATTTTTAACTGAAATTAATTGAATAATCCAACAAAAATTTTGTAATTGTTCACAGGTGACGTCACTAACATGTCTGGACTCGGGCGTGCGGCCCGCGCCGAGCAGCCCTGCCTACGCGGCAGAGCGAGACGCCTGCTTGAACTACTTCGCGCGGTGGAACGAGACAGACCAGGTAGGCTTCACACTGTCTCACTCTCTCTCAGCAGTCTCAACCGCATAGCAGCCCTGCCTACGCGGCGCGACGCGGCTACGAGCGCGCTTTCTTACACTGTCTTTTTCTCTCTTAGTCAGTGCCAGTCAATAAAGGGATCAAAATCGCTACGGTGGCAACACTAGAGTAGAACGGAGTGTTCGGACGGAGCACGACTTTTTTCCACCGAGATATCCCGACCGTAGACATCTTGATCATCATCAATCTTTTCTACTTATTGTTTGTTTAGAAATAGTTGGCTTTTATTTAGAAAACGTAAAAAAACTCACAAAGATGACAAAGATTGCAATTTTGACAATTAAAAATTTAATTGCGGAAAACCATATTAAGTCTTAAAAAGTTAAATGTCATTAGTCTTTTAAATAAATGGTTCTTTCATTCTAGCCCTAGCTTGCCCCCTTTTTGTATGGGTTTGAATGGCAGATGAGGGCGCCGTAGAAATCTTATCCAGGGCAATAGTAGTGCTAAAAGCGGCACAATAGTTTTTCCCAATGTATGTGAGCATGCAAGTAAATAAACTAATGGTATATTCGCAGGTGGAGTTCGTGGAACAGCTCCTCGCTCGGATGTGCCACTACCAGCATGGACACATCAACGCGTACCTCAAGCCGATGCTGCAGAGGGACTTTATCAGTATGCTGCCGAGTGAGTATCATCATGTCCGTTTATAGCTGTCCACTGCCGAACGTAAGCTTCCACCAAAGAAAACATTTTCTTAGCGATTTTCGAAAAAAAAAAAAAACGGTTTCTCTCTTTTAAGGGGTCCCATACAAAAAATGAATAAAATAGAACCTCATTAGATCACTCGTGCGTCTGTCCGTCTGTCACAGTCAATTTGCTCCGAATCTACTGGACCAAATCAGGTGACATTTGGTAGGATGATGTAATCCATACGACGACCACTGCTGAACAGGTCTCCCAGTGACTTCCAGATTGTCCGGTCGGAAGCGGCCTGCATCCAGCGGCTTCCTCAAGGAGATCCGTGATGAACCTAAGTCGCTGATATTATGTCAGTGACCTTGATTATTTGGTTTGGCCCAAAAGATTTGATTACTATTGTTATTTTGACGTGATAATGTCTTATAAATCGATGACCGGCTGCACGCACGAAAAAGTGTCACGTTCCGCGTGCGAGCGAGAGCGTGGAACAAGCAATAGAGAGGCACAATAGGCCTAAGCGTTCGGCTTGTGACGCATCTATCTCTCTTCCACTCCATAGGCCGATGCGTCCGAGTAGCATCAATGTTTTCACGTAAAATTAACGTCCGTAAACCGAATTTACAGATAGGCAATTTTTTTTCTTTTCCTTTTCTACAAAAACTTTTTTTTTTTAACAGAAAAAGGTCTTGACCACGTAGCCGAGAATATACTCTCGTACCTTGACGCCCGTTCGCTATGCGCGGCCGAGTTAGTCTGCCGCGAGTGGCAGCGCGTCATCTCCGAGGGCATGCTGTGGAAGAAGCTGGTCGAGCGCAAGGTGCGCACCGACTCGCTGTGGCGCGGGCTCGCCGAGCGGCGGGGATGGTGAGTTGTGTAGCGAGAACTGTTAGTGAGAATGGTTGCGGTCGCAAGAGGCCGCGCGGCATCTCCGAGGGCATGCTGTGGAAGAAGCTGGTCGAGCGCAAGGTGCGCACCGACTCGCTGTGGCGCGGGCTCGCCGAGCGGCGGGGATGGTGAGTTGTGTAGCGAGAACTGTTAGTGAGAATGGTTGCGGTCGCAAGAGGCCGCGCGGCATCTCCGAGGGCATGCTGTGGAAGAAGCTGGTCGAGCGCAAGGTGCGCACCGACTCGCTGTGGCGCGGGCTCGCCGAGCGGCGGGGATGGTGAGTTGTGTAGCGAGAACTGTTAGTGAGAATGGTTGCGGTCGCAAGAGGCCGCGCGGCATCTCCGAGGGCATGCTGTGGAAGAAGCTGGTCGAGCGCAAGGTGCGCACCGACTCGCTGTGGCGCGGGCTCGCCGAGCGGCGGGGATGGTGAGTTGTGTAGCGAGAACTGTTAGTGAGAATGGTTGCGGTCGCAAGAGGCCGCGCGGCATCTCCGAGGGCATGCTGTGGAAGAAGCTGGTCGAGCGCAAGGTGCGCACCGACTCGCTGTGGCGCGGGCTCGCCGAGCGGCGGGGATGGTGAGTTGTGTAGCGAGAACTGTTAGTGAGAATGGTTGCGGTCGCAAGAGGCCGCGCGGCATCTCCGAGGGCATGCTGTGGAAGAAGCTGGTCGAGCGCAAGGTGCGCACCGACTCGCTGTGGCGCGGGCTCGCCGAGCGGCGGGGATGGTGAGTTGTGTAGCGAGAACTGTTAGTGAGAATGGTTGCGGTCGCAAGAGGCCGCGCGGCATCTCCGAGGGCATGCTGTGGAAGAAGCTGGTCGAGCGCAAGGTGCGCACCGACTCGCTGTGGCGCGGGCTCGCCGAGCGGCGGGGATGGTGAGTTGTGTAGCGAGAACTGTTAGTGAGAATGGTTGCGGTCGCAAGAGGCCGCGCGGCATCTCCGAGGGCATGCTGTGGAAGAAGCTGGTCGAGCGCAAGGTGCGCACCGACTCGCTGTGGCGCGGGCTCGCCGAGCGGCGGGGATGGTGAGTTGTGTAGCGAGAACTGTTAGTGAGAATGGTTGCGGTCGCAAGAGGCCGCGCGGCATCTCCGAGGGCATGCTGTGGAAGAAGCTGGTCGAGCGCAAGGTGCGCACCGACTCGCTGTGGCGCGGGCTCGCCGAGCGGCGGGGATGGTGAGTTGTGTAGCGAGAACTGTTAGTGAGAATGGTTGCGGTCGCAAGAGGCCGCGCGGCATCTCCGAGGGCATGCTGTGGAAGAAGCTGGTCGAGCGCAAGGTGCGCACCGACTCGCTGTGGCGCGGGCTCGCCGAGCGGCGGGGATGGTGAGTTGTGTAGCAAGAACTGTTAGTGAGAATGGTTGCGGTCGCAAGAGGCCGCGCGGCATCTCCGAGGGCATGCTGTGGAAGAAGCTGGTCGAGCGCAAGGTGCGCACCGACTCGCTGTGGCGCGGGCTCGCCGAGCGGCGGGGATGGTGAGTTGTGTAGCGAGAACTGTTAGTGAGAATGGTTGCGGTCGCAAGAGGCCGCGCGGCATCTCCGAGGGCATGCTGTGGAAGAAGCTGGTCGAGCGCAAGGTGCGCACCGACTCGCTGTGGCGCGGGCTCGCCGAGCGGCGGGGATGGTGAGTTGTGTAGCGAGAACTGTTAGTGAGAATGGTTGCGGTCGCAAGAGGCCGCGCGGCATCTCCGAGGGCATGCTGTGGAAGAAGCTGGTCGAGCGCAAGGTGCGCACCGACTCGCTGTGGCGCGGGCTCGCCGAGCGGCGGGGATGGTGAGTTGTGTAGCGAGAACTGTTAGTGAGAATGGTTGCGGTCGCAAGAGGCCGCGCGGCATCTCCGAGGGCATGCTGTGGAAGAAGCTGGTCGAGCGCAAGGTGCGCACCGACTCGCTGTGGCGCGGGCTCGCCGAGCGGCGGGGATGGTGAGTTGTGTAGCAAGAACTGTTAGTGAGAATGGTTGCGGTCGCAAGAGGCCGCGCGGCATCTCCGAGGGCATGCTGTGGAAGAAGCTGGTCGAGCGCAAGGTGCGCACCGACTCATCCCACTCGGGGATGGTAAGTTGTGTGCGAGAATAGAGATTGGGTAAAGAAAAAGACATTTAGCTTTACTACAAAAAAGGTTTTTGCCATTTGAGACATATTAACAATTATTTTCAATTGGTTGACGTATTTTTAGACAGTGTCTAATCTATCTTTTTTGTAATAAAGCCAATTCTTTTTAGCCCGTTAGTTCAATCAAAAAAATTATGGACTCTTATTTTTCTTTTGTCAACCAACCAAAAAATTACAAAGGTAAGACACGTCAAAGTTCGGGAGAGGAGCCTCGTGACTTCGTTCTTTTTGCTGTATAATTCTGACGTCGCAAAAACGATTACACACACACACACCTTTACCACCAAAATTGCTCATTTAATTTAGTATTTTCTCTTCCTCATTCTTCATCCTCTACAATAGATTTTATCTGTATACGTATTCGTTCTAGGATCCAATACCTGTTCAAGCCGAAGCCGGGCTGCCAGCATCCGTCGCACTCGTTCTACAGACAGTTGTACCCGAAGATCATACAGGATATCCGCTCTATAGAGGACAACTGGCGGATGGGCAGGCATAACTTGCAGGTCAGTGGCTACCTTCAGAACTGGAAGCCAGAATCTGTTAAATTACTAAAAATGTATATCGGGTGTAAAAAAAGGCTTAACGAAGCCGAACACCACATATTCTACGTATTATTACGTTTTTTTTTTTACACTATACCTGGGAAATGACGGATTACCGATTATTATTATTTTTTGCATTCTACTTGGTTTTTTGTATAGAATTCGTGGTTTAAGGCTTCGTTAAGCCTTTTTTTACACCCTGTATATTTATTTTTTTCATAGTCGCTCCAATAATCTCGTCCCAAAGTAAGCAAAGCTAAACAGTCAATAGTTCATCAACCGACTACATAACGTATATTATATTTTTCAATCGAATTTGATTTCTATCGTATTTATGCACTTATAGTCAAAAATCAGTTGAATAACCTTAAATTTGGATATATTGACTTACCGTTGTCTGAACCATAATTATTGGATACTGTAACTAGATAACGGATAAATACGCTTATGTACAATTAAATAGACAACATCACATTATGTGATCATTATTAATGACAGAGCCCTTGGGGCTAGTTGTATAAAAAGATAAAATTAACATTGTAAAAAACCCCTGTCTTAAAAATGATCGCGTCACTGCACTGCTGGTATAAGCATGGTAATCAGAGACGACGATTCGCATCTTTACCATATATATGGTCATGTTTGCTGCGCTGCGACGAGCCGGTGTTGCAAATTGCGGAAAATTTCCACAATTTCTAAGGAAACGAAATTTTTTGCACAAAATTTCGATATCGTCAAAAATAAATCGATATTTCGATTTATCAATTTAGCCCCGATATTTCATATTTTCGATATTTCGATATTCAAACCCTAATCACATACGTCTCTCTGATACTAAGTTAAATAACTATTGCTCTTGTGCTATAGAAATTAGAAACAACGTCGGTACTACAACCCAGGCCTAGGACAATCGAGAATAGTTAGGTTTTTTCACATCGTCCTGACCGAGAATCGAACACGGAGACGCCAAAGCCAGCGTGCTCACCTCTAAGTTCTCTTCAAAACAACATATAAACATCCATGACTCGAGTACAAATGTCCGTGCTTATCACACAAGCATGCAAGATTCGAACCCACAACCGCCGACTACAGTACCCAGGGGCAAAGAGTGGGGATCGCGATCAAAGACGCATGTGCGTGGAGCTAACAACCAATAGCGGCCGGTGGTGCAGGCGTGTTACACGACTAGCCAATCACGTAATCGTAACGGTCTTTTGCACAACTTTCGCCAAGCGCACAACTTCCGTGCCGCTAGTTATACAAGGTCAACTTTGGAAAAAATCACAAAAAGTAGGTTAATAATAAATCTCTATTCTCCACAGAGGATAAACTGCAGATCAGAAAACTCAAAAGGCGTTTACTGCCTACAGTACGACGACAATAAAATTGTCTCCGGCCTCAGGGACAACACTATCAAGATATGGGACAGAAAGACTTTGCAGTGTGTCAAGGTAAGACATAGAGTGTCAATTTATTATGTAATTTAAAGATATTATTATAATTATCCATTTGTGTAAGAGTTTATCTGCACAATTGTCTAATAGTTTTAAGTATATTGAAGAAAAAATTATTTGTTTGAACCACATAAGGGTCAAATACAAAACATTAGAAATAAATTACGTCACATGAACAATCCGGTCCGGTACAATCGGCCCAGAGATTGTACAATATCTCAAAAAATATAGAAAAAAACTACTGATTTTGAGAAAAATACAATCAACTTAATTTAATGAATTATTTATTAGTGGTTCAAACGTAAAAACAATTCAATAAACTGTCACTCTCAAGTAGGCATACAAGATGGACGTCACACGATAAAAAAAGAACCATAAACTGTCAATGTCAGTCGCTTGTAAGTGTGAGAACCCTTTTCAAGTTTTTACCATTGGTATTGTTTTGTCCGTCGTTTTTACATGCCTCGAGTTCTTTTGAGTAACAACAGTGCTTTGGTTTTATAGATTTTTTATCGTTTCTTTCTGTGACCTGGCATTATTCAAGAAGGAAAGGCCGAATACGATACACGCGATTTTGAAATTGTCAAAACTGACAGACGTCATCATAATGTCATCACCTTCCGCCATCATGGTTGTGTATTGCTATTCAATTATTTTTTAAATTGTTCCTTCCAAGAAACGAAGCAATTATAAAGAAATTGGATAATAAAAGTGTCAGAGATGTAATAACCTATCTTTTGGTAACTGTACAGATTCTGGGCCGAGAGTCCATATAATTTGGGATATCTCCTTTTCTGATATATATAAGGTCCGATTTTATTAGTGTTCATCCTGTTAACCTGTGACTATACAGGTGAAAAGCAATCGTAAAAACCAATTTTCAAATGTGTACCATAAAAACTAAAAAAGTTATAAATCATATCCGTTTTATTCCTTCCCCTTGTACAGAGCGAGAAAGAGTTGAAGATAGGACGAGTTTATGCAATATGAAGTCAATGTTGTTATTTTGTAATTTATTTTTAACTTTTTTAGTTTTTATGATAGACATTTGAAAGTTGGTTTTTACGATTGCTTTTCACCTGTATAGTCACAGGTTAACAGGATGAAAACTAATAAAATCGGACCTTATATAGTGCAACTTTCGCCTAGTGCTAAAGATTCGTGCCACCAATTATACGCGCAGCAAAACTCTTTCTAACTGAAATAATTATAATTCCTATTTACCAGGAACTCCAAGGGCACACAGGTTCAGTACTCTGCCTTCAGTACGACGAGCGGGCTATCATATCTGGCTCGTCAGATAGCACGGTTCGCGTATGGGATGTAAACACGGGCGCCATGCTCAACACTCTCATACACCACTGCGAGGCCGTGCTGCATCTGCGCTTCTGCAGCGGGATGATGGTCACCTGCAGTAAGGTAACTACCGGCTGGACAGGCTGACTAGTCGGGACTGCGGGCAGCTGTACGACGAGTCGATAACATAATTTCAGATACAGCACGACCATTGCTGAACAGCGGCCTCCAAAGAGTTCAAGGTTGGTCGGTTAGAAGCGGGCTGCATCTAACTTCCTGCAACCTTTACTAGGTCGTCTGGCCAGCTTGTGGGCGGACGTTCTACGCTACGCTTGCCGGAGTGTCCCTCTGGATAAAAAACACTAATCAAATTACTTCAATGTTGGCAAAACCACTAATCAGATTTTAATAAAGTTCGGTACGAAAAAAGTTTTAATCTTAAAGAAGCACAAAGGCTAAGCTGTTTATTAACACATTAAAGTATGTTAATCCGTTATCTAGTTTCCATAATACTGTGCTTAGTTCGAGGCTAAATAAGTGATCTGATTGAGGAAAGGATAGGGATGACGACTAGTTACAGAAAATGAAATTCTCTTTAGTCCATCGGTTAGTTTATAAATAAATAATAGACTCGTTTTTTTTTCTTTTGGTAATCAACGAAAAGATTACAAAGATAAAGCGCGTTGAAAGTTCAGGAGAACCTTGTGTCCAGGAGGGCCTCGTGACGTATTTTCTAAGTAAAAATTGTACCTAGGTGTGAAGTCATTCCATATTTCAAATCAATATATCTCTGTAATATTTTGATTATGTAAAAAAAGAAAAAAATACGTGTTAAATACTTTTTAATTACCTACCTGATAGACGATGAAAATTTTTTTTTTTTTTTTAAATGAGCCCTGTGTTATTATCATCCCTAATGATTGATTAAATTGTAAAATACAAATGATTTATCAACAGGATCGTTCGATAGCGGTATGGGACATGACGTCAACGACAGAGATAAACCTACGTCGCGTACTGGTCGGCCACCGCGCCGCCGTCAACGTCGTCGACTTCGACGAGAAGTACATCGTCAGCGCCAGCGGGGATCGCACCATCAAGGTAAGGGTAGCTAGTAGCTACACATCCCTGATTCCGTATCTTGCAAAGCAATGCGATAGCGAAATTAAGGCCTTAACACGCTCGAATGACCTTGACGCGTCGCGCCCCTTACAATTTCGCGTGCGCGTAGTGGTCATCCACCTCTAAAAATCGGATAAACATGTTTTTTTTATGAAATTAATGCCTTTAACGGGAACTTACAAATAAAACTCTCAATTCAAAACATGTATATTTCCAAAATCTTGTTTTGTGTGAAAACAATAATGAAATAGCTTGTGCCGTTTAAGAGAACATTTGCAATTTATGAAAGTATAGACACTTTTTTGTGCATGTTTTAATTCAAGGGACTTAACGTAAAATCAAAATTAATCAATTTAAGATGTTTATTAAATCCTCTTCTAGCATATCGTATTTTAAATTTTTAGATTCAAGTAACAGGTATTCTGACAATTTGGTTTTCATATTCGAGATTTCAGGCACTTGGGTGGTGTTAAGGCCTTAAGCAATTCTGGCTTTAAAATCGCAAATTGACAACAAAAAATAAAAACAAAACCTACTGACAATGCTGCACATAGATTTTGACACTAAGCATCAATCGAGCGATGACTGCGCGGTTATTGCTGATTGCAAATTTTTAGGGAATTAGGGTATGGGCCGGCATTACTACAACTAACGCCATGGAAGTTGAGCGCTGGGCGAAAGATGCGCAGAAGACCGTTACGATTACGTGATTGGCTAGTCGCGACGCGCCTACACCGGACCGGAAACAGCCACACACGCAAATAAACTTTGTCAAATATACTTGATTTATTAATTTATTATATTTCTTAATTTGTATACATGTTCTATGTTACAACACTAAATTAATATAACTAAGCAATGTTATTGAGTTTTCTAACAAATAAGTATTATGAGAGCATTATAGATTACGACTTGATGCTAAGTGTCATTGTCACGTATAAAAAAACAAGTATATTGGCGGGAATTCCTTGTATTTTTTTTATGTTGCAATGTGATTGAAATTGTTTTATGTATTTTTTGCAATATTGCTGTTTAATTTCCTCACAATAGAAGTGAAAAGCAGAGTGTATAACTCGTACATAAAACCCATTTTTACCTCGACTTGGATATACTAAATGGTGCGTTTTATGCACTTGCTGTACGGACAACAGCTCGTCGACCTACCACAAAATGTCAAATTATCTCATTTGAAAATGATCTCTATATGTCAGTGTTGTAAACTTACAATAATTCTTTTATGTTAAGCGCCATCTATGGGTCCTACGCAAAATTAAGCCGTTATCACATATCGTATCTGTTCAGCGCGGCCTTAAAAATAGTTCTTGGTTCTACCAAATTACCACAGATGGCGCTACAACTCGATGAACTGCTTTGGTTTATGTAACTGTGGTAAAAACTGAACTGTGCTGTATTCGATCTCTTTGGCTCCTGCGGTCCTAAAATAAAAACCTACAAAAAACAGTCTGCTGGCGTCTTTCTTCTCAACTCAACAGTCAGGCTGAAAGTTGAAAATCTATTGGAGAATTTTTGACTTTTTGGGTAGGTCGACGTGCTGTTGAATGTACAATCTACTATTAACATTCAGTCGCATTACAATATTGGACAACATACATTGCGCTGATCCTAAGGTAAGTAGCTAAAGCACTTGTGTTATAGAAATCAGAAACAACGACGGTACCACAACACCCAGACCCGAGCCAATATAGAAAAGTTCGTTTTCTACATTGACCCGACCGGGGATCGAACCCGGAACCTCAGAGATGGCGGCGCCATTTAAAGTCCGACGTGCACGCCTCTCGGCTACGGAGGTCGTCAAAACATTGAATTTTGTCTTCTACACCTTCAGGTGTGGAACACGTCGTCGTGCGAATTCGTGCGGACGCTGAACGGTCACAAGCGAGGGATCGCGTGCCTGCAGTACCGGGACAGGCTGGTCGTGTCCGGCTCCTCGGACAACACTATCCGGCTGTGGGACATCGAGTGCGGCCAGTGCATCCGCGTGCTCGAGGGACACGAGGAACTAGTGCGGTGTATAAGGTGAGATTTTAAAAAAACCAGCAAAGTGCGAGTAGGACTCGCGCACGAAGGGTTCCGTACCATTTTCTATAAAAACAGCAAAAAAAATCACATTTGTTGTATGGGAATACATCATCTGTGAAAATTTTCAACTCTCTAGGTATCACGGTTCATGAGATACAGCCTGGTGACAGACGGACAAACAGACAGATGGACAGCGGAGCCTTAGTAATAGGGTCCCGTTTTTTACCCTTTGGGTACAGAACCCTAAAAAACGGCCAAGTGCGTGTCGTGCCAAGCGCTGTGTAGGGTTCCGTAGTTGCCCGTCGTTACCACAATATATTTCAGTAATTACTTCATTTGTCACTTTTAATGTTTTCCTCTAAGGAATTTTTGAACGGCTAAGTAGAACGAATATTACCCTTAAACTAACTGATTTATCTTAACTGTTATGATTTTTCTGTAAAAGTTCATGAAATATTATAACCATGATTTTTTTATATTTATGTACCTACTGTCTACCTCAATTCATCTACCAGGTAGGCACTGCCTAATTGCCTACATGCACCGCACGCCCCTGCACTAAATATGGTTGGAATGGTCACCCATCCACTCACAGCCGCGGCGTTGGTTGCTTAACTTTAGTAATCGATACCAAAGCGCTGCCGCCACTGACCTACGAGCGCACCGCCTCCCTCCCCCTCCCTTAACCTACACTATACAAGGTAGTATAATCGTTATTTTGTTTCCAGATTCGACAATAAGAGGATAGTGAGCGGCGCGTACGACGGGAAGATCAAAGTGTGGAACCTGCCCGCCGCGCTGGACGTGCGGACGCCGCACCAGGACCTCTGCCTGCAGACGCTAGTGGTAATACCATTGCCTTATTGCATTTCATAGGTTACAAAAGGTTATATTTATTTATTATTATAGCTGACCCGGCAAACGTTGTTTTACCATATAAATAATTTTTAAGTAAAAATGTTAAGGGTGGACAATTCTTATCACTAAGGGGTATAAAAAATAGATGTTAGCCGATTCTCAGACCTACTCAATATGCTCACAAAATTTCATGAGAATCGGTCAAGCCGTTTCGGAGGAGTACGGGAACGAACATTGTGACACGAGAATTTTATATATAAGATGGTGCCTGTTTACTGAACGGCGGAGTACTTACTTGAAATAGGGTGGAGGGCTCAGGAGGCACTTTCACTGATAAAGTTTGTCACATTTATCACAGGTTATGTGAGTTTTGATTTTTGTGAGACCGCGCGCTTGCTTGCTGATCGGGTAAGGTGTGGGGGAGGGGAGTTACAAGACTTCCGTTAAGACTGACAGGACAGATCATAGTTAAGAGTTGTAATCAAAGTGTGAATTAGTTTCACTACAGGACCTCTGCCTGCAGACGCTAATGGTAATACAATTGCTTTGCCGGCTCACTCAGAAATTTTATTGCATTTCATAGGTTACATAGGTTTTATACAGGGTGTACAAGAGAATAAAACCCTTTTTTTAAACCACGTGATCGGGTGGTGATATACAACAACTTTTCCTATGGGAGCAACGTCGAAATCTTGTTTTTTTTTCGGATGTTTCGTAAATTATCATCGAGGTATGCGAGTAAGTTTGTATGAGGCAGCTAAAAGAAAATTCTCGATTTTGATGTTGCTCCCATAGAAAAGTTGTGGTGTAAACCAGTGTCCTATTTTTTTGTACACCCTGTATAGTATTATGGTATCCCTATAGACCTATCAACAATATTAGGAATGTGGCTTATTTATTTTGTTTTTATAATAATAAAAAATTCGTCACGTCGTCTTTATTACACAAAAAAGTCACAATAGCTCCGTTACGACTGACAAGATCATAGTTAAAGTTGTAATCAAAGAGCAAACTGACCTTCCGCACTAGGACCTCTGGCTGCAAACGCTAGTGCTAATACCATTGCTTTGCTTGCGCAAACGGATAACAGCCTAATCAGCCTATCAGACTAATAATATACTCAATAATTTTATTGCATTTCATAGGTTACAAAAGCTTTTATTTTGTATTGTTACAATACTTCCGTTAAGACTGACAAGATCATAGTTAGACTTGTAATCAAAGTGCGAAACCTTTCTTCCGCTACAGACGTCTGCCTGCAGACGCTATTATTTTCAGGATCATTGTAAAAATCTTTGTTTGTTTAGGACGATTGGTAATTGGAACGCTGATTGGCTCATATACGAGTCGATTTATATGAGAAGATATACATCTTTATTCTGATTGGTCAGATCAGAACATAGCTTTTCATAAATATATGTAAAAAAATGAACTTTATGTAAAAAAGTTATTTTTCCGTTATTCATAATCTAAATTAGGGGCACTAACCGACTCCTTCAGTTCACTTTAGTCACTTTATTCATTGATTTGTCAATTTAAAGTCTGTTAAATGAACGTAAATGTAAAGTTGTCCCATATTTATATTTATTATTACTTCCCATTTCTCTAATATTTAGTATGAAATGAGGAGTCACGTCACGCACACATGTGTAAACTCTACCCCCGTTCGTCATATAGTTCCTTTTGTATGATTTTTTCAGTCTGTGCAATAAACCATTTAGCGAATATTACTTTAAAATACGACTTTTTTGCCCCAAAAGGAAGCAATAGTTTTTGTAAATTCTCTTGTAGTCATATTAAATTACGATGTTATCGTCGTAAAAACAAGCTGTCAAAACGGTACCCTGGTTTCGTATCTTACAAAAGCAATGCGGTAGCAAAAATAAAGCAATTCAGGCTTTAAAATCACAAATTGACAACAAAAACCAAGCAGCTGTCAGTACTGCCATTAGATTTTGACACTAAGCATGACTGCGCGATTATTGCTATTTTTTATTGCTGTAGTATGAACTGATAAGTCACAATATAACACAACCACGTCTAACTCTCACCCCCGTCCGTCAGGAACACACAGGCCGAGTGTTCCGGCTTCAGTTCGACGAGTTCCAGATAGTATCGTCGTCGCACGACGACACGATCCTCGTGTGGGACTTCCTGAACTACGGGGGCGCCTCGCCCGCCGCGCCGCCCGCGCCGCCCGCGCGCCCGCGCACGCCCGACCACGAGCGGGACCTCTACGACTAGGTAACTACACCACTCGGTGACTATACGGCTGGGTAACTAGACACTTGGTGACTATACGACTTAGTGACTATAGAGTAAGTAACTAGACGATTGGGTAACTAGACAATAGGTAACTAGACGACTGGGTAACTGTATGACTGGGTAACTAGACACTTGGTGACTATACGACTTAGTGGCTATAGACTAAGTAACTTCACGACTGGGTAACTAGACAATAGGTAACTAAACGACTGGGTAACTAGACACTTGGTGACTATATGACTAGGTAACTAGACACTTGGTGACTATACGACTTAGTGGCTATACGACTAGGTAACTAGAAACTTAGTGACTATAGTTTAAGTCACTACACGACTGGGTAACTAGAGCCGGTGCTCTCGCGCACGCCCGACCACGAGCGGGACCTCTACGACTAAGTAACTACACCACTCGGTGACTATAGACTATGTAACTACAGGACTGGGTAACTAGACACTTGGTAACTAGATGACTGGGTAACTAAACAGTAAGTAACTAGACGACTCTGTAAGTATACCACTCGTTGACTGCGTAACTAGACACTAGGTGACTAGACAACTAAGTAATTGTGTGATTCGATAACTAAATGACTGGGTAACAAGAAATTTCTAACTATACGACTCTGGACCTAGACAAATAGACGTTGGGGAACTTGACACTTGGTAATTATATTACTTGCTGACTATAGACTAGGTAAAAAGACGACGGCTTGGTGACTATAGAATAAGTCACTACTCGACTGGGTAACTAGACAACTGCATAACAAGACATATTTATTATTCCTCTTTGACTTAAATCTAAAATCAACACAGACGAAGTAGCAGGCAGAATGTATTTTGATTTTGACGTAAAATAAAATGTCCACATTTATTTCCAGGGTACTAAAACAAATGAGAGTGCATTCTAATAGCACTCTATGGTCGTTGAGAAGCAGAAGTGAAGTGGAACTAGTGACGTGTACAGTGATACTATGTTACCAATACGGTGTACGGATGTGACTATATAGGATTCAAATTGGTACTGTGACAAGTGAAGTGATTCAATGAAGTTGTGTGTGTTCGGTCACAAGTTACGTTGTTTTTGGCTGATGTGTGTAAGTGATGATGTTGCACACTTGGAATCTGAAAAGAATATCTTAATTACGGAATAAGCTGGCTGAATTAGGATAATTGTCGGAGATGGGACAAACTCTGTGAAATAAATGTGAATTGTCACTTTTTATTATACAGGTGTGCTTTTGAACAGTAGACAAATTTTAAGAGGTCAACATCGAAACCATGAAAAAAAAATCTGCTCCATACAATATCATCAAAGTAGAGTTAGTTTGTATGGAGATACAAAAATACGCATTTCGAGGTTGAAAGTTGTTTGTATTGATGAAAAATAGCCTTTATATAAATTGGCTACTGTTAAACCACGCCCTGTGTATGTAAACAAGTTGCAACACTGTGTAAGTTATCAAAATAGTGGGGCTAATAGTGAATTGATGGTTCTAAAATACTATGTTATTTGTTCAACTCTATACTTAAATGAAACATAGTACTTTTCACTTTAAGCCACAGTGTGATAATACTTTATATTTGTTTCAACCTAATGACAAGTGATTAAAGTCCAAATCTTGCTGGCTTCTATACAGAATGTAACAAAAAGGTGCAATTAAACTTTAAGCGGTAATTCTACTGCTCAAATCCATCAACTTTTTCTACGGGACCAAATTGAAATCTCAAAAAAAATAAATACCAGCTGATATCAGTATGTACGGAGAAGTTATTTTTGTTTCAAAAGTTTTATTGCACTTTTCTGTAACACCCGGTATATTTAACAAGGCTGTGTGTGAAAGGCTCGGACTACAAGCACCCGGGATTGTTTAGAATCCGTTCAAAAAACGACCTTATTGCTTGAGCAGCATATTGAATCCGGGTTTACATGGAGCCATTTCGGCTGCTTATAACCCGAGCCTGAAGGTATAATAAATGACCAATCGGTTTTTGCGGTTTTATACTAATGGTCGATGGTCTCAAAACCCTCAAAGTATGGAATTAATATCTGTTTCATGATTATGTCAATCTTCATGCAATGCTATCATCGTTCGTTTCCTAAATTGACGCGAAATCAAGGCAAATGCGTCAATTTGGATGACATGTTTTACTGTGAGAAATAGGATAGTTGACATAACCCAGTCAATTGACTTACTTGTTATGAGCTGTAAAAACACATCCCTTCCATATAATTTGTGTAAAAAACAAAACTTTAATTCACCAAAAGGCTGATAAGTTCTGATAATGTTAGGACATCAGAATTAATAGTTCAGCTATTGACGGCCAAATAAGGTATGAGAGTCTAGTGCGAGTTTAGGTCGAATCTATGGCATACTACGTGGCGCCATCTGGTGCTACGTTAAAACCCGTGTGTAAAGATCTCTGACTGATAAAAGAAAGAGAGCCAGGCAGTGGACTTGAGCAATTTATTGACAAATAACCAATATTATCTATGATTTAAATATACAGAATTAGTCTGTGGCATAGTCTATGGTTTTCGTTTTTTGTCAATGGATGTATTGATTTCCGAGGGCCAGTTTAGTAGTTTTTTTTAAGCAAAAGCAATCGGTAATGTTAAAGAGGAAGGATGTGCAAAGAAAAATATAGTTACGGTAAAGCATGTGGTCTGAATGTTATACAAAGTCGCATTACGATCACGTAAAAGTAAAAAACTCGCACTAGGTCTCCGGTAGCCCTCGAGGTCCGGATTCTAAGATACAGCGATCACAACAATGCAGTTGATCGTGTCTGTCTCACTCACACTCGAATGTGAGAGCAAGACAGACTACAACAAAATGGTTGATCGCCCTTATACCATCTCTGTGGCTAAACAAATGTAAATATTGTACCAAAACGAAGACTATGAGTGTGTAAAAATGTACTGATAAAATGACAGATGTCAACTTGACACATGCAAGTGACAGCATCGTGTCAGCTGTCATATTGACAAATAATATCTGTAAATGTACTGAATATTATGTCTGCTATGTATAGTCAGAGAAGTAAATATAAGATCTAAATAAAATTAATTGTGAATATTGATTTTAGATTTAATTTTTGTTAAAAATAATCGTGTTTGATCTAAATGGCAGCTGTCGTGTGGCATTGTATCAATTCACTCATTTGCTTGTAGATAGTACATGGTCTGTTGTATTTTTTATTTTTCGCCGTTGACCGGTCCTGATCTTTTAAATATAACAGCCTTACGGGATTGCCTTTTCTATTCGTGCATAAACATTATACTACAGTGTTAATAAAACGAATTAAATACCTTTTTCTAGGAGTTGCTTTTGTTTTAGAAACAATATCGGGAGTTATGTGGCCCCCTGTAATGTGTTGCGATCGCTCTTAAGACTTTTGTTGGTGTGCAAGGGAGACAGATAATAAGTTCCTACCGCCAAGTTACATTTTCTTGGTTATTTTTACCAAATTCTTACATACATTTTTGATGTCATAAAGTTGAATTTAGATTTCATTTAATTGTAATTTAAGTGTATTGTCATAATGATGTTTTAGAAAGAAATCAAAAACAAAATATTTTTGTCATACATACATACAATTAACAATTTACGGTTCTCATTTATTAGTTCACATTCTTGAAAGCAGTTCTTTTTCTCAATTAAAAATACGTAAATATAGTACCAACACCATAATTTAAAAAAAGGTATATTTTCCTATACATATAATATCAGCTGATCAGATATTAAATTTTAATAAATGTTGCTTAAAATAAGCCTAATATTTTCTTCCATTAAATTAATAAATCGTTATCAAATTGTAATAAATTAATGTAAGTATTTTATGGTCTCCTTATACTCTCTACTTCGCTGACTGTACACTGGGCTATGTATTATAAACTGTATACAAAATGTAGTCAAAAAAATAGTTTTTTTTAAATTAAAGTAAATGCTAGGATGTTCTAAATGTTTCACGCAAGAGGTGTTCTGTAAAAAGCCAGTTAGCATAGGTAATAAAAACTAAATAATTGTAGATAGGTTATATCGACCGTTATAAATAGAGCCCCGGCTGGGTGGGTACCCGTGTTGGAGTCGCATTATTGAACCGTTAGAAATGAATCTTGAATTCGAACACGAAAACGATTCGTGTGCGAAATCTTATTTCTATTGATCTCGCTTATACGCATTTTTTAATTGAATCAAGTGTTGCTACTAAACTGAAATTCTTGTAACTAATTTCGTTTCACGCGGAAAATATTAATAAACAGAATGCAAAAACCTGTTGATTTAAAAAAACCGGCAATGAATCGCCTAAAATAAAACGACAAAAAAAAGTTTTTAATCTGTGAACCATAATGTTTACTTGTCAATGTCATACTTCCGAACTTTCTACTAGTAGAAATCTAAACACGAGTGGGTAGAACTTCTCGTTACAGAATTCGCGAAGAAAATTTTCAAAAATAGTGATTTTTTGTATTCTTAATCTTGCCAGTCCGTATACGAATTCCAATGTTTCAATAATACGTCTCCCATTCAGTTAGCAGGGTGACTTCACAGTTTCAGAGCTCTACTTGTGCTGGTCGAGTTGCACGGTCGATCTGTATTGAAAATACCGAGAATGTTGACATAAACTGCGGCCGAAATCTTTTGAATTGTAAGGCTACGTTTCCACTGAAGTGGAGCAGAGATAAGAAACGTGATTTGAGCAATATCATTGGGCAGTTTTTAATAGCTCCGCGCAGCTCCGTTTCTGTGGAAACGTTCTCTAACTGTTTAGAAAGATGACCACTTTTAAACTTAGTAATGAATGTAGTTTGTTAATGTGATCTTTTAATCAATAAATGAGCTAGACAACACCAATTGTTATGGTGTGGAAGTAAATAATTAAATTTGTTTTAAAAGGCGTTGGCGTCTCCCATCACACCCAGATCAGAGCCAATTTAGAAGTTGGTTTCCTCGATTAACCCGAACTGAGAATCATACTCGGGACTATTTGCGTTCAAAGCGAATCAACGCATCAATATGCGAATTGAGGCGTCAAAATCTTACTGTCTTATTCAGAGTGCATTTGCTAGTCCGGGACTAAGGATAAACCACTATACTAACATACATAAATCAGTGGCTTAACCTTAGTACCGGACTAGCAAATGCACTCTGAATAAGACAGTAAAGTTAAAGTTTAAGCTCTAACAACAAAATCGTTTTTTTTTTACCGGTGACAAGACAGCCTCGGCCCTCGAAATGTTTGGTTTATATCAGAAGTAATGTAATGTTGATCCACTTTAAAACTGCCAAATAAGTTTACAAATCCACGTCAGTTTCAGTATTTTTTTTTTTAGTTTTAAGTTTAATCTAGCATTTCTTTGAGCTATACCTAACAACCAATGGTGACATCTGTTACTATAGTTTCTGTCCTAGCCTGAATGTCCTAGGTACTAATCATAAAGTGTTAAACGTATGTGTGTATCTCATACGGGCCAAATTTTTTGGAAATGTAATGCTGTCTTTGTCAATCTTAATTGTATGGAAAAGGAGAGGTAGCATCAATCGCATTTGGTGAAATCTGCGTTTGTCAACATAATGGGCTTGTTCAAAATGGATTGATCTGGCTATATTCCTATTGGGCTGTCAGTTCGATTCAATTCAACATTGAAAACTTTTCATTATATTTAGGACCTTATGACAAGTGTTTAAGGTTTTAAATATGATAGCTACTAATATGACCACTGCCATAAAATACTTTAAAATGACTTCTCATTGACAAGAGACGGCTCCAGCTTTATTGAGCGTTGTTAGTTAACGAAGATAGCCGATCATTATCCGTCTCTTTCTAAATACTGATTTGTGATCGAACTGTCATCGTAATAAGAATATAGCTATACCTGATTCAATGTTGTCGCTACAAATTCCTTGCTGTATTTATTTGTATTAAATAATGTATATAGAATACTATTTGGTATAGATTAATAGTGGATTCTTTTTATTTTGTAATCTAAAATTTTGCCTACGAAGTTGCGTTGTTGGAATATGTATCCATTGCAAGAAACGATTTTAATTGTCATGGTACGAAATCAAGAAGGATGGCGCGAGTTTTTTGTAGGCTTCTGAAAAGAGGTTTTTATTCTGTGTCAAGTTCCTTTTTAAATAAACCCCAGATCAAAATTATTGCCATCCTTCATTCAAAGCTACGATTGGAAAAGGACACAATAGTTTAAAGATTTTTAGTATAATTTTTGGATTCTTGTAATGGCCGACTGGGCTTAGTGCTTTTGGTGACTTCAAACTGACAGTACGACATGCCTCTTTACCAAACGTATAATATGTGGCTAAGAGTAATTAACAGTTTCCGAGGGCCTTAAACAAGTTTTACCAAAAAATTTTCTCGTTAGCGTCAACGCGAATTTGTATGGAATTCGGAGTGGCGCCGCCTGGTGTCACTTTCACGAAGCCAATTTATTTATAAGTAAACACGCGTTAACGCTTTCATTAAAAGTAATTAAATAGAACTTTGAATAACATAATTATAGCGAATTCTAGTGGCTAATAGTCAAATAAACTGCATACAACGCCCTCTTTCATCCGCCATCATAATGTAATGTTCACAAAAGGATGTCGCACTGTTTTTTTGATGTCGACTGTACCTCTAAATGTCAATTGTCGCGGGACGGCTGTCATTTGGAATCGAGCACTAAATATGTAATCTTTTTTTATCGAAATCTTTTTTTTTTTCATTTGTTATCCTAATGCTATTTGTGCTGATAGCTTGTAAATAAAATGGCTGCACAGAGTAGTTGTGTTTTTTTTAATGTTATGTTAACCCTATCTTCCCATATCCACGAAGTTAACCTTTCATATTTTTATAATTTAATTCAGTAGGTAAACAACTTACACAACTGGCAACACTTAGGCTTAGAACTCATGGAGCAGTTTTCACCCGCGCGCGGCGGTGGAGCAACAGCGGTATTATTTCAAACTCACGAAACCGGAGATCTGTGCGGTTAGTGGTTACGCAGCCGCCGCGGTTGCGATTATCGCCCGCAAACAAGGCGGGCCGCTATCGCAAGACGAGCAGTTGCATTACAACAAAAGAAGGGGCGGTTACTTTTCTGTATTTCGCCTATACAGGGTGTCCCTGGAAGTGTGGGTCAAATCGATGGTGATTACCGAAGGCTATGTAGGTACTTAGGTTTTATTCTTTACTAATAGCGACGTTTTACCTGAAAATAAAACGTTTATTAAACATACTTACCTTATTCAAAGCCTTTTACATGAGAGTAGCTTCCGCGTTTCCGGTTCGAGTACTGGACATGACTCCTGGTCTGCCCACGTGACCCACGTTTCCGCAGCCCGCCACCGCAGCTATGTAACACTAGCGCCACCACAGGCAGCTCGAAGGATTGTTCGATATTCGTGTCATTGCGTTTTATTGTCACCAGGCAGGTTTAAAAAGCAGGCTTTGAATAAGGTAAGTATGTTTAATAAACGTTTTATTTTCAGGTAAAACGTCGCTAATAAACAGTACTGTACCGTTATTCAAAGCCTTTTACATGAGAGACGTGTTTATTATCGCCTGGTGGCGCTGTGTACTGTGTAGTCGCCAATGTGATCAATAATAATAAAATATGATGATATTATCTAAGCTCATTAAATAGGTTTTACAATTGCATTAGGAATGCAAACCACTCAAAATATAGTATAAATTTGAATAACTGTGTATCCTTAGCTTCCTAGTAACTAATTTTTTGGACTTATTGTACGATACATCCAGTTGCTAGTGTGAAATGTGTTAATTTTTGCATAAGTGCAGTCAAACATTACCGATGTCTTAGTTACTATAAGCCTATTAGTTGTCATTCAGACTAATAAAACAGCGGTTTGTGTATATTTCTAAAATATTGTTGACCAATTAAACTTAACATGTTTGATAGGTGTCACATGTCAAGCACATCTACTTTGTCCGTATGATCTTACGCAGAAGCTTATATAATAGCCCGGATAGCAGGCTTAGCTATGAACTCGGGACCACAGAGGTGGCGATGCCAAGTCTGGCGTGCTCGCTCGATTAATAAATTAATGCTGTAGCTTTTTGCTACGATGGCAGGTAGCTCGGAGGCTTAGCAAAAATTTAGTGCACTATTAAAGTACTAAATGTTTTTTCTATTGCAAAAGTTCAGCAGCGCGTAGGTCAATGCCTTAAGTTTCGCATAGGATGTTCAACTATCCCACATAGCACAATACGAGTGTAAACTGGTACCAGTTCCATGCCAGTTGCACACATGAACACCTGTCATACCGATAAACTCATTACATTTCAATCGTGTGTTCTGCTCATTAAATTTTACTATTGTAATATTAGGTATGTTACTTTTTGAGTGAAGGTGTTTTGCCATATGGCTCAGATGCCAAAGATAAGAATTTGAAGTATAAAATTACTCTGTGTTGTTTATCATTCAGTAAGCTAGTATAATAGTTATAATTTAGCGTTACGACTAGTTTAATAACCCGTTTTCGCTATTTTAAACACAAAGTGTATAGAAATGGCTGAAATGGCATGACTAAGTAATCGAATGCGATTACAAATTAAAATGTACTTCACGTACGTATATCAAAACACCCACATACAAGCGCTGTCTTAATGCTGAAAGCGTGTTAATCCAGCTAAAGAAAATAACGACGCAGCTCATTTGCAAGCTACAACATTTGATTCCTGGTTTATAGCACCAAGTTTTACAAAAAGAAAATGTTTCACAGAACGCGGCGAAAATCATCGTCAGACAGATTGTACAACGATAGGTATGTGATAATAGAATGTGATTTTCTATTTTGTGTTTTTCTGTTTTGCGACGAAAATCCAAAAGCTACTCAATAAATAAGTCGATGTTTTGGTTTACATCGCATTTTGCCATTCAGCAACAACAATTGTGTCAGACGATCACAACGACGAGTATGTAATACTACCCACACTTTTTGTTTGTTTTAGTTGAAATGGCAAAAGAATGCAATAGCTACTTTCTTAAATTAAATTGCCAAAAATTATTTATGTAACATGTAGTAGTTGTTACGTAAGTAGGTATAACTATTACTACCAGAAAATTCGGAAACAATTCTTATTAGTGCGCATTTTTTAGGTTTGGATCTAATTTTGCATATGTTGGGAAGGAGACTTTACGATTGTCTGTGGAGATTCTATCCACAATCACGCTAGACTAGATCTGTTCGTTAAGTCGACTGATGACGTCTGACTGAACTGACGTCAATTAACATCATTACAACACGGATGTTGAGCGTGGGCGAAAGATGCGCAGAAGACCATTACGATTATGTTATTGGCTAAAGCACACACATCTTTATGTTGATCGTTTCGTGAAATTGCAGAGCGATCCCCACTCTTTGCCCCATCGCTTAGCATGTAGGTATTTCAAATTTTATCTAAGTAACGGGATTACGGGGCACGCTGCATGGTCTTAATCTCCAGCAAACGATGAATATTTGATTGCATTAGAGTGCAACTATTTACAATTTTACATTATGTATGGTACCTATGTGGTGTGGGTATCCGCATATTGTTATGCTACAGTTCGTACCCGAATAAATCAGTGTCCTGTCTTCAGCAAGTAAAGATAGTACTCGCATTTTGCCTTTACGTCATTTTACCGCATCGATGCAAAGCTTTGCACATTAGATGTTACACCTGGCTGATAAAGCTCGAAAGTGTAGTATCCATGATTATCTTTAATCTTGTTTGATAAAAATGTCCGCAACTCGGGGTTTCATACTACGGTATGGTCAACTTCGAATAAATAGCGATTTATTCATGAAATTAAGAACAACGGTGTCATAAAAGTATGACTACTTTTAAAGGCGGGGTAGACTTCCATATGTTTATTGACCGGCCTAGATGTTTTGACATCTACCTTATAGATATAAGAGGTAATACCTCTGAGGTATTACACCCTTTGTAAATAGGCAGGGTTTTGAGTTTACCAGAAGGAAGTCGTACTGCCGTTAAAAGATGCATGTGCTACGATCTCTCAGCTCTGAACAGTCCAATTTGTTAATGATGCTAATGTTTAGAGGGCAGCAGGTCATTGCGAAAACTTGTAATTGAACAGCGACCACGCATTAATTGCCAATTGGTCGAGGGTAAACAAAAATATATTTTTTGTTATCTAGGTTGTTTGTAAAAAGTACGGCATTATTAGAACACGACCGTGATCATAGGTGTAAAATCTAAGTCTATTGGTTTTGTACTTTAAAATCAGATCTGTCGAGTTTTTTGATATAGAAAAAAAAGCTGGGAGTGCGCTCCGCTGCTTTTAGCATATTTCATGCCAATAGTACGAGTGTACATATTAAAACATGTCTGAAGTTTATCCTGATCTATCTCCTTATTGTACTGGTCAGTACCTATGATAAATGGCAACGTTAAGCCAGAACTTAAGTTGATCTCCTATCCCGATGGGATCAGGGAGATTAATTAAATTACAAAAGTTTTAATTTTTTTTTTACAGGGATGTGCTCTCGTATTGTAAGTAGTAAAAGTAACGTAAGGCTACTTTACGACGTCATGACATTAAGTCAGATTATAATAATTTAATATCCTATCCCACTGGGATAAGGAGGATTATACTCTTTTATTTTTAACGTTTAGAGGATATGGGACGGTGCCCTAGTGTCCCCATTCCAACGGAAAAATAAAGTTGGATGGTAGTACGGCATGACTGTAGCAGCTACAGTGTAGACAGACCGTCATTTAATCTCCTATGCTGGCTGGATAAGGGAGATTTTAGCTTCTTATTCTCCATCGGCGGAGGTATAGTCATCGCCGAGCAATATACTTTCAACGTTTTTAAAACGTATGGTGGTGCGCTAGTTCCCTTATTTCAACGGAAGAGTAAAATAGGTATTTGATCTTCTATCCCGGCGGGATAAGGAAGATAAGATTTTTTTGCTTCTTTACCTTGATCGCCGGAAGTTTCGAGACTTACCTGGTTGGTTTGGATTTCATCGACGAGCAATATACTTTCAACGTTTTGAAAACGTAGGGTGGTGCCCTAGTTTCCATATGTCAACGGAAGAGTAAAGCAGGTATTTGATCTCCTATCCCGGTGGGATAAGGGAAATTAGTCGTTTGCTCCTTATACTCCATCACTTGCAAGACATACTTCGATGGTTTTGATTTCAATGGGATGCAATATATTTTTAACGTTTCGAGAATGTAGGGCGGAGCCCTGACATTCTCATACCGATGAAAAAGCATAGTAGGTAGCTCTTATCCCGGTGGGATAAAGGAGAGCAGGTTATGCTAGTCATCTATGAACTGGAATGTAGGGCGGAGCCCTGACATTCTCATACCAACGAAAAAGCATAGCAGGCTAGCAGGCATAGCAGGTTATGCTAGTCATCTATGAACTGGGTCCCGTAACGTTAACAAATTCGGTATTTCCACATATTAGTTATACCATGTTGGCCACAGGTTCATTTCAGTGTTCACATGACTGAAGCGCGAGATCTTCAGAAACGGACAGCGACAACCGCGGGCGGCGTCTGAGTGTGCGCGGCGCGTGGGCCGGCAGGAGAGGGGCACGGGGCCATCGGACTGACGCGATGCGTCGGAGTGCATGCGCAGCCGGTCCCAGGAGACGACTGCGTGGCATGGGCAGATTTAAGGCAGCTCTACCCGACCACTGCTTCACTGTTATGACAATGACTCCCTTATCCCCTCAACTTCAACTGAAAGAAAGGTTAATCCACGAAAAGAGGATACGTGAGCATGCATGTAGTTCCTTGCTCATTTCTGCTTAATGAAATAAAAATAAAACTTTTCCAACATAGGGTAGTTTATGAATATATTTTTCGAAGAAAAATATTTTAGCAAAAAAAGTATTCACTAAATGATAATTAGGTTTTCTAAATTGTACTCACTCAATAATACAAGCCTTACTAGTTGCAATTACTCGATACAGAACCTTGCATGTTTCACTTTTCATTTTGTTTTTCGTATCCTTCTTCCAGGTTCCCTGATGTTCTTCTTGCACGCGGACAGACCTATATTTTCTAAAAACGTACACTTCTCTAAAAGAAAAAACCGTTAGAGGCTTACGTAACCTAAAAAGAAAATTATATATTAAAGTGAGTAGATTGAGAACAATCTATCTCCGAACGGTAACACCGTTTTCCTTCTAAAAATTCACAGACGTCATCTAACGGGAAACCCGTTACAGACTTAAGTTATTCAAGAAGAAAATTCATATATTTTTAAAGTACCTAAGTAGATTGAAACCAATCTATCTAACAATGGTTTAAAAACCATAAAAAACTGAAAACTTACTTGGTTTTAGAAATAATTACCAATATCCAGTCGATGCCGTTATTATTGTAACGGCTTAAAGTAAAGATAAAACTTACTCCTTGTGAGGGTAACTACAAAAATGTTGTTACCAAAGTAGTCACTAGTACCAGTGAGACGGCTCCAAACTAGCGAAGCTGTTCTGCGACCGTCTTGAACGAAAACTAAAACGCCAATGACACGAATATCGAACAATCCTTCGAGCTGCCTGTGGTGGCGCTAGTGTTGCATGGCTGCGGTGGCGGGCTGCGGAAACGTGGGTCACGTGGGCAGACCAGGAGTCATGTCCAGTACTCGAACCGGAAACGCGGATGCTACTCTCATGTAAAAGGCTTTGAATAACGGTACTGTTTAATAAAAAGTTTAAAAAATAAATTTTCATTTTTGGCACACATTGCTAGTTGATCAAATTAACTTCTTAGGGAATGGCAAACCCTACTACAACATCCTAAACAAAAAATAAAACCGTTATCTTTGATAGTTTGTTTGATCTTTGTTATTTATTTTTATTTTATTAACACAAAACAGTTTACAGTTTTGTGTTTATATTAATTTTTAAATCAAATGGTAAGTACTAAACTGTAAGCCAAAACATGTGTATGAGAAGTTACAGTTAAATGAGTTATATTTTATTGTGGGTATAGTTAGAAAACCAAATACAAAATTAGCCAAAGTTGGGTTTTGCAATCACCCATCTAGCAGAATTAAATATATTGTATTTTTAGATCAGAATATAAGACTAACTTTCCAGATAAATAATATGAACTGTACCGAAAAAATGCAAAATCAATCACAACTTTTTTCCTGTAAAAATGGAAAACATTCACAGAGGCTAAAAGCTTGGGGATCACCCTCGCTATGCACCTGTTCGATTTGATCCATACTTCTAGGGACACCTGTACTAGAAGGCAAATCCATAATATTTTGTGTACTTCCGGCCGTCTGAGCCAGAGTCCTAGAGAGATCTCGCATATCTAGGCTGATAACGAATCGTAGGTGACGCCAATATTCCTAGGTTTCATCGTTTGTGACGCAATAGATTTTTTGAAAATTGAAAAAAACCTGGCTCAGACAGCCAGAATTTCACGTTTTCCGACACTCTGGATCTCAAATTCTAGAGGGTTTTAGGGCCCCGTTTCTTATCAAAAGTTTAGTGACGCGATATGTGACGGCATCTAAAGTAGTTTCATCCATTTTGATGCAATGGTTTTCACGGAATCATGAAAAACGTGTGGTCAGACAGCCTGATATCCGGCTGTCTGAGCCATTTTGTTTTTGCAGATATATAACGAAATATCACATTTCAGACTCATCTTTATGGATTTTACTTTAGTGACGCGATATGTGACAGCTCTCGACCAGATTTGAACCTTCGTTACCCACGCGTTTAGGAGACATTCTAAAAAAAACTGTTGGCACAGACAGCCGGAATCCGGCTGTCTGAGCCATCCAGTTCTACCACTTCCAAGTGTTCTTGGTAGCTGGAAACTCATCTAATCGTTAGTGACGGTGATGGTTAATACGAAATATCGTTTGTGACGGCTCTATATGCCGGCAAACAAAGGATATAAGCAAATCAATTGTTTTCCATACATCGATGCATTAGGGTGACCACACTTCCCACTTTATTAGGTATGCAAATACTAGTATAGTAAAAAATCGAGGCAACGCGTTTTACGACAGCTGTGAATGTGTATGCGAGATCTCTCTAGGACTCTGGCTCAGACGGCCGGAAGTACACAATATTTTGGCTCAAAAAAATAAGAACCCAGAGCCGGAAACGAAATAAAAAAAATAAAAATGGTGACAGTGACAGCTAAGCTAGGCAATCTAGGTTTAGTGTTGCGCTATCTCGGATTAAATTGAATAATTCGATTATCTTATCACACCTCCAAATTACAGGACAATGCTAAATGTTTTCATACTGTCAACAAGAAAATCACACAATTATTTAGCCCCAAACTACGCAAAGCTTGTACATGGCGATTAGATAGCGAATAAACATACTTAAATACGTTTACATCCATGACTTACCTACTTAGTATTTTATTTATTCCATCACAAATGCTCGTGCTCATCAACTGCAACCACTAGTCCAACACATATCAGACGATCGAGGTTTTTTAATTTAAAAAAAAAACGGCTAGTAAAAATAAACTCAAATCCAGCCCGACTCGAATTGATACGAATCGGTATTTTTTTTACCACACCGACATCACTAGTTTATTATTGATTGCCAACTGCTGCCTGGCCTGCATCTGTTGTCATTCAATTCAATACATTTTCGCGAGGTTAAGTTAGAGAAATCATATATTCTAAGAATTCGACCTACCTAGAGTACCTAGTTCAAAACAACGTACAAACACAGTAATAAGGAATGTCTGATATAGAAGAACCGCCAACAAAAGTCGCTAAATACGAGGTATGGTTACAACTATTGCTCTTTATCTAAGAAAGAGAATCGTTCCATTTTGGTTTTATTATGTTTCATTAAGTTTATCAAGTATTTGAATGACTTTTTAATTGATTCTAAGATTAACTTTGCATTCAACTGTGATCTAGGTGTGATCAGTAAGGATTTAAGTTTTAGATGCTCGATTGAGTGCTCTGGTGTCTAATAAGTGTGTTGAGTATTCGAGTGAAAGATAATCAGACCCTAACCTTCTGGGTACAAATACAAATTATCTATATTATCTAAAAAGTATGCAGCATTCTCACATAAGGTATTTAAAGTTGATTCTGTTCCTTACTGTAAGTAAAATGAAATCTACAGTAGAGACAAATGAAGAGATGTCTAGAGAGATAAAGAAATGAAGAACAGTAGCTCCTAGTTAATACTCTCGCTCAGGTCCATTATTATTCAATTTCTATCTTTTTTGCCAAGCATATGGGTTAAAATTTAACCAGCTGATCACATGGTTTTAAGAACTGTCCTCTTTTTTACAGCCTGTATTCCTTCGTATTTCAGTAATTAATAAATAATCTATAATTACTACATACTAACAGTCAGTAATCAGTTCTTATTTAACCAAACTTCACAATTTGGCTATGAAGAGTTAGTTATTAGTGTCTAGGGTTCTCTATATTTTTTTTATTTGATAACTACTAACCTGGGTTGACCTATAATAACTAATCGGGTTCTGAAGTTAGCAATTAAATTGTTATCTTTTATTAATAGAATATGATTAGCAAGCTAGAGCGAAGGCCACACACCGGCAAGTGTAGCAAAGTTTGTCTACTTGCCAGGTGGACAGACAATCTGGTAAAGGTTGCAGGAAGCAGCTTAATTCAAACTGCTCCCACCCGCCCAACTGGAAGTCATGGGGAAAGGGCAGTGCTCAGCAGTAGTTGTCCTGTGGCTGAAATATTGATGAATAAATACAATATTGCCACAGACTTAGATACTTTTGTGTCTTACAAAAATTTTCTTCTTTTCTGCTGCTTTGTCTTAATTTAATTACATGTGATAGAATGTATTTTGCTTTGTATTATGTTAAAAATAGCCCAAAACAATATTAAAAAACCAAAATATGTAGTCAATGAGCACAAGTCACATGCATAAAAGGGCTGGCAAAAATCCTTAAGATATCACCTTAAGGAATACTTCCTGTACCTTCTGTACAGCATGCAAACCTGCGAGCCAGCATATTGCTTCTGAAAGCCAAAGCCCATCGCTTCCTTTGATGTCCTTATTATCAGAAAGATACTCTGTCACCCAGTGACCCAGATACAGACACCTGTTTAGAATTTATAAGAATGAGGGACACACTTTGTCTTTTGTTTTGTAATATGGATAAATATTGCTGTTGGTACCTAATAATTAAATTTTCACACATGTATTATTATTATTTATTGTACGCATCTTTTTAGTGTAACCTTGTTCCATATAATAAAATGGTTGTTAATTAGCTACCTATGTCACAATGCACTCCAATCCATTGCAAACACGAACAGAGTAGTTCTGCAATGGATCAAAGGACACAGCAACTCACTGGGAAATGACACCGCAGACGAACTGGCCAAAAGAGGATCGAAGGTAGTAGTCCATGGACCGGAACCACTACTGCCTATACCTCAGGCCCAAATTAAAACGTGGCTGCGTGAAAGAACCACAGGAACCCACCATACCGAATGGATGAACAGTGTAGGATGCAGGCAAACAAAAGATGCAATTCCGGCAGCATCAAAAAAGCTCGCCCGCAGCCTCATCAGACTAAAACGGAACGAACTTCGGAAGGTTGTAGGTACTATAACCGGTCATTGTTCACTAAACAGGCACCTATTCCACATAGGAGTAACAGACAGCCCCACATGCAGAGGATGCATGGAGGCAGAGGAAACGCCGCGGCACGTGCTCATGGAGTGCGAGAGCGTGGCAGAACAACGGGCACGGATTCTCCAATCACCAGGATCACTCCCGGAGGCATTCAGGAGCCTGAAGGGTCTGCTGGCCTTCTGGGATGACTTGGGCTGGTTGGAGTAGGGGAAGGACACAGCACGCACAATGGCCCAATCGAGAGGCTAAGTGCGGACACCTCCCAGCTAAACTAACTAACTAACTAACTAACTAGCTACCTATTTTGCCTTTTAGATGTAAAATGAGCTACCTATATCAATTTTCTCCTGTGGTTAACAGAATCACCAGCCCATTGAAAACCTAAAATTAATTACCCAAACCATTTTCGTACTTATTGCAGATGTCTCAAACGTTTACCCAGTTTGAGGAGTTGGAGGACACTAACGAAGAGATTGAGGAAGGCCAGGAGGAGTGGCTCAGTGAGGAAGGCCTGCTCACCGATGATGACACAGCAGTGAGTAATTTATTAATCCTCTCGCTCA
This sequence comes from Anania fuscalis, assembly GCA_950371115.1. NCBI lineage: Eukaryota > Metazoa > Arthropoda > Insecta > Lepidoptera > Crambidae > Anania > Anania fuscalis. The sequence continues at coordinate 3,839,257 of OX493352.1, forward strand.
GTTCGTGCAAACAAGTGCGACAGGGCCATTGTTGCTTTTATACAACCAGATACAGTCGCTTTTTAAATCCGAAATTTCTAAGCGCGTTTGTTACTCGTCACAGAACGTACTTAGCCCATACAAACAAACGCAAACGCACTCGTCGCAACTATTTTGTTTGGTGTTTGGAAAAATAGGAATAAAAAACCGGCCAAGTGCGAGTCGGACTCGCGCACAAAGGGCACCATTATCTATAAAACGAGCAAAAACATCATGTTTGTTGTATAGGAGCCCCCCTTAAATATTAATTTTATTGTGGTTTTTAGTGTCTTGTGGTTATAGCGGCAACAAAATTATCTGTAAAAAAATCAACTGTCTAACTATCAGGGTTCATGAGATACAGCCTGGTGACAGACAGACAGACAGCGGAGGCTTAGTAATAGGGTCCCGATTTACCCTTTGGGTAAGGAACCCTAAAAAGTTATAAAAACAAATGTTTTTTATTGTAAATTTGAGGTGCTGACTGTACAGTAGGGTGGGCCAAAAAAAACTTTTAATTTTTTTTTCTTAGATACCGTGAAAATATTGTCAGAAATGACGAAAAAAAAATTCTGGTAGAGTTTAAGCTCTTAATATTAATATTAAGCGGTGGCGAATCGTAATTTTTAATTTCCCATTTAAATAACACAGGAATTTTTTTTTATTTTCTTTCGATTTTTAATGCGTTTGAACGAATAATTATCTAGGTAAAGCGAAAACTTATTCTTGTAGGGAATTTAACGATCTACAAAAAAGGTCTGATATGATTTTTTGCTAAGTCGACTCTTTCAAAAGTTATTCGAGGTGAAAGTTCAACTCTAAATCCTAAAAGATAATTTTTGCAATTTTTTATACTTTATCGCAAAATAATGGCTCAAAAACATAATATATCTCATTTTTTGTAATACTAATGGAATGTTTTGGTAAAACAATAATATTTTCACAAAATATCGTAAGAAAAACGAATTTTATGATACTTAATTTAAAAAAAAAACCGAATTCTACTCTACCTAAATAATAACATTGTAGAAATGATTATTTCCTAAAAACATAATAAGTAAATCGAGTAGTCAACAATTTTAGCGGTAAAATATGAAATAAGTGATTACATTTATAAATTGTATAACAGAATTGGATTTCTGATCTTTTCAATACTTCCAACTATGCTATGGCTAAATGTCTTTTTAACGATTTTTATTTGAATCCTGCTGGATGACAAAAATTTTTTTTTATAAATTCATCGATTAAAAACAAAAAAGTTATAAAAAATAAGATATATTATGTTTTTGAGCCATTATTTTGCGATAAAGTATAAAAAATTGCAAAAATTATCTTTTAGGATTTAGAGTTGAACTTTCACCTCGAATAACTTTTGAAAGAGTCGACTTAGCAAAAAATCACATCAGACCTTTTTTGTAGATCGTTAAATTCCCTACAAGAATAAGTTTTCGCTTTACCTAGATAATTATTCGTTCAAACGCATTAAAAATCGAAAGAAAATAAAAAAAAAATCCTGTGTTATTTAAATGGGAAATTAAAAATTACGATTCGCCACCGCTTAATATTAATATTAAGAGCTTAAACTCTACCAGAATTTTTTTTTCGTCATTTCTGACAATATTTTCACGGTATCTAAGAAAAAAAAAATTTAAAGTTTTTTTTGGCCCACCCTACTGTACAGGATATATTTTACGTAGACCAATAATATCAAGACAACACTCAACATCTGCTGCGTTAGCTTTGCTGCAAAAACCCGCAGTGGTCAAAGGTTTTATTTCGTTGTACCATTATTTTTTTGTCCCCAGCCTGACCTAGACCAAAGCACCACCTCCCAACTCCAAGACACGACAACAGACAGCCAAGACGCCCCCACCACCCGGGAGACCGACGCTAAAATCGATGCGAACATCGAGCGAACTCTCAACAGCATGGACAACTCGCAGAGCAGTCAGACCAACGACGCCTTCGACGAGCTACTGAAGCAAGACCCGAATGGGAAGAAGGATGAGTCGGATGAGAACGATACTGACGATTTGTTGGTAAGTTGGTGGGACTAACTTCAACACAACTGTCTTAAGCTTAAGAACAACTTAAGATAATACATTTATAACCCGCCAAGTGAGAGTAAGGCGATTATCCCGCTGCACCGCGCTCCGCCGCAGCACGCGGGACGACAGATAACGCGTGCGGCGAGACAGGCGCAGATCTGCGTCACCACGCTGTGTGATCTGCCTTCCCGCGCGGAGCGGCGTTGTACAACGTGCCCCGCGTCTAAATCTATCTACGTCGAGATCCATCATGGAAGACCTGCTTTATGCATAAAAACTCGCGCGGTACTGAGGATCTGAGTGTGTTATACCCCGCGGCACACACCGCGCCCCCGCGCGGGCTGGCCGAATCAGCGCGCGCGACGCGTTTCCGTGCGCAAACGCGTTGTCAGTGTGTTGTGCTGCGCGTGTTTTCTATACAAACTGAGGTACTTCCATATAATTATTAAATCTGTTGTCCCGCGCACCGCGGCGGAGCGCGGCGCAGTGGGATAATCGCCTCACACTCGCACACGGTACACTAGGGGGTCGTTTATTAATAACGGGATGTTTTTTAGCAACTCTTAAACTCTTCTTTATGGTGATACATGGTGAGGTTTTAGACTACCCGATTTTATTTTATTTTAATTTTATTTTATTGGATGAACATAAACAGTAATGTACAAATTGGTTAAATGTAAGGTCTAATAATTTTATAATTTAGTACACACCAACGACATGTTCCACATATACATTACAAACAGGGCTACTGCCGCTAGATACAAAACACCAACTGTTTGTTAGCTATAAGAAAACTAAAGAAAAGACTAAACATAACATAAGTTAGTGGCTTGGATTACATAGCATATCAATAACTAATGATAGTTTCGAATGGAAAACACTATACAATACAAATACTCAAAACAATCAATTTTAATCGGTTTGGTTGTGCATAAGGGCTTTGACATTGTTCCTATACGAAGTGTCAATAGATTCGTAATAATGGCCCGGGTAAAATAGGCTATATAAATTTTATCAAAATTTTATATGACGGAATTTAAACCTCAGATTCTAACCTCGAAAAAAATAAAACTAAGATAATCACCACGTGTTTGTTATCAAAAGAAAGGTCTAAGCGGGCACATTACAAATATTTATATAAATCGTATTTTTTAAGTCAAAATATATCTTTAATATGCGGTCGTGTGTTTTGTAACTTTTTTAAATAGTCAGGTAATAGTTTTTTAAACGTCTTAATTATTATAAGGTCACTGCTTTTCGGTTTAGAAATCGCGCGTTCAAAGAAAAAGTAAATACTTAAAGAAATATTGGACAGCATCACATACATTGCTCTGATCCTAAGGTAACTACTTACCTTAGGATCAGAGCAACACAAGTGCTTTAGCTACCTAAAGCACTTGTGTTATAGAACTTAGAAACAACGACGGTACCACAACACCCAGACCCGAGACAATATAGAAAAGTTCGTTTTTTACATTGACTCGACCGGGGATCGAACCCGGAACCTCAGAGATGGCGACGCCATATAGTCCGGCGTGCTCGCCTCTCGGCTACGGAGGTCGTCGTGTATATACTTACATATACATGCAATATGTCACTACAACCCCCCCCCCCCTTCCCCCTAGTGATATTTCATGTTTTTTTCCGAACCTTACGTGATTAATTGACGACCCCTAGTTAATACTAGCAGCCATATTCATATCCAATCCATTCATTAAGTTTAAGAAAGTCTTTAAATAATGTTAAGAATTTTTTTTAACTTGATATATGAAATCTCTATAAAGTGAAATGAAGGATGAAATTGTTTCCTATCAGAGACTGTTGGAAGACGACGGCAAGTCGAAGAAGGTGAAGGTCATGACCAAAACCAAGTCCAAGGACCCGGCCGCGCACAACGCGTCCAGCGATGACGACGACGGGTTTATCTACCAGGTTATTTACATTGCTATAGTCATTTTAGCTTTGATTTTGAGGGTGATTGAGTTTGTTGTGCCGCTTCCTCTCATCCAGTTGCGGGCATTGGTTTTATTTCGAGGTAGGCAGTATATACTTAGAAATGAGTTTTATTGAGAAAAATCTGTGGTTTGGTGATTATGTCTTTAGTTTTAATTAATTAAACTTTATTATGGAAGCAACTGACGTAGAACTCACGGCCGATCGGGTAGAAAGGTTCTGGAATAGAAGGCGGACAGACGACCTGGTAAAGGTTGCAGGAATCCGCTAGATGCAGGCCGCGCGCAACCGGACAAGCTGGAAGTCACTGGGGGAGGCCTATGTTCAGCAGTGGACGTCCGCCGGCTGAAATGATGATGCTGGAAGCAATAAATGATAGTCCAGCCACATCTTATAGCGTTGTACCACATAAAATATCGTTATTTTACAGTTTGACCCCTTCGTGAAAGCTTCGTTAGGGTAAAGCTTTTTTCCTATCACTTTAACTCAGTCAGACTAGTCACGTTTGACACAAAACTATTCATGGTTGTAAACCTGATTCAATCCATCATCATCATCATTTCAGCCGGCGGACGTCCACTGCTGAACATAGGAATGAATGAATACATCTAATCTAATCTAGGCCTGCCCCAGTGACTTCCAGATCGGCCGGTTGAAAGTGACCTGCATCCAGCGGCTTCCTGCAACCTATCTTTGCGGGATCGAATCAATCCATACTTGGAAGAAATTTAACGAAAAAAATATTATTATGTATCATGTTTTTTTTCTCTACACTGATTCTTTAGTGTGATAAGCAAAAAAGAGTATCTCTTATTTTCTGTTACCCAGGGAACAACTGTCAAGAAAGTGAAGTTGGCGAAAAACGCACTAATCCACAGGTATCCTGCGACGAAAGCGATGCCGGAGACGACAGACGACGACGAGACGGACGCGGTGAGTGACTAGGATTACAAATGGACAGGCAGTGCGACCCACCCCCAGACGGGAACGTTACCCTCATTCTGTATCTTGCAAAAGTTATACGATAGCGAAATTAAGCAATTCTGCCCCGTTGTTACCTAAAAATTCGCAATCAGCAGTAATCGCGCAGTCGTCGCCCGATTGATGGTTAATGTCAAAATCTATGGACAGCACTGACAGTAGATTGCTTTGTTTTTTGCTGTCAATTTTCGATTTTAGAAACCAGAATTCGTCAATTTTTGCTGTATTGCTTTTGCAAGATACAGAATCAGGGTACTGGCTTTAAAATCGCAAATTGGCAACAAAAAACAAAGCAATCTACTGTCAGTGCTGCCCATAGATTTAGGCACTAAGCATCAATCAGGCGATGACTGCGCGATTATTGCTGATTGCAAATTTTTAGGGAATTAGAGTGCGGGACTATATCTTGCTATAACTTCGTTGTGGATTAAACTAGAAGCCTGAATTTTTAAGTAACCAATCAGGCAGGCATTGTTGTATTAACGCGGTATATTTTAAATTTTATTAAATTTAAACCATTAGTTTCAGAATTATAACTAGTCAAAGTTGAAGAACTGATTTGCGAGATTCATTTTTGACTTGACGACCTCCGTAGCCGAGAGGCGAGCACGCCAGATTATTATGGCGTCGCCATTTCTAAAGTTCCGGGTTCGATCCTCCATCGGGTCAATGTGGAAGACGTACTTTTCTATATTGTCCTGTATTCGAGTGTTCTATGTGAAAGGCGAACTTTTCTATATTGTCTCAGGTCTGGGTGTTGTGGTACCATCGTTGTTTCTGATTCCTATAACACAAGTGCTTTAGCTACTTACCATAGGATCAGAGCAATGTATGCGATGTTGTCTAATATTTATTTTTACTTGTTTTTTTTAAAAGTTATGTTTTTGATAGTTTCTTCTAACAATACTATCCTCAGTCCTTAGACGACGTAAACACGATGCAGAAAATGTTCGCGATAAAGAAACCTGCCAACTCGCCCGCCGCCGCTGCCAAGCCGGCACAGAAGCCAGCCGTTCAGCCGCTGAAGAAATCGTTTGTGCCAAAGCAAGTCGTCAGGATTGGCAACAGCAACACTTTTAGACAAGGTTAGTTCAAATCATATCGCTTTGTGCATTAAATGTGTGGTTAAAAGATGGTTATTAATTTTACAGTAGGGTAAACTGGCAGTTATTGGACACCAGACAGCTAATGGAAAGTTGCAGTTTGAACACATATTATAGTGTTCAAGAGAATGGGACACTCCTTAAAACCACGCGACCAGCTGGTCATATACAACAACTTTTACTATGAGAGCAACATCGAATTTGATAAAAAAATTTCAGCTTCTCCATACAACCTTATTTGCATACCTCGATGATAATGTATGAAGCAGCTCAAACTAACTCGCATACCTCGACGATAATGTATGGGGCATCTGAAAATAACATCACGATTTCAATGTTGCTCCCATAGGAAAAGTTGTTGTATATAACCAGCTGATCGTGGTTTAAATGAGTGTCCCATTCTTTTGTACACCCTGTGTATATTTTTTTGCAATATCGCTGTTTAATTTCTTCACAATCGATTTGAAAAGCAGAGTGTATAACTCCTACATCAAACCCATATTACCCTCGACTTCACTATGCGATCTGATATCGTCTCGGGTACAGCTAGCGGGTACGTAAGTTTAGCGCTTGGGCAAACAGTAGTGATCCCTTTGCGCATCTTACGATACGGTCATCGTATCGAGACGCGTGTGCGCGGAGCTAACAACCAATCCCGGCCGGCGGTGCAGGCGCGGCCCGCGACTAGCCAATCACGTAATAGTAATCATCTGCGCAACTTTCGCCCAGCGCTAATTGTAAAATGGTGCGTTTTTTGTTAGAGTGACGAATCGGAATGCAATACGCAAGCGCCCCTATTGGACAACAAGTGGAATAAAAGTAGATTGTATATGACGACCGTCTGATGTAGTGGACTACAATGCCCGGCGGATGCGGGTTCGAATCCCGCAAGGGGAAAATGTAAGTATGATGAGCACGAGCATGTACCTAAGTCATGGATGTTTATAAACGTATTTAAGTATGTTTATCCGTTATCTAGTCGCCATAGTTCAAGCTTTTCTTAGTTTGGGGCTAGCTAATTGGTGTGATTGTGCAACAATTTATTTATTTATTTATTTTTATCTTTGGGTTTTGTAAAATATACGAATTACGTTACGATATGTAAATAAAACAACTTGTGATTACAATCGTGTATTAATTAAGTATAAATCTCAAACAGTTTTAAGCGCTTGTACAATCTACTATTATTTATTTGACGACCTCCGTAGCCGAGAGGTGAGCACGCCAGACTATAAATGGCACCGCCATCTCTGAGGTTCCGGGTTCGATACCCGGTCGGGTCAATGTAGAAAACGAACTTTTCTATATTGGCTCGGGTCTGGGTGTTGTGTTATCGTCGTTGTTTCTGATTTCTATAACACAAGTGCTTTAGCAACTTACCTTAGGATCAGAGCAATGTATGTGGTGTTGTCCAATATATATTTATTTATGTATCAGCGATAGAGAAGCGTGCGGGCGCGTCGTCGACGCCGCTCCCTCGCTCCGCGCCCAAATCGCTTCTGCGCCCCGAACTGGCCAAGCCCAAGCCAGCTGTGAAGCCCAGCAAGCCGGAGGTGAGAACTGTTCTTATCACTCATAGTATAAAACAAAGTCGCTTTCTCTGTCCCTATATCCCTATGTATGCTTAAATCTTTAAAACTACGCAACGGATTTTGTAACGGTTTTTTTTTAATAGATAGAGTGATTGAAGAGGAAGGTTTATATGTATGTATTGTATTTAGTATCAGCATTGCACCCGTGCGAAGCCGGGGCGGGTCGCTAGTAAATAATAAATCATCATCATCATTTCAGTCACCGCTGACGTCCACTGCCTACGTTCAGCTACCTCCATATTGTCCAGTTCCGCGCGGCTGCAGCCAGCGGCTTCCTGCAACCTTTTACCGGGTCGTCTGTCCACCAAATAATAATTAATTATTTCTAGCTAAGCTAGAACATATATTGACTCATTAATTTAAGTGCTATTGCACCTGTGCCAAAATGAGCCACTCTTCCATAAAATTTATGTCAATAACATATTATACAGTAGGTCTAAATATTTAGTAACAATTGTTTGGTAAGTCAAACCAATAAGAATGTGGGTGTGGGTGTTCTAAGGGTTGCTACCAGGGTTGTTGCTGATCCAGGTGTTTTTTATATCAGCTGATGCTGATGCTGATTTTCTAAAATGAATATCAGCTGATGCTGATTTAAATAAAACATATACAAATATACAATTGTTGGTAAAACTGAGAATTTCGTCGGAATTTCCAATAAAAGGCAATTTATAATAATATTGTAACTTTTATTAGCAAAAACAATCAATCCTAAACCATAGAAATAACAGCATTTATATGTTAATTAATACTGAAATCGTATGAAAGATAAGTTATATTTTAAAAACAAAAGCTGTGCTGCTTTTTCAGCTTGCAGTCGATCACGAGAAGGTATATAAATAAGGCGCGCGAAAGCTTAAGCCCCGCCTCTAACGGTCTAGTCACGACTTGAATATCAGCAATAAAATCAGCATCCATTAATGCGGATGCTGATGTTGAAATCAATGCTGATAATCCGCTGATGCTGATATTCGCAACAACCCTGGTTACTACACACATATTCGGGCCGGGATTAATCGGCAAAACCGACTATGTGCAAATGGGTAGGTAGTAGTTCTAGCTTTTTTTACTACTGAGTGTGATAGTCGGACGAAGGGCTCGGTGCGACAGAAGTGTGTGGACAAGAACAAACGTGGGGACAGTGACCGGTCACTGTCTCCTAAACAAACACCTTTATACCATAGGCAACACAGACAGCCCTCTCTGCAGGGCTTGTCTAACTACAGATGAAACCGCCGCCCACGTAGTCCTGGAATGCGAGGCGGTAGCAGCACATCGCACTGAAATCCTTGAAAACCCAAGGTCGCTCCGCGAAGCCTGTGAAAAACCCAGGAAACTTCTGCGCTTCTGGGCGGAGCTAGGCTGGTTGCAACCGTAACCATCACATCCCAAACGTACAAAGGACCGACTTTGAGTCTAAGTGCGGAAAAGGGAGTCCACTCTCATACTCATACTCATACAAGAACAAACGTGTTTTGTATTGCTCATGTACTGCCGGCATAAAATCGGGCCGAATTATAAATATAAATATATAATAAATATTCTACTTCGGCGCAGTCATCATTAGTAAACAATCGGCCTAAACCGACAAATAATGCCGGCCTGATTATGTGTGTAGCAACCCTAACTATCACATGATTCGCTCCAAAATAATTTAACTATAATTAAAATGTTGCCACGTAGAATTAATAATTCTAAGACATATTTTTTATTAAGACTAACATCTTATTTATTGTGAATTTTGATAATGATGATAAAAGAAGAAAATCTAAAATTGTTTAATAATTTTGTCAGATAAAGAAATCACAACCGGAACATGACGAGATTATTAAAGAAGACGAGTTTTTGGAGGAAGATGGCATCGACCTGGATGAGGTATAGAAAACAAAACTATTCAACATCACTATTTTAGGTGCTTCACTTAAAAAGTTCCTAAGGCCCCCCCCCTCCCCCCAGACGTACGTTACTATTATGATTATTTAATAATCAATAAAATGTGTACACGTGTGTAAGTAGTTTTGTGTATGAAATGAGTAAATGGTCATTGTACATAATGCCCGGGCATTTTGAAAAATGCTAAATTTAAGACAAGAAGTCGCAATTGTTATTTTCTTATCCTACCACTGCTTTATGCAACAAAATAGTCAGTAACATTAGAATAAATTGATACTTTATTGCAATAAATGTGGTACACATCTAGACTTAAACAAAATGCAAGCATGTAAGCATGCAATATGGAAGTCACTGGGTGTGGCCTATGTTCAGAAGTGGACGTCCTGGGGCTGAAAGGATGATGATCATAATAGAGAGAGGCTTTTACAAAAACAACAATAAAATAATAAGAAAAAAGAGCATCATAACATTAAATTTGTAACAATTAGCAATCAGAAATCATCGCGCTGTCATCGCCCGATTGATGCTTAGTGTCAAAATCTATGGGCAGCACTGACAGTTTGCTTTGTTTTTGTTTTCGCTGCCAATTTGCAATTTAAAAACCAGAATTGCTCAATTTTCGCTATCGCAATGTTTTCGCAAGATACGGTACCAGGGTACTGGTCCTTTATGACACAAAATCTTTCTTATTCAGTCGTTAATTGTAATCTAGAACTATCTGCCAAATAAAACCTTTTCTATTCTTGTAGGACTTCGCGGCAGAGTCGGACTCGGACTTAGGGCGTCGCAGCAAGCAGCGCATCATGAAGCCGGAGCGGATGGACGAGGATATGCCGTCCGACGAGGAGTCGCACTCGGAGGACGACAGCATGTACGACGTGAGTAGCCGCCTTATAAATGATTTATCACCCTTTCGTTCGATACGCAAATAAAGGGTGTTAGAAAAAGAAATAGATACATTTTAGGGGGTGGTTCTGTGTGAAAATAAATCTGTGTTCGTCGACCTCTAAAAGGACAATTCATTTCAATTCAATTCATGACAATTTCTTATTCTTATTTTTAACGCAAGACGATTTTTGTCAGTTCTTGAAACCCTCCTCTATATAGGTAAAAATAAGAATCTGCTGACCCACATCCCCCCTCTTCAATATTTATTACGTAAGAATCTAAAGGAAAAATGAATACCTACACGTTTGATAGTTTTCATTTTTATTTTTAAAGAAACAAATTTGTAGTACCTTTGTTATGTAGGTATTACTAATTTATTTTTGGTTATAATCAACTTTGGTTTTATTTTAAAATTAGATTTGATTTTTTTTTTTCGGGAGGAGCATTGCAGGCAATTTATCAATCAATAGGTACAGGTACGCGGCATCGATGTTGAGCGCTGGAGCAAAGAGTAGGGATCGCTTTGCGCATCTTACGAGACGAGTATCGTATCAGAGACGCGTGTGCGTGGAGCTAACAACCAATCACAGCCGGCGGTGCAGGCGCAGCGCGCGACTAGCCAATCACGTAATCGTAATGGTCTTCTGCGCAACTTTTGCCCAGCGCTCGTTGTATCAGAGCGCGCACCTCCGCAGTCCGCTTTCGCCCGGGTGTGCCCGCTTTTTTAAATTATAATGTTAACTTTGCGCTTTTTTTTAGTCCTAAGTAAGAACTAAGTAAGACATCATTGACCCCCTCCCTACTTTTTCGCCTTACGTAATAAATGAATGTCCCCAAAGTCCATAAATAACAAAGAACTCCACGGATGTGTAGTCGCACAAATCGACAGCATCTATGACGTGGGTCACCCACGATAAATACTTTTTCTCTCTTTCTTTCGTTACTTAAATATAAATAATGTAAATGTTGGAAAAACAAGAAGACACATTTTAGGGAGTGGTTTTGAGTTGAGTTTTTTTTACTATTTCTGTATTCCATCTCATTTTCCATTTAGTTCTACCTTCAAAGGGGCCATTCTTAAATGTACGTTTTAAATTTTTTACACAATCACACCAATTTATCTAACCCCAAACTAAGCCGAACTTGTATGTACTATGGTATAAACATATTTAAATACGATTATACTGACTTATGTACAAATGCTTGTGCTCATCTCACAAACATTCGCCCCTTGCGGGATATGAACCCGCAACCGCCAGGCGCGAAGCAAGGTCAATAGGAATGGAAAACCGTGTCATAAAGTTTTTTTTCAACACAGTTGCTCGTAAATTGACTGTTATAACACCGTTTTTAGTTTCATAATGCATCATATTACGCACTTGTGCTGTAATAAAATTATCGCACTAGTGCGGTAATGTAAACTTTTTTAAAAAAAATCCAGCAAAAGTTTGTGTCTAAGAACATTGAATATTTTACCAATATTAAATTATTTTAGGGTTAAGATGACAAATAAATATTTCATTTTATCAAATTGTATATTAATAAACACAAATTAACTAACTATCATTTTTAGAAACAATAATTTATAGTTTATTTTATTTTTTAAATTGCTGCTACTCCGGCTGAACAGCCAGTTTTTCCTGTGCCATTATTGAACCTGCGCGCGCATCGAAATTGCGACGCGCGAAAAAAACAATACTTACGTGCCATTTTCCATTATTATTTGGTAAAGTTGTTGTTGTGTGGTTAATTACTATCAAAAATGTCTACTTTAAATAGTAAAGACGAGTAAAATGATATTCAACCCCGTCGGAAATACTTATCGAGGCACGAAACGCGAGTGATAGCCTGATGCCGCCAAAATGCATAGAAAAACGGCAAAAACGCCAAGTCATATTCGAAGAAGGTATTTCAGATTTTAGTTTGTTTTTTCCTCGCAATTGTGTTGAAAAACGTCGTATGAAACTCGTGTGCATTGATCATTATCACACTCGGCTTCCTTACCGCGCTCGCCTGCGGCTCGCGCTTATAATAATGCCTCGTGTATAATGACCAACGTAGCACACTCGTATCATAATGTACTATTAACAAACTTGTTTAGCTGCGCAGTTTCCGCACTTAGCCTCTTGATCTTGATTGAGCCATTGTGCGTGCTGCATCTTTTTCCTGACTTCAAACTACTACTTAGGACAGGTCATCCCAGAAGGTCAGCACCCTTTTCAGGCTCTTAAAGGTAGTGAGCCTGTGACTGGAGAATTCCCTTCTCCAAAAAGCCCAGGTCATCCCAGAAGGTCAGCACCCTTTTCAGGCTCTTAAAGGCTTCCGGTAGTGAGCCTGTGATTGGAGAATCCGTGCCCGTTGTTCTGCCACGCTCCCGCACTCCATAAGCACGTGCTGTGGCGTTTCATCTGCCTCCAAACATCCTCTGCATATGTGGCTGTCCTGTCTGTCACTCCAATGCTTAGAGAACAAACTTAATAAAAAAATACTTAATAAAATCGTATGTCTTTCGCAGGAGCTACCATCTTCGGACTCTGACGACATGGATGATTGGTTCACGCTGGATATCAGAGCCGAACGTGCTGGGGACTACCTGCCTCTATTAGGTAAGATTATTATACTTCAGACAGACAGACAGACGGACAGCGGAGCTTCAGTAAGGTAATGGGGTCCCGTTTTACCCTGTGGGTACGGAACCCTAAAAAACTAACAAAATCTGTATCATAACTGTTAATCATTTCTACAGGACCAAAAGCTTACGAACTCCTAACCCAAGAGAAAATGCGAGTGAGTTCACGTCTGGATTCGCTTCGCCAGAGCCTCCAATCCCTCAATACAGGCAGCAGACAGCAAACGGAAAAGTTGAAGGCCGCTTCGCAAACCCTGGCCGAGATAGACGACATGCTGAAGGCGCATTGATGGTTCAGATAATTAAACATGTCCAATGTTGGTTCCTTAGCTTTTTAGCGCATGAGTCATATATGACTCACGCGCATCACATACGATTCATGGGAGCACATTTGACCTATATGAGATACATGACTCACCGGCGACATATGTTACTCAAATAGGTCGCATATGTCTGTAATAAGACAATACATACATGAGTCACATATGACTCACGCGAGTAACATAAGACTGGAATGATTTAGATTCACACCAGTAACTTATGACTTGAGGCACGTATGACTCACACGAGGCAAATCTAAAGCTACGGCCAAACCAACGCGGGGGTGTGGGCGTGGGCGGTGGCATGGGCGTGCAGGACAGTTCACACCAAACACGCGGACACTACGCGTTGTATAAAATGTATCTTTCGCTCGGATGTATAAACCTCACAAGAAAGAGATTAGTCATGAATGAGTAACGAAGCGGTGGTAGGAAAAAAAAAATTGGGACATGTAAAAGTGCCATTGATGGCCAATTTGCAAAAATAAATGACTTTGACTTTGAATGAAGTCAAAGAAGTTTAAAAAAGGTTAGTCATAATTTTATGATTTAACAATTGTTTATCAGATTTTTTTGCAGATATACTACGAATATAAAAGCTCAACCTTTTTATTAAGAGTGTATTGCGCGAAATTGTGAAAATTAAGGTATTTTTATATCACTTTTTCTAGACGCTGAATTGATTAAATACATTAAAACCACCTTTGAAGGCTAGCCTGAGCCTGGATCTAGGTCGCCGCCTTGTTGAAATTTTGAAAAAATACCTTTAAAATAAAAAAAAATACACATGAAAGGTAATAACTTGTAAAATCATTTTTTTTCGATTACTTTATCAATTTTACGCATTAAACAATGATTCGCACATAAAAATGTTTGTATTGCAATTACGCAGACCGTCCCCTTCTTAAAATTTTGTATAAATATAAAAAATATGAATATTTTAAGATTTCTTAATTTAAAACACAAACGCCTGATATATTTTAAAAGGAAACATGGCTCTTATTAATTTACTAGGCGCACTTAATTGAATGGTGTGATGCGTATTTTCAATAGATTCCTTGGTGAGGTCATGCACATGAAGCACAGATATTATTTCAAGCCAGCCTGCCAGCTGATGATCAACCCCAAATTCTACCCCGATGTCCCCAACTAAAGGCAGCCGTGTTACAAATCTATACTTTGCAGTACATTTTAGTGTGTTTGCTGTCTTTCAACTCAAATGTCAAGTCTTATCCCGTACAGAGTAGTGCAAACGCAGAGCATGCACACCAATAGGTATCTAGCTAAAACATAAAAGAGTCTATGATAATTATGGATGTCATCAATAATGTATAAATAATAATAAAAATTGTAAATTCAATGTTTCGTTCACTTTTTCGTCAGCTGTGAGATTTATTATAAGCAAACGGTGCATATTTTTATTTCGGGCTAATTTAAAATGTTCTAATACCTACTTGGAAAATTGATTTTTCTCAAGTAGGTATTATAAAATTTTGGTAGTCCCGATCAGATGGGACCCGAACCCTGGACCATTGCATACCGGGTGAGTGCTTTTCCAACTAAGCTACTGAGACGTTAGCAGAGTTGACAAATTTTTCAAGTGCCAAAACAATATATATTTTTTTAAAGATTTTCTGATCTTAATCAATAGTTAAATTTTATTTTTATTTAATTTTTGTTACAACCAACCCAAGGGCTCAGTCATTATCTAACATTCACTTATAATCACCATTCACAAGAGCCCAAAAACGCTGTATCGGCTGCCTAGGTGTTGATTACCTTACCATATACTTTCAATATTATTGAAATAACACGGTACCAAATATCTATCTTTAAAATAAATATAATCTTTAGCCTGCCGCTAACACTCTTGCGCCTCACACAGAGACTACAATATACATGACCTGCACCCCTCGCGTAAAATGTACAGACAGTAGTCGGTGATCCGCCGGGAAATCAATTTTTGTGGAAATTGGTGTTGTTTTTGTACAAATTACGTCGAAGCACGACAATCTGATTTTGTAACGGGTATGTGATCTTTGAGCCAGCAGTCATTTTAATGTCATCCTCATCAAATAATACCTCTTTATTATTATTTGTAGCCCAATATGTTTGCAAATAATAATCTTAAAATATGTAATGGCAGTACATTATATTGTATATTTATAAATAAATTATCTTTATACCTATAAACGTAGCCATTTCGTTGTCATCACACCATAACCTTTAATGTCTGATTATCCTGCCACTCTTTACCCTGTTCTGAAAGCAGGTTAATGAGATTGAACCTCCACAGCTGAACATAGGACTCCCACAGTGAATTCCAGATCGGCTGGTTGGAACCAACCTATATGGACCACTAGGAATAGCTTTTGTGCTCTGCTCCTCCACTCGGACCGACATGGTGGCGTTTTTATAAAAACACTTCAGCACCTCGATGTACCTATAGTTAATATTGCGCAGTTGGAGAAACTGTAGTACTGCCCAAGTCTCGATCGAAGCGAAGGGCTTGTCATAGTCCACAAACGCTAAGCATTGTGGCAAGTTATACTTTTCTGTCTTCTGCATAACTTGTCGCAGCGTATGGATGGGGTCTAAAGCCTTTTTGGACTACTAAAACTATGTGCGAGACCATTCGTGATGATCCTCGAAAACAATTTGTAGATATTGCTCATAAGCGAGATTGGTCTGTTATTTTTCAGCAAGGTGTTATCCCCTTTCTTGAAGAAGAGCACCACCGTATATCTGTTTCATGCCTCCGGCGTTATCTCCTCGAGCAAGACGGAGCTGAAGAGTTTCTAATGGACTTTCAGTATCTGTGTTGTATTGAATCACTGAGGTAATTCCACCGTCACCCGGCGTCTTTTTGTTCCTACGCTGTTTGTGCATGTCAGGTTGGTAATAAAAAGCTGATTTTGCATGGTTAACTGTATTTTTTTTTCTACTTACCATTTCAATTTTCTTTAACTTAGTACCGTTTCTCATTAACCTGTACAAAAGCTCTTTTACCTGTGAGGCAAAAAATTTAAAAGGCTGTATTTTCCATATTTATGTCTAAACTCCGTTCCCTTCAACTAATTATGAACACAAAGTATACATAAATTCGATTGACATTTACAAAATTCCATATTTGACACATTTTTAATAATCGTTAAAATAATACAAGCGGTGCCACTTTTTTGAGAACGATCCTTATCTATGACACAAAAACTAAACGAGAATCGGTTCATCCGTTTGAGAGCTACGATACCACAGACAGATACACAGACAGACACGTTAAAGTTATAACACCCCTCTCTTTTGCATCGGGTTCTAAAAACGCTGGCTCCGACAGCTTCTCGCTGAGAGCCAGCGTTTTTGACACTTGAAAGATTACGTCTACTCTGCAAACGTTTCGGTAGCTTAGTTGGAAAAGCACTCGCCCGGTATGCGATGATCGTGGGTTCGGGTCCCAACCCTTACACACACACTTACACTTCCCAATTCTCAATTTGGTTGCAATTTAAGTAATTCAAATATTACTGGAGAAAATAAAAATGGTTTTCATTACTACTTTTACATGGTGTGCAAAATTAAAATTGGAGAGTCGTAGAAATCCTCAAAGCAGCAAAGAACTGACACACAATCACGAGTAACATTATGTCTATCTATAAGTATGGGAGTAGGTGCCCTCGAGTATGTCAAAAATCCTCTTGATATACCCTGCATATCGGAAAATCTTTAATGCTAAATGTCATGCTAAAGTATGTGAACTCTGGGAGCTGGCCAAAGAGAAAGTCATAGAGGAAATAGCAAAAAAAAGGGAGCCGAGAAGAATTTGAGTGGCTATTAAAAATGGTGACGTGAATGCATGTGGCGTACCGATGATAACAGTTGTAGCCTCTTACTCCATCATGCATTGTTGGAGTAAGAGGTCGTATAGAAAAACATAAATAACTTTATCAGGAGCTGCAATTATCATTGGCTACAGAAAAAGCTCTCTACATTTGCTGATAAAAATGAATAGTGTATGGTATGCGCGTGAGCTTAGAATTGCAATCTTGAAGTACCTGAGCATGTGTGCTATAAAAATTACTCTGGATCATCTAGCGGTACGGAGTCAACTGCCATAGTAGAAGGCTCAAAAGTACATTAAAAACTAATTACATACTCATAGCTGATGGTATTCCGCAAATTTTGTACCGCGGCACACTGGTGTGCTGTGGTCATTAGTTAGTATGCCTCGGAATAATAAGGTTATCCCTGTCAATGATTACACAAAATTAATTTCGAACAATAAAAATAGTGTACTCTATTATTTAGATCGCCTATGTTCAATTAAACTGGCCTGTGTTTCACATTCCTTACCTAAATACTTTTTCTGCAATTTAAAGCTTAGGTTTGCTTTTCAATATAAACAATGTTTCGTTAATTAATAATAAAGTTTGTAAATATTATTTAGAACAAAAGTTTAAGTAGGTATTTATAAACTAAATATTATGTATAATCTTAAATAGTATTTACTTCTTTACATTATTTTTTTCTTTAAGAAAAAATAGCAGGTAATGTTTACTCTGTCGTTCAGCCTACTCTGTAAAGCTATTTTTCTATGTGTGAGTGTTCACGTACGGGCCCGATCGGCTCTCTCCGAAGTTTTTCGTTCGAATGGCACCCCCTTAAATAAACAGATAATTTTTGTAGAGTTTTGAATTTATTTACTGAGTTTCGCATTAATTAATTCCAACGCGGCGAAACTATTTGAAGATGTAGGAAAGAAAAAAGCTAGTTGGCTTCACTAATTGCTTTTCGGAAAAAATTTAGTAGCTATAAACGTAATTATTTAAATTATCATAGTAGCGTGCCATCTGTCTGTTGAGCCTGTCACGTCAAATGTCATGTCCGCGCGTGCAAAAGCTAAATGTCAAACTGCACGCCGCCGCTGTCCGCACAGGTGTGAACTCGTCGATACAAATGCTATGGCACGATATGAACGCCCACGCCCACGCCACCACGCACGCTTACGCGCACGCGTTGGTTTGGCCGGGACTTAACTTACATGAGAGTCACATATGACTCGCAATATCCATGTTTCCCAAGAGTAGCAGGTAACTGACATGTCGCATATGTGCGTACAATGTTTCCACTGTTTATTGTTTACTGTGACTGCAATTTAATTAGCTTGTAAGTTATGAAGTATGTAAATATATTTTTCCTGTCGAATAAATGGTTAATTAAGTATTTTTGTGGTTTTATTTTATAAATATAATAGATGTAAAAACATTTCTAAGCTTGGATCTTACAAAAGGACTTCGTTTTGCAATGTTGTTTTGTTATTTTAAGAGTTTGTCGTGATAAAAGTACTGCTAAAGGACAAATAACCCTTACGAAAATAAAGCTTCTATGCTTCTATTACGAACGAGAATTAATTTTCAATTTATTGGCATAACTTAGAAATAGACAACAGGTACCTAGTGTGACGATCACAGAACAAGCTACGCTCTGGATAAGGCACCGGATGATTGCCACAAAACAACCTCGCATATATCGATTTAGAAGTTATACAAATCAATCGAAATAAGCGACAGTGCTAGTTTTGGCACAATTTTTTACGGGATTTCGAAGTACAATAAACAAAAAGCTGTTTCATCTTTAGTTCTTTCACTTTCTGATAGAGATCTATTAATTAAATTTTTCATAATTTAAAATAATTCGAATAACCCATTGAGGTATAAGAATGCTCTAAGTATAATGTACACCTCAATCACCCTCAATGGAATAACCATAGTCCTTAGAACGTGCTCTAAGGCTCTAAGCCATGGTCTGTGCTGCGCCCTGTTGATTCGAACTCTTTGTTGTTAAAACTTTGTATTTAAAAAAAACTTGTTGCTTAGCAACAAAATTGTTTGATCAATGTCTCCCTGGCAGTTGCGATAAATTTGACAATTCGTGCAAGTAGATTAGTTTTCAAGAGATTTTGGTATGAATTAGTAATTAATTAGTGGTCAAAATGAGCGAAGGAGACACGTTGTATGAGAGGCCGCGAAGGCACGTGGCGCCGAAAATGAGGGTACACGATTATTTATACGGTAAGTACATAGTTCATTGTATAGTATAGTATACATACTTATGTACACAATAGTTACAAAAAGGCTTCTGAAAGTACCCTATTGACTTTAATTAATACAAGATGTGTAACAACCACTTTACATTGAATCTCTCACTCGTCCCTTTAATGGTTATTTATATAAGGCACATATTTTGAACCTTATCGACTAATATATAAGGTCGAAAACCAACCAAAATTTTCAACATTATGTGCCTAGGATTAAGCCGCGTTCACAATCAAGTATTTTTGTTATTACTACTTTAATTTGAATGTTATGGAAATTACCACCACTTCCCATTGATGAACTATGTTGTAGGTATAATGATTTATATCTGTCTACAGATTCGGCATTCATAGTGTCCGGCGCGAGAGACTACGCTAGGACAGCGTTCAAAGCCGCCATGGCGTCTGCGCAGGTCGTAAGTACTCATTATCTTGGCAATATCTACTAGACAACAATTTGAAGTTACTCAGCGAGCTATGGTAAGAAAATATACTCGAAATTCGATATCGTATCGTTGTGCTCCGTAGCCGAGAGGTGAGCGCGCCGGGCTATATATGGCGCCGCCATCTGAGGTTCCGGGTTCGATCCCCGGTCGGGTCAATGTAGCAAAACGAACTTTGCTTATTGTCTCGGGTCTGGGTGATGTGGTATCGTAGTTATTTCTATAACACAAGTGCTTTAGCTACTTACCTTAGGATCAGAGTAATGTGATGTTGTCCCATACAATAAAAGTTTCCTCCAAAGGATAAAAACAAAAATGAGGTTAATTCAGCAGAAAATAAAGTAAACGATGTAGTTTAAAGAATATGCAAACTGAGTTTAAACTCAATGAAACGGGAAATCAAATCAAATTTATTTGCGTAAACCAAAGTAACCACTAAGGTTCTCAACAATGGTATTAAAAGGTATTATAATTTCTGAGGCACACATGTCTTGCTAAAATTTACTTAGCATGTGTCGGAGAACGGTCAGACATCAGAAGTAAAAGTCAGGATTCCAATTCTAGAGTTTTATTAATTAAATGTCGTTACAATATTAATTATTAATTAATTAAATTATAATTATGCCGACAATCAAACAACCTATATACCTAGCATAGGTATCTGGCAGAGTGGCAGAGAGGGGACAGTGCTAGTTCACCGAGACAGTGATCCGTGCACCGAGACGCAACCGAAGTGAATGCGTGCCGGACTGAGGCAACAGCCGCTTATAAAGCCAACTCCGACCGTAGCACTGGTGGGGAGCAGTGGGGCGACTCGATGACGTCCGGTGCACGTTTCATTAGCGCCATCTAGCGCCGTCTCTTTAAACCGCTTCCGTTTCCGTCACGGCCATTCTGACAATATGCCCGACCTCGGGCATTTATTCTCGCATGCCTGAGTAAGAAACATTTTACACATTATTCAACAATCGATAAATGAAATGCTGGTCTAGGTCATTATCCACTGAGTAGACAAGACCCCTACAGCTATCTAACGTTGGCCTAGATCATCATCTATGAGCAGATGAGACCCCTTCAACTCTAAAATACTGGTCTAGATCTTCATCCACTTGAGTAGATGAGACCCCTTCAGCAACAATGAGCTAACTCAAAACATCACGTAGATACAGCAGATAAAGTTTCTTCTGAATCAATCGTCAAGGTTTCAGAACCAGCAGATAAGGTATCTGAGTTGACTGAGAGAGTATCAGAAGCATCATTACACAAATTAGACAAATCGTTACCATTATTATCAGACTGTACATTATTATTGACGTCCTCTATTTCAGGCAAAACATCATCTATCGTGGCTCGCTCATTGTCATCGTCATTATCAGTGGTATCACTATAACTATCGGCTATTTCAAGAAAACCTTTTTGACCTTCAGGTACTTTTCTTAAATTTTCGTGAGCAAATTTATAAGTTCTGTTTGACCCGTTAATGTGTTTTAGCTCATAACGGTCATTATCTAGAACCTTTATTATTTTATAAGGTCCTTTAAATTTCTTGTCTAATTTACTTTGATGCCTCTCTTCACATTTGACAAAAACAAAATCTCCTTCCGAAAAAGGTCTTACTAAAGCTTTTCCTCTATTAAATCTACAGGTATCAGCTTGAGCAGATTTTTTGATATTCTCTGATGCCAATGAACGAGCTTCCGAAAGATTAATTCTATTTGGTTCAGATGAACTGGGAGACAATCTAGCTAAGTTTAATGAATTAGCTTGTACACCGAACATCAGCTCAGTAGGCGTAAAGCCAGAAACTCTGGAGCGTGTACTATTGAGAGCAAGCTGAATATCTCCCAGTTGATCCTGCCATACATTATTGGAATGACATTTAATTACAGTCAGAATGTTCTTTAAAGTTCGCATGACCCTTTCCACCTGACCGTTAGCTCTACTGGAACCAGTGGCTATTAGATGAAGTTCTATGTTATTATCCTTACAAAAATCTTTGAAATCGTTACAATCGTAGCATCGACCGCGATCGGCAATAATACGTTTCGAGGCTCCAAACAAATTAACTGCCTTTTTTATGGCTTTAATTGCGTGAAAAGAGCTTTGGTCTGGACTATATTCAAGAAGTACGTATTTAGTAAAAGCGTCTATTAGTACTGAACAATATTCCTTTCGCTCACTTTTGCCGCTTAATTTTCCTGTTTAGTCTAAATGTACCGTATGCCAAGGTGTTGGGTCCTTTGGGATAGAGTGCAGCTGCACTTGTTGTGCGCCAGAGGGGCCTTTAGAGGTTTTGCAAATGACACAGCAATCAATAAACTTTTTTACAAATTTAGCCATATTGGGGAACCAGTAAAATTCGTATAGCTTATCTAAAGTTTTATCGAAACCTAAATGCTTAATCTCATTATGGACATGGCTAATTAAGGACCATACGAGGGAACGGGGTATAATGGGCAGCCAACTAGTAGTTCTGTTGCGCTCAATTTTTCTGTACAGTATTCTTTGCCTAACATCATATGTACGGGCTATTTCATCGGGTAATTGATTATCGCGAATTTTAGAAATGATATCTGAAAGTTCTGAATCTCGTTCTTGTTCAACAACCAGCCAACCTTTGTCTAGTTCAAGGAAATTTACACTCCGGGGCTTGTTATTGCAATTTTCGGACACATTACGGGATAAAAAGTCTGCGTGGGACATTTTACGGCCCTCTTTATACATGATTTTAAAATCGTAAGCTTGAAGTATAGCCCACCATCTATGTACCCGAGGGGTTAAATCACGTTTTGAATGGGAAGCCTTAAGGGCATTGCAAATTTTCGTCCATACAAATAATGGCGAAAATGTTGAACTGCTCTAACGACTGCTAAGGTTTCTAATTCATATGAATGATATCGGATTTCTGCATCGGAAGTTTTGCTACTAAAATATGCGACGACGTGTGGCTTATTATCTCTCTTTTGAATTAATACTGCGCCATAACCTTCAGCACTTGCGTCTGTGTGAAGTTCTGTTGGCAAAGTAGGATCAAATATTTTTAAAACTGGTTCAGAAGTAAGAATTTGGATAATCTTTTTATGGATTTGTTCATGTTCTGGAGTCCATTGAATTTTACTTGTGGCTTTCCCTTTTGGTAATTGATATAATGGTCTCATTAATTGAGAAAAATTCGCGATAAATTGTCTAAAGTAATTGGCAAGACCAATTAACTGTCTTACTTGTGTAACATTATTAGGCGCAGGGACATTAGTCAAAGCTATTATTTTATTTGGGTTTGGTCGAATTTCACCTGCGGAAATAACGTAACCAAGGTATTCGGTTTGTGTTTTCATGAACGAGCATTTTTTAATATTAAATGATAAGCCAGCGTCTGCTAAGGTTTTCAACAATTTATCTAACCGATTTAATCCCTCATCTACAGTTTCTGATGCAGAAAGCACGTCATCCATATAAACGAGAATTTTTTCATCATTAAGGGGCTTAAGGGCATTATTGATTGCTCTTTGAAATACTTGGGGTGCATTTCTGAGACCGAAAGGCATTGCGAGATATTCGTATTGACCTTTAGGGGTAACAAAAGCGGTCTTTTCTATAGAGTCCTCATGAACGGGTAATTGATGAAACCCAGAGGCCATATCGATTGTGCAAAAGTAGTGTGCACCATGCAGTTTATCTATTTGATCGTTAATTAAAGGTAGTGGATAGTTGTCTGATTTGGTGTTACCATTTAACTCCCTATAATCTACAACCATTCGCTTACTACCATCCTTTTTTTGTACTAGCAATATGGGACTAGAAAATGGGGATGAACTCTCCTGGATAATATTGGCTTTCATTAATTCGCCTACCTTATCATCAACAATTTTTGACTCTTCGGGTGATAATCTATAAGGTCGTCTATGTACTGTCTTTTGTGGATCAATCAAATCAATTTTTAATTCACCTGTTTGGATTCGGAAAGTAGGTAAGTCTTCGATAAAGTGATCAGAATATTTTTCTAATATGAGGAGTAATTTATCTTTATCTGAATCAGTGAAATCTGTATCAACTAAATCAAATTTAAAAGGTTTTTTGGACTTTAAACACATGCTAACTTCCCTTGATTGCTTTACGGCGAAGCCGTCCTCGCCAATTTCAACAAGAATATTTTGAGTTAGGATATCTCGACCCAATAGAACATCGTCCCGAAGGTATTCATCAGCAAGAACATGAAAAACAACTTTAATTGGAATGTTATGAACGATAATTTCGCAAGGAATCTGTTCAGTACTATCAACCCTACCATTGCCTATTCCTGTCAAGTGGACAAGGTCATACGATCTCTCTCCCTTAATTAATCGTGAAACACTATTCTTAATTAGACTACATTCGGAACCAGAGTCAAATATGAAGGATAACTTTATACCATTGCACTCCAGGATGTCGCACGCTGTTCTGGAGCACACGTTGACTTCTTTACTGCTGGCAGCGGGTTGTTCTCTTCTTATGTTGTTAGCTCTTGTTGGGCAGCCGGAGACAACATGGCCCGGTTCGCCGCACACGTAGCAGGTCACTCAAGGCTTCTGAGTTGATTGAAGAGTGTCTGGAACGCTGACTCCGCGATGTGTTATTACGGATTTTTTTTTGTCACGACATTCGATAGCTCGATGTCCAATTCTGCCGAAATTGTTGCAGTTCCCACGAAAATTAATTGAAAGTCGTGAGCGTTTAGGATCAGAATTATCGACTTCAGCATTTTCATTTTTACGTTTAAGAGAAATACTTCGCAAGGTTCGAAATAGCTGCGCTTTATTATTTATTAAAGTTTAATTTAATTCTCTGCGTATCAGATTATCGCACTGAGATAATATTGAGATAATGAAGCCTACGGTCACGTTTTCAGGCAGATTGGCATCGGGAATTCTTTCAATTAGTTGCCATAACCGCAAGCAGGCTTGAGCGGGTGATTCGGTTGGACTTATTTGAAATTTTAAGATTAGATCAAAATGATCTTGAATAAGCACAGGACGGGAAAACTGAGCTATTAAAATTTCTTTGATTTCTGACCATTCAAACTGGTCTGGGTGTATTTTGGTTAGGTATGTGGCAGCACGTCCTTTAAGACAGTGGCTTAAGGCAAGAATCAGATCTATCCCTCTTAGACTTTTGCTCTTGATTATAGCATCATTTAATTGACACCAGCCTTCAATTTCAGAGTTGGGGTCGTCAGGGTCAAAGGGCACAAGGGCAGTAAATGACTGGGTGGAACTAGGTCGATGTGATAGGGCTTCAGTCATTTTGGAAAACATCGTTTCCATGAACAGGGTCATTTGATCTTGCATTATGTTGCCAGCTGGATTTCCAGAAGTGGGCTGACCTTCGGATCCCACTTCTGATGTCGGAGAAGGGTCAGACATCAGAAGTAAAACACAGTCAGGATTCCAATTCTAGAGTTTTATTAATTAAATGTCGTTACAATATTAATTATTAATTAATTAAATTATAACTATGCCGACAATCAAACAACCTATATACCTAGCATAGGTATCTGGCAGAGTGGCAGAGAGGGGACAGTGCTAGTTCACCGAGACAGTGATCCGTGCACCGAGACGCAACCGAAGTGAATGCGTGCCGGACTGAGGCAACAGCCGCTTATAAAGCCAACTCCGACCGTAGCACTGGTGGGGAGCAGTGGGGCGACTCGATGACGTCCGGTGCACGTTTCACTAGCGCCATCTAGCGCCGTCTCTTTAAACCGTTTCCGTTTCCGTCACATGCAAATATAAGTATTCAAACAATAATTATTATGATGCAATTACAGTAATAAACAATAAGTAATGTCACAAAATATTATTAGTACGTAGTCAAAAAATAATAATTAAATAATAATGTCAATAGTATAATAATAGGTAATCAAATTAAAATAAAAAGTTACTGTCCATAAAATCTTTTATGTCATATATTTTATGTTCCATAAGCCACCTAAATAGGTTTGACTTGAAAACGTGGATATTTTGGTTTTTAATATCATTTGGTATTTTGTTAAATATTCGTACACACATTATTATGCAACTTTTGCTATATTTAGCTGTCTTTGGTATAATATTCAATACAAGTCAAACAATTATGGACCGATTTCAAAATTTATTTTTTAGTTTGAAAGGGTATACTTCCTAGGTGGTCCCATTTCCACCAAGTCAGATTCTGATGATGGGATCCCTGGGAAATCGAGGGCAACCCTCAATTTTTATAGGCACCCATAATATTTTGCATATATTTTCTGACTCGATGCTGATTTTTGGGTCTGGTAATCATCATGTCATGTTGCTGACCTGGTGATGGAAGCCACAGAACTCCTTAACGGATAGGAGTTAGAAGATAATACTGCAATTTGTCGACAGAACGTATTTCGCAGTGTGTTGAGCAGACGTGGAGCTTATGAGGTACCAGACCACCAATTTTTATTTACTGGGGGCGTACCTGCACACCCAGTAACGAAAAAAAATTGAAAGTTCCTTTCTTAATTTAACCTGTTATTTAACGCGAGACCTTATCCTATGGTTACGACACCAAAATAGCCGCCGTACTGGTTGGAGTGTAGGTAAACCCTTTTCTTAAGACTTAAAAATTTTCGTCGAAAAATTGACCCTATATAACACCTTATTTTTATCATACCATTGGATGGGGGGTCCATAGAGGACCAATATTAGTTAAGGTTACTTTGCTGTAAAGTAATTTTTGGCGAAGTTAGGAGGGAAAAAATAGACGACTTAACACTTAAAATTGTAAAATAAAAAAAGTTTAATAAAAAACTAAAAACCGACTTCAAAATGAAACTAAAAAGCGAAAAATAATATTGACTAAAACATACCTAATCAGTTCTTTTTGGAGTCGGTGCGAATGGACACATTTTGAACTCTCGATGGCTGGCACCGACACCAAAAAGAACTGATTAGGTATGTTTTAGTCAATATTATTTTTCGCTTTTTAGTTTCATTTTGAAGTCGGTTTTTAGTTTTTTATTAAACTTTTTTTTTAGCCTAGTATTTACGTCGCCTGCTTTTAAGAATAAATCGAAATGTCTTTTCACAAAGCAGCCGATTTCATATATGTATATAGTGCCGGTAGCGGAAGTAAGCCCAAGGTCACGAAAGCTTCTCTACAGGACTCGCCAGGTGGGATACCGCATATAGCTCTAATGTATTTCTGCAGATGGATGCTACATACGCGTGATAAGTGGTGAGGACTGTTGGCGAATTAGTTATCTTTCGCATTTTATTCAGAGCATAGACAAAGCTATTAATGCGATTACATAAGGCGTACACATCAACGCCAATTTCCAATTTAAATCCTAATCTATAACTACTCCCAGGAATTTAGTATGCGTTATTTCTTTTATTTTATCAATGTTAAATCTTAAATTGTATTTGTTATGTTATGAGTGATTAAATTGAATAAAATTTGATTTATTTAGATTTAATTTTAAAATTTGATTTATTTAATCTTAAAAATGGCCTTTAGCCATTTAATGATGTTGTCAATTGTTTTATTAGTGTCACTTTCGTGGTCATTTATAGATTTTTTATTAGATGTCAGAATAATTGAAATGTCGTCTGCAAACAGAATACATTTATGGTTAGTCAATGCTATTATATCATTTATGTATAAAATGAACAAAAGTGGACCCAGTACATTTCCCTGCGGAATGCCACATTCAATTGTTCTTATGCTAGACGCGCAAGGTACTAGTTCACCTTCTATTAATTTATTTACCACCACCCGTTGCCCTGGAATTAACGCGATCATAATTTAGGTACATAATGTACCCTTTTTTGCCTGACGTTTCGATCGCAAACTGAGGTACCTATGTAGCTCGTATGTAGGTATTTATGGAACAATAAAAAATGTATTAAATAGGTAGTTTTTAGGTAAGTTTAAATAAACATAGTTATGTTTTTGAAATATGTTTATGAAATATTAAATGTTTGATTTCTAGAGTATATATTAATTTATTTCAGACAATCCAACCAGTCTACCAAAGGATGTTCTCCGATACGAAGATGGCTCCCTGTATGAATCTTGGTAAGTTGGGAAAGTGGTATATGTCAATGCAGCGGTTCTCAAACTTTTTTGTTGACGGAACGCTAATTATTAGACGGAGCCATTAATTTAAAACAAAAGTGTATTCTATTAAAACTCATGTTACAATCTTATTATTATTAGAAGTATTCTCGCGGAGTTCCTACAGAAGCTTTACGGAACCCCAAGATCCGCGGAGCACACTGAGAATAGCTTGGCTGTGTTAATGGGTTCTAACCCAGAAAAAGTCAAAGAAAGTCAAACTTAAGTTCTGAAGCCCCAATGTCCCATAATTTAAACGTAGTCCAATCTAGCTTGAATCCGGTTCCAGTAACATTAAGAATCTGATATCAAAACTGGCCAAGAGCGTGTTGGGCCACGCGCAATGTAGGGTTC
Source organism: Anania fuscalis (assembly GCA_950371115.1). Lineage (NCBI taxonomy): Eukaryota > Metazoa > Arthropoda > Insecta > Lepidoptera > Crambidae > Anania > Anania fuscalis. Next base: position 3,867,670 of record OX493352.1, read on the forward strand.
CGTAGTTTTCCGTTACAACGTGCAGTATTTGCTACGAATAATTAAACATTAACACATTGGTGGACAGTGAACGTCATAACATCATAACTTCTATTGTGTCTGAATTAAGTGATCGATTCTAAGATCTTGGCATGACAGACACACTAGTAGCAAGAGTCAGAGTTATAACAAGTTTTTTCACAGAAGGCTTAGCTCAGTCATCTTGAAAACTAACCCTCTCTTCTTTTCTTTCCTACATAATCATTGTTTTATAAAGGTTCTTAATTTTTTTTAAATGGCAAATAACGCTTCTTCTATCTCGTTGAGTGACGATTACTTACTTTGTCATTTGAAGTGAATGGCAGGGATAAATACAGGATGTACAAAAGAAAAGGACACTCTTTAAAATAACATTTACGTGATCAGTTGCAAAATCGTTTTTTTTTTATGATGCTCCATACATTATCATCTTATAAAAGAGTATCGATTTCGATGTTGCTCCCATAGAAAAATCTGTCGTATACAAGGGGTAACATAATTAACGCACAAATTTGCCAATCGGCTGACAACAGTTTGTATGGAGAGGTAATTTTTTTTTGAGATTTCGATGTTGGTCCCTACCCATAATAAAAGTTGTTGTATTTGAGCACCAGAATGAGCTCTTATGATGATGTGCGTTCATTAAGTTACACCTTGTATGACCAAATGATCACGTGGTTTTAAGAAGTGACCTATTCATTTGTACACCCTGTATATTTATTTAAAGGTTATTTATGTACATATTGATTTGTTTATTTAGAGATTATTTACGTATTGATATCGTATCCAGTGTATCACGCGAACTGCCGACTGCCCGATCATATAGACCTCTCGTATGGCGGCTACGTGCAGCGCGTGGTCGCTGCGAGCAACGTGGCGCCGCCGCAGCTGCAAGGCCGGGACCGCTTCATGTTCACTGCTGTGTGAGTGACCGGACAGATCTCATACAATAGCCCCACCAATCAATTGACATACAAATAGCGGCACCGATGTTAAGCGCTGGGCCAAAGATGCGCAGATGACCATTACGATGACCTGATTGGCTAGTCACGAGACACGCCTGTACCGCGGCCGTGATTGGTTGTTAGTTCCACGCATACGCTTCTGGTACAATGATCGTCTCGTAAGATGCGCAAAGCGATCCCCACTCTTTGCCCCAGACAATTTTTCAACTATTCTCCCATGTGAGATGGTCCTCCTTTACCTTCTACACTCCATAGAATCTAGGATGATAGATTAGACATGCCTCATCTGGGATGGGGGTCATCTATTAATCACGTGATATTTTCAGAAACTTTTCAACCTCTCGCCCCTCCTCTATGGTCATATGTGGTAAGGTTTTAGACTACACCCCTCCACCCGCTCATCTACCCAAAATCACGTTTTTTTGGTACAAGCAATTGCGAGTCCAGGTCACGCACGCACCGCTTTTCGGTTTTGAAATCGCGCGTTAAAAGCAAAAATAAATACACGTGACGTGATATCTCATTACTGCAACCTCTCCCCCACCCTAGTTATATTTCGTGAGTTTTTCCGAAACTTCCCCCCTCTTTCGAGCCTCACGTGATTAATGGGCGACCCCATGGATGTAGAACAACGATCTGATTCAGTTAGTATTCCAGTCAACAGGCAGTTCATCGAGTTCGTCTCCTGTTTCAGGCCCAAGAAGTTGTTGCCTATCCACAGTACGACGCCGGATTTCCACCCGCCGTCCCCACGGAGCGCGTGCGTCGCGCCCACCAAACCGAGGAATAGGGGCACGCAGAGCTTGTACAGGTACTTTTAAATACATTTGTACCTAAGTCATGGATGTTTATTGGTCGTCAGTTTATATTTAAGTATGATTATCCGTTATTCTAGTCGCCATAGTACAAGTTTTGCTCAGTTTGGGGCTAGATAATTGGTGTGATTGTGGAAACAAATTATTATTTATAAATCGCCAGGCAGGTTAGCTGTGTGCCTATTATATTGTGTATTAGTGTGTAGTGTACTAGTACTGCGAGATATTGCGCACAGAATCAGAATCATTTATTTGCCATTGAATATTATTGGCGATATGAATTTGCACACCTTCATGCCCAAGCAGCATGAACAGCTGTATAAAAGCTGTATTTCAGTTCATTATTATTCTTAAAGCTGTATGATGAGGCTGTACAAAGGCTGTATAAGCGCTTATACAGCTGCTCTAAGTGCAAAAGGACCCAACTTATACAGCTTATTGATTAGTAGGGCTGTATAGTAGCTGTAGAAACAATATGGAAGCTGTATAGGAGCTGTATAAGGGCTGTTATTTGGTGTAAGGAGAAACTATAACTCTCCAAATAATATGATATAAATATCTTTTAAAGATTAAAAACTCTAATAGGAGTTTGAAGAGAATATCGAGAAAATTTGCGCTAACTTAAACATATGCAGGTTGAATACTTGTACCTAATAAGTCACTATAAACACCTTTAAAACTTGTGTTCTGGAAAATATACGCATTTATTTATAATAAGGTACATGAAGATTAAAATTGTATATAAGTCTCACTTATCAAGCTATTGACAATAGTATGCAAACGTGTTTTAACCTGTATGCTCGGAAAATAAGACAACAATGGATATAACAAGCGAGCTTAAAGGTTGCTCTAGTGACAGAGTAGGCGCGAAAACCTAAGTGTTGCTGTTCTTGTGACATGACATTTCACCCCTGTTCCTTTCGTAAAAGGCTATGATGATTGATATACGTTGTTCCAGAGAATCATCAGCTCAGACAATACCCTGGCAGCCACCAGGGAAGCCAGCTGACGGCTGCGAGACTACACCCGAAGTGTTATACCTGGACAAACTCGAATGGGGTGAGAAATAATAACTTACGTTTATATACAAAGAATTAAGACGGTCAAATGTTAATACGTGTAGCTTCTGTCGGCAAGAGTATTTCTTTTTTTATGCTATGGAGTTCCATTTCTTGGCAAACATCTGTCCCAAGTCCCAGTGTTAAATGCAGCTCTAACATTGCCAAAAGTCAAAAAACACAGACTAGATTTTAAGCTTGACTAAAGAATAGCGTTTTGGTTGGTTTTACACGAAATTTTAATGTCAATTTATGGCACCGGGTTCGATTTTCGGTTCAAGTAAATTCAGAAACAGAACTTCTCTAAATAAGATTAGATAGTTGACTAATATATTAAAACCTTGTAGAAGATCCTAGTATATTAATTAACTTCTTTCTCCTTACAAAGAAAAAAAAAAAAATGTTTATTCAGTCCACAAGTTTAGCTTACAATTTAAGTGTCGACTTCCTCTATTAGGTGCAGTAGTACCTGTGTCAGAGGAGGTCACTCTTCCTTAACATTCAAATTTTAACAAAATAGACTTTAAGTAACAAATAACAAACTAGGTAACATTAACTATTCGCAGAGGATCTTAACTATAAAAATTTTTTTTTTCTAGATATAGAGGCTGAGTCTGGTGCTATATTATATATATAGCACCAGAGCTCATCCCCTCAGCCCCTAGCCCCTAGGAGGTTTAGCGTTATTACAATTATACTTTGTATACAGTGGCGGGCATTGGTTTTATTTCGAGGTAGGCCGATAATAGTAGTTACTTATTATATGTCTATAATGATCATCAGTGGTTTTCATCAATTATCCACGTTTGTAAGTACCTACTGCCTAGGCCTACATCATTTCAATTATCAGGTTGGCACTGCCTTATTGCCTAAATGCACCGCACGCCCCTGCTTGTATAGGTAACATACCCTCAAAATGAAATCGTTTTTAGGGCCCGGCAAGCCGTACCGCATCGGTGACTTACCAGCTGACTTCCACACCACGGAAATTATCAACAAGTAAGGCATACTCTTTCTGCTAGCGCTATGACCCGTCCTAAACATGGCGACCTCTGTAGTTAACAGGCGAGGACGACAGACTTGGCATCGCCATCTCTGAGGTCCCGGGTTTTATTCTCGGTCTGATATTGATCAGACCGGTAATCGAACCCGACAATATAAGAAACTACTAAAGTAGTAAACGAACTTTCCTATATTGTCTCGGTTCTGGGTGTGGGCCGTCTTTGTTTCTGGTTTTTATAATGCCAGTGCTAGATACATACCTACCATAGGATTACAGACAAATATTTATTATTATTCTCTTTACACCCCGTATAATAAGTAAAACGAGTTTTGATTTTGATTTTGATTTTTGAAAAAATCTCTAGAATGCGTCACGCTCGCTCCTGGATGGAGCTGGTGGAGAAGGCGCAGGTCCCGCGCTGGATGAAGAAGCGCAACGCGATCATCGCCGATGTCGAGACCAAGGACTGGATCTTCAGGGAGGCGGAGATCGATGAGCTTCAGGTCAGTGAGTGGAAATAGCTGTGGTTTAGTGTCAGAGGCGTACTACGGTAGAGGCCTACTCAACCATCATCATATCATCGGCCAAAGGACACGGCTGAAGATCGGGGTAAGAGGTGTACTACGGGAGAGGCCTACTCGACCATCATCATATCGGCCAAAGGACACAGCTGAGGATCGGGGTAAGAGGTGTACTACGGGAGAGGCCTACTTAACCGTCATCATATCGGCCAAAGGACACAGCTGAGGATCGGGGTAAGAGGTGTACTACGGGAGAGGCCTACTCGACCATCATCATATCGGCCAAAGGACACAGCTGAGGATCGGGGTAAGAGGCGTACTACGGTATAGGCCTACTTAACCGTCATCATATCATCGGCCAAAGGACACGGCTGAGGATCGGGGTAAGAGGTGTACTACGGGAGAGGCCTACTCGACCATCATCATATCGGCTAAAGGACACAGCTGAGGAACAAGGTAAGAGGCGTACTACGGTAGAGGCCTACTTAACCGTCATCATATCATCGGCCAAAGGACACAGCTGAGGATCGGGGTAAGAGGTGTACTACGGGAGAGTCCTACTCGACCATCATCATATCGGCCAAAGGACACAGCTGAGGATCGGGTTAAGAGGTGTACTACGGGAGAGGCCTACTCGACCATCATCAAATCGGCCAAAAAACACAGCTGAGGATCGGGGTAAGAGGCGTACTACGGTAGAGACCTACTTAACCGTCATCATATCATCGGCCAAAAGAGACAGCTGAGGATCGGGGTAAGAGGTGTACTACGGGAGAGGCCTACTCGACCATCATCATATCGGCCAAAGGACACAGCTGAGGATCGGGGTAAGAGGCTTACTACGGTAGAGGCCTACTTAACCGTCATCATATCATCGGCCAAAGGACACGGCTGAGGATCGGGGTAAGAGGTGTACTACGGGAGAGGCCTACTCAACCATCATCATATCGGAAAAAGGACACAGCTGAAGATCGGTGTAAGAGGCGTACCACGGGAGAGGCCTACTTAACCATCATCATATCGGTCAAAAGACATAGCTGAGGATCGGGGTAAGAGGCGTACTACGGGAGAGGCCTACTTAACCATCATCATATCGGTCAAAAGACACAGCTGAGGATCGGGGTAAGAGGCGTACTACGGGAGAGGCCTACTCAACCATCATCATATCGGCCAAAGGACACAGCCGAGGAGGGTAAGCGTACTACGGGAGAGGCCTACTCAACCATAATTATTTCAGCCAAAACTTACAGCTGAAAGTCGGGGTCAGAGGCGTGCTCAATAATTATTTCAGTCACAAGACGTCAACAGCTGAACATAAGCCTCCCCGCCTGACTTCCAGCTTGGCTGGAAGCTGCCTGCATCCAGCGGCTTCCTACAACCTTTACCAAGTTGTCTGTAGTGTCCACCTTGAATCGAGAAGAATCATCGCAAGAAAATTCAATTGTTCACTATTGACATTGACAATGGTCTATCATTGTTCGTGTTTGACAAAAAAATCTGTCACGCCAAAGTAGTTTGATATGAAATGCTCATCACCAATGCTTATAGTTTCAATAAGTAAGTATGGCTTATAGCGGGGATCACCATTCGAGTCCCCCCAGACAATGGCACATCTCCTGTCATGCCCTGCGTGTCCCTACTGCACACCCGAGGATCTTTACAAGGCCACCGATATTGCTATATCGGTGGCTGAGTTTTGGTCCTCACATATGTAATCTGAGTCGACGCACAAAGAAAAAGAGGAAGCAGTCGATTTCTACAGTGCAGTTGAACTACAGGAGAACCGCCATAAGAAGACGGGCAGCAGCGTCTCCTCTCCACCATTGGCCAAACTGCGATCGCCATCCCGCCTGCCAAGCGTGGCGATTATGGCTAAAGCCTCCTTTTGGAGAGGCCTGTGTCCAGCAGTGGACTGATATAGGCTGGTGATATGTGATGATGAGTCGATTTCTAGCAATAAACATTAAACGTTTCAATTATTGGACAATATAAGTGTCAAATAATTGACACCTATCTCTATATCTCTTCCTCCCTTAACTAGGACATCAGGCTGACCCTCCTGCACAGGATGCAAGTGCAGCAGCGTCAGAAGGCGACGAACAGAACCAGCACCAAGCTGGCCAAGCTGTGGGCTTGCAAGAAGCAGGAGATGGAGCGGAAGGTTGACCACATCAGGAGGAGCAGGGACCGAGGTAGGAATTGTGATCGATTACGTTATTGGTTGTAAGTGAGGTAAAAATGTGAATTTTATCTTTTTAAGAGCTGTGAATATTGAATAAAGAAAAATAAGAAAATTACCTCATTTGACATTCTCCTTTAGCTGATAAACTAGCACGGACTCGGGGTTACAATATCGAGAACCGTACCCTGATTCCGTATCTTGCAAAAGCAATGCGTTAGCGAAAATTAAGTAATTCTGGCTTTAAAATCGCAAATTGACGGCAAAATACAAAAAGCAATCTACTGCTAGTAGTTTGACACTAAGCTTCCATCGGGCGATGACAGCGCGATTATTGCTGATGACTTATTTTTAGGGAATGTTTTTGGAACCGGTTCTTTCGATTCCAAAATATATAAATATTTATATATAAAAATATTTCAGGGAGCTCCCATACAACAAACGTGTTTTTTTTCGCCGTTTTTATAAATAATGGCATCGTTGGTTGGCAATGGTATGTTTTATAAACATAGTCATTTGGCCGATTTTTTTAGTTAATTTTAAGTGACGTTCTAAGATAATAGTTTGCAAAAGAATACTAGTCAAATAAGTTATACGGTATCGTACCTTTTGAATTTAGTATCATTTTTTTATAATTTTATTATCTTCAATACAATTATATAAATATATAGTAGGTCGCTTCGGACCGGCCGATATTTAAGTCACTGGGGGAGGCATATGTTCAGCAGTGGACGTCCTGTGGCTGAAATGATTATGATGATGATGAAGTATATTAAACAGCTGATTACGTAGTTCTAAAAACCGAATGACCTATTCTTTATCCATTCAACATCCATACACAGCTCTCATTCCTTACAGAGCTCCGCAAACTGACAGCCCTCCACACGGGCGGCGGGCGCGCCGGCCTCGTGCAGCGCATGCGCGCGGCGCGCGGCGCGGGGTCGATGACCCTCGCGGCCGGCGACCCCACGTCCGACCTGCACGCGCCGCTGGCCCGGCACGGGTACCAGGCCAGGAAGAGACACGCTGACATCGACTACGATCCTTCTCTGCTGTGTGAGTCTGTTCAGCCTGTTGCAGTCCACTGTTAGACGTAAGCGTCCCCCAAAGGGGCCATAGGGCCATCGGGCTGGGAGCGTCCTATACTACTTTTGCCAAGGCGTGAATATCTGATTCATCATCATTATTTCAGCCACAGAACATCCACTGCGGAATAGGAATAGGTCTCCCCCAGTAACTTCCAGATCGGCCGGTCGAAAGCAACATGCATCCAGCGGCTTCCTGCAATCTTTACCAGGTCGTCTGTCCACCTTGTGGGTGTAAGTCCCACGCTGCGCTTGCCGGTACGTGGCCTCCATTCCAGAACCTTTCTGCCCCTTTACGGATCTCCTCATTTCTGATTTAATCTCGGAAAGAAACACCGAACACCTTTTCTATAGCGCGCTGTGCAACGTTGAGCTTTCTTATAATAAATTATTTCTTAAGAATGCACTTTCCCACCGCCAACAGGAGGCGTGTCGTAAGTGTATCTGTTTGGCATAAAATGATTTAGAAAAAGTATACACGAGATATCTCACTACACCCCACTTCTACCTTGTGATATTTCCTAATTTTGTATTATTGATTCGACACACGTTCCCTTATTCCCTGAAAATTTGCAATCATCAATAATCGCGCAGTCATCGCTCGATTGATGGTTAGTGTCAAAATCTATGGGCAGCACTGACAGTAGATTGCTTTGTTTTTGTTGTTTGCTGTTAATTTGCGATTTTAAAGCCAGAATTGGTCAATTTTCGCTATCGTATTGCTTTTGTAAGAAACGGAATCAGGGTACAGGTCGTTCACACAAATTCAACACGTAGAGGCCGCTTCAATCTCATTTAATTAAAACTGAAAGTGGTATCTATGTAAATTTTTATCTCCGATTATGTAATGGGATGTAGTCAAAGATATATTACCAAGAGTTGGAACTATTGCAGCTAGAAACAATTTAATAAAAATGTGTTTTTAGGCAAAAACATCTTCCTTTTTGGTTGCCAATGATCGTCAATAGCACAGTTAGATTGGATCTGGGTAAAAAAGGAGAGAAATCAAGCACCGCCACATCCTGAATCTTTTGACTATATGGCGTCGCCATGTCTGAAGTTCCGGGTTCGATTTCAGGTCGGGTCAATGTAGAAAACGAGCTTTTTTGTATTGTCTCGGGTCTGGGTGTTTTGGTATCGTCGTTTTTTCTTATTTCTAGAACAAAATTGGAAAGTGCTTTAGCTACTTAGGATCAGACCAATGTATGTGATGTTGTCCAATATTTAATTTATTTTTATTAAATCTTTGCTCAAAGCGAGCTGATGGCGAATCCTAGCCTTTTCAAGTGTACAACCAAAGTAGCTCATGATATTTCGCAGCTCTAGAAGACCATAAGAAGCTAGCGGAGCCCCCAGCCTGGCTAGCGCACTGCGGGCAGAACCTGAAACGGTCCTGTTCCGGCCACCACCTGCCGCGCGACCCCACGCAGCTGTGCGAGCGGGAGACCAAGTGGAGCGAGCAGTTCCTTGAGAACCTGCACAACGAACTTAAGAGTAAGTAGTTGATGAGATACAGTCGTTTCAGCCATATACTGCTGCAGAAGGTCATCAGGGATGGGCTGTGAACTTGGTAACTATAGCCACATTATTGGTAGATCTTGGAAGGTTCTAAGTTACCTAGAAAACACAAGAATCGGCTCTATTACGCTGTAGGCAGCCTCCGGTTAAATGGAGCCAAGGTTTTCGCCATTGGCCGCAGCCGCTGGCATGCTCCTCTGTGTCTGTAGCAGCCTTTGGAAAGTCATTAGTTATCAAGAAGATAGCGGAGCCCCCAGCAAGTGGAGCGAACAGTTCCTCTAAAACCTGCAACGAGTTCAAGAGTAAGTAGCTGATGAGATACAGTCGTTTCAGCCATACACGTTACTGCTGCAGAAGATCATCAGGGATGGGCTGTGAACTTGGTAACTATAGCCACATCATTGGTAGATCTTGGAAGGTTCTAAGTTACCTAGAAAACACAAGAATCGGCTCTATTACGCTGTAGGCAGCCTCCGGTTAAATGGAGCCAAGGGTTTCGCCATTGGCCGCAGCCTCTGGCAGAAGACACAAGAATCGGCTCTATTACACTGTAGGCACACTCCGGTGCAATGGAGCCAAGGGTTTCGCCATTGACCGCAGCCGCTGGCATGCTCCTCTGTGTCTGTAGCAGCCTTCGGAAAGTCATTAGTTATCAAGAAGATAGCGGAGCCCCCAGCAAGTGGAGCGAGCAGTTCCTTTAAAACCTGCAACGAGTTCAAGAGTAAGTAGCTGATGAGATACAGTCGTTTCAGCCATACACGTTACTGCTGCAGAAGATCATCAGGGACGGGCTGTGAACTTGGTAACTATAGTTACATCATTGGTCGCTCTTGAAAGGTTCTAAGTTACTTAGAAGATACAAGAATCGGCTCTATTACACTGTAGGCACACTCCGGTGAAATGGAGCCAAGGGTTTCGCCATTGACCGCAGCCGCTGGCATGCTCCTCTGTGTCTGTAGCAGCCTTCGGAAAGTCATTAGTTATCAAGAAGATAGCGGAGCCCCCAGCAAGTGGAGCGAGCAGTTCCTCTAAAACCTGCAACGAGTTCAAGAGTAAGTAGCTGATGAGATACAGTCGTTTCAGCCATACACGTTACTGCTGCAGAAGATCATCAGGGACGGGCTGTGAACTTGGTAACTATAGTTACATCATTGGTCGCTCTTGAAAGGTTCTAAGTTACTTAGAAGATACAAGAATCGGCTCTATTACACTGTAGGCACACTCCGGTGAAATGGAGCCAAGGGTTTCGCCATTGACCGCAACCGCTGGCATGCTCCTCTGTGTCAGTAGCAGCCTTGGAAGGTCATTAGTTATAAAGAAGATAGCGGAGCCCCCAGCAAGTGGAGCGAGCAGTTCCTCGAGAACCTGCACAACGAGCTCAAGAGTATGTCATTGATGAGATACATGCATTACAGCCATACACTGCTGCAGAAGATCATCAGGGGATGGGCTGTGCAGAACTTGGTAACTATAGCTACATCATAGTCATAGATTAACCTTTAGAAATCCTGGAAATGAGCCACCCGAGGTGCTAAGTTAATAGTTAGCACGACGCCGAGAAGGCTTCAGGCCAGCCACAAGATCATCAGGGCATGGGCTGTGTAGAACTTGGTAACCATAGCTGCATCATAGTTAGCCTTTGAAAGGTCCTAAGTTATTTAGAAGACCACAAGAATTGGCTCTAAGGGTTTCGCCATTGGCCGCTATCGTATCTGGTAATTTACAATAATATGCTGGTGAATGTTTGCTTAAACTACCCAGCACGGTATTTTTGGTAAAACTATAAATCGATAAAGGTGTAAAAAAAAACTTTAGTTTATGACAATCAACGCATCAATACAGAGTGTTTAGTAATGGGTATATCAAGCTGAAACTAGCCTATGTTAATATAAATTATATAAATATTATGGTGACCTCAGGATGTCATCATCACTAGCACCCTATAGATTCGATCGTTATGTCGAAATAACTGACGTATTTTGTTGAGGAACTGGTAAAAATCTAATACTTCGATCACTTAAGGTAGACTTTCGAGCCAAGCGTCGAAGACGCAGCGTCTGTGTTCTGCGTACAACGATGTCTCTTTACAGCGGCACTGACGCCGCGTTAGTGTCGCTGCGCTCGAATGGTGTTCCCTAGAATTTCATACATTTGCATAGAACAGTCGCTCTGTCGCGACGTCACAGACGCGGCGCCTCTGACGCTAATGCCGCTAGCTTCAAAAATCTACCTTTAGGCTCGGTATATACGCTGCCGTAATGCGTAAGCATTCGCAAAAATCCGTTCAAAAAACGACCTTATTGCTTAAGCGATGGATTGAATCCGCGGTAACCCGGTCCAATTCCGGCTGCGTGTAGACCGAGCCTTAGCTTTTCTCTTGATATTTTAACTGGAGGCTTGAATGATTAGTTTTTCTCGTCGTTTCTAGAGGCGCGTCTAGGCGCAGCTATGGCCACGGCCGGCCCTCTCCACGTGCTGAAGCCCCGCCGCGCGTGCGTCACCCCGCGACCGCCTACCCCTGAAGTAGACGCCGTGCACGACGCGGAGGAAGCCAGCCACCAAGCTGCCCTGCTGCTGCAGAAGATCATCCGGGGCCGCGCTGTGCAGAACTTGGTGACTATAGCTCCAGCATCTTACTCTTTGGAAATCCTGGACATGGGCCTCCCTTAAGGTCCTTAGTTGGTAGTTAGCATGACGTGGAGGAGGCCAGCCATAAGATCATCAGAGGACGGGCTATTTAGAACTTGGTAACTATAGCTATATATATTGCTCTGATCCTAAGTATTCCTAAGGTTAAGCTTAAGTACCTATGTTAAAGAAATCAAAAACATCGAAAGTACCATAATACCCAGAACATTTAGAAAAGTTCGTTCTCTATATTGACCGACCGAGACCTCACCACCAGCCGAGGCAGCACCAAGTCCAGCGTGCTCGCCTCTCAGCTGCGAAGTTCGTCATCAATCTTTATAGGTCCACTCCTGGACATAAGCTTATATAGGATTTAAAAAAAAAACACTCACACAAACAAAAACCTCGCACGGCTAGATAGCTAATCATACACAAGAACATTTGTTCTACGACTTTAGATAACACATTTTACATACAAAAATAAATAGCAATTTAATTTTACATCTGAATGTTCTCTGTCTCTCTCTCTCTCTGTGGTGTGCGCTCACATAGGGCAAGGCGGGGGAGCTCGGACGCGAGCGTCGCGCGCGTCGCCTAACATAGACTTACAAATATCACGAAAGTACAATGAAAGTTTGAAAAATCATTTTTAATTATTGTATTGAGTTATGATAAAACTCGTTGAAAAAATGTTGTTGTTTATAATGTTAGCTATCCAGTCGTGCGAGATTGTTGTTTTTTCTTTAAATAACCCTGTAGAAAGCCACCGAAAGTATCTTTGTACCCTTTACATCTATCATCATTCCCACAATCTTGACTACGTTGTCAGTCATATCCTTGGCCAGATCACGGCTGAAGGCCAAAAGCTGCTTCCTTGAAGGCCAAAAGCGGGATCATCCGAAAAAAAAGACACAAATAATTAACTATAACATTTGTATAAACAGATGTACGAAGGCCGAACACGAGCGTCCGAGCTGACAGAGGAGTTGAAGACCACTCACGGCCTTCAGAAAGAAGATAAGATAAGGATAGCGAAAGAAGAGGCCAAGGCTAGGGAGTACAACGCTCTACGAACCGAGTCTGAGCAGAAGGTAAGAAGAATTAGAGGCTGGAGCCAAGCCAAAGTGACATAAAGCGATAATGATGTTTGAAAATAGAAAAATGTATTGGATTCACAAATGCTATCGTGAAATCACGCACGTGGTTCAAGTGCAACTGTATAGGTATCTAAAAAGCGATGATTAATTTATAGAAAATAGAAATAGTAAAATATTTATTTGACATCATACATAGAATACATAAGAATTAAGATTAGAAAAAAATGAGTCAAAATGCCCCCGCTCAGCATTTGTCGTGACAGCCAGGGACATATCACGACGCTGATTTCAGCAGGGACCCTGACGTTAGGGGTACAAAAGCACGGCACTAGAGACAGGAAAGGAAAAAACTAACAGCTTAACAAGCAAATAATAATAATAAAATTTCGATATCGTTTCGCTAAGGAGCGATTGGTTACGTGTTATGGATGAGAATATTTTTTTAAGGACGCTATAGTATTACGGGATAAACTGGAACGCTTTCCGTTAATTAACATATTTTAGAATCCCCCACACTATAGTACGTTCGCGTTAAGAATGCAGTGAATCATCGGTGCAAACGCAGGGTAAATTTGTTTACCATGGTGTTTATAACCGTTTCGTACGAAAGTATGCATTCAACTGGTTACTGTGTTCAACTGTTTAAACTTGACTTTCTAATTAGGAACAATTTGATTGGTTAGGGGGCGTGGCTAGGTCGGTGGACATTATGACTCACTGCATTCTTATCGCGAACGAACTATAGCGTCTTTCGAGCGGCAGCGGCATTTACTTAGCGCTGATTGGCGTCGACGCTCGAAAGACGCTAGTGTGGCGAGGCCTTACTGTATATGCCTAAACTTAACAAGAAGTTTTAATTCAGGATGATGCCATCTCGGCCCTAGTAGACGAGCTATGTGGAGGAGCCGTGTCTGCTGCCCTGGACTTCCTTGAAAAGGAGCTCAGGAGACTCAAGGAAGAGAGGAGACAACATGCGTACATACTGATAGCTCGTGAGTACTCATCATCAACCCTTGGTAGTCCACTGGACATAGGCTTGGGAGTCCACTGGACATGGGCTTGGGAGTCCACTGGACATGGGCTTGGGAGTCCACTAGGTATAGGCTTGGGAGTCCACTAGACATGGGCTTGGGAGTCCACTAGATATAGGCTTGGGAGTCCACTAGACATGGGCTTGGGAGTCCACTAGATATAGGCTTGGGAGTCCACTAGACAAGGGCTTGGGAGTCCACTGGACATGGGCTTGGGAGTCCACTGGACATGGGCTTGGGAGTCCACTAGACATGGGCTTGGGAGTCCACTAGATATAGGCTTGGGAGTCCACTGGACATGGGCTTGGGAGTCCACTAGATATAGGCTTGGGAGTCCACTGGACATGGGCTTGGGAGTCCACTGGACATGGGCTTGGGAGTCCACTAGATATAGGCTTGGGAGTCCACTGGACATGGGCTTGGGAGTCCACTAGACATGGGCTTGGGAGTCCACTAGATATAGGCTTGAGAGTCCACTAGACATGGGCTTGGGAGTCCACTAGATATAGGCTTGGGAGTCCACTGGACATGGGCTTGGGAGTCCACTAGATATAGGCTTGGGAGTCCACTGGACATGGGCTTAGGAGTCCACTAGATATAGGCTTGGGAGTCCACTGGACATGGGCTTGGGAGTCCACTGGACATAGGCTTAGGAAGTTAGGAGACCCAAATTCTGATGTCAAGTCAATAATTCAAACATTTTATTTATTATACACACACACATTATACACAATCCGCATCTCGTTTGAATATTACATGCTGACCTCACAAATCAATTAATTATTAAACGTTTTTCAGTTCGTGAAAAGGCGATGCGAGAAGCCGCTGAAGCAGGGCGCCGCCAGAAAGAAGAGCACAGAAGGAGGGAGCACGACGAGATGTTCAAACTGGTTGGTTGTCGTCTGCATTTTGTTTCTTACAGCGTATTGCTAATTGATTATTATGTTTTAAACTGAAAAGCCAAGTCGCCCATGCAGTTGAACCCAGATTCCAGAATACCTGCTTACCCCGAAAGGACAAAATTGGCTTTCTTAATAGATTTTTCCTCCCTACTATCATCTAGGAAATGCATCACGCATTATTTCTTTTTTTCGAGACGATGACGCTTACCGGCAGGCAATTCTCAAATTAGCTACAAGGCCTTACTCCGACCGGATAAAGTAGGTTTTTCTAAATAGATTTTTACCACGCTACCGCTGTCAAGGAATACATTACGCATGATTATTTCTCTTTTTACGATCGATGCTTGTCCTATTCGAATTAGAGGTGTTATAACTTGATAATTAACAATTTACAAGTAATAATTTTAATATGTATTTCGTACACACTATCAAGTTATATGTTGTTGTATGTAGTTATGATCACAGGTTTAATAATATGTAGTACACCGAACGAAACTAATTAAAATAATATTGACGACTTCCTTTGTGTTTCTGCTGAGTGACTCAACCATCGTAACACAGCGGAATTATATATATATAGGGCTTATATGTACATAGTGGCTTACTGGAAAATCAAAATCAAATCAGTTTTTTTTTATTGAAATCAATATTGATTGAATAAATTAGTATAATCATTCGTCAGGTCCTGGGAGTGACCCAAGAGACAGTAGAGGCGTACCTCCACGAAGTCATAGACGAGGGGGTGGCCATAGCAGCCGAAGAGGACGCCGTCAAGAAGGCGAAGGCTGAAGCTGACAAGATCGACCAAGCGCTCATCGAACATGCCTCGATGTAAAGTATACTTTATTTTTTTTAAGTTATTTTGGCGCAAACAGTCATTAATCCTCTTGTTCAGTTTGCGTACACATGTCGGGGCCATTTTTATTCAATTTTTATATTTTTTCCAAGCATTTCAAGGTTAGCTATAGGAGTGTTGTTTGGGTTCCCTTCTCTAGGCCGAATACCATTTGGCATGTTTATTTGCTCGATGTCTATACCTCGAAGGTTTACTAGCTCGGTGGGTCGTTAGCTCGAAAGATCAATAGCTCGAAGGCTTATTTGCTCGACGGGTCATTAGCTCGACGGCTCGTATCCTCGATGGGTTTTTTCCTTGACAAAGTGTTGATGAATGAAATATACATTATTCAAGGATGAATTAATCAATACTTAAGGACAACTACTACTTAAGGACTACAGACAAGGAGGCAGACAGACAATACAGTGCCGAAATATAAACTTATTTGTTACTAGTTGTTACTCGCTACTTTGCTCGTGGTGAATTTAGATTGGCGCAACTGTCTTGAAAAAAACTGATAGAACCTTTTACAAAGTATTAGAAAATGCAATTGCCGTGTAAGTAAGTAGGTTAGGTAAGGTTTCCGTGTAATAACTATAACAGCACTTCAAAAGTTCTCCATATCTCTCCAGGTCGACAGCGGAACAGAATGAACTGGTAGCCGAGTTAGTCCAGCAGTTCCTTCTGCCGGAGGTCCACAAGACGGCGGCGAGGCACCGCATATCGGCCTTGCAGAACGCCAAGCTGGAAGCTGCTCGGCATGCGATCTTTGGATTACTGGATGAGGCTGAGATTAAAGTTGGTGAGGAATCATTTAAGTCACTGCAGACAAGTTTCGTCCGTCGTTACCGTCGTTGTTTCGGATCTCTATAACACAAGTTTTTTAGCTACTTATCTTAGGATCAGAGCAATGTACTGTAACTTAACTTTTATGTATTACTATGCAAATATTGTGGAATACATATTTAAATTTAAAAAGACAACTCCAAGCTGGGATTTGAACCCTGATTTCCCGCTTAGCAAGCATCGACTCGAAAAACAAAGGTAATATTGCGTGCAGCATATCCTAGATGGCGTTAGTGTGCTAAATCAATGGAGAATTACGTCCGGTCCGGATATGCCCCTGTAGCTTAATTGGTAAAGCGCTTCCGCGCTAAGCAGGAGATTAGGGTCCAAATCCCGGCATGGATGGTTTGTCTTTTTTAATTTAAATATGTAATGTATGTGATGTTGTCCGATATTTAAAATACTTTCTCATTCTTATTGTCATCGACCTTGTCCCCAAGGGTTCTGTACCCAATGCGGCTGTCCCCTCGACGAGCAGTGCCGCTGCCGCGTGTGTCCGCGCGCGCAGGCGCCGGCCGAGACAAGTTACAGGCAGGACCCAAGATGGACGCATACCAGGAGTAAGTATATACTCACACACATAATATTACGGGTAGGTATACGCCACGTATGCCACAATCACAAAATAAACAATTACACAAACACACACACACACACATACACACACACACACACACACACACACACACACACACACACATTTACGCACAGAAACAAGCATGAATTATGGATTATTTAAACCATCTTACGGGTATATGCCAAATAGGTATGCCACAGCCACAAAATAAACAAAGACACAAACACACATACTCACACTCACTCACAGACAAAAGCATGAATGATGGATTACTTAAACCATCTTACAAGTATATATCGCGCTATGCCGCAGTCACAAAATACCTTCCGAAAAGTCCCGATAGGCTACGATTCTTAATTTTGGACATTAGTTTATTACTGTAATGATTCAGCGACAGTCTCTGCATTTATGAGAAACATCCAATAGTGAGCAATAACACACACACAGATACACTCTCACACAGGCAAAAGTATTAATGATGGACTATATACTGACTGATATGACTATACGACAAACACACACACCCAGGCTTACTCACACATACTCACACACACACACACACACACACACACACACACACACACACACACACACACACACACACACACACACACACACACAGACAGGCAAAAGTATTAATGATGGACTATTTAAGCCATTTTAAAGGTAGAATTTTTGTCCGTTGGCCTGTCAGGCCAAGGTCAAGAGACACAATAAAAAATCTATTATTCGCGGCCACCGGTGGGTAATTGAAGCTTGATAGGTTAGTTCCGTAGCGAAATTTTCACTAATTGCTTTTGAAAGCACGCACTCATATACAACCACACACATACAAACTCAAGCAGAGGCCCC
Organism: Anania fuscalis; assembly: GCA_950371115.1. Lineage (NCBI taxonomy): Eukaryota > Metazoa > Arthropoda > Insecta > Lepidoptera > Crambidae > Anania > Anania fuscalis. Next base: position 3,885,600 of record OX493352.1, read on the forward strand.
CAGGGTGAACCCGCGCTGTGTACACTTCACTAGTAATATACTGACTGATATGACTATGCGACAACACACACACACACACACACATGAGAGATGATGGTCAATTTTTGCCATCTAACGCGTGACGACTATTTATGCCGCGTGTCTGCTCATTGCACACTCTTAAGCTGGGGCTTCACCTGTGTTTAATGCCATTAGTATGATTTTTCATATAAATATCGTACTTGGACAACCCCCGTAGCGGAGAGGCGAGCACGCCGGACTTTATATGGCGCCGCCATCTCTGAGATTTTTATTTATTTACTTATTAATGGCATTAAACGTAGGTGAAGCCCCAGCATAAGACTAACAAACAAACACACTCACATTTACGCATACTTACACGAAGGCCTCTAGCTCCAGTGGGAACCCATACCCAACATAAACATGAACTTTACGAGCATGAGAAGTGAAGAAATATTTACTGACAACAAAACATAATTGGCCTTACTACAAAAAGATAGACTAGTGTTGAACACTTGACTAAAGATAAGTCAACCAATTTTAAAGGTTTCTTAATAATATGTCTCGAATGTCTGATGTGTCAACATTTCAAATTGGTTGACTAATCTTTAGACAAGTGTTCAACACTAGTTTATCTTTTTGTAGTAAGGCCAAAAATGTTTATTATTATTATGATTATAAAAATCATTTTACCAAAATAAATGTTTTTTCAGCGCGGCCCCGCCCCCCGGAGAAGACGTTAGGCGAACGCTTCCCGCCGGAGTACGACTTGAGGCTCATGCTCGACACGCTCGTCGACGAAGGTAACTCGAAGGCTGACGCTAATTATTACGACAAAATAACGACATTAAAGACCCCGTCCTCGCCTATGTCGCGCTTTGTTCCTACCTTTAACTTTTTAACAGACACTGTCACGTTTTGCAAAGGTTAAACGAAAGAGAGACCAGCAGGGCTAGCATGTGCAATTGTGCAACATGATAAAATTAAAAAAATTTCGTGGCAATTTATCGACTTTTGACGTAAATATGTCGTTTTTTCTTCGACAATAACAATGAAAAAACCAAAATATGCATGGCAATGCCGTAACGTAAAAATAGGTGGCTGATCAACGGGAGAAAAAATGAACATCTTTTTTGTATGGGATTGTTGCTATTATATAATAGCGTATGGGCGAAAATCGTTTTACATAGGAAAAATCGGAAAAGATTTTTTCCGTCGAGACAACTATAGTCCTTTCCGTAGTAGTAGGAGTTTTATCCACGAAGGGAAAGGCGATAGTGCAGAGCCATAACATTATAGTCCTTTCAAGATAAGATTTCTGTGACACTTGACAGTTGACACTTATAGTAATGCGCCCAAACAAAATCTGATTTTTTTAGGGTCCGAACGCGAAGGGTAAAACGGGACCCTATAACTAAGACTCCGCTGTCCGTCCGTCAGTCTGTCTGTCTTTCCGTCTGTCACCAGGCTGTATCTCATGAACCGTGATAGTTAAACAGTTGAATTGATAGATAGTTGATATTTTCACAGATGATGTATTTCTGTTGCAGCTATACTAAATAATATAATTTTCAGTTTAAAACAGATTTTTTTTTACACTTTATTGTTTATAGTACTAAATAAATAACTTTGAGTTTGTTCTCAGTGGTAGCTAAATCGCGCAGCGAGCGTTCGACGCGCGCGGCCGTGGAGCGCGAATGCGCGCGGGGCGTGCGCGAGCGCTTGGAAGCGACGCTCGACGCGAACGAGTTCATCAGCGAGCGTGAGTATTGTGTACTGGGTGCTTAGTGCGAGTACCACAAAAAAAACTCGCTTAAATCGATCGAAAAGTAAAACAAATTACCATTGACTTTTGATCGAAGTAAGTGGCGCGATTATTTTGCCTTGTTATAATTTTTGTCAAATAAAAAGAACGCTGGTGGGTGGCGCTACTTGTCTCCACCGAACGCTTATAGCAGTACTGAAAATGTTAGTTCCTATTTTGGCCACCGCTCTTTTTACGTGACGCCAAGTATACACTTGTAACATTTCAAACATTCTTGTTGCTCTTTTTCACTTTTTTACGTGTATGTAGTGTACTTATAGTATTATGCTACACGTGATTTGTTACTATTCTTGTCTATTATGCTCATATTGACTGTTTTTCAATACACTTTTATTGCTTGACTTGTAACAATTAAAATGGTGTACTTTGCGTATGTCAGAAGTGTTTTGGAATATGCTAGCTCTATATGGACTCCACAGTACAAAGTTTACAACAACCGTCTTGAACGAATACAAAAAATATTTACTTACCACCTTAACTTTCGCTGTCGTAATAGCCTCGATACCTACTCGGACAGATGCGCGGAGTACGATCTCTTATCCTTGGAACACAGGCGTGTTGTGCTGAAAATGGCATTGTTGTATGACATAATAAATAGCACAATTGACTGTCCAAATCTAGTTTCGAAAATTAATTTCCGTACTCCAAAATACCGTACCCGTAACACAGCCTTATTACAGCCTCCACGGCACCATACAAATTACCACCAAAACTCAGTTCTTTCGCGACTTGCTAGCACATATAATAAACAATTCGGTCAGATTGACCTCTTTGCTAATTCTAAAACTACGTTTAAAAAAGCAATTAAAAAAGTAATCATCAAAGGGCCTCGGAGTAACTAGTTGATCCAGTGATTACTTGTTCATTGGTTGATCCTAGGCGTTTGAAGATAAAAACACCTAATATAAATATTTTAATTATAGTTACCATAATTAGTTGTCCATATATATATTTTATATATTTTTATGTATGTAATGTAATTGTTTTTATTTATTTATTACTTATTTTGTGAATATAATACATATAAGGTTTTAATCTATAAAGATGTGGGTATATGTTATTCTGTGTTCGTTTGGTAGAATATATATCATACGCTTATGTAGGCACTATTTTTTATAGAACTACAGACTTTTTTAAGTTATTACGATAATTGAGCTACGTATTACACACTGAATTGCTTGTTAAATTAATTGTCTGTTACTTGTTTTAAATTTTGTTTCTGTTTTTAAGTTTTTGGTTTTCCAACAACATTGTACATTTGGGTAATTTAGGGAAACCTGTTATTGGCCATACCACTGGTCTAACACTATCGTATTTAAACATTAATGTATACGCTGTTGGTTTTCTGAATAAATAAAATAAAAAATAAATAAAAGTAACTAGGTTTTTCGTTACGTTTTCCGAAAATATGTTCCTGTGCTATATTTTTTATTTATCTTATCTGCAATAGTCTTTGCACTTAGTGGGTGCAGTCTTTGGGTGTATCTTCTCAATAGTGCAGGCAGAAATATCCCATCCTCGTCGCCACTGTTGACTCAAACACGTGCGTCCCGTATAACCATTTATTAGGAGACTGTCACTATGACTTGTGTTTGTGACTCTGTGCGTTCATAGATCGTATAACATACGTAACGTATACATACAACAGTATCCGCTAGGGGTACATATCCCATCTCAGTAACGCATCTGTATCCCGTCGAAAGCCTCCGAAAGGGACTGGCCTCCGTGTCGTGATTTCCCGCAGAAGTGATAAAACCTCACAAAAGTAAATGTACTTTTAAGCTATTATAAATCTTATTTCTCCAGTGTTCGATCGTTCGACGGGCGCGTGGGAGCCACCGCCACGAACAGGGCACTACCACCACTACATGAAGCGAATATTCGAAGGCGCCCTTGAGAGGTCGCTGCCGTTCGATACGCACACCAAGTGTAAGTTGTAATGTCTTTATATACGGTGTATTGGTGTCATCATCATTTCAGCCGGCGGACGTCCACTGCTGAACATAGGCCTCCCCCAGTGTCTTCCAGATTGTCCGGTTGCGCGCGGCTATAGCCAGCGGCTTTCCGCAACCCTTACCAGCAGGGCTATCATGCGCAACACGATAAAATTTTGTCGTGGCATTTTATCGACTTTTGACGTAAATATGTCGTTTTTTCTTCGACGATAATATAAAAAAAACCAAAATATCATGGCAATGCCGTGTTATAACGTAAAAATAAGTGGATACGAAGAACGGGAGACCCTGAAAATATTAAGAAAAAGGATTCGAGACGTCTGTGATCCGTTAGTAACCTAACGGATCACGACGAAATTATCTTCGGAGACAATATTTATCTTGTCGATAGATAAAATAACCGATGCGCGCATGCTAGGCCTGCTGGTCGTCTGCCCACCTTGTGGGTTTGAGTCCCACGCTGCGCTTGCCGGTACGTGGCCTCCATTCCAGAACCTTTCTGCCCCATCGGCCGTCAGTTCTACGTGCTATGTTCTCCGCCCACTGCCACTTCAGCTTGCTAATCCGTCAGGCTATGTCAGCGAGAGTACTGGTATGTATAGGTGTTAACAAAGGCCAGGGTGCTACCACCACTCCATGAAGCGCGTCGTCTAAGGCGCCCGTTCCCGTTCGATACGCACACCAAGTGTTACTTACACTAGGAAACCGATAGGATACAACTAGAGACACGGATGTTGGCGCTGAGGGAATGATGCTCAGAAGACTATTACGTAATTGGCCAGTCGCGCCCTGCATCGCGTCGTGATTGGTTGTGAGCTCTGCGCACACGCGCCTCTAATACTATGATCGGCTCGTAAGATGCGCAAAGCGATCCTAACTTTCTGCCCCAGCGCTCAACGTCCGGGGATTGTAGAATGATAGAAACAGGGCAGGGCTATGTAAAAAACAATACTTTAAACCTTTTTTACATTTCTAATTCTTATATTTTAAAGATTTACAAAAAAAACTACTTATTAATTATTTTTTTTGTTTTATTAGAAACAAGTTTATTATACAAAAAAAAAACATTTTACTTCAACCATTGTAATTATTTGGTGATAATTATTTTTTTAGAAGATTAGAACAACTCTTTCGTTATATCGCATGCACGATCTCTAAGGTGGTCGTTTCTGATTAAACAAAATCGTAAGCGATAAGACAGCCTTAATTGTAGATCTATCTTCGCGCGCCATTGTGACTATTATTGCATTGAACTTTGCAGTTCTAGGTTGCACATCTTAGAGATAGTGCGTGCGTATTTTTCATGAATGAGACAAGATTATGCACGTATACCATCTTTTAACAGCAGATAGTAATCAAAAATATGAAAAAAAAAATGGAAGAAGAAGAACATGAAAAAAATGGATTTATTTTTTACGTATATCGATTTATTTACTGATTCTGAGTGTTACCTGAATAATTGGCAATACCTTGCAATGTAACCCTGTATCACCTAGATTATTTCGTATCCAGGCCCAAAGGAACTGCCTTCCGAGATCAGGCGGCGGGCTGACGAGGCAGCGGCCCTTGCTGACCCGACCTGCCGCTGCGTCGAGCTCGACAGCGAAACAGAAGACAAGGGTAAAGTGCAGTTTGAACTGAGTAAGTGTTACATACAGGGTGTATAAAATAATAGGACACTCCTTAAAAGCACGTGATCAGCTGGTCATATGCAACAACTTTTCCTATGGGAGCAACATCGAAATCGAGCATTACTTTTTAAGGTTCCTTATTCAAACTTACTCGTATACCTCGATGATAATGTAAGGAGCGTCTGAAAAAAAATACGCGATTTCAATGTTGCTCCCATAGGAAAAGTTGTTGTATATCACCAGCTGATCACGTGATTTTAAGGAGTGTCCTGTTCTTTAGTACACCCTGTATAGGCAAAGGACATATATATTTAAAGAACGTTAATGTCATACTAAACAGCGTGTTTATAAGAATTTGATTCCGTAGCCGTGTGGCTAGTTAAGGTATCGATTCCCGTCTAATGACAAGCAGTTCCGGGTCTAAGGCGATCAGTGGTGTCTAGCAGTGTTGTTACAGAACAAAAAAAACTTCACTTAGATCAATAGGGATGTTGACATGCCAGAATATATAAAATGTTATGTTTTTCCATAGCAGGGAATATTAGAATGCTGAAAATCATATTTTGTGACTATAAATATGCGCATGAACACGCGCATAGCAGAGGTGATTCCTGAGCTTTTTAATGTGGTTCTATTATGGACAGGAAAAAAGTTGTGTTTGATTTTTCGTTTTTTTGTAACTGCATAGAACAAAGGTCAAACAAACTATCAAAGATGATTGAATCATTTTTTGTTTCGATTGTTGTAGGGCGGTTTGCCATTCCTTAGGAAGTTAATTTGATAAACTAGCAAACATGTGTAAGAAAAATGAAAAAAAAATCCATGCCTTTTATTCGTCAAAAATAAAACCTTCATTTATATAGCTAAAAGTTCGGGAATCACCCGCGCTATGCTCCTGTTCGATTTGATCTATATTATTACAAAAGAATGGAATACTCCTTAAAACCACGTGATCAGCTGGTCATTTACAACAAATTTTCCTATGGGAGCAACATGGAAATCGTGATATTATTTTCAGATGCTCCGTACATTATCATCGAGGTATGCGAGAAAAGTATTGAGAAGCTGAAAAAAATCGATTTCGATGTTGCTCCTATAGCAAAAGTTGTTGTATATGACCAGCTGATCACGTGGTTTTAAGAAGTGTCCCTATTCTCTTGTACACCCTGTATACCATGTTCCTACGCAAATAAAGTTATGAATTCATCCGCATCGTTTCTCAGCTACGATGGACGGCGAAGAGGTAAAACACCTGCTGCCGTCGGAAGTGCGTGTGCTGGAAGAGCTACGTCGCTGCAAGTGCGACGCCAGCCCCACGCCCAGCCCCACCGGTGAGACTCATACTTAGTCATCATCATCATCATCACCAGCCTATATCAGTCCACTGCTGGACACAGGCCTCTCCAAAAGGAGGATTTTGCCATAATCGCCACGCTTGGCAGGCGGGATGGCGATCGCAGTTTGGCCAATGGTGGAGAGGAGACGCTGCTGCCCGTCTGCTTGTGGCGGTTCTCCTGTAGTCGCCTCTTACGACACCCATAGGAAGAGAAGATACTTAGTGCTAGGCGGTAATAGGGATGTTGACCCCATTCATAAATAAAAACAGACACTTTATGTTAGGCCTAAAACTCAGTACAATTTCATTTAGGAGGCAAACTGATTTTTGGTTGCTTTAAAATCCGTAAAAAAGTAAGGCAGTTGAGTTTATCGGATAGTGACGTCATAATCCGATATCGCCATACAAATTATTAGGAAGATATCTGTTTTGACAGCTCATAAAAAGTATGTCAATTGATTGGTGGTGTCAACTAGCCTATTATGCAAAAGGAGGCCGCGGAACGGATCAGGGAAAATGATGCCTTAGCTGATCCACTCCGACGCAAACGTTTAGGAGCAAGGCGGCGGCGCTATGAACGCCTTACGCCTCCCAGTGGACCCAGCGGTGTCGGGAGTGGGGACCATCCCCGCCGGTTGAATTGCACAGGTCCATCTGATGGTGGGGATGCTTCATTGGTTCTGAGGCAACCCCGAGACCGGTAGGCATGGGCCGGAATACGCGGAGGTTTTAGTGGGTACGCCAATGGATGGTGACAAGCAGACTCTGCCACTTGTTGAGAAGTCCCACATAACCTGCTGGCGACCCACGACAGCAGGTATGCGTAACGCATTTCCTCCGCGAAAAAAGAAGAAAAAAAGTCCGCACTACGGTTTTTTCCCGCGAGAAAACCGCCAAACCGCGAAACCGCCCGAGACGCGCAAGCACTGGGATTAAAAACCGCGGAAACTGGCCACAATTTTCACAGTTTGAGATGGATTTCAAGAGAGCTGATGTATGTTTTGTTGCCGTCATATTTAGAATCAGAAAAATAATAAGTCGGCATACATTTCTCAAATATTGGGTCCTTCGTTGAAAACTGGCTCTGACTCAGTCGGCGAAATAATTACGAAGACATAAACGAATATTCACGACGGCTGTCTGCCGAATGTGTGCGCGCCAATATAAGTTCTATGGGCTACAATTTCAGCGCGGTTTTTAACCGCGTGCCGATCTGTAACAAATCGCAGTTTTAAAATCAGTCGCGGGAAAAAAACCGCCAGTGCGGCCGCTTGCATTAGTTTTACTTGGTTATAAAGTCACGTGATTAAAAACCGCGGCGGTTTACCCGTAGTACGGCCTAGCACTTACGAGTATATGAGACACAAAACTAAGGCCTGCAGGGCTAGCATGCGCGCATCGGTTATTTTATCAATAGTCAAAACACATTTTGTCTTCGACGATAATTTTGTCGTTTTCCTTAATCTACCGGATAACAGACGTCTCGAATCCTTTTTGTAATATTTTCAGGGTCTCCCGTTGATCATAGCCACCTATTTTTACATTATAACACGGCATTGCCATGCTGTTTTGGTTTTTTCTTTATCGTCGAAGACAAAACGAAATATTTACGTCAAATATCGGTAAAATGCCATGACAAAATTTTATCGTATTGCGCATGCTAGCCCTGCTGGGGGCCTAGCGCGAAAGTGTATTGTTCGGTCGGTCGTATGAACCGATCAAATTCAAACATCCATTCCCCTGTATCAAAGGGTTTACAATTTATGAACAAATGAAAACAGTCGGGTTTTTTACACGGCTAGATTGAGTTGGTCATATTTTATCAAAGGATTGTCACATGAAACTGGCCATTTTAATTTGTTAGGTTTATACGACCGAACGAAAGATACACTTTCGCGCTAGCTATTCGACCAACACAGGGATATATTAGTTTAACTATGACGAATAGTTTTACTCATTGAGTTTACTCTTGGATAACTTCTTAGATTTTCGGTTGGTAACTTATGAAGTTGCAGATTAAGCAGTTGTTTACTCTCAAGTTAAAACTTACTCCAGCTTGATTAGCCTAAGGCCCGATTTGATCAAACACAAAGATATACTAGATTAACTATGACGGCAATAACTTAATTCTTTATGTTTACTCTTAGATAATTTCGCTTACGTTTTTACAACTTACTTCTGGAATACACTGTTCTTGATATAGTTGTTCTATGGTTTAAAAGTAAATAATAAACGAATGTATAAATAATTCTACTAAATCTATGTCTACTAGATTGTCTTGACACACCTCAAAAAATCAATTTGTAGAATATTACAGTATCAATGGCAATTGTTGACATCTTGTCAGTTTCTATGCGTCCGTGTAGATTTGGCAAGTGCCACGTTTGACAAAAATCCATTATCAGAATAATCTTTATACGGCAAAATGGCCAGTCACCCGTATAAAAATATGCTCGTGTCGTCATTACCTTAGATTTTTGGTTGGTAAAATAAAAAAATGGCTTATTTCTAAATTAAGCTAAGATTTTCTTTGCTTTCTTTCTGTCATTGCAATATTTATTGTGTGAGGTCTCCGTTCTCGAAATAAATTAAAATGTGCGTTTTTTTTTTCATTCAACAGAGGCACTCGCATTCTCTGACAGTTTCTCGACGGATGCGAATGAAGCGACATCTACTATGGGGTCCACTGAAACCAATCCAGAAAAACCGGAATAATAGTCGGAACCTTAGAGTTCCGTGACAAAAGGATATGACTCAGGGGCGTGCGGTGCATATAGGCAATAGGCTTGGACCGACCGATACCAATCATAAATAATTCTAAGAAATCATTTAATAATTGTGACACTTGTTTTAGGCCCGATAACCTGGTATATTATCATTTGTTCGAAAAATCTGATTTTTATTTGCTTCAAAACCAATAAAAAGTAATGCAGTTGTATCCGGTAAACAATGAAGTCATAGCTCGCTATCGCCATACAAATTATAAGGCAGAGGTGCGTTTTGACAGCACATAAAAAGTATGTCAATTGATTGGTAGTGTCAACTAGCCTATTAGGCAGTGCCTAGGCCTACCTGAAACATGAAATGGTGGTAGGTACAAGGTCCTTACAAATGTGTATTATTGATGAAAACCACTAATTTTTATCAATAAAACAACTTAGTAAGTATCTACTGCCTACCACCAAATAAAACCAATACCTGCCACTGAGGACTTATGCTCAGGCTTTTTATCTGACCTATGGAGTGTGGACAGGTGCAAAGGAGGTATCTCACATAGAAAAAAAGTTCAATTTTATGCAGCCAAAAACAGTTCAAAAACCCTCCACAACAGCGCTGTGTCACAGAGCACAGTGACGCTAGAGGGTATGAAATGAATTCAGTATTTGAGGTGTAATATAAAAAATATATAATATCATTAAAAGATATATTTTAAAATTTTAAAAGTGTATTCAATAATCTTCTGCATAAATTAACAACATTAACACTATTTTTTTTAAATTAAGAAGTGCGCCATAATAAAGCGAATGTTTTTCTTCACTAGTTGACAAAATAACTAGCCGTGTGAAAAATTTCAACCGTTTGCAATAGTTCACAAGTGAGTGGTTATTTTAATTTGATAGGTTTCTACGTCCGAACGAATGAAACTCTTTCGTAGTAGGCATCCAGCCCTTCTAGCATGAACAGAACCCCTGCAAACCATGGCTCACCTCACTAACTGTCCCGCGTGCCCGACCACCTGCTCGCGTGAGGACCTACTTGTCAGTAACCAGAGGGCTACCACGGTAGCCGCCTTCTGGGCAAGTAAGATTTAGCCCGTGTTCTTGCCGACACGAAAGAAGAAGAAGAAGCATGAACAAGAAAACACGATATGATATGATGCAAGTACGTACCGGTGACGTCACTGTCATGCTTGCATTTTCGGTTAAAGTTCATTTTTGACAGTTGGGTATCGATAAATCGCTATGTTATATCATATCATATCGTGTTTTATTGGTAATGCTAGGGGGGCAGGTCGGTATTGAGTCTGCTAGCAAGCATAAAATCGCTTGTTTTGTTGTAATCACATTAAATTTTTCTTGAAGATGTAAAAGTAGGAATAGGTACTATTTGGAACTCACTTTTATATATTAATAAACTATTTGTATTTGTAAGCTTGATAAATTAACTTTTCTATTGTAAAAGAAAAGTGCATATAGTTTAACATCTCAGCCAAAAAAACGAGACAAACGTAAATTTTATTGTTACGCGGTCTCGACAATGACATTGGTCACATGGGATTGCTAATGGCAAAATTACAGAAATAAGACTTCGCGTGCTGTAACGGGTTGTGCAATCATGTATTTTAATCCTTATTGTTTTAATAAATATTATTATTGACAAAAACTTAGTTTTATTTTTAACTAGTGGCTTTTTTAGCAACGCGCTTCGCACTATAAAAAAGATTTAAAGTTATGACTAGGGTTACCACCCGTACTGTGAAATAGAGTACTATCCTCTTTATCATATCATCACCAGCCTATATCAGTCCACTGCTGGACACAGGCCTCTCCAAAAGGAGGATTTTGCCATAATCGCCACGCTCGGCAGGCGGGTTGGCGATTTTGGCCAATGGTGGAGAGGAGACGCTGCTGCCCGTCTTTTTATGGCGGTTCTCCTGTAGTCGCCTCTTACGACTCCCATAGGAAGAGAATCCTGTTTATCATATAGGCGTACTTTACTCGTATAATCCACGACACCAAAAAGTACGCTAAAATACTCTATATAGGTACGTAAAACTGTTATTGAAAAATATTTGTTAAATATCGCGAAGAGCAACAAAAAATAAGTTTTTAAAGACAAATAAAAATTACAAACACCCTTATCTTTGATGTGTACTTTATTTTTGTTCAACCAAAATGAATAGATACTTTATTCGCCCCAAAAAAGGTGGCAACCCTTGTTATGACGGTCGGTGCCGGTGGTGCAATGAAATGCCATAGCAAAGTTAGTGGCTCGATATAGGTAGGTACCTAATTGGTGTGAGTGACTGTTGTAAGAATTTATATCTTATCTAGGGTAAGAAAGAGACAAGGTTTATTTAAATCAATGTATATTTCTCATAATTGTTCAATATATTTCGGTTTAATATTAATACAAAGTTATCTGCCAATAATTAACTACTGTGTTTGTATAATTTATTGAAAGACGTTTAGTCAATTTTCTTTGCTTGCCCAATATTTTAAACATTCATAACATTTCGTTAAAACGAAATAATTATTAAATATGACAGTCACAAACATAATAACTACTATTTATAGTAGGTAATTGTCCATTTAACGCAAAAGCCGTTTTTCTTTTTTTTTTGGTGGGTATTTTATAGTGATATTTATTTAAGTAAGAATTGTTTACAATTTTCGACAACCAAAGATAATCGCACTTTAGTGTTTGGCGAAACAAAATAGTAAAATAACAAAATACAGTCTACAGCTCGCTGTCCTACTTACAACCGGACATCATCTTTGTCAATTTAACGTTATCTGTTACACTTTTATTAAAACTGTTTTACAAAGCATACTGATTTAAACGTAATTCGGAGCTGCTGTAATGATATTTTTCTTAAAATTACCTAAGTTTTGAGTCATAAGTATGACCAAGTGGTCGAAAATATTGTTATAAATAATCAATTGATTTATTTCCAGTAAATTAAACTATATTATAGCAGACGCGAATCATAGAAGATCAAAGTCGCTATTATAAAAAGGGAAAAAATGGGGAATGAAATTTTAACGCTTTTTATAAGTTGCTAACTAATTGTTTGGTTCTGTTTCGCCAAACGCTTAACTTATGCTTTGCGTAGATATTTATGCTGTATTTTGCCTTATTATAAAATACAAAAGTACATTGAATGTGCTTATATGTATTTTTCTTATCGCAGATTCTACTACGTAGCGAGTTTGGTGCAATTAATGTAAATTAAACAATCCTGAATTAAAATGGTTCTGATAAACATGTTGGCAATTACTCAAACAAAATAATCATTGAAACTGTTTTACTTAAAATCATTTCATAAGTAAGTTGTCTTAAGTACCTAAATAGTTTCCCTTGGGGAGTAGGTATACAGGTAGTACAAAAGAATGGGACACTCCTTAAAACCACGCGATCAGCTGGTGATATACAACAACTTTTCCTATGGGAGCAACATCGAAATCGTGATTTTATTTTCAGATGCTCCATACATTATCATCGAGGTATACGAGTAAGTTTGTATGGAGAAGCTGAGAAAATTTTATTGATTTCGATGTTGCTCCCATAGAAAAAGTTGCTATATATGACCAGCTGAGCACGTGGTTTTAAGGAGTGTCCTATTCTCTTGTACATTCCGCATACTACATACATATTAAAGCGAATTTTCTTGCACCAATCTCTTCACGCAGTAATACAAGTGTCTATACAAAATCTATTTTCATTATTATTAAAAAGAATTGAAATAGTGTCACTAAACGATTTTAAAGAAACTAAAGTAGGCGAGTGATATTAAGAAAACAGGTTTCTGCTGTTTAAACAGTTAAATGTTTTATATTCTTGTATAAAACGACGGCTCTTTAGGCCCATAGGTAAAGACTATCTTTAAATAATGAAGAATAGCCAAATAATTAAGAAATATTGCCAAATTAGATATTTCTTGATAATGGTGACAAACATTATAAATTGGTTGGCTAATCTTTAATCATGGTTTAAACTATTCTATTTATTTATTAATAAAAAAAATGTAAAAGAAAAGTGGGGTATATTCGTCTGGCTTCCCCTTTAGCCAAGCCTGTTTTCTTAACATACACCCTAAAGTAGGTATAGTATTACTATCACAGCCAAGCGAAAGAAACTTTAGAAGTTTAGGAAACATCACATAATGTCCACGAGACAATAAACGTAACAAAACTATAGATTAATGCTTATATATGCACCAGATAAAACTATTGAAGAAAGAAATTAACAGCCTTCCTCGTTGGTAACAGATTTTTTTCCCAGGGGCGATTCCCAGCGCACTCTCAAGAAAAGTTTGTTTTATAAACTATCCCGAAATAGTAATCCTATCTGGAACCCTTCGCGTTAAAAGCGGATCACTACGATACGTCTTACATTTAACTTTATAAGGCAATTGTTCACGCACAAACAAACATATTAGCCGCGCACGACCGAGTGGCTTATACTTATATGGGACAAAAAGCATTCGGCTCGCCAGTCAATATTGATACTAGGGCAATTATACTTCGTGAATTTCATATTTTTTTAAATAGTATCCAATAAAGAAGCTTCCGATCCTACACCCTAACTCGTTGCCGTTTGCATACTCCAGATGAAATCATCAGAAACGAATGATTTAGTTACTAATACCGATAATGAGCTCCATTCGCGTCATATCTTCGTCTGGGCCTCCGCTGCTCCGCAATAAACAAGTTATCAAATGTTTGTTTGAAATGAGATAAATGTTTAACGGATATCAATCGAATAGGCGTAGAGATGTTTGATTTATAATCAGAATTACGAAACGTTTATATCTCGATTCTCGAAATAGCCACACCACACATCTGGCTATTGCCAGATTGTTTACTAAAAACAATGAAAGTTGAAAAATAGCTTTGTAATAATTTTACGAACGTTATATTTTAAGCTGGATTTCAATAACTCATTTAACTCATCCGCTTTTTAATGGATGATTTACAGAAGTTTATAACGATAACCAACAGAAGGTTTTATACCATGGTGTTAAAAGGGCGATATCGTTATAAGACAGCCGGCGGAGAAATTAGAGTTTTTTCGCAGTCTGCTCAAAAAGCGAGCAGCCCCCCTGCATGGCCCCCAACAAAACACGATATTATAAGATATAGCGATTTATCGACACCCAACTGCCAAATTATAGTCATAATTATGTCAAACATAGCCGCCATCTTAAACTTTTATCGAAACAGCGAGCATTTACGTGCCGGTAACATCACGGTCATGCTCGCTGATTTCGATAAAATTTCATATTTTGACAGTTGGGTGTCGATAAATCTCTATAAATCGTGTTTTGTTGGTCATGCTAGAGGAGCTGGATTTACAAGTTATCACAGATTACACTATCAATATTGCCTCGTGGACTAGTTAAAATAGGAAGTAAATAGAGTACAGTATATAATAGCAAATAAGTAATTGTAAAACATACAAATCCTAACAGTAAAGCGAAGTTAGTTGAAAAGTTATTGCGCTCTATAACTATGATTATGTTTGTAAAATATTTTGGAGTTTTTGGTACTGACGTTATGAGCACGAATAATTTTAAGAGTACGTAAGTGGTAGTATTTCCCCAATTCATCACAATACTTGATAATCACACTGCTAGTTTTAATGGATATAAAATATAAAAATATAAGATGCTAAAAAGGATTTAATAAATAAATTTTCACCGCAATCACACTAATTATGTAGCCCCAAACTAAGCAAAGATTGCACTATGGCGACTAGTTTACGGATGATCATACTTAAATAAATACGTTTATAAACATACATGACTCAGGTACAAATGCTCGTGCTCATTATACAAACATTTGCCCCTTGCGGAATTCGAACCAGCAACCACCAGCAGACAAACGTCCCATCAATTTTGTCGCGAAATTATCTGTTATGTAGGATTCAAGCTGCAAATTAAACTTGACATTATGAGAAATCGGTAAATATAACAAATTGAGAAAATAATTCGCGATGTGAACTATTGAGTTTCTGTTATTTCTTAAATACCTTTTTATTGCAAAATGAATGCAAACATCAGTCAAAAATCCCCAAAATCAGTCGTTTGACCTAAAACTCCTAAATGCGACTAGAAAAGTTGTGTGTCAATTAAAATATTCTTACGCGCTATGTATATAATTTCGTTTAGCAATAATTATAATAATGGACATTTAATTTCAAATTATTTATGAATAAAAAATAAACAATATTAATATAATATTTTAATTTAACAATAAATAAAATGTTCTTAATTTTGTAATGACACAAAAATTTCATCAAGCAGATAATTTAAAAGGGTTTTTATATAAATAGTTTCTTGGAAAATCAATATCGCATTATTATAATGTCTCAAAACTCTGACTCTGATTATCTAGTCATAACCATAGAGTACGCGTTTTTTTCTTATCCACTTGTTTTTTTTTTAATTAACTCTGATTAGGATAACAGACGGAAAACTTTTTGCGACATTTCATAGAAAATGCATTTAGACAAAGGATAAGTCACAGAAATAATAAGTATATTAGATAGGTCATAATCTTTGAAAAAGTCTTTAAAAAGATTTTTATTTGGAGTGTTTGTATGTTAAGGTCCAGCAAGCAAGGTCAAACTTTTTAGAGAAAAAATTCGTAATCATCATTTGCCTACCCGGTTTCCATGTCATTTGGGGTCGGCGCTGTGTGTTTACCAATGCCATACAATTCGGTCACTCGCCATCAAGTCAGCAACTCCCTTTTAAGTCTTCTTAACACTTCACGACACACGATCCATTCATATTTCCGTAGGTAGTTCCTCTATCTCACCAACCATCAACATTGTGTCATCATCACTCTCCTTGTAACGTGCCTCTTTCCTTCTCGTCACATGTCTAAGACTAACAATTATTTTTCTCAATTTTACGAATGGATTAAAATTTACCTGGAGGCGTATTTTTAAGCATTCGAATTCACAAGAATCGTATACGATCTCTAAGGAAATTGTACACGAATTTCGTATCCGAATTGGAATTCGAACGCTTCAAAAATACGCCTCCTGATCTTCGAGCAACAACTAAAAAGCATGCCCAACTAAGCACGATATGATATGATATAGCGATTTATCGACACCTAACTGTCAAAATATGATATACATAGCCGCCATCTTAAACTTTTATCGAAACAGCGAGCATGTCCATGCCGGTGACGTCACGGCCATGCTCGCTCACGTCACGGCCATGCTCGCTCATTCGATAAATATTTTTATAACAGTTAGGTGTCGATAAATCACCATTATCATATCGTGTTTTGTTAGTCATCCTTAGGGGGGCTGATTGAATTAAAAACCAAACAAGCCCATTAAACAAATTATCAAATATAAACGCGTACTCTATTAAAGCAACTTTTAACAAACATAATATATAATATTGACAAAAAACCCCTTGATTTAGAAATTTATTAACAAACTGTTTGAGTTTAGTGTTTCAGTTAATTAAAACAGTTAATTAATACGAGTAGGTATGCCTACGTATTATTATGGTTTTATCATTTTTTTTAGCTTAAATTAAACGATCATTTTGCTAGTCTATTCTCAAAATAAAATTAATCTATTTTTACTTAATAAGATCTTAAAAATAATTCCGATGTTAATAATAAAGAATCGTTAGACGGGTTAATAAAAAGATTCTAACACTCTCTGGGATTCAATTCTGGTGTTCAGAAAACTCAGTACCTAAGTATTACTCAGTAACTCAAAAATAAGAATCTCATATTACACCAATTCCCTGGGCCTATAATACGAACTATTTTTAGACATTCTATAAAAAAAGTCCACCATTTTCTGCTTGGAGTGTTCATTTGCTGGAACGACACTAAGGTTAAACTACCTACTGATTTATGTACGTTAGTAACTTAGTACAGTGGGTTAACCTTAGAGCCGAACTAGCAAATGCACTCTGAATAAGACACAAGTCTTTCTTTTTCAAGAATTTCCAAATATGCTCACTGATGATTGATGCTTTAAGGATAAAATTAAAGTACCTCCATTTTCAAAACCTATAAGTTAAGATTTTGGAACGAATTATAACGTCAAAAGTTACCCCTGCGACTCCATGTTTTAATGAGGATGCGATCGCTGTTAGCTCCTAAGCTGGGTCAGGAGATACATCAGGGGTAGGTAGACCACCGGTATGCCTACTGTTGCTGCTATCGTCGGCGAAGACAGCTTGTGAGAGCTGTTACAGGCATCTGCGTCGTTGCAGCTTTGGAGGCAGCCGTGGACGTACCTGTGGGGGTAGAGGGTATTTTTAAGTTAATTAAATAGATGTTTCAAAAATTTCTGCTACGGCTGCAATGGATTAAAGTACCTATTTCTTATTATATGACCATAGTGACGAAGAAATTTCATGCCCGGACGTCATCAATTTTTTTTATAAAAAAAATAATAAACAGTAGATTAGGCATTATAAACAATAGATTGTTTTTTTTAGCAATTCCATGCAAGGTTTTATTAAAGATAAATAATACTTGAAAAAAAACCATCGACCTCGGGTGGGACTCGAACCCACGTCCCATCGCATGCCGGGCGAGTGCTTTACCAACTAAGCTACCGAGGAATTGACTAAGTGAATTCACAACACAAAAATACGCTTTCAGGTGCAGTGTCGTGTAACAACAGACAACAGAACAACAACCGATGAAAGGTGGAGTAAACGGGTTCTCGAGTGGAGACCACACCTAGGCAAACGTATTGTAGGACGACCGCCAGCCCGTTGGACCGACGACCTTAGGAAGATGGTGGTAGTGGATAGATGAAAAAAGCGGGAGATTGTGCACTTTGGCGCTGTGGGAGGCTTACGTCCAGCAGGAGCAATAGGCTGATAGATAGTTATCACTGCAACTTGAAACCGTATTTTTGAAGCATTCGAATTCCAATTCGCAATATGAATTCGCAAGAATCGCATACAAAATTACAAACTCCTATGAAATTGTGTATGTATACAATTTCTTAGTTCTTAGTTTTTCGTATGCGAATTGTAATTCGAATGCTTCATACGCCTACGTTTTTTCTGTCGCCAACGCTCACCTGTCGTTGTAGTAGAAGCGTCCGCAGTGAGACATCCTGATGATTTCCGTGTCCGTCGTGGCCGTGCCGGAGTCCAGGCCGCAGCCGCGGACCGTGATGGACTCGCCCGTGTCATCTGAGACAGAATTCAGTAGGTAAGTAATACTTTTACGTAGTATAATATTTACTCTGTTGTAATACCCAGGCCAACATACCCTATAATACATATTCCTAAACATGTTAGTATTTTGCACTTACATTTAGTAGGTATTTTATTAATTTATAGGTACAGCAACAGCAATAGCTGCACACAACATTTTAAACATTAAACTAGGTATTGAGAAGTTTTGATATTATTTCGCTTTCATCGTTCATAGACTTGCAAATAATTCTGAAAGTTCTGTCAACTTTCGTCCATTACGAGTTTATGCTAAAAGTAAACAACTTCTGCCACGTTTATTATTAGATTATCCGGTAATCTTATAATAAACATGGTCCTGTTGTGGGGGGAGGGGGGAGAGGTGAGGAGAGTGAGAGTGTGTAATAATGTTTGACCTTCCATACTAAATCGATCGAATTGGAGGCCCAAATTAATTCGTCATTTTATGTTTCGTTGGCAAACTAGCTCAAACTACCTATGTAGCGCCAGACAGACAGTCGCTCTCAAATCTCGTAACACAGTACAGTCAACAGCTTGTCGACCTACCCAAAAAGTCAAAAATTCTCCAATAGATTTTCAACTTTAAGCCTGACATATAGGGATTATATAGAGATTAGAGAGATATAGAGATAAAGAATTTTACATTTTGTGGTAGGTCGACGAGCTGTTGTCCGTACATATCTATATATAGCAGGGCGTCTTCCAGAATCTAGAATAGCCCTAAGCCAATCTAGAAAGAATTCCGGAGTGGTAGTCAAACTGAGGACCCTGCTTTTTAAGGCCAAGAATTATTTTTTTACGAATTTTAAGCCTAAAGAAAGTGAAACCCATCTCGCTCGATAACAATCTGTCTTACACACACTAGACTCACCAAAGAATCCGTGATCTTAATACGCGAGGTAGCGAGGAACAGCAGAACACGCAGGCCGAAGAGAAGAGAGTAGTTAACAACACACATTAAGACTCGCGATTCCTGGCAACCTACTGGTAGAAGACTCAGAGAAAGGAGAAATAGGTAGATGTACTCACCAAAAACCCCTGTGATTTTGATACACGAGGTGGCGGGGAACAGTCCGTCCCTGGCCTTCCTGCACCCCATGCAGGGCGCCTCCAGCATCTGCAGCGAGTGATTATTGTGGAAAGGGTCGTCGCAGACCAGCAATATAAGTAATTCCAGACAAACTTCAGGTAGAGGACAGACAGAGAAAGAAAAAGCCCCGCGATCTAGCCCCCCTGCAGGGTGGCTCCAGCTTCGGCAGCGAGTGCCGTGGTTGTTGTGAAATTGGTCGTCGCAAGCCGGGAACCAGCGATTCCTGACAACCTTCAGGTAAATGGCAGAGACAGCGAAAGGGAAAATTGGTTTGCTACTCACCAAAAACTACCGCGATAGCCGCCAACCCTATGCAGGTATGTACTTTCAGCATCTCCAGAGAGTGGTTGTTGTAGAACGGTTCGTCGCAAGCTAGGAACCAAGAAAAAGATGTTTTGGTACTCACCAAAAACCTCTGCGATTTTGATACACGAGGTGGCGGGGAACAGCCCGTCCCTGCCCTTCCTGCCGCCCATGCAGGGTGCCTCCAGCATCTGCAGCGAGTGGTTGTTGTGGAACGGGTCGTCGCAGACCAGCAATAAAAGTAATTCCAGACAAACTTCAGGTAGAGGACAGACAGAGAAAGACAAAGCCCCGCGATCTAACAGGCAGCAGCAGGGTGCCTCCAGCTTCGGCAGCGAGTGCCGTGGTTGTTGTGAAATTGGTCGTCGCAAGCCGGGAACCAACGATTCCTGACAACCTTCAGGTAAATGGCAGAGACAGCGAAAGGGAAAATTGGTTTGCTACTCACCAAAAACTACCGCGATAGCCGCCAACGTAATGCAGGGTACGTGCTTTCAGCATCTCCAGAGAGTGTTTGTTGTAGAACGGTTCGTCGCAAGCTAGGAACCAAGAAAAAGGTGTTTTGGTACTCACCAAAAACCCCTGCGATTTTGATACACGAGGTGGCGGGGAACAGCCCGTCCCTGCCCTTCCTGCCGCCCATGCAGGGTGCCTCCAGCATCTGCAGCGAGTGGTTGTTGTGGAACGGGTCGTCGCACGCAGGAAACCGACCGTTCATTGACACGCATTTGAAGCAGTCGATGCTTTGGCCTAGAGGAGATGGTTTGTTTATTTTGTTTATTAATATTTTAGTTTTAATAATAATTTAAACACACGACAGCCGGTATACAGGGTGCTAGTTTCTTAGTTTACTTTCTTCTAGGGAGTGATTCTACAGCAACTTTTTCTACCGGACCAACATCAAAGTTGCAAAAAAATTCTCGCTTCCACATACTAAAATGACGATCAGCTGACATAGTTTGTTAAGTAGAGAGGAATTGTTCTTTTGAGATTTCGAAGTTGTCCTTTAAAAGTTGTTTTATTTGAGCCCTTCCCCCTAGTTGGCTTATCCTTTTACACCAACGGAACTCTTCCATGCCTGGTACTAGTAAATTCCTTGGGTTGACTAGTTTAGGCTCGTTTACTTGGCTTAAATACCCACTATAAAAGCGCTTTTTATAGCTTTATAGCTAAATATCCGACTCCCCCTGGACATGATCTGCCTTGGGCAACCTGAAAGTCCTTAAATAGGTTACGGACCCAAGTAGGTAGGCCGAAGCAGGGACAGATGATGGGTTTACAGCTTTGAGGGTGCATGTCTATGCGGTATTTCCCCCCAGACAAAATGGTAGTACCTCTCCTAACATGCCCTGCGTGTCCCTACACCTGCACACGCGAGAATCTTTACAAGGCCACCAATAGTGCTATTTCGGTGGCTGAGTTTCGGTCCTCACATATAAAAGCCTAAGTCGACACGAAAAGTAAGAATAATTTATTAAGCAACTAGGTATAACTCACCAACAGTGAGCCACGATAAAAACACTGCGATAGCCAAAAATACGGTGCTCCCTCGATGACCTCCACCTGTGTCCATTATTAGTAACTCCTGAAACAAAATATAAAAGTGAAAGTTTTGATGAATGATTGTTTGTTAGTTCTAACTCGCCAGACGCCAGAAAAGCTGAACAAATCTAGAGGACCACAAACAGATAATTTAGAAATGATACTCTTTACTTATCCCGAAAAACATACCAATTCCCATAAAAAATATTTGTTTTTTGCTGAGCAAGAGATCTTTAAAAACTAAGTAACTATTTTTCGCGTGGTAGGTAATAGTTTAAAGTAGCGGAGGGAGGGTTTGAGAATAGATTCTATGTCAACACTACTTTTTATCCCGTCAAAATGCATGGTTCCTTCCTATATTATAAATAAAATAGGTAGACCGTATCAATTAATTTTACCCAAGGCCAAGGGATGAAAGGAAAGCTAGTAGCTTTTTTTTATAATATAGCTTTAATTCATCTCGTAAGAGAGTAAAATAAAGGGTAGGTAAATCTTATAAACTACGCTAATTCCTTGGCTCCGGGCGCTACGGGCCCTTGAAAAACAAAATTAAAATAACTATAATTCAGGTAAGTACCTACCTAGGTAGTACTATTAGGAACTAATAAATGTCACAATTTATGTAAAAGTATGGATTCAAATTTTGATTACTACGGGTAGTTTTTTTATTGCCCCAGAGCCCAGACAGATTAAAATGAATCTCTCGAGGAATAGTACGTTTTATTTATCTTTTTATTACTGATCCTGACTAAAAACTAGCCTGTCTTATTCAAAGTGCAATTACTAGTCCACTGACTTTTGTAAGTTAAAACAGTGGTTTAACCTTAGTCCCGGAATAGCAATTATGCACTCTGATTAAGACAGACTAGTTTTTAGTCAGGTAACTTCAGAGCTACTTAGTTTGTTTGGCGAGATCTCTACAAAAATAATTTCGCCAATTATTGATCCTAAAAAGAAAATTCCATTCTAAAATTGACCCTCAATTAGGGTCAAATTACATTAATTGTGTTTGCCAATCAACCTAAGTTAACGAGTTTCTCGATGTAAAATAATTATTTGCTTTGCCTTGATTCCGATGTACGGGTAGGACCAATCATTTGTTGATATTGTCATGACCTAGCTACAAACTTTATATGCCTACAATGAATAATTATTACTTATTTAATTATAGTAAGAACAGCAGAGGAGATGATTCTGCTGTACAAAACAATAACCATTTCTATGGGATAAATTTCGAAATCTAAAAAAAATACACTTCAACAGACAAACTTTTATTTGCTAGCTGGACGGTGGTTTAGTAGCTGATACTTACATAGGGAAAAATGAAATATATTTTTGTGATTTCGATGATGGTCCTATAAGAAATGTGGTTGTATTTGTTTGAGCGCTAGAATTAAATAAATTAGGAACTATTACATTGCTAGGCTAGGCCCTTACCCGGGGGTTTCCTTTGCCATGAAAGTAGGTATTTTGATCAAATATCTTATGATCGACAAAAATGAGGTCTGGATACTCTATTCACTGCGTGACAAAATAGTCGTTGAACCTTGTATGAGTAACGATTGTTGACTATTTAAATTATTAAATAAAATATAACTCTGAAACACTTTTCTTCATATCTTCCCGCAAATCTGGTTTTGGGCATAGCGGCCCTTTTTCGTAGGTATTTTAAGAGTGGTGCACATAGCGGGACTAATTGATCGAATTTCTATTACATCGAACAATCATTACATCAGGGAAACGGGTTAGAACTTAGATGTAGTAACACCGCACCCTGCTTGTACGACAACATCGAAATGCCGTGTTTTAAACAAGGAGTACCTACCTACCTAGGACAAATTTTACTCGAGTATCCTGTACCTACTTACATTAAGTATTTACGGCTTGTTACAAACACTATATAATAAGTCATATTATATTATACCATATTGGGGGAGGCCTATGCTCAGCGGTAAACGTCCTATGACTGACAGAAGTGATGATGATGATGATGACAAAAATCATATTATTTATTTTCCGAATAAAAATTACGGTAATAAGTTCTATTTCAGAATGCTGTCTATCTTTGGCGTAATTGTCAAACATCCATGTGCATAACGTTTTAATTTTTGTTGTAAGTTTTACTAATAATGTAACATTTTTTAGGGTTCCGTACCCAAATGGTAAAACGGGACCCTATTACCTCAGAGTAAGCTATTACCATAGAGAAAAAAATATACTACGTAAAACTATTACTAAGGCTCCGCTGTCCATCCGTCTGTCTGCCTGTCTGTCCGTTTGTCCGTCTGTCCGTCTGTCACCAGTCACCAGGCTGTATCCCATGAGCCCTTATAGCGAGACAGTTAAAATTTTCACAGATAATGTATTTCTGTTGCCGCTATAACAACAAAACAAATACTAAAAACCCGAAAAAATAAATATTTAAATGGGCTCCCATACAACAAACGTGATTTTTTAACCGTTTTTATAGATAATGGTATGGAACCCTACGTGCGCGAGTCCGACTCGCACTTGGCCGGTTTTGACTAGTGACCAAGCTAGTGAGTTTACTATACGCTGGCGAACCGAACTTTGATATAGTCAATAAATCTATCTAAAGGTAAAACAGAACCGCCGATGCATAAACAGACTAAAATAGATCTACCTACGTTACTCAATTTGAATCCGGAGTCAATCAACGCAGAATACTAACAGATTATACAGGGTGTCTAAAAATTGTATGTCATTTGTTAAGATTCCGTAGACAACAGGAACCCAACTGGCAGTGGCACTTGGGCGATTTTATTTAATTTTTACATAGGTATTTTTATAATAAAATAAATATAAATATTCATTGTCTATCCATGAACAACTTTACACAATCGCACCACTGATCCTATGATAAATAGCTAAAGCACTTGTGTTATAGAAATCGGAAACAACGACGGTACCACAACACCCAGACCCGAGTCAATATAGAAAAGTCCGTTTTGTACATTGACCCGACCGGGTTTCGAACCCGGAACCTCAGAGATGGCGACGCCTTAAATAATCCGGCGTGCCCGCCTCTCGGCTACGGAGGTCGTCCTATAATATCTAATCGGGTCAGGTATCTACATTTAAATTTTTTAGATAACCCACTACCACATCGTTCGCAGATCTGTCAACCATTGGGAAATTGGTTATTGTCTGGCGACCACGAACTGGTAGGCCATGAGTGGACTGGTCCCCCATTCCGATGGACTGACTAATCAAGGTGCGGAATGACCCTGTGTACAGATGATCCAGTGCTGTGACGATCTATAACCTAAGTACGTCCAGCAGTAGACCATAAATGGCTGATGATGATGATGATTTTTTAGGGCTAACTATTGTGTAGATAAATGGCAAGGTATTTTTTTTATTATTGAACAACATCACATCACATAACATTGCCCTGATCCTATGGTAAGTAGCTTAACCACTTGTGTTATAGAAATCAGAAACAACGACGGTACCACAACACCCAGCCCCGAGCCAATATAGAAAAGTTCGTTTTCTATATTGACCCGACCGGGAATCGAACCGGGGACATCAGAGATGGCGACGCCATATAGTCCGGCGTGTTCGGCTCTCAGCTACGGAGGGCGTCAAAATCTTTTACAAATGAGGAAAACTAAATCTACAGCCATCACAAACATTTAGCCATCGTTATATCACGTGGTATTTCGCTTTCGGTATTATTCCGATGTTGATAATATCACGTAACCCGCTCGTCATTTTTATTTACGTCATAAATTTGACAATTTGTTTATAATTCCACAAGTTATTTACGACTTCAGAGCCTTGTAAATGAAAGCAAAACTACCTAGCTGATACTGAGAGCTAGAAACGTTTTTATAAAATGTAGATATGCATTAAAGAATGCATATCTACATTTATCTGATTCAAGAATCAGGGCAAAACATACATGAGGAGGAAGAGACATTTTCGATTGATTTTTGTGTGTATGTAGCGCAATACGCAATACTTAATCTCGTGAAATGTAAACCGATTTCGATCATTCTTTTTTTATATACAAACGATCTTATAAATTAGCCTATCTTTTGGTTAGAGTTGCTTAAAATCGCTATACCTAGTAGTTTAGGAGAGTAGCCTGTAGATACAAAAAAACGAGGGACCACAAATTATATTAACTGTATTTTTCCTTTATACCTAAGCGCTAACGTTAATTTGAGTAAGTTTGAATCTCAAATTAACGTTAGCAATTAAATCTATCTAAATCGTAAATTTTCAATTGAATCTGATCTAGGCACCAAAAACCGTAAAATACTTAATTTACGAATTAATAGAAAACGTACGATGTCGTACCTATGTTCTAACAACTACAGAAGATGCGTACGTAATTTAAATTTATGAATTATATAACTATTTTTTATGCGATTTATCTAAATCTATACTTACACATATATACTTTGTTACATTAAATATTATTTAATTTAATACAATTTTATACAATTTAATAACATAAGTTAGACCTCTATAAAAATATAACGGCCTGCGACTCCGTAATGTTTTTACTCATGACGCATTAATAAAGGTATTTTTATCGGCCTTGTTAATTAACAACTTACCCGGGTTGTAATTTACGAAAAAGCTTCAGCGCTATAGATGTTAAATCAATACAAAACACATAATAGTTTATACTGAAAAATCACAACATTTTATCCAATAACCACCGTCAAAACCAATATAAAACAGACTATTTTGTAACTATAATGATAAAATCATTCAAAATTACCAATCAAAACAGAACTAAGAAACGTGTTTCGATCTTTGGTAAAAATATCGACTGAAACCGGGAGCGCCAGTGTTTCAGCTGGTGTTGCCATTTCGGAGAGCTTTTAATACCCCTAATTTGGGGTAAAATTTAATTCTTGCTGAGTTGACTACTAACTTATGTCTCATAATTTTAGTAGAATTCTAGAAAGAAACAAAATTTAAAAGGTCAAGCGTAAAGTACTAGATTACACATACGAAAAAAAAACTAAGCAGAAATGGTTGAAATCTTTCTCCTGATTTCAACGACGACCTCGATAGCAGAGAGGCGACCATGCCGGACTTGGTGTCACCCTGAGGTCCGGGTCGATTCCCGGTCGGTTGTTTTGTACCGTCGTTGTTTCTTATTTCTGTAACACTAGGCTACATAAATTACCAAACGATCAGCGCAATGTACGGACAACAGCTCGTCGACATACCACAAAATGACAAATTTTCTCATTTAAAAATGATCTCTATGTGTCAGGCTTAAAGTTGAAAATCTATTGGAGAATTTTTGACTTTTGGGGTAGGTCGACGTGCTGTTGACTGTACCTATTTCATGTTGTCCAATATGTATTTATTTATAATGTTAATTATATAATTTCCTGTAAAAGCGATGACCTCGCTTAACTAACCAGTCACCGTGTTTAAGTTTCCAGCTTAAGTGTAAATGATAATAGTGAGGCTCTTGAAGTCACGCAGAAAAATAAAAACCAATCAAGTGCGAGTTGGGCTCGCCATCTTATCCCGAAGTACAGTTTAAATAAAATCTGAAAACAGGCCAAGTGCCAGTCGGACTCGCGCACTAAGGGTTCCGCACCATTATCTATAAAAATCTAAAAAAATCACGTTTGTTGTATGGAAGCCCCCTTAAATATTAATTGTATTCTGGTTTTTAGTATTTGTTGTTATAGCGGAAACAGAAATCTGTGAAAATTTCAACTGTCTTACTGTCATGGTTCATAAGATACAGCCTGGTGACAGACGGACAGATAGACTGACAGACAAACGGACAGCGGAGCCTTAGTAATAGGGTCCCGTTTTACCTTTGGGTACGGAACCCTAATTAAAACGGTGGGAAGGGAATCATCAGTGTGCGAATCCGTCTGTCACTTAAACCACTACGAATACGTGATTGGCTAGTAGTGCGACGCGCCAGCAACGGCGGCTGTGATTGGTTGTTAGCTCCGCGCAGTGGCGTCTCCGATACGATGATAGTCTCGTAGACTCGTAAGATGCGTATAGCGATCTCCACCCCTTGCCCCAGCGCTCAATATCGGTGCCGGGAGTTTCAACTGTTTCCAGCATCAATCCTATTTCATCTTTTGTGTCGAGAACCCGAATAAAACTTAACGACCTCGACCATTCGTCGCCACATTTAGCTCAAAGCCTTAGACCATACATTAAAGGTGCAGAGGTTAAAATTTAAAGAGGAGTCAGACAGGGTGACCCTCTTTCACCTAAATTATTTAAGATTTGACGACTTTATCGTAATTTTTCAGATAAAACAATTCAGCTAAAAAGGCTAATTCAAACAAAGTGACCTGTCCTTCCCTGGGATTCTGGCCTTTTTAACCATACAAAATTTAATCAAAATCAGTCTAGTGGTTTTTCCATGGCAACTGTAAAGAATGTACCTATTTCACCATCATTAATTAATAATTACACTTAAAGTACAATATGACTGATTATTAAATGTAACGATGATGAAGTAACATTGCTTAGGAAATAGATGATGTCATTCTGCAATTAGAAGTATATTTTAATCCGCAAGACACTTAACTGGCGTTGGTAACAATAAGATATTAGTGGATTTAATCACGTAAAAATCAAAAGTAATAAAAGTTATTTATTTCATCCTTTACTTATTGTTTTATATTTACACATTCAAACTTAACAACATTGATCACATATTTACAATTATTGTTCAAATCTATTATTTTATATGGTTCATATAATTTTATAACACTGTCTACAGAAATTATATCAGTGGTCATTAAATAATGGTTAATTAATATCAAAAACATATCGTCATGTATATCCATAGCTTCTAGTAAGTGACAACCATACTTGAAATGTACTTTACAAATTCTAAATGCAATAAATTCTCCTTTCGGGATAAAGAAATTTGAATTTGCTGCCAAAAACTTCTCATGGTGCCAAAGAGAAACACTTGCAGTTTGTTTTTTTACTAGTGAGTTTAGTCTGTAGGCTAAACCATCCTTTTTGTAACGAATCTTCTTTTCTTTTTTGTTTAAATCAACATCTATCTCTTGTTTTAAGGATTCTGTGCTATTTCTGTAAGACACAACTTGTGTTATAGTGCTAATAATTTCAATGTCATCGCTACTCTTCGAATCATTTTTAGGAGTTGAAATTTCACTGATTGTGTTCTGCGATGCATTGTCTGAACTGAAATGGCAATCAAAGTAGCTTTGGACTTTTTTGGCTAGATCTATGCTTGATGTCTTTAACATAGATGCACTGTCGTTCATGTTCACAAGTTCTGGAGTTTCATTAATGACATGATTCTGTTTTTGTGATATTTCAATTTTATCCAGATTTTCTAATATGTCACTTTTTTGAGATAGTAACTCTTCTTTTATTAACGTGATTTTATTGCCGATTGCCAATTTATTTCCTTCCTTATAATTCTTCTTTTGGTTTACACTGTCAAGAATATTTTGGTTAATAAGTTGATCATTGTTGTCATTGACTTTTCTACGGTCCAGACTGTAAGTTTCATTCATAACTAATGAGGTACTTCGTGAATTATTTACTGTTTCTTTTTGCTTTGATATTCTTTCACTTTGAAATAATTTCTTGCGTATGTTTGGTGATATTTTTGGTGAGGCTGTCTTAAGTAATAAAATAGGACTAGTGATCACTTTCGATTGATTCTCATATGATTTACAACTAATTATCGGAGATGTGTGAATATTTTTACATTTATATGGTGAAAAGTGTTGGTTTGTGCCTAGAATGGGTGATTTGGGATCAGGAAATCCTATTTCTGGTTTCATTAGGGGTATCTTAGTTTCGACCGTTCTTGAACCATTTCTTACGTCTTTGTGCACATCTACGATGGTAACGTCTAAATTAGAGGTATTCTTTGGAATTGCTTGCTTACGTTTTCGTTTTCTGCTTTTCTTATTTGCAATGTTACTAAGTTTGTCGACGTTCGAAGAAATATTCTCGAAGTCACTTGACTCGCTGGAGGACCAATTTATCTCTTGCGATTCCTGACTAATAAGCAAGTGGAACTTTTTAGTAAATAAATTTTCCTTATGTTTTTTCATTGTAAGTAACTTCGAAATTTTTGGGGCAAGATTTTCCTTGACGAATTTTGAGTTATTTTTTTTCGTTGATTTTGATTGACATTTGATAAGAATATAAAATTGACAATTCATTCTAGTTGGACGGCAATACACTCTGACACTGACGTAAAATCACTACTGGACTGCATGCTCCATGTGCTGGACTGGACTGTCCCATGAAATTACAGCTTAAATGCATTAGTCGTTTTTAAACGGATTCTTACGGATGCTTACGGATTCCGGCAGCGTATAAACCGAGCCTTACGAAGTTACGATCATATCAATGAGTACAAGTTTGAGTGATGTTGCCGGATATTTATTCAAACCTTGACTATATCTTAGTTCCACCATGGCATGAGACGCCATGAGACGCTAGCTAATAATGGCCTCTAAAATACTTAGCTCAAAAATGGAGAAGAATGAATTTACTTTGACAGTGAAATGTCTAGTTATGATGATAGGTCAGTGCACCCAGAAGCATAAGTGATGTTCCCAGTAATAAAATCATAATCACAATATGTTGTTTAATATTGTGAAAATATTTGACTAAATCAAAATTTTGCTTAAGCAGCTGAGATTTTGCAAGGCTATATAATATTAGATGCCGCATTTTACAGGAAATAACGAATAATCATTTTTTTCTACGTTACTAATGCTAGTTAGCTAGCGCAGACACTTATTTTGATTTCGAATGCTTGAATAAAGTTTATTCATATCTGAGAGTTGGCATTACTTTGTCGCCCTCGATCGCCGCGCCGCCATGTTATTTAACTAACTTCACACTGGTGCGCTCTCAAAACAAATACGTGCGTCGTGGTGCGGTCCATTGTTTATAGGCCCAATCTAAATCTTGGGATCCTATTTCCTGTTAGAATCCAAGTGGATTCGCTTTCGTACTTGCAAAAATCTATAATAAAGACTTTTTCTTTCCCCGCCGCGCGCCTAGTTGAATCCCCTCGCCACGATGGAGGTCGACCGATCGGATTCTGAAAACGTGGCGGTGGATGAGAACGCGAAGCCGGTGATCGCCGATGAAGGCGCAGGAGACGCTACGACTTCTCATAATGAGCGCTTGAAACGCAAGGGCAAGAAATACGCCCGCTCAAATAGTAAAGATGGTGGAGTTGCTACCAATGTGACTCCACTCCCTAAATATCGGAGTTGGAAGAATAGCCGCCGACCACGCAATGGCCATGGCCGAGGCTTGCCGAAGAAAGGTAACCTTACTAACTACACCTTATTTAGACCGCTTATTTATCGCCATCTGTAAAGCATTATAAGTAGCCGGTGATTTGCGTCGAATTTTCTGGAAACCAGAGCGCAGTGAATACAGATACGTTTTACGTAACTTTTGTTTACTACGCCGGAATAATATTATGGTTTCGCATGCGTTTTAGGCGTTTGCCTCAAGGTCACCCAGACACCGGTTTCGTAATGCGCAGTTAGTCCACGAATGTTTTAACAAGATGTACTTAAAGCGAGCGAGTTATATTTATTTTAGCTCTAACCATGGCGAAGCGGTGCCATGCGGCTTGTTTGGTTGGCATAGGTCATTTTTAGTTGAATAACTCGTTATATTACGTAATAATGAATAAACAACTTTCGATATCGATTGCCTTCTTGGGCCGGGCGATTAGAAACTGCTAGGTACCTATCATGCAGGCAAATTCATTTTTAGTTAATCCTTTTGATCAAGGTCGTCATTCACTTTGTTTTGACAGAATGTAAACAAAAATATTTACATAAACCATGAACTTGTAAAGGCTCGTGCACACTAGGGCGGGCCGCGTTAATTTTTCTTAAGTACGATAAAGTTTAATTTTTGTGATGTGGCCAGCCCTATTATGCAAGCCACGTAGTGACACTTGCATATTTTATATACCTATGAACTATTTAAAAAATTTTAGATAACTCTGATCTTGACCACAACTAGGCACATGACAACAAAATAATTAGAAGGAAAGAATACAAATTATTAAAATAAATTATTAAGCTCTGTTGTAATATCACTGTTTAAAGTGACCAGAAGTTAGGGAAGGGCAGGCTTTAAGGAGAGGTATGAGAGCTTATCATAACTCATAATATTGTGGTCGAGTAGTAGGTAATATTAATTATTTATTAAGGTAAAGGGTCCGGGTGTAGAAAAGGGGGTCCATTAAAATAACACTATTTTTTTTTCACTTAATGGCAAAAAACATAGCTTTCAAAAAAAGATAGACGTATTTTTATTTATTTTTTTGAAAAAAAAAATTGATTTCTGATACTTAGAAAATTCGGCTATGTCCCAGACCCCCTTTGCTACACTAGGTGGAAGCAAAAAGTGAAAAAATTTACAAGTCCCAGCTCCATAAGTCTAAGTCTCGGACCCCCTTTGCTACACCCTAACAGGCAATTATCACTAATGACAAAAAAATAAAAAAAATAGAAATAAAATATGTTTCAGCAATCTTTTATACAATTTTGGTAATGTTTCAGACCAACTAATTAAAAAATAGTTAATTTTAAACATAATAATAAAAAGCATAGACAATATATGTACATATCTTTAGGTTTTACTATTATGTATATTTTTTTCTCTATGTTATTATGTACCAACATAAACATTAACTTCTATCAGTAACAATAATAGTTATCAATGCTTATCTTGTGTATTCAATGATATCAATTTGTTTTCATTGTTTTATCATCATTTTATTGTTGTAGGTATAATTATTTTGTTGTAATGTACTTTATACACAGAAAAAAAGTGGAACAAAAAGCAGATATTATGACAATAACATTCTCTACCAGTTTCTTTGATTAATTTAATGAAACAACAACTTATTGAAAACAAAATGTTAAATTGTAAATTTTTGTTTTTAGCAATTCCATGCAAGGTTTAATTGAAGATAAATAACACTTGAAAAAATCATCGACCTCAGGTGGGACTCGAACCCACGTCTTGATAAAATGTTAAATGTGGGAAATGTTATCATAATACCATATCAAATACCACTTGCAATGTTGACAACCTCCGTAGCCGAGAGGCGAGCACGTCGGATTTTAAATGGCACCGCCATCCCGGACGTTCCGGGTTTGATCCCCGGTCGGGTTAATGTAGAAAACGAACTTTTCTATATTGGTTCTGGTCTGGGTGTTGTGGTATCGTCTTTGTTTTTTATTTCTATAACAAGTGCTTGCTACTTACCTTAGGATTAGAGCAATGTATGTGATATGTATTTATTTATTTATGAGTGTTTAGGTAAGAATATGTTGATAATATACACAAAATCTCAAAATTAACACCTTTAGTCATAATCTTTTGTTTTTTAAGTCTTATCTACCTAAAAAGTTAACTAGACTTACAAAATAAGCAACAGAGCGTTATCCATATTATCATGAATCTAAAAGAGTAGATTATTGAATTAGGTCAAAACCATTTTTAATAGGATACAGATGGCTGACAAACTACCTGTCAAGACATTTTTTTTGTTAGGAAATCATTGAAATAACAAACCATAACTATAAAATAAATATCAAACTCCAGTCTGTACTTAATCAGATGTAAAAAACCGGCCAAGTGCGAGTCGGACTCACGCACGAAGGATTCCGTACCATTTTATATTAAAACGGCAAAAAAAATCACGTTTGTTGTATGGGAGCCCCCTTAAATATTTATTGTATCATGGTTTTTAGTATTTGTTATAGCGGCATCAGAAAACATCATCTGTGAATAATAGGTTGGGGAAAAAGTTTCTTCACATTTTTTAAGAAAATTCAACACATTTTTTAATATAGTTTATTTACATTCAACTAAAAAAGTATGTAGGTACCATTTTGTTCAATAACTTTTTGCCATCTTGTAGGTAGAGACATGATCCCATTGCTATAGAAATTTTGGGGCTTCTGATCAAAATACCGCGACAAGTGGTTTTGGCAGTCCTCTCGTGATGTTAACCTGACACTGCCTAGAGAATTCTGAAGAGAGCGAAACAGGTGGAAATCTGAAGGTGCCAGTTCAGGACTATACGGCGAATGCATTAACACCGCCCAGCCAAACTCTTAATTTTTGCTTAGTGGCTAAAGATGTGTGAGGTCTAGCGTTATCATGATGAAAAACCACACCCCTTCTGTTGATTAATTCCGGCCGCTTTCTCTCAACTTCTTGCTTTAATCTGTTCATTATCAGTTGTTCGCAGTAGAGTTCAGAATCGATGGTCCTGCCTGGTGGTAACAGCTCATAATGAATAATGCCCTTCCAATCCCACCACACACACAGCATCACCTTGTTGCGAGTTAACCCGGGTTTCGCCACAGTCTGTGAAGCCTGACCGGCCTTTGACCACGACTTTTTTCGCACGTTCTTTTCGTACGTGATCCACTTTTCATCACCAGTTATCAGCTTCTTCAAAAATGGTTCGGTTTCATTACGTCGTAATAAAGAATCCAAAATGAGTACACGGTTCACTAGGTTTCTTTCAGTGAGCTCGTGGGGTACCCAAATATCGAGCTTTTTTGTGTACCCAGTTTTTTTCAAATGCGCCAAATCTGTTTTGTGGTCAATTCCCAGTTCTTCAGCTACGTCGTAGCTACTGATATGCCTATCTTGCTCCACTTTTTCAAAAATGGCATCAATTTTATCCGTAACGTGCATCTTTGACATCAAAATTTCCGGACTGAAAACGCTTAAACCAAATTTGTGCTACTCTCACAGACACTGCACTAGGTCCATAAACATCGCAATTTTTTTTCGCCCGCGAAAAGTTTATTAAAGCTATTCCTAAAACATGTCGAATCGCCTTCTTTTCGCGCGCAACTGAAGCACGACACCAAGCGATAGTAGCAGCGACGCCGACACCGAATCGTGGTGAAAGCTAGATATAAACCGTTTTGCGTTTGTATCCCTGCAAGAAATCGCTGATGATGAATTAACTTCACATGCTGTGTTGACTGTACATCCTGAATAACTTACAACAAATTATAAATAACTTTTTAACAATATAGCTTCGTTTCACAATTACGTGGTTACTAGCGATAACAACTAACTAGAATTAACAACACGTAAAATGATTTAAAATTATCATTGTGCTTTTCCGTTGCTTGATGCTTGTTAAGCGTAGGGCACACTGGGAGCGAAGCGAAGGCAATTTTTTATTTTCGCTTTGTTTAAATCGCTAACGCGTCTTTCCATTATAAACTTAGCTAAATTACTGGTATCTAGTATTATAGGTTGAGTTTCATTGCATTGCCACAATACTACTTGTGATTTTGCGAAATAAACGCGGCACTGCAAAAAAATTAACGGGGCGAGCGTGGGGCCCGTTTCTCTCCGACATTACGTAAGAAAGAGATATAATTATAATCAAAAGAGATCCAATCTATACGTTAGAATAGACAGTTTTGCTTGTCGTTAAACAGACAATCAGACAAATCATAGTGGAACTAACGATTTCGCTGGTATGCTACATGAGACAAGAGCGATACCAATGCAACCTATCGTGGTTTCGCTTCGCTCTCAGTGTGGCCTGCGCTTTATTATTTTTTTAACACTTCAGTCTGTCTGTACAGATAGGTTATGCTCCGGTTTAAGGATAGGTTACTGATAACAGTCGCTCTAAATGTAATAATATTACTATTTGCCACATTTAACGATTTCTGCTATTGTCGTATCGTATGTAAGTCTCTCCACTTTATGGATTATTATTATGCATCATTCGAAAACAGCCTGGTGTAGTGGTTCGCTCACCGGACTACAAATCCTGGCGGTCGCGGGTTCGAATCCCGTCATGGATGTTTATAAACGTATTTAATTTATGTGTCATCTACTCGTCATAGAACAAGATTTGCCTAGTTTAGGGCTAGATAATCGATGTCATTGTGGAAATAATTTATTATAGGTGGCGCTGGCGGCAAGGGTGTCTGGGGTGCGCCTGGCTCTGAACTGCTGGAGGACGTCGTGGAAGACGCCAACGACCCCAACTACGATTCTGAGGCGGTCACCAATGGAGACGTCGAGTTTAAGCAGGTCATCGTCGAAGCGGAACCTGCTGAGATCGTGGTGAGTAGCATTGTCATCATCATTTCAGCCACAGGACGTCCACTGCTGAACATAGCCATAGGCCACCCCGATGACTTCTAGATTGGCCGGTTGGAAGTGGCCTGCATTCAACGTCTTCTCTGTAACGATTATCATAGCCTAGCCATAGCATGAGCAACAAAACACGATATGATATGATATAGCGATTTACCGACACCCAACTGTTAAATATGATATACATAGCCGCCATCTTGAACTTTTATCAAACCGCAAGCATGTCCGTGCCGGCGACAAAAAACATATTTTGACAGTTGGGTGTTGATATCACTATATCATATCATATCGTGTTTTGTTGGTCATACTACTAGCTAGGCTGGTCGTTATTTGTCATCATCTTTTCAGCCACAGGACGTCCACTGCTGAACATAGGCCACCCTAATGATCTCTAGATTTTCCTGTAACGATTACCAGGTCGTTATTTGTCATCATCATCATAATTTCAGCTTCAGCCACAAGACATTTACTGACTTCGTGAATTATGTTGATATCATATAAAAAGTTGTTGTATTTTAGCAGTAGAATCACCCCCTTTTGGATCAAACAGGGTTTTTGTTACATCCTGCATCTTACACAGCAAATTGATGTTGTATTTTCATTATACACGCTGATAATGACCTTAAACAAGTCGGGTCTTGTTTAACGTGAAAATGTCCAAATGCCCTTTTTATCTTCAAGGAAACATACGTGACGAATAAAATATTCAAACTCAGTGCCTATGGCAGGTTCATTACGATTTCTGACTGAAATCCACTGTGAAAGCGAAGCGATGGCTCTCCTTTTGCCAAAAAACAAATGGTTGTCTACAAGCTGTTTTTTATATGTATAAGAAACGACCATGTTTTATTTAGCTTCATATGCAAAATCTGTTTTTTAATGGAATTCCATATGGGTTATTAATAACCTTGATATGAATAAGAATAATTTATAATTAAGATAGGAAGTTTACTGATAAATTCGATCCATATAGAGTGATAGTTTAAGTCTTTATATCACTTTTAAAACCTCTATGCTTAACACGACCTAAAACGGGAAATAACGCGATTATTAAAATATCCCCTTCTCTTCCTATGGGTGTCGTAAGAGGCGACTACAGGAGAACCGCCATGAGAAGACGGGCAGCAGCGTCTCCTCTCCACCATTGGCCAAACTGCGATCGCCAACCCGCCTGCCAAGCGTGGCGATTATGGCAAAATCCTCCTTTTGGAGAGGCTTCTGTCCAGCAGTGGACTGATATAGGCTGGTGATGATTAAAATATAAATTTTCAATTACTTTCATATCACAGCACAAGTTACATGCAACTTCTTTTCCCTTTAATTGAATTACAGTTAAGTAATTCGTTAACGTCTGACAATAAGCTTTATGCTGGGGCTTCACCTGCGTCTAATGTCGTTAATTAGTGCTCTATTTGACGTAGCACGCAGGTGTGGCCGGTCTTTGTGCGCTAATTTCCTTCAATACCATTAGACGTTAGGCGATAGCTCGGACGGCGGTAACTTTTGACATATCAAAGAGATTAAGCTAGCGTTTAGTGCGTTGTTGTGGCTACACCTTCTACACTAAACATGTTAAAATACGGTCACATTCAAAAACTCTTTGTGAAATAAATGTTAAAGTGCATAGTTTTTAAGTTAGGATGGAGTAGACAAAATGAGAAAAGTATTGCGTTCTTGAAAGCGTTTTTTTTATTTATTCTAAAGATACAGTCACAGATCACACGTTAACTAAGTCGCTAGACGCTAGAATCAAACGTCAAATAAGTGTGGCCACGCACTTAGCACGTAGATTAATGCTTTAATTTAGTTAACTTTAATCATGCCGTTATTTGAACGTTAGGCGTCACGCAGGTAAAGCTCCAGCATTAGAGCGATATTATTTGGCTGGTAGGAAAATGTCATCAAAAGTGGTAAAGCACTTCCTTGCTCGACCTTCTTCCTTGACGACCTCCGTAGCCGAGAAGCGAGCACGCCGGATTTTAATTGGCGCCATCATCTCCGAGGTTCCGGGTTCAATACCCGGTCGGGTCAATGTAGAAAACGAACTTTTCTATATTGGCTCGGGTCTGGGTGTTGTGATACCGTCGTTGTTTCTGATTTCTATAACACAAGTTCTTTTGCTACTTACCTTAGAATCAGAGCAATGTATGTGATGTTATCCAATATTTATTTATACTTAACGATCGCGTTAATTCTCGTTGTAGTGTATTAAATCTTTCACTGTGTCACAAGCGTTAATCCATTTATACCACACAGCCGGCCTTGAGATGTGTTTACTGTGACTCGATCGCGGCAAAACAAACGCGAACAATCGCGGACGGCCACTTGTGTAAATTATTACGAACGTTTATCAATGTTGTATTTGTGGGCTCGCTCGCAAAATGAACAGAAAAATAAGAAAAAAACATCGTGACGAGATAAGAGAGCTGTGTAAATGAAATTTCTACCCTGTGTAAAGGTTATCAGAGGTCTAATTGCAATAACACACAGTAATTAGTAATAACAAAATTTTCCCATAACCTATAGTAAACAAAATTTGAATTTAAAACAAATTAATTTAGTCATAGATGTACTTGTTAAATTGTTCAGTGCAGCCTATTGCAGTCCACTGCTGGACGTAAGCCTCCCCCAATGAGCGCCAAAGAGTATGATCTTCCCCTTTTTTCATCCATCAATTTTGTTAAATTGTTATGGACTAAGTATGTTTTGGTTCTTTTATAAGTATGCTTGTTTAAAAAAAGGCTGTTACGTTTCCTAAAAAAAAAAATAGAGGTTTTGTCTAGAAATTTTAGAGATGGGAAAAGAAGTTTATATGAAGGGTCCGCCTCTCGCTTAATAACATTTTGCATCATGGTTTTAACCCCGGACTAATAAAGGAACGGGACAAAGCGCTAGAAGGAAAAGGATGTATTTACTTTAAGTAAAAACATTATTTGTCAGGCAGGCACTGGCACATTAATTATTGAAATGTATGATTGTTTTTTTCCCCTTTCGAAATATTACAGTATCCATCCGAACAATTGTGGGGTGATTTGATACCATTGCGTAATAAAATTTAATCCCGAATTAACTTATAAATTAAAAAAGAATTTTTGATGCTTAAAATTACGGCGGATCTTTCATAGATGATTTTCGGTAACTCTGGATTTCCGATTGACACTATTTTCAGATATCCTGATAAATTGCTTGTGTCGTGTATTAAAAAGGCAATCTGAAAATTAAAATAAAGACAGACCGAAATAAATCGGCCAAGACTGAGTCTCTTCACGACAAAC
Organism: Anania fuscalis; assembly: GCA_950371115.1. Taxonomy (NCBI): domain Eukaryota; kingdom Metazoa; phylum Arthropoda; class Insecta; order Lepidoptera; family Crambidae; genus Anania; species Anania fuscalis. The sequence goes on from OX493352.1 coordinate 3,924,664, forward strand.
TTACTATCCGGGCGTTCCGTTTTGACCTATATTTAGAATTAGGTCCTCATTCCAAAAATACGGCTCGCCGGGTTTTGTGTTCGTGAGATAAGGAAAAACCGGATAAGTGCAACTCGAAATCGCGTGAAGAGGGTCCCGTAAGAATATGTTTTTTTCCCTCGATGTAATATAATACATAATATTTAATATATGTTATTTTAACACTATTTTGTGAGACAATGTTGTTTTATTACCATTTTGTTAGACTTGTTGTTTAATTTTAAGACAATTCTTTTTTTGTTTCTTCTCGGCACTATTTAACTGGCCACCATATTTCTCGAAGCAGTAGTAGCGGTAAATAATATTTTCCAAGGACGAGTAAAATATTTAGATTTTTTCATTTAAAGCAAAATTTCAAATCTCGGAGGTATTGGTAATGTGGGACACCTATCTATCATTATAACAGATTCTTTGTCTCATTCCGAAAATACGGTTGTTTATGTTTTGATGATAAGGAAAAAAGGAGCTAAGCTTACGCTAATAGGGGCGTGGCTTGACTGGTAGCGTGCGTTTGATCACGTACACATTATTTGTTAAACGAAGGGAGTTGGCAGTGATGGCACTTTAAAGTCTTATTTTTAACAGACTTCAAAAAGAAGGTTTTATGTTCCACTGTATTAGATAAATTTTGTTAGTTCTTACCTGATGATTAAAAAAAAAATTAAGCTAGTTTTGATTTCTAATTCATTGCTGGTTTTTCATACTTACTTGTTATCGCATTCGAGTTTATAAATATCCGTGAAACGTAACTGATTTCAAGTGATTAAAATACTTTAAATCGGGGGCAATAGTTCACACACGATTTTTTTTCGTGCTTAATTATGTCTCCAGTGTTGTAATAAGAAACACTTGTTATGATGAATGAAGTGAATTCCCATCCTCAGATGTTCAAACGAATAGTATTCAATCCGCCGTTGAGCTTCTGACTAGACTTAACGACTAATATCAAGCAAGCGATACTTTTCAACTTTGAAATTGATATCGTAAAAACCTAATCTTACCTAGATACGAAACGTTCTTACCTTCCCCAACCTTCAATGTCAAATGTCGTTTTCTAATACTCATAGCTCGCAGTCACGCCACCGCCTTGGATAGTGCTGGGCCCTGTCATCGACCTCTCAGTGTGTCGCGGCTTGGCAATGAGCCACATACCGTTCAGATCAGTAAACTAACTCTGTACAAATAACCTGAGACTCTGATGATGATGTGCGCGATAAGCGGTCAAAGTTATGAATAAATAAATATTAGACAACATCACATACATTGCTCTAAGGAAATTAGCTAGAGTGTGCTAGAGTACTTGTGTTATAGAAATCAGAAACAACGACGGTACCACAACACCCAAAACTAAGACAATATATATAGAAAATATCGTTTTCTACATTGCACCGACCGGGAATCGAAACCGCGACGCCAAGTCCGGCTAGCTCGCCTCTCAAAAGTTGATGTTGACAAATCAAATCAAATCAAATCAAATTTATTTGCTTAAAAACATGGTATTAAAAGGTATTATAATTTCTAAGGCACACATGTCTTGCTAAAATTTACTTAGCATGCAAATCTTAGTATTAAAACAATAATTATTATGATGCAATTACAGTAATAAACAATAAGTAATGTCACAAAATATTATTAGTACGTAGTCAAAAAAAATATAATAATAATAATTTAAATAATAATGTCAATAGTATAACAATAATCAAATTAAAATAAAAAGTTACTGTCCAAAAAATCTTTTATGTCATATATTTTATGTTCCAGAAGCCACCTAAATAGTTTTGACTTGAAAACGTGGATATTTTGGTTTTTAATATCATTTGGTATTTTGTTAAATATTCGTACACACATTATTATGCAATTTTTGCTATATTTAGCTGTCTTTGGTATAATATTCAATACAAGTCTACCAGGGTCTCTTTTTAGTCTAGTATTTACGTCGCCTGCTTTTAAGAATAAATCGAAATGTCTTTTCACAAAGCAGCCGATTTCATATATGTATAGTGCCGGTAGCGGAAGTAAGCCCAAGCTCACGAAAGCTTCTCTACAGGACTCGCCAGGTGGGATACCGCATATAGCTCTAATGCATTTCTTTTGGGCTATAAATGCCCTATGCCTATCCGTACTATTACCCCACAATATTACACCGTAGCGTAAGATGGACGCTACATACGCGTGATAAGTGGTGAGGACTGTTGCCGAATTAGTTATCTTTCGCATTTTATTCAGAGCATAGACAAAGCTATTAATGCGACTACATAAGGCGTTGATGTGTATTTTCCAATTTAAATCCTGATCTATAACTACTCCCAGGAATTTAGTATGCGTTATTTCTTTTATTTTATCAATGTTAAGTCTTAAATTGTATTTGTTATGTTTTGAGTGATTAAATTGAATAAAATTTGATTTATTTAGATTTAATTTTAAATTATTTGCCTCTAGCCATTTAATGATGTTGTCAATTGTTTTATTAATGTCACTTTCGTGGTCATTTATAGATTTTTTATTAGATGTCAGAATAATTGAAATGTCGTCTGCAAACAGAATACATTTATGGTTAGTCACTGCTATTATATCATTTATGTATAAAATGAACAAAAGTGGACCCAGTACACTTCCCTGGGGAATGCCACATTCAATTGTTCTTATGCTAGACGCGCAAGGTACTAGTTCACCTTCTATTAATTTATTTGCCCTCGACCAGTCAAGTATGATGATAGCCACTGTAGTGTAGGTCCTCTTATTCCGATCGAGTCAAGCTTTTTTAGTAAAAGCTCGTGGTCTACAAAATCAAAAGCCCTTGATAGGTCAAAGAATAATCCAGTAGTAAGAAAACCGTCATTTAATCCATTTAAGATTGTATTTATTAAAGTAAAGATTGCCAGGGTCGTTGATTTTCCTTTTTGGAATCCGAACTGTTCTTTATTAATAATGTTGAATGTATTGCAGTAGCTCGTTATTCTTTGATGCATACATTTTTCGAACACCTTACAAGTACGGTGCGCCGGAAAATTCTCCTACCTTTATTAAAACTTATGTTTATTGAAAAAAAATCCCTGTACTAAACCGCGAACCAGCTGACAACAGTTTGTATGGGGTCTTTTTTTTTGCACATTTAAAGTTGGTCCCGTCGAAAAATTTGCTCTATTCCAGAATCGCCCCCTAAAAGAAAGTTATCTAATAAATAAGAACCTAATATTGTAGAATAACACTGAAAAGTCTAATATTTAACATAAGCTCGTTTTTTTTTTCTTAAATACTCCTTACATTATATTTTTGGGGACGCTTAATTGTTTATCTGGCTGTTCAGTTTGTGCTGTAACCAAGTATAGTGCCAGACAGCATCGTAAACATGTTTACATCGTCGGTGTTGGCTTGGCAACTTCATTTGCCTCAAAATCCGTTTAGCTTTATGACAAGTTTGACACCTTTCACACCACATAGATAAATATTCGGTATTGTACAGGGTGTCCAGGGTGTTTGGTAAGGTTCGGAGCCGAAGTTAACATAGAATGGGAAAGTCAGAAATTTGATATCACCATTTATCATTTCTGATGAACTGCCCTTAAGAGCTGCAGATTATTTGCATCGAGTCCCACCTGAGGTCGATGATTTTTTTCAAGTGTTATTTATCTTCAATTAAACCTTGCATGGAATTGCTAAAAAACAAAAATTTACAATGTTTAAGCATTTCTGATCTTAACCAATAGTCAAATATTTGTAAAAATATTTCTATAGGGTGTTGACGGTAGTATACTACTCAGCTATACATATAGCTACAACATTGATCAGAATACGCTGGCTTTGACAGCGAGAAAAAACACTTGAGGAATTTCATCTTGCCACGTGACGTCCTCGGTAGCTTAGTGGTCAAAGCACTCGCCCGGTATGCGATGGGACGTGGGTTCGAGTCCCACCTGAGGTCGATGATTTTTTTTCAAGTGTTATTTATCTTCAATTAAACCTTGCATGGAATTGCTAAAAAACAAAAATTTACAATGTTTAAGGCTATTTATAGAAATAGAAACATATTTATTTGACACACTCATCATACATAGAATACAAAAGAAATACATAATTAAGATTTAGAAGAAAAAATGTGTGTGCATTTGCCGTGACTCGTGACAGCCTGGGACATATCACGACGCTGAATTTTAGCAGAAACCCTGACGTTAGGGGTACAAAAACATGGCACTAGAGACAGGAAAAAAAGAAAAAAAAACTATTTGTGGTAGTGCTGGCTTAACTTATAGGCAAATTAGATAATAATAAATTAATAATGTGTATCTGAGACAAAGTTATGGCGGCGTCAACCTCATTGTTCGAACTGTGCGAAGTGCACTAAGCTGCATCGCTCGCAGCCTCGGGGTCAATGGCAAACACATTATTTTGCATTCGCACCGCGACATCTCGCATGCGTTGTGCATTTTTTGTTTAGCGGTTACCAGAGGGTCTATTGCAAGTGCAACAAAATGGCCGCGTCGCTTACTTTTTTCGTTAATTTGTATGACTTTTCGGTCGATTTAAGTGACTTGATTGTTTTGTGCAACTCGTACTAGGCACGCAGGTGAACAGTCTACTACAATAAGAGTTATCACACGGGCGATTTGCAAGTGAGTTCGAAGCGAGGCGAGAGCGCGGATAGGTAGACAATACTCTTCCTTTATTGCAAACCAAACAAAAAAGTTACGTTTACAGATGTAAAATTTGGGTGGTCTTACCGCCATAAGCGATCTCTTCTAGACAACCTTTAGGTAGAGAAGAACTATAAAGAAAGGGAAAGGTGGGGAAATTCGCAGACCGCTTGTGTGATGGCATTAAGGCCTTGACGGGAAGAAGGCGAATTCGCGGCGAAAGGTTAGGCGGTTTTAAATGCCATGATGTCATGTCAGTCCGTGCAGCAGTAGCAGGTGCTCGTAGCTCAGTGGTGGTAGCGCTTTGGTATCGATTACTAAAGTTAAGCAACCAACGCCGCGTCTGTGAGTGGATGGGTGACCATTCCGACCTTATTTAGTGACATTTATCACGAGCATCTCCTTGCTTCGGAAGGCACGTTAAAAGTTGGTTCCGGCCAATATCGCTTGATATTGGTCGTGAAACCTAGTCAGATGCCTCAGCCGCTTGATAATATCTGTCCGTAAGGTTTAGGCATTGGTCTTACAACATTTCTCCAGAAACGCACTTGGCCCGCGCGTGGTGGGTGGAGTATGGTCCAAACCACCTCATGGTTGAGCTGAGGCCTGTGTCCTGCAGTGGGACGTATATAGGCATACTTTACCTATCAGCCCATTGCAGACCACTGCTGGACTCAAGCCCTCTTCCCCCCAAAATAGGCGCCAAAGAGCACGATCTAGCGCTTTTCTCATCCAGTGATTGCCAGCCATCTTCCTTAGGTTAAATATTTAGCATGAATTTTACTAAACGAGTCGTGCAAATCGACCTCAGAATATTTAATTATCAATTTATTTGTTACAGCGCAAGGCGGAACCCGTAATCCTGGAGTACTTCGAGCATGGAGACACGCACGCGGCTTCTGAAGACTTCCTCGAGTTCGTCACTGCCAAACGGAGTCATTTGGTAAGTGAATACCAATAATGCATATATAATAACAGAGACCTAAGAGTACTTCTAGATCTGGCGAATGCGCAGCTCAGTTCTGTTACTGCAATCGTTTGGTGCGCCTCTTTAGCGCAACTCTTGCAAGGCGAAGGCTTGTACAGTACGGGCGATCTGCTCGCGTGCAGTTCCTTTTCATGCTGGAACGTTAACTGGAACGGCACGTTCAATAAGTAGGTGTAGCTCTCAGGTCACGACGCGCGGCTCACGAACATGAAATACACGCGCGTAGTTCGCGGGCGATTCGCAGCGCATTTGCCAGATCTAGACGCTCCCCAACGATTGAAATATACAGGTTGACTTTTTTATCACCGTCCATACCTTCTGAGAAAACTCCCGTGATACAAACGAACAACTCTATCTATTGGACCAACTCCCTAACTCAAAAAATAAAATTCAACTGGTCCATACATTTAGGTTGAATGAATATTGATATTTTGTATGGAACAGCTTTTTTTTTGTAATAAAAAACCTAACCTGTATACCACAATAAAAATCTTAACATAATACACCCTTACCAACAGGTCTGCGAGACGATCGTGGAGATAGCTCTAGACCACAAACCTTCGCACTGCGAAATGGCGTCCGTCCTCATATCCGATCTGTACGGGAGAGTATTCTCTGCCAAGGATATTGGTTATGGTAAGTTTTTATTTTTACCCATTAGGTGGACAGACGGCCTGGTAAAGGTTGCAGGAAGCCGCTGCATGCAGGCCGCGGGCAACCGACCGACTGGAAGTCACTGGGGGAGGCCTATGTTCAGCAGTGGATATCCTATGGCTGAAATGATGGTGATGAAGTTTGTAATTATTACTAGCTGTTCCTATGTCTGTAATGATGGTGATACGAAATGAAATTCTTTATTCTGTTTATAGGCCCTCTTCCGGGCACTTATACACGTCCCAACATATAACTTAGCCCTACCACCGCTTCTGGACAACATATCGACTGGTGATGAGAAGAAACGGCGCAAGAAACTCAGTCACCTTTGTCAGCCTGATTTTATTACAGGAAATACAATTACAAGATAGTGTAAGTGCGAGCTAGGCAGGCTATTAAGTCCATGCACTCTTGTCGTTCGATAAAGTTTGTAATTATAACTAGCTGTTGCCCGCGACTTCGTTCCAGTTTTAAAGTCAATTCAGAAACCGTCTTCTACGTACTCCCACCAACTCAAAAGTTAAGTTAACAATCGTCTTCCATTTATCATGACTTATGCTTTATATGAAACTCCATACAGAATAGAGTTTAAACTATATCAGAAGTTGTGCTTAACGAATCACGTTTAGATATGCACTAGATTTAAAGTTAGTTTATACTTCTAGACTATAAAAATCTAAATTGATTTCGGCCAAGTAGTTTTCGAGCCTGGTAACATACATACTTGCACACAAAACTAAATATCAAAATCGTCAATTTTGGAGTTATTGATCCTATAGAAAACCCTAAAACTTGTTTTGTTTTTATTTTTCATGAAAAAAAATAATCGCTGCTCCAAACATAGTCATCGAGGTAGATCCTTAGTTATGAATAGGAAAACAAATTGAGTGATTTAAACATCTATTCAAATACTGATGTCTGATGATCTGTTTTATTTAAGCAATAGAATTGCCTCCTAGAACGAAGTTACCCTAGTAAATTCATTTTGGATCTCTAACATTAAGGCCTTAACACCACCCACGTGCCTAAAATCTCGAATATGAAAATTAAATTGTCACAATACCTGTTACTTGAATCTAAAATTTTTAAATACCATATGCTAGAAGAGGATCTAATAAACATCTTAAATTGAATAATTTTGATTTTCCGTTAAGTCCCTTGGATTAAAACATGCACAAAAAAGTGTCTATTTTTCCATAAATTGCAAATGTTCTCTTAAACGACACAAGCTATTTCATTACTGTTTTCACACAAAACAAGATTTTTGAAATAGACATGTTTTGAATTGAGAGTTTTATTTGAAAATTCTCGTTAAAGGAATTAATTTCATAAAAAAACATGTTTTTCCGATTTTTAGAGGTCATCTGCACGCGCGAAATTGTGTGGGCACGATGCTTCAAGGTCATTCAAGCGTATTAAGGCCTTAAATTGTAAGGAAAACTAGTTTTAAATAAATTCTAAGGTCGACTCGCACAATGTTTCGTTCAATGCTAAGTGGGGGGCCTATTTGGTACATGACTGTGTACAAATGTTATAACGTGACATTTGATTCTACAGTTGATCTGAGGTAGCTATAAAGCATCATTCTGTTTCTGTCACTGTCAAATTAACTGACAGTGACAGTATGATGTTTTAAATGTGTTTATTCTTTAATTGTATTAAGAAATTATTGCGAAAGTGGATCTAAATGATTTTTTATTTCTTTTCCCAGCATTCGAAAGGCTTCTAGACAAGCTACCGGACTTGGTCCTAGACACACCTGACGCAGCCGTCCTACTGTCCAACTTCATAGCGCGCTGCGTGGCCGACGACTGCCTCCCGCCGCGCTTCGTACAGTTGCAGGCCGCAGCGGAACTGAATACACACGCTAGGTGAGGGCGGTGGACGATAGATGGCGTTGGAGGTCTGTTGCCTCGCGGTGATACTTGCTAATTTCAGATAATGTACTGCGCGTCTCAGGGTTATTTAAATAATATCAACAACCTCGCACGGTTAGGTAGCTAACATCATACACTAAAACATTTGTTCTATAATTTGACACATTTAACTTTCATACAAAAATAAATATCAATTTAATTTTATGTCTGAATGTCCTTATCTCTTTGCGCTTCACATCGGGCGGGGCGGGGGAGGGCGGGGCGCGCGCGTCGCCTAACATAGACTTACAAATATCACGACAGTACAATAAAAGCTTGGTAAATCATTTTTAATTCATTTATTGAGTTATGATAAAACTCTTAGAACAAATTTTATGATGTTGTTGATTTTTGTCAAATAAAGTGTATAGTGATATTGCGCAAGACAACAAGCAATAGATGGCGTTAGCTGTCTGTTATGTAATAAAAACCTGACCGGTAACTTTTAACTCATAAAATTTTATTTTGACGTCTTTACTAGGAATTTTAGACGAATACGATACGATACGAGTAAGTCTATGAATTACATTTCTTCTCCTAACTCTTTGTCCCATTTCTAAACCGTGTCGTAGAAGCGACAATACCTTATTACATTCAGAGCGATTGCCATAGACTGGATATTGCACATTAAAATTGACTTTTCGATCTAAGTAAGTGATCTTTGAATTAAAATAAAATTATCGTTTGTTACAGGCAAGCGATCCATAGAGCAGACACGCTGTTGTCGATGAAGCAAGGCTTAGTGAGGCTCGATAACATTTGGGGAGTTGGAGGCGGCATCAGGTATATTACGATCAGAATAGGGTTTACAATCAAAGTTTGGGTAATGAAGACGCTTTTACTTTAAATTTTTTTTTAATAGAATGCTATTAATTCTATAAAAAAAAAACAATTTACCGTAAGTAAGTCGATGGATGGACCGACGACCTTAGGAAGATAGCTGGCAGTGGCTGGATAAAAAAGCGGGAGATCGTGCTCTTTGGCGCTCTCTGGGGGAGGATTACGTCCAGCAGTGGACTGGAAGAGGCTGAGGTGACGATGATGAAGACATTTAAAAGAAATACGGATTGGTTTTATAAAAAAATAATACCTAACCAGTTTTAATGTTACTCTATTACACTAATTATCGATCTCAACCTTATTTTGTTAGTTAAAGTTTGCAATCTGCGTTTATGTTAAGGCACTAACTTCTTAAGAACTCCCCCTATATTCCAAGTAAATATTTTCCACGTCAATCTTATTGTTCTCAGGCCAGTCAAGTCACTGATCCGTCAAATCCAACTGCTACTGAAAGAGTACCTGACTTCCGGGGAACTGGCCGAAGCGATGCGCTGCGTCCGGGACCTAGAAGTGCCGCACTTCCACCACGAGCTTGTCTATGAGGTACGCATCACTAGGAGAGTCCTCACCGCACTAAAGTGTCTTTGGTGGGATTCAAACCCACGACCATTCGCCGCTATACGAGCGACTGTTCTTCCAACTAAGCCGAGAAAGATGTCATGTTGCCAAATTTCTTCAAATGTTTACAGCTGTAAGCTAGCGTTGATACATCAATGTCCTGGGTTTTATATCTACATTTAGCTGAAAGAAATATTTAATAATCAGTAAAGCTAAAACGGCTTTATATATTTTGAATGCAAAACTGGTAAGCTTGAATAATTCATGATAGGTCGATGAAATTGCACCATATATGCACTGCAAAAGGACTTTGTTGATTTGGCGTCAAATCACCACGTATCTCTTTTTTATATAACTTAGTAGTTTATGACGACGAAGTAATTTCTGTTTATTTGTTTTTTAATTTGGCTTTTTAAAAAAAAATACAATAAAATATTTGAATATGAATATTTTCAATACAGGATCAACTGTTTAAAAAAGTTCGTGTATATTCTTTGAGTGGCCGCTTCTCGGCTACAAAAGTTTGTGTATCTTTTTTGAGTGGTCGCCTTTCGGCTACAAAAGTTCGTGTATCTTTTTTGATTGGTCGCTTCTCGGCTACACAAGTTTAGAGTATCTTTTCTGCGTGGTCGTTTCTCGGCTACAAAAGTGCGTGTATCTTTTCTTTGTGGTCGATTGTTGTGTACAACAAGTTGGAACCTGTTGTCAGACGGTGCTGCTGGCTGTGGAGGCGATCAACAGCGGCGTGGAGGAGCAACTGTGCACGTTTCTGACCGAGCTGCGTCGCAGTCTCGTCGTCAGCCCCGACCAGATGGATCGCGTGAGTACCGCGCCCGTTCTATGACACTACAAGCTATCACTACACCACTCCACCATTCGACCATTCTAATAGACTTGGGTAGTAGATAGTAGCCTCCAATACACTTAGGTTACTCCTCAATCAATAAAAATTATAAGCTATTTTACTATTATTAAGAATAGGACTTGTTTCAATGAAAAATTCCAACACGATCTAATGCAATTTTTCTAGTGAATTAGACATATTCGACGTATCCTTGTTATATTGAAAATTCGGCCATAAACGAAGATGAACAGCTAATGCCATAGTTTTGTCCTTCAAACAGCGTCTTGTTCTTTGGTACCTATATAGTTATTTTCGTATATTCTCCTCGCAGGGCTTCCTCCGCGTGCTCGAAGACATGACGGACATAGTGCTGGACGTGCCGCTCGCGTACATTATGCTGGACAGGTTCGTGGAGCGCTGCCAGCACAAGTTCCGCCTCGGGCCCGACGTGCTCAAGCGCATGCCCACCAGGTAACCGCCTACACACATGCAGACACAGTGCCACCGCCTACACACACATACAGACACAGTGCAACCGCCTACACACATGCAGACACAGTGCCACCGCCTACACACATGCAGACACAGTGCCACCGCCTACACACATGCAGACACAGTGCCACCGCCTACACACACATACAGACACAGTGCAACCGCCTACACACATGCAGACACAGTGCCACCGCCTACACACATGCAGACACAGTGCCACCGCCTACACACATGCAGACACAGTGCCACCGCCTACACACACATGCAGACACAGTGCCACCGCCTACACACATGCAGACACAGTGCCACCGCCTACACACACATGCAGACACAGTGCCACCGCCTACACACACATGCAGACACAGTGCCACCGCCTACACACACATGCAGACACAGTGCCACCGCCTACACACATGCAGACACAGTGCCACCGCCTACACACACATACAGACACAGTGCAACCGCCTACACACATGCAGACACAGTGCCACCGCCTACACACATGCAGACACAGTGCCACCGCCTACACACATGCAGACACAGTGCCACCGCCTACACACACATGCAGACACAGTGCCACCGCCTACACACATGCAGACACAGTGCCACCGCCTGCACACATGCAGACACAGTGCCACCGCCTACACACATGCAGACACCGTGCCACCGCCTACACACACATGCAGACACAGTGCCACCGCCTACACACATGCAGACACAGTGCCACCGCCTACACACATGCAGACACAGTGCCACCGCCTACACACACATGCAGACACAGTGCCACCGCCTACACACATGCAGACACAGTGCCACCGCCTACACACATGCAGACACAGTGCCACCGCCTACACACATGCAGACACAGTGCCACCGCCTACACACACATGCAGACACAGTGCCACCGCCTACACACATGCAGACACAGTGCCACCGCCTACACACACATGCAGACACAGTGCCACCGCCTACAGACATGCAGACACATTGCCACCGCCTACACACATGCAGACACAGTGCCACCGCCTACACACATGCAGACACAGTGTAACCACAGGTGTAACCGCCTACACACACATACAGACAAGATCGACTAAGTACCAAGTCATTTATGCAGTATACACCGTGACTTTCGCTTCGGGACTTCATATTGACTGGGGATGATGAAAAACGGCGCAACCAAATACTTGATACAAGTTCCAAGACGTGTAGTAAGTGCGAGCTAGCCAAGTTACAAAGTCCATGTAAGGGCTATCTGTGTTTGTTTGCGAGATCGCATCGGATCAAAGTGAGAAGATTCGTAAACAAACAATAAGGAAGGCCTATGTTAAGCAATAGATGTCCTTTGTTTGGCTAAAATGATGATGAAGCCGGGATTCGTTTAAAAGTTAATTATTAGGATTACTAATGTTTGGCCAAAAAACGTTTCCCAAAGTATCACATCCCAAACTATTTTCCCCAAATTTTCTTTTGGCAAAACAACTTTTCGCAACTTCTCAGTTATCAAACACTATTAATGGCAAGTTATTGTGTAGCAAATAATTGCTTGGCAATGTTTCATTTTACCAAATATTATTTAGTCAAATGTATGGTTTGGCAAAACTTACACTTCCCAAAATATTGCAAGGCATGCGATTTACATAGATAAAGATAAAGATAAATAATAAATAAATAAATAAATATTGGACAACATCACATACATTGCTCTGATCCTAAGGTAAGTAGCTAAAGCACTTGTGTTATAGAAATCGGAAACAACGACGGTACCACAACACCCAGACCCGAGCCAATATAGAAAAGTTCGTTTTCTACATTGACCCGACCGGGGATCGAACCCGGAACCTCAGAGATAGCGGCGCCAATTAAAGTCCGGCGTGCTCGCCTCTCATAAATAAATAAACATTTGAAAAGTCTTTATTGGCAAGTTAAAGAGTTTCGAAAATATACTATTGGAAGCAAAAATTTTAATGAAGCGCTCGCCGGCCGCTGCCGCGGCACGCTCTCTACGCTCGCTGAGCTCGCTCCGTTCGCTCGGCTTCGCGCTTTTTGTGTGGTCACTGTTCTAAGCTAACCTAACCTAGACTCTGTAGGAAAGATCTGTTTGTAAAGTAAGTTTTGGTAAATTAAGTAAGTAATAATATTACCTAATCTATGCATTTAGTCAACAACCATGCAACTTTTCCGGCAGCAGTTCGTTTCTGTGTATATATGGCAATTTGACCAATAATTTTTTTGGGATATAATATTTGCTAAAATAAAACATTTGCTATGTTAACATTTGCCTTAATGAAAATTGACAAACTAAAATTTTGCCAAATGATAATTTGACCAAATGAATAAAGTGCGAAATGTATATTTGCTTAAGATTCATTTGGGAAATGAAACATCGGCGATATGTTTTTTGGGAAGTAAAATTTGGCGAAAAATAATGGCAAAATGAGAGGATACCAAATTATTAAGTAAAAGCATGTTATAGCTCTTATTGTTTTGTTATAAGATATTTATCATATCATTATTTTATTATTCCAGAGGCCGCAAGCGTTTTGTATCCGAAGGCGACGGTGGCGCCATCAAGGATCACGCGCTGAAACTGCGCGAGTAGACACACACACACGCGCGCGCGCCGCACGCAGGACGCCACAGAGATGCGACAGCGACACACGGTAATAACTAGTTTTCTAACGATACCGATAGATGGCGTTGATTGTAAACACGAGTCTTAATCTCTGGACTGTATTTTTCCTGTATACTAGACTGGTACCTGCTTTTGCATATTTTCAAAATAACACCATCAAAGCCAAAATAATAGTTTGATAGCTGAAAATGTAAGCCGCCAGCCCCCACCGATTGTGTAATGTGTTTTGATGTAACATAAGGAGGCAATAAAATTTAATTTCGAATGTGATATAATAATAATTCTTAATTTTGAATATAGATGGTGTATATGAAATTACATGATTTCTCGGCAGAACTAACTGATTCTAAGGTGTTATTTCACATCAAAAAAATAACTGCTACTGGTGGAATTCGAATCGACGACCTTTCACCGTTCGGGCGAATGCTTATCCAACTGAGCTACGGACTTTTTAAAATTAATATTCTTAAAGTAATATAATATTTTACTAGTGTTGTGATTGCAAAAATAAATAATATTCATAATGTGTTTTCGTGAAAAAAAAGGTATATTATGTTTAAAAAAACTATAATTCAGCTCATTAAGTTCCATCAAGACAATTTCGTAATTTCATAAGCATCATAAATTTGTGAGACAAAATTATTTTACGTGTTGTTGTGATTTGATAGTTTTATTAGCTATGCAATTTTTGAAAGTACAAGTAATTTTAATGTTATGCGTAAATAAATCGCAAGTTTGTGGCGTTTAAAGAGAGTACAATTAAGACATTTCGTACTGAGTCAATATGGGTGATGACACCATACATACAACACTGAAGTTACTATAATATATAAATAAAAGACTTTTTTATTCAGTCAAAATTTTTTCAAATAGTAAAATATGCGGCTATTTCTGGCCGCCATTTTGGTTAAAAGTAGTTGATATAGTAACAGTAGTCTAAAATAGCGATACATTCATATTCTGACTACATAATTACCGTAGACTATGTAGAAGTGTTAACATCCGTATCTGTCGCAATACGTATCTCTGTGGCGTGTCTTACTAAAACCTTAATAATATTTGTTTTCTATACTAATTCTAATTTGGACTTGACAATTTGTATAGAAGACAACATTCAACATGATAATAACGAGACTTTTAACTATAAATACGAGTCTATATTTATAAAAAAATAACTTCGACGTACATCGGTGTTGAATATAGTATATTATTATATATTTTTTTTATAAATTTGCCATGACACGCAAGATTGTAATATTGCTTCACTAAGCTGCATATTATGTGATTTATGATGGGGTTTTGTACAAAATAAATAATCTACCAAAGCCTATGTAGAAATTTCATGTTTAATAACAGTAGAAAATTCTACTAATATTATTAATGCCCATCAAAGAACAATTTTTTTGCCATTTAGAAGACTTGGACCCATTTTTACCAATCTGTAATAAATCACTGTCATTTCATTTCAATGTCAGTGTTACTCGAAATCTTCGATCTTATACTCAGAAAGGCGGGATTCACACCAAATGTTTTGCAGCCGTTGATTATGAGCGTTTTACAATGCGTTGTCGGCTGACTCGGCGGTCGATTATTTTAATAAGCTCTGTATTAAATTGTACCACAATACTCGACCATAAACAATTAGGTCATGACAGTTATGAAGATTCGCCCAAACTCATGCTTAGTCGCTCACTACAGTAAGGGAAGCTTACACACATATTCAGGCCGGCATTGTCGGTTCCAGCTAAGCCGACCCGAATTATCTACTACGTTACATCCATCAAAACATATTTGGTTTTGCCGATTAAGGCCTCTATTAACGAGTCAAGGTCATTCAAGCGTAACACGCTTGGATGACCTTGACTCGTTGCGCCCATAAAATATCGCGCGTACGAATGACCTCTTAATATCAAAACATATTTGGTTTTGCCGCTCGGCTTTGCCGATAAAGGCCTCTAATTATTTCGCGCGTGCGAATGACCTCTAAATATCGAAAAAACATGTTTTTTTATGAATTTAATGCCAATAAAGACAATTTTCAAATAAAACTCTCAATTCAAAACATGTATATTTCGACAATCTTGTTTTGTGAGAAAGCAGTAACGAAATAGTTTGTGCCGTTTAAAGGAACATTTGAAATTTATGAAAAAATAGACACTTTTTTGTGTATGGTTTAATCCAAGGGACTTAAAATCTAAATTATTACATTTAAGATGTTGATTAAATCGTCTTCTAGCATATCGTATTTTAAGTTTTTAGATTCAAGTAACAAGTATTCTGACAATTTGGTTTTAATATTCGAGATTTTAGGCACTTGGGTGGTGTTTAGGCCTTAATGTAGGCCCGAATACGTGTTAAGCATACAACAACATACCCATATGTAATCTTAGTGGTATTTCCTCGCTTGTTCCACGTCCTTTGTCAAGCGTCTAATAGGCTAATTTACAGATTTTTGAAACTGACTTTTAATTTATTGTTGGTCATGTCTGGATGAGGTTCGGGATGACAGTTCCAGTAAAGCTTACTCAATGGTGCGCTCTGTCACGGCGGTGGACGTTTTGTGGGACAAATAATATTTAAATCATTAACAGTAATAAAAATAAGAGGCTGAAAATAAGCCTGCTCACATTCAGCGGCTGATATAGCGACTGGTGTGAATGAGGCCTTATGTATTAACTAATATTTCATAAGCGGTAATAGTTAATCATGTTTTTAATTCAATTAAATGTAACGTCTTCATATAAAATTATGGATGTATCCAGAATTTCGCTAATCTACGCATTTAAGATAGTTACGCATCTGTTTTGTGTAAAAAATTTGTACATAGCAGTCGCAAATATAATACAAATTAATAATTGATACTAGTCGTAAAATTACTAATAATAATATCAATAAAATTGATCGTTCGGAAAACCATTTGATTTTTTCTTTTGAAAGATCTCATTAATATTTATTAAACTAGGAAACATTTTAATAAAATTATTTTATTTACAAATGAAGAAATCTTTTTTATTTTTGTTGGAATTCTTACACGTTTTTGAAACAAAATACGATGCGTAGCTTGTTTTTTTTTTATAAAATTTTATAGAGTCGTGTTTCAAAATGTCTGCGTGCGCGCGGTTACTGAGGCGAATACGAATTCTCCATTTTTTATAGTTTTTTTTTGGTTTTTTGGATGTTTCAAACAAGCTACCTTAAACTGTTCCTATAAAACCAATGCAGGGAATATTTGAAAAATAATAATATTTTTTCTTTCAAAAAACCTAAAAAAAAATTTGGAAAATGTAATAAAAAATACATATGGATTTAAGTTATGTAATAATCGACACTAACTAACGGCGTTGATATTTTTTTAAATGACGTCTAGTGACGTTTAGCGTAGGTATTTTTTTGAATTATTTTCTAATTGGTCACGGCGGAGTGTTGGAGGATTTTTAATACATTTTGAGAGCTCTTCCGTTGTCATTGTGTCATAATAGCAAACGTTTCAAGAGCGCTGTCGTTGGCCGTCTATTGTCAAATCGTTTTTTCCAAATTTTTACAAACAAGAAGTTATTTTTTCCTTTTTTTTACAAAAAAAAACAAAATCTCCGGTCTCATGTTTTTGTTTTTATCGCGCAAGGACGGCAGCCAAATGCTGTCCTATTCATTTATTGAGCGTCGTATTTCGAACCTTATGCACTTGACATAAGGTTGAAAACCAAAGAGAATTTTCAACATGGTGTCATCCTCATAGGCGTTTGTGGTTATGACAATTGTCAATGTTGAGCAATCGTTTACTAATGAATAAGACTGATTCGACATTCATTATTAATATACAAACGCTTCCATCACTCCGCGCTGACGGGAGTACGAGCGAGACGGCGGTATGTTGTGTTTCGATCACACGCGTCTGAAGAATGTTTTAAAAGAAAAGACTCTTTTTTTTTTATAATTCCCTTTTAGCATTTAATTATTTTTTTTCTGTGGGCAATAATGAAAACTAAATGACAAGTACGCAAAATTACAGCGGATTACGATTTCATACTGGCAATAGTTTACGAAGGAATGTTACTTTCGCTAGAACGCCACTTGCTCAATAAATGTTCGTTACATACAGGGCGCTTTGTTTATATATTCTGACACAAAAGTTTGTCATGTCTGTTAAAACACCAAAAAAACAAATATATGATATAATCTATCCATTAGGACTCCCCCACACTAGCTCGTTTCGAGCATCGGCGTCGCGGCAGCATCCAATCAGTGTTGACGCAACGCTCGCGCAGCGGCATTTACTTAACGCTGATTGGACACTGCCACGACGTCGACGCTCGAAAGACGCTAGGGTGGCCTAAAGGAAAGATTAAATCATTAATAAATTAATTAAGTTTTTTTTTGCGTACGTGGCGTTTAGTTTTCACTATTCTTCAAAGTTTCTTTTGCGTGTGGTTATTGAACTTGGTGCCTACAATGACCCTTAAAGCAATGTGTTTTGTTTTTTAATGTTTGTTTTACTTGATTCTATGTAAAATTGGAATTTGTGTTCAACTTAAAAGTTTGCGGCCATCTTCTAAATAGTTAGTATTGAGTTGGCAACATTATATTCTAGTATTTACTTTGAAACTTTCGCGTTGCATAATTTAAACGTCAGGCAAAAGAGGTAACATTTTGTACCTTAATTATGATCGCGTTAATTCCCGTTTCATTGAGTTTTAAATTATATTCTAGATTGTAATCAGTTATAAAATAACTAGAGATCCTTTCCCTGATAAATTTAATATTGCTATACATCGTCACATTATTGCTGAACGTCATACACGACGATACAAACTTGTAACATATAAACATGGCTTCCAGTTTGATCAAATTGACGGTTAATTCAAAACTATTTGCATAACTGCCATTTAACTGCTCGATTTGAAGCTAAAGGAAGGTGGTCGCATAGTTCACACTAGCAAAATAAGCTTGAATATATACCGAATAATATTGATTTCGTCACAATACCTTATGAGTGACATGGTTAATCCATTAGTTACATTAACTAGATATAGCTTGATTGTAACAGTGGTTTTATGTCCGATATGCCTACGGAATGTTTAGGAACTAACGCCGAAATGTTGGAAACTTTACTTTGACATTTGCAAACTGTCATAAATGACGTTTCTGAAAGCGAAGCCGGTCGTCAAAAGGACTGATAAATCTAAACATGTCCATAAAAAAGTAGTTTCTTTAAATTTAAAAAAGCATATCACACACAACACCACCGATTTCAACTGATAGTTTGTCATGGCTTATAATAATTTGGCCAATAAATGGTAGTTAGTTTAAAATTGGAAAGATTACCTTGACCATAGACAAAAATAACCATTACTGGTCAAATTCCAAGATCAAACCATTCAATCGAAAGTAATGTAACTCGGTATCTATTTATGATATTATTGCAGTGTGTTAAAGTCCATTTGCCATGAGAAATTCAAAGTGCATTTTAATGTAAGTTTTTTTAACACGTCATAGATTTTAAGATATTGTATTTTTATTCGCTTAAGATAGACGCGGGGGTTGTGCGAACCCAGTGTAAATATACTCTGAGGCAGAAATATAATAGAATGTTCACATTATTTGACGTTTTAATTTTCAACCCTTTCTTAAACTGACATCATAAGGAAATCATTGCAGTTCCGCTGTTATGGTTTCGCAGCGGAGAGGTGTGAGAATGGCTGACAACTCTATTCGTTCGTTCATTCGTGAAAACTAAATATGCTAATAGTGGTAGCAAATTGTAGTTTGTAGAACCTAGTATAATACTTACTCTGTGGTAGAACGAAGCGTCTCGATTTTTTACCATTAGTTGAGAAAACCAAGCTGTAAAAGTACTGCCGAACACCCTGTATTATGTCCCATTTGATTTATATTATATAATTCGTATAGTCCAGTCAGTTACTATGAGTTTTGGGGCTTAGGGACCTCTCCTCCCCCCCACACACTAGCGTCTTTCGAGCGTCGACGTCGATGCAGCGTCCAATCAGCGTTGACGCAACGCTTGTGCATCGGCATTTACTTGGTGATTGGACACTGCCACGACGTCGACGCTCTAAAGACGCTGTTGGGAGGCTTTAAGCTAATTTAAAAAAAAACATTAAATACTTGTAATACTTTTCTTTACTCGACAAACTATATATGCTTAATTACACATAGTTATACGAATAAAAGTTTAGGAAACTATTCTAATTAATATTGTAATTAATTACATATAGAAAATTATCATTATTAAATTAAAAATACATTTCGTCTCCATAAATTGTGATTGTGCGTATTCAAAAACAATTCTACATAAATGACAAAAAAAAATGTTATTTTCATAAAATTTACAGTTTCATAAGATTAAAAGCAATCCTTATGGTGTAAATAACTTGGGGTGAAACTAAGGAAAAATTGATCGACTAAAAACTGGAAAACATAATATTTTTAAGAGGCCTATTACAAATTTTTGTCAGTTTTGCGGTTGTTTGGTGATGACTGGTCTTTTTAAAGATAAATCGAAAATCGGAGGCCGCTACGTACTATAAAAAGGGAAACCTACAAGTATCAATAGGTATTTTTTTATTAAATCATCATAACCTATTTGGACAAAGCAAAAAAGTCATTTCCCTATTTTTTGCACGTTCCTATAAATTTATACCGCTTTTGCAGTTATGGCTTATTATTATGTTTGACTTTCGTTATTTTGTAGTTCGTAGCGGCCTCCGATGTTCGATTTATCTTATGAATGAACAGTTTCAAAATTTTCTTAATGTATTATTTAACAAGCAAAATATGTATACATTCATGGGACTTTATATCTTATTACAAATATGCATTATACCTAAAATGAACAAAAATGTTAATCCACAATGTTGTAAATAGACGTCCCTGGGTATGATTGCTTTTATAAAACAATAGATTTCATATTTGATGCAATTCTGCATTAAATATTTAATCGAACCTCCTATGGTCGTGTCATCATGTGGTACTGCCACGTTGCGTATCTAATGGAATAATACTTAAATCTAAAATAACATAATTATTGCCTTTGGACAGTGAGAAGACATGGTCATCCCTGAAGCACTTAGTTGGAGCTAGTCTGAAAAATTAAAAAATAATTTCAACAGCTAAAACAGCGTCTTGCCTGAATTACTAAGATAGAAAGGACTAGTGTTTATCAACCTGTGGTCCCATAATTAAAGTTGTTGTATTCGAGCACCAGAATCAGCCCTTATGAGTATGTGCGTTCATTATGTTACACCTTGTACAACAACCTTTTGTTTTAGTGTACTTCCGGCCGTCTGAGCCAGAGTCCTAGAGAGATCTCGCATATCTAGGCTGATAACGAATCGTAGGTGACGCCAATATTCCTAAGTTTCATCGTTTGTGACGCTATAGATTTTTTGAAAATTGAAAAAAACATGGCTCAGACAGCCAGAATTTCACTTTTTCCGATACTCTGGATCTCAAATTCTAGAGGGTTTTAGGGCCCCGTTTCTTATCAAAAGTTTAGTGACGCGATATGTGACGGCATCTAAAGTAGTTTCATCCATTTTGATGCAATGGTTTTCGCGGAATCATGAAAAACGTGTGGTCAGACAGCCTGATATCCGGCTGTCTGAGCCATTTTGTTTTTGCAGATATATAACGAAATATCACATTTCAGACTCATCTTTATGGATTTTACTTTAGTGACGCGATATGTGACAGCTCTCGACCAGATTTGAACCTTCGTTACCCACGCGTTTAGGAGACATACTAAAAAAACTGTTGGCACAGACAGCCGGAATCCGGCTGTCTGAGCCATCCAGTTCTACCACTTCCAGGTGTTCTAGGTAGCTGGAAACTCATCTAATCGTTAGTGACGCTGATAGTTAATACGAATTATCGTTACAACACATAAAATGGACATGGTAATAATCACAGATAAATACGTATTTAAATAACACGGCAAGCAGCTGTCGTAAAACGCGTTGCCTCGATTTTCTACTATACTAGTATTTGCATACCTAATAAAGTTGGAAGTGTGGTCACCCTAATGCATCGATGTATGGAGAACAATTGATTTGCTTATATCTTTTGTTTGCCGGCATATAGAGCCGTCACAAACGATAATTCGTATTAACCATCAGCGTCACTAACGATTAGATGAGTTTCCAGCTACCAAGAACACCTGGAAGTGGTAGAACTGGATGGCTCAGACAGCCGGATTCCGGCTGTCTGTGCCAACAGTTTTTTTAGAATGTCTCCTAAACGCGTGGGTAACGAAGGTTCAAATCTGGTCGAGAGCTGTCACATATCGCGTCACTAAGGTAAAATCCACAAAGATGAGTCTGAAATGTGATA
Organism: Anania fuscalis; assembly: GCA_950371115.1. Taxonomy (NCBI): domain Eukaryota; kingdom Metazoa; phylum Arthropoda; class Insecta; order Lepidoptera; family Crambidae; genus Anania; species Anania fuscalis. The sequence goes on from OX493352.1 coordinate 3,946,607, forward strand.
TTTCGTTATATATCTGCAAAAACAAAATGGCTCAGACAGTCGGATATCAGGCTGTCTGACCACACGTTTTTCATGATTCCGCGAAAACCATTGCATCAAAATGGATGAAACGACTTTAGATGCCGTCACATATCGCGTCACTAAACTTTCGATAAGAAACGGGGCCCTAAAACCCTCTATAATTTGAGATCCAGAGAGTCGGAAAACGTGAAATTCTGGCTGTCTGAGCCAGGTTTTTTTCAATTTTCAAAAAATCTATTGCGTCACAAACGATGAAACCTAGGAATATTGGCGTCACCTACGATTCGTTATCCGCCTAGATATGCGAGATCTCTCTAGGACTCTGGCTCAGACGGCCGGAAGTACACTTGTTTTAAAGCAATATCCCGTTTTTTTATCCATATTAGTTATTTATTAAATTAATGTTTGAAGTTTGTTGAATGTGGTGACGAATTTTAGGCCTCCCCCACAATACAAATCAAATTTATTTGCGTAAAAACATGGTATTAAAAGGTATTATAATTTCTAAGGCACACATGTCTTGCTAAAATTTACTTAGAATGCAGATCTAAGTATTCAAACAATAATTATTATGATACAATTACAGTTATAAACAATAAGTATGTCGCAAAATATTGTCAAAAAAATATATAATTAATTTCAATAATAATAATCAAATCAAAATAAAAAGTTACGGCCGAATAAAATCTTTTAGACGCTGCCACGAAACCGACGCTCGAAAGACGCTAGTGTCCCCACACTAGCGTCTTACTGGCCCCATACCTAATTGTAACCAAAACAACGGTAATCCGTTACCGTTATAACGTTATCTGTTAATCATCCCTCCGCCTGCGCTCGCCGTGCGCTGCGTGCGCTCTCGGCACGTTGCGGTACTGCCACAGCTCCACCGCCACGGTCACCGCGGCCACCACCACTGCGGCGCCGAGGATTAAACCTTTGAAGAGGAACTCCATCTAGAAATTACATATGAGTGGGTATATTTATAATAAAAAGTGTTACTAGCTGATGGGACGTTGCAGATGAACATCAACTCCTCCTTGACGACCTCCGTAGCCGAGAGGCGAGCGCGCCAGATTATATGGCGTCACCATCTCTAAGGTTCCGGGTTCGATCCCCGATCAGGTCAATGTAGAAAACGAACTTTTCTATATTGTCTCGGGTCTGGATGTTGTGGTACCGTCGTTGTTTCTAAGTTGTATAACATAAGTGCTTAAGCCACTTAGGATAGAGCAATGTATGTGATATTGTCCTATATTTATTTACTAGCGACCTGCCCCGGCTTCGCACGGGTGCAATGCTAATACTAAATACACTACATCATTATACCTACATATAAACCTTCCTCTTCAATCACTATCTATTAAAAAAACCGCATCAAAATCCGTTGCGTAGTTTTAAAGAGGGACAGAAAGCGACTTTGTTTTATACTAAGTAGTGATTTATAACTAGCAGCACGGACCTTGAGCGCTGAGGGAAAAATGCGCAGTAGGTAGAGTGTTATGATTACGTGATTGGCTAGTCTCGCGTAGCGCCCGTACCGCCGGCTGTGATTCGTTGCTAGCTCCGCGCACGCATCCCTGATATAATACGATGCTCGTCTTGTAACTTATGAGGCGCAAAGCGATCCCCACTCTGCGCCAGCGCCAAAGATCCAAGCCGGGTATTGTACTTTCATGTGTCAAAAATCTTACTTCTTTTATTAAAAAACCAAAGTTTGTACAATGTATATTTGGTATTTAGCCTATGGTAGGTACCTACTTAAACACGCCAAAAGGGCTGAACGTATCTGAATGAAATTTGGCACAGGCACAGAAATTGACTGGAATAGAACATAGGTTAATTTTAATTTAGAGAAATGGGATAGCATAAAAATTGTATCCAGAAAAGGCTACCATATTTTTAATTTACTTCCTACGGGAGTAAAATACAGGGTGTCAAACTATAAACTATATTCCACGCGGGCGAAGCCGCGGGCACAGCTAGTTAAATGTTATAAGACAAAATTACCGTGACATGCTGGTCGTGTATTTAGATAACGCACAATTGCTGCCATTAAACATAAATTGAATCGTGATCTCAAAGTAAAAACGTGCCTAGTCAGCTTTTTGACGAGGTCAAAATAAAAGAAAGCTAATAAAACCAAGAAAATTATAACTACATCCATGAATAAAACTGATTGTTAATTATTTTATGACGAATGTTTTTTAATTAATTTCGATTTTGCGACACGACATTGAACTTTACTGCTATTGAAATACGGCCACTACGATTACGCAGTAACGACAAAAAGGCCTTACTGGAGACATAGCATAGCATTTAATTTGTATTTACCAAGAGCACTGATCAGGTAATATGCATGCATTATTAAAATAAAATAGTACTTTTTACTCACCCTTTTTATTAAGAAATAATGATTTGCCAACTGCGTAACCAGGGCAACTTCATAAAGTTACGAAAATAAACACTGTCAAAGTAGACTTCCTACACAGATTACATAAAACGTTTATAGAATCATGAAACATGAAGAAAGTAATGGTAATGTTTATTTGATGGAAAACGCGTAGACTTGAAAACCATCAAGTAGAGTGGTAGCGCTTGTTTATCATAAACATGACACAGCAGACGATGTGCACTACGATAATATGTTAAACGCACAAATAGATTTTCAAATAAATCCCCGAACACTTCTTTCGTTTCGGGAAATAAACGTTCAGTTGCATGCAGTTTGCAGCAAAACATGTTCATGATATTTATCTTTTGCACTTATTTCTTCATTATTTGTCGAGTTTTTCCTTTTTCTTTATCTATTTCCAATTTTATTTTTAGTGGGGAACATTAAAAACAAAATCTGTAAATAAAAAAAAATCTAGAGACGAACCATCTGCGGGGCACGGTAAATAGAAACGCAGCTGTACAAATGCACAAGTCTGAAGGTCAAGGTCAGAAAGAAGTACAGAACTCTAGTTTTTAAAATTCAGATGAATTGATATCCCTTCTAATGATTCTTTTCTTAAAACGTAGTTGTATTTGTTATTTGATGACTGTAGTTTAGTTCATAAACTGTGAGAAAACGCCTTTAAAATGTTTTTCTTTACAATCGAAAACTCGATTGTGTTGTGCCAGTGCTTTCAACAAAGTCACATCACTATCAAATGTCAAAAATCTGCAAAATATTTTTGTCGTTCGTTGTGTGAGTCGCAAAAGAAAATAATTTATTTGTGATCATGAACGTGCGCGAAGAAGATCGGCAAAAGAACAGCTGCCCAAGTCGCGGGCTCGGACTGGCGGCTGCGGCGATAGGCGTCGGCGTTGGGGCCGCTCTGTACTACTTCTTCAGTAAGAGGCCTGAAAACCCTAACGGTGAAGGTTCAACTACCAGCGGGTGGACCTGCGAGCAACCTCATGCCTTGTGAGTATTGTTTTAGAACATATTTTGCAATGACGCAGCTTCGCTTTCGCTTTGCAAATACCCACAAAATAGAAAAATAATTCTAGCTTATTAATGCTGTAATAAACTTAAACTTATTATCAGTGAGGATCATTCACATCAGAATTATGATATTTAAATTAGCATGTCATTTTTAAGTGTCGCATAAATAACTTTGTTACAATTATAAGTCATTTCATGTTTAGAAGAATACCATTTTGATAGTAATGTAACCGGGACTGGACTTCTTTAAAAAAAATGGGAGTTAAAGTTTGTTGCGTTAAGTGAATTATGCATTGTGGTAGGAAATTACTTAATTCAACTACCCATTTTGATGCAAGCTAATTTGCTCCCAGTAAGAGTAGCTTCAATTTATTATAGAGCAGTATTTCAGTTCCTGAACTATTCTTTTTTCTGTTATTAGCAGCTTCTGATTCTGAATATTTTACCTGTGAATATTTATCTCACTGGGCAGACATGGACTATATTTATATCCAGTTGCTTTTACTTGATACAAATTGCCGAAACCGAAAGTATTTAGTATGCACTAGAAACAAACAGTTTTCAGTTGAATATACAAACAACAAATGTTGTGGCCATGTCTGATTGCCGATACCAGCAGATTAAGCTCCTAAAAGAAAATAACAAAAAGAAATTATGATAAAACCGGTTTTGATTTTTTATAAAACTGGTCTTTTTGAACCGAGATTCAAGCTCTGCGCTTAACGTGCATTCATCCTTAGATGTGGGTGTGCGTGCTATATGTATAATGCTAATTAAGAACGTTTGATACATGGCTTGTTTTGATAAATTGTCTTATACTTCCCAAGTCGCGATCTCTTGGTATCTCCCGTGACTAGTTAGCTATTTAGTGGCTCATGATTATATTCTTAGTATAAAATATTTCAGAATTTTTGCATACTTTTTCTATGCATGCTATCCTAGTAAAGAGAGTGGTTTATCATTTAGTGACAATAATATCTAGACTTTTATTTTAATGTCTAACTTATAGGTAGATTTTGATATTTTAAAATGGAATAGATCAAATTTTAGAAAGGAAGATTTTTTTATGTAACTGGTTACAATTTTCTGCACATCGAAAAAACACATAGCATCACCACAATTCATCTAACCCTCATTTTCACCATTAGTAGGGAGCAAATGCACGGAAACGAGGACTCATACTTCACCATATCCGAAAACAGCACAAGCGATACAAGCATTAACACAGACACATCATCATCGACTGACGAATCAGAATATAGTAACTCCAGTGAAGAATCAGATTCTCTGACTCGATTTCGTTTCCTTGTAAACTTGTCAGAAGAAGAAATCGACGAATCGAATGTCACCCAAGAATCATCAGACAATATTGAGAGTAGTACTCAGATTGACGATTCGTTTGAAACGAATCATCTTCGATCGCCGTATAGTTCTAGCGATGTAATGGCAGGGTCGGAGTCGGATGCTATGGACTGGGATGTGACGTCATCGTCAGTTGATGTGCCAGTGTTCGAATTTCCACAAAGACCCAGGTTTAATATATTTGAAGCGGCTAGAGATTTCATGTAAGTTGTTTCATTTCACAAGCTCATTTTATACTCAATTTAATAATAAATGTTGATCAAATTTTAATATTTTGTTCAAGCCCCTGATTCATTATCGTTTTATAACAAATTGTCGACCGATAAACCACGTGACACTAGATTTTAACAATAGTGTCAAATTGGAATTCGAACGCGTCAAAAATACACCTCCTTGTAGTAGTGTAGGAACGGCGCGATTGTATGTAGCTTTGTCTCTGTCCTTTTCTTAACTCGTGTGTTAACATGATATAAACAGGAGGCTTCGGCTTTAAACAGGAGGCCTAATACGAAAGCGTATCGTTCGTTCGGTCGTATTATCCGATCAAATTAAAATATCCATTCACTTGTATCAAAGGCTTGACAATTTATGAACAATTGAAAACAGTCGGGTTTTTTACACGGCTTGATTGAGTTGGTCATATTTTATCAAAGGATTGACACATGAGACTGGTTATTTTATTTTGTTTGGATTATACGTCTGAACTAAAGATACATTTTAGGCAATATACCTTAGTAAAACTACTCTTAGATCTCACTTGGAGCCACTAAAATGGCCTATGAATAATAATATGTACAAAGTTTAGCATTGAATACATTTTAACATTAACATTTCAGGAGTAAAGAAGAGGAAACGCTTAGACAACGAGCTTTGTAAGCAATGGTGTTGTTGGCTTGCTTGAATTTACTAACATTGTTTTGGGGTTAATATTTATGTAATAATTTAATAATTTCATCGTCATCATCATAATAATTCTCCCAGGTCTCTGGCAATCAGAGTCGGCGCAGTATGTTTTCCTCATCTATCCAGTCATCTAGTCATTTACTTCCTTCCCACATGTCACCTCACCCACAATCCATTCATCTCCTCTAAGGTCGTCTTCTACCTCTTCCTCGATCACATTAATGAAGAGTTCAGGAGCTCTGTTTTTCAATGTACCTAATATTTTTGGTACCTTTATTTTTCCCACAATTGATGTTTTCTTGCACACAGTTTGTTCGTCTGTATGATTGTGTCTTCTGTATGTTTTAGTATATGTTATTAATTATTTAAAATTATAGTTTTAAAAACTAAAAAAACTTTGGTAAATGGGTTTATTTAAATAGGTAGAAGCTTATCTGAATCGGTACTCGGTAGCATGATCAATTTATATATATATTTTTTATTATAGTCTAATAAAATCTAGGTGTGGAACATAATTTCCGTATACTTGAAAAAAATTGATGCCGATTATAAATCGTGGAGCACTTAATACGAATTTTTGTGGTATTCAATACGCCATGTATCGAATAGCCCAAATAGATTATAGAAATCCTTAATGGCGACGAGTAAAACCTTCGCGTTGGGGCTTATTTGATTTGGACGAATCCTATACGTATAAAAGTGCTTTTTTATAGTTTTTTGAACTGTAAATTTTTGTTTTTAGCAATTTTTTATTTTAATTGAAGTTAATTGAAGATAAATAACACTTGGACGTCACGTGACAAGATGAAATTCCTCAAGTGTTTTTTCTCGCTGTCAAAGTCAGCGTATTCTGATCAATGTTGTAGCTATATGTATAGCTGAGTAGTATACTACCGTCAACACCCTATAGAAATATTTTTACAAATATTTGACTATTGGTTAAGATCAGGAATGCTTAAATATTGTAAATTTTTGTTTTTAGCAATTCCATACAAGGTTCAATTGAAGATACTCGAACCCACGTCCCATCGCAAGCCGGGCGAGTGCTTCGAGCGGGACGTGGGTTCGAGTCCCATCTGAGGTCGATGTTTTTTTTTCAAGTGTTATTTATCTTTAAATTTAATGTTTCATACTTTTCACAAGTCCATTTATTGCATTGTCGGTAGTTTTGCAAATGTTTAGATATCAGAAACATTCTAATCTGTAAATGTTGAATGTTTTCAGGTATGAAGAGGAACAGATTAGACTATTTAGGGAGGCAGCGTAGTAAGGGTTTTGTGGTTTTGGCTGTGTAATAATTGTAATGCTGTTTAAGGGTAGCTACACACATATTTGGGCCGGCCATTGTCGGTTCAGTTTAGTAGTATTTGTCGAACAACAATGCTGACCCGAAGCATCATCACTTCATTACCTACATCCACATATTCGGTTTTACCAATTAATGCCGCCCCCAATATGTGTGAAGCAACCCTGGTGGCCTAATACGAAAGCGCATCGTTCGGTCGGTTGTATTATCCGATCAAATTAAATATCCATTCACTTGTATCAAAGGTTTGACAATTTATGAACATTTGAAAAGGGTCTGGTTTTTTACACGGCTAGATTGAGTTGGTCATATTTTATCAAAGGATTGAGACATGAGACTGGCCATTTTAATTTGTTAGGTTTATACGACCGAACGACAGATACACTTATGTGCTAGGCCCCCTGAGGCCCTGAGTCGGTTCTTGTGCAAGATGGCGCGCGGTTTTAGGCGATTGGCGTATGACGTCATTAAATGCTTTCCACACCGTTGCACCGCGCAACTTAAGAATCGACTCAGTTTTTTTAAGCCTTTAATAGCAAAAGCACTAACTTTTGAATTGGTAGAAGGGTGATTGTTTCGACGTATGTAGTATATTTTATTTCTTTACTCTTTTGTAGCGTAGTTGTGTTGCATTATACCTTAAGGCTTCGCAATGCTTTGCATGTTTTAATGTTTTTTTTTAATACAATTAAAGCCCGGTTCCTATATCCGAGAAACTGTTGGTTTTGCTAACGGATGGTAGGAACTGTCAACTTGACATACTCAAAAGCGTTCCTATAAATGACGCTTCGTCAAATTGTATAAGAACGACTATAACGGCTCGTTACTTTTGACACCAATACTATTAGTTGCTGATGTACACTTACGCATAGTACAATATAGGAACCCGGTGTAAGTGAATTCTGTTATCGATTTTAAACACATTTTCATTAGCTGATGCTGAGAAGTGGTTTTTTAAAACTGGTTTACAATCATTAATAATATTTATAAGTATGTGCCATTCGGGCTAACTGGAGTAATAATACAGTACGCAGCATTGATGTTCAGCGCTGGGTTAAAGACTGAGGACCGCTTTGCGCATCTTACGAGACGAGCATCGTATCAGAGACGCGTGCGCGCGGAGCTAACAACCAATCACGGCCGGCGGTGCACGCGCGGCGCGCGACTAGCCAATCACGTAATCGTAATGGTCTTCTGCGCAACTTTCGCCTAGCGCTCAACTTTCGTGCCGCTAGTTGTACAATAATTGAATACAATACAGATGCTAGGAAGTGCACAGGGGCACATTTTCACTCGTTAATCTAGTGAAAACACATAACCATCGACACGAATAAAATTAGATTAGAAATCATAGCAATTTTAATGAATATCAAGTTTTTGAATTGCCCCATCATGCCCGGTTTTACAGAATTAATCACCATTCAGCAAAGCATAATAATGATAATTAAATGTATATTTTCCAGTCGCGAACGCTCGTGGTCGCTTGAAGAGTGCTCCATCTGCTTCGACATCATCCTGAAGGACCAAAAGGTAATACTGTAGATATAGAACTAGATCGGAGCTCTTAATTATACAGGATGTCCCGAAAATAGAAGATTACTTTTGTTACCAAATATATTATGGTAGACAACTTTTGTTTTATGCTTTTTTTTTTCAAAAAAATTAACCAAATTTATTCAAAGTCACGACTGTCTGGTTTAGTGGTTCGCGCTCCTTAATGCCTGGCGGTGGCGGGTTAGAATCCCGCAAGGGGCAAATGTAAGTGTAATCAGCACGAGCATTTTTACCCAAGTCATGGATGTACATAAACGTATATAAGTACAGTAGAATCCGTTTATTATGACATCGAAAGGAATTGACAAACACGTCATAATAAGCGGACGTCATACAAAACGTTTTGTGAAATGAAAAACCTTTTTATGTAAATATGTATGTACTTAAGTATTTTAATACAGAAACATAGTAAATACATATGTATACATACATATTAAATAAAAATTAAAATTGTACATAATCAGCACATTATAACACATACAAGTGTATTTTTTACTGAAAGAATCAACATTTTCTTGTCGTGATTTTCGAAGCCTCTTCGGTTTCAAAACATTTGAATTGAACGATTGCTTAAAATGCGGTTTTTGTTTTTAAAAATCATTGAGAATGACCCACGCCAAATTCCTTTGCGAGACATGAGTTAGATTCTCCATTTTCTAATCTGCATATTATTGCACCTTTCTCTTCAATTGTAAATGCTTTACGTCGTTGAGATGTCATTTTTTTCACAGTAACAAACAAAAAACAATGCGTGACTTTCAAGCGTCAATTACTCACTGAGATTCAAAACAAAAACGAGCCACGTGCCGAACGTCGTCGGGAATCAACGAACATTACCGGAGGTGTAAAGAATCATGTCGGTCATTATAACCGGACATAATTTATTAAAAATGGGTCATAATAAGCGACATGTCACTGTAAGGGAAGTCATTATATCCGACTTTTTTATAAAGAGTTTTATATGAAAACCAAACTTCGTGGTGTAATTACGTCATAATAAGCGGTTGGTCAATATAGGCGGAGTCATAATAAACGGATTCTACTGTATGTTTATCCATTATCTAGTCGCCATAGCACAAGCTATGCTTAGTTTGGGGCTAGCTAATTTACACTTATTATTATATTATAATTATTAACAACAATAAAAAAGTGGTATGTATCTAGTTATATAATTTAAAAAAGTTTCCATGAAGTTACATAGCTTGACGGATTAGCAAATGAAAGAGGCACAGGGGGCACATAGCTCGTAGGACTTATAGCCGATGGGGCAGAAATGTTTAGGGATGGATGGACGAGTAAAAAGATTGGCTAGAGTTTAGGCCACGTACCGGCAAGCGCAGCGTGAGACGTCAGGTCAACAGAAGACCTGGTAAAGGTTGCAGGAAGCCGCTGGATGCAGGCCGCGCGCAACCATTCCAAGTCAGTGGGGAGACCTATGCTCAGCAGTAGATGTTCTATGATTGAAATAAGGACAGCCCACAGATTGTTTCGAAGCAGAGGTAGGAAAAAAATATATAGGGATATGTAAAAGTGCCTTTAATGGCCAATTCGCTAGAAATAAATGATTTTGAATTTTGATGATGATAAATAAGTAATAAATTATTTTCACAATCACACCGATTTTCGAGCTTAATAAAACCTAAGCAAAAGCGCAAAGACACTGGCCTTACAACACCCCTCCACTTCGCACTGGGCCCGCGTGGTGGAGTATGGCCTAAACCACCTCATAGTAGAGGTGATGCCTGTGCCCTGCAGTGGGATGTATATAGGCATACTTTACTTTATTTTGTAACAGCAGCACCTATAAAGGTGGCCGCCAACTACACTACAGCGTCGCAATCTTCAAGCCAGTGCGCGAGGTTCCACAATTTCTTCGTTCGATTTCATACAAATAGTTCTAAAATGCAAAAACTGCGGTAATGTACACCTTTAAGGTGGGTCTACGCTAACGAGCCGAGCACGAGCGGAGCACGAGCCGACCCAAAATTCGTGTAGTGTGGAGCGACTTTGAGCCTCGAACGAACGAGCGCGCTTCGAACATTTGGCTCGTGTTCGACTGTGCTCCGCCTATTGTCGGTTTTTTGACGAACACAAAGGGATTTGCCGCGAGCACACTGCGGAAAACTACGTTCGAAGAAAGTGATCGTTGTACGTCCACACTTGACGCCGCGAACGACGAAGCCGAAACGGCTCCGCTCGTGCTTCGCTCGTGCTCGGTTTCTAGCGTAGACCCACCTTTAGACAGTATTTACTTTTAAATATTCGCGTTGCATAAAACGTCAGGCAAAAGAGGTAACATTTTGTACCTAAACTATGATCGCGTTAATTCCCGTTTCATTGAGTTTTAGACAGTATGTTCCGTTTGCAGGTGACGACGCTCCCGTGCACGCACAACTTCCACTCGGCGTGCATCACGCCTTGGCTGCAGGAGCAGCAGACGTGCCCCAACTGCCGGAAGGCGGCTGAATGATCAACAGCAACAGGTCAGTTTTAATAGAATAGAATAGAATATAGTTTATTTGCGTTTAACTAGGCTACACTGAAGCGTTCAGTCTTAGAATGTCCAATTTGCAAAATGTCAAGTGGCAGCAAAATGTCAGTCTCAAAATGTCCAAGTCTCAAAACGTCCAAGTCGCAAAATGTCCAAGTCTCAAAATGACCAAGTTGCGAAATGTCCAAGTCTCAAAAGTTCAAAGTTTCTAAAGCCAATTGCTGTCAATTTACTGTAATGTCAGATATTTATATTTTATAAATTACAATTTCATTAATTACAGTAATATTTAGTTATAAGGTGTTTTAAAACTATCTGCCGCGGGCGCCACGGCTGCTATGGATGACAGTATTACGTATATTCTTTTCTTTTTCTTTATTTAAAACAACAAATTTAAGTACAAGTACACTAACTAACAAAACAATATTATAGTAACACTTTACATACGACATGAAAACACTTTGTGAGGCGAAAATGCCTTTTAAAGCTTTTTACATTGCTTTAATATTTTTTTTGCTATTACATACTGGGTATATATAGAATAGGACACTCCTTTAAAAAAAACACGTGATCAGCTGGTCATATACAACTTTTTCTATGAAAACAGCATGGCAACATCGAAATCGACAATCTTTTTCAGCTGCTTCATACAAACTTCCTTGCATACCTCGATGATAATATATGGAGCATCTGTAAAAAAATCACGATTTCGATGTTGCTCCCATAAAAAAAGTTGTTTTATATCACCAGCTGATCGTGTGGTTTTAAGGAGTGTTCTATTCTTTGGTACCTGTAGATTAAAAAAGTAAATATTTTTTGCTCGGACGTCATCAATTTTTTATTAAAAAAACTAACATTTTCTTTTTTGTCCACTCCTGCCTAACTATTCCGCCCGCTCGTACTGAGAGACGTCAGAGTGGCAATATGAAGCAAGTATTAATTTAATTTCCGTCTCTTCATAAATAACCTTGACGACCATAGCAGAGAGGCGAGCATGCCGGACTGGGCGTCACGCCACTTCAATTCCCAGGCGGGACAATGTGGAAAACGATTAGCGAACTTTTCTCTATTGTCTCGGGTCTGGGTGTTGTGGTACCATCGTTGTTTCTGATTTCTATGCACAAGTGCTTTAGCTACTTACTTTAGGATCAGAACAATTTATGTGATGTTGTTCAATATTATTTATTTAGAAATATACCAATTCGCGATACGAAATTTCTTTACTATCACAATCTAATAAGGCATTATTTCATCCTTTGCAGCCGCGGTAGATATTTTTTTGAAACACCTATAGTGTTAGGTAAATAGTATATCAAACCGAAATTAACCCATGTTAACATATGCATATAAATAGTATGGTTAAGTCAGAAATTTGATATCATCATTTTAATTTTTATACAAAACAAAATTTTTGAAATCCGATTTTTGAATGAAAATTTTTTTTTCAAATGTGATATTATTAAATTTCTGACTTCAACGTCGACTGACCGTCGATTGATCGAATAGTCGAACGGTATTCGTCAATCATTTAAAGCTATACCAGACCAGTCGATTAACTTCGATCGACGTTGATCGATGCTTTCGATCGACGATCGATTGAAAGTTGGTAATTAATTTATTGGGAAAGGTATACATATTTTAAATATGCTACCACAAACCTTATCATGAGTTCAAAAATCACATTAAAACGGTCTTTATGAAAAAAACAATAACGGCTTACCCTGCCTAGCTCGCACTCACTAATTGTCTTGCAAATTTATTAAACATTTCCTGTAAAATCAGGCTGACAAAGGTAGCTCAGTCAGAGTTTGTTGCGCCGCTTCAGGCTGATATGTAGTCCAGAAGCGGTGGTAGGGCTAAGTTATATTTTGGGACGTGTATAAGTGTCCGGAGGACCTTCATACCGAATAAAGAACTTCATTTAATTACTTCGATTGGTCTGGGAACACCCTTATACCTTTTGTAACAGCCTGTAAATGTTACTTCACAGAACAACATTAACGAGGCCCACGCGTGGACACTGGCGGGACCAGCCGAAGCGCTGCGCGATTCAGTGGACGTCTAGAACCAACACGAACAACGGTTTACTTGGATGATATCTTATTAGGTAGCCTTTTGGATAATATGATGTGACAGCATTGTCATAGTTAGTAAATCGCTAGATCCTTTTATATGAGTTACATGACGGGTTTGGGAGACTCACTTGTAAATAGGGATGTAGTAGTAGTTACTATCGATATCGATGTTACGACGTAACTATCGAAAAAACTATCGGTCGGTAATGATCTTCTACTCCCAAAAAAACATGAGACACCTCCCCACTAGACGCGTGTTCGTACGAAACAATCCGGATCCTTTAAATCAACCACTAGGTATCTACGCTCATATCATTCATCATATTGAATACCACATAAATCCAACCGTAAAAACTTATTTAGATGTTCACTGATCAAATTACAGCCTACAGCCAGAATGTGTAAATAATTTTAATGTTTATTATGCAATAATGAGTACTAAAGGTAGGTTCACATTATAGTGTTGCCGAAATATCGATGGTTTTATATCGATAGAAACTATTAAACAGCTACATTATCGATTTGCTAGATATACATCCACGACAACGCAGAGCAATACTATCGATTTAACTATATATAGTCTAGTCTACAGTCTTATCATTAATCACTATCGGTTCGATAGACTATCATTTGGCCGTCGATATTAAACTAAAGATCGGCAACACTATCTTTAGATAGATATTATTGTTTTATCCTTCTCTAGAGGAAAATGGTTTGATGTGTTATTTTTGTACTTAAAATGTTGCATGATCATGACGATGCATTATATTAGATTTTTTAATTCCCGGTTAAACAAAGTGGCTCCTGGTGAAATTTAATTTTTGATGTTACGAAAACACCCTTTTGAGTTTGATTCTAGATCTAGTCACGATACATATTGCACACAACCGGCATTCGTCATATCAATTAAACTTATTTGACTTTATAAACACGTGTTTGACTAATATTAGTTTTTTTAGATTAGGTTAGGTTGTAGCACAAATAACGGCTTCCATGGACTTTTGCATACAATAGTTGACATTAGTTTTAAAGATTTATAATCGCCGACTCATATTCTTCTATGTACGTTACGTTTTTTCTCTTGCTGTCTTGTCTAGATGCCAGGCGCTAAGGAAAGACGCGAGCGAGGAAAACTTTAGACCAAAACCTTAGGGAGTTTAGTTTAGAAAAAGGTTTCGCTTCGCTAACAATATCTAGTTTGTTTTTGTGATAAAAATCCTAAATCTAAAAATACTCAAGGTGTAATAATAATTTTCTCTTAAAAACATCTTAATATTCACTAGTCAATTAGTACTATGTAGGGTTGATAGGTGCACCTGGTACATCATTAGGTTATTTAGTTTGTAATTGCCGATAATGGTCCACAGTATCGAACAATCGATATTTGAATGGACAACACTGGTCCATTAGGCGTTGGCAACAAATATGGTGTAATCATAAAATTCACTACATTTTTAATGTTTTCAAATGTAATGTAAAATAAAACGCTATTTATTTGTCACTTTTGTTGTAAAAATAATGAACGTATGCAAAATGTGACTGGTTGTACCTATAATTGTGACGATTTAAAATTGATTTTCTTTCATTGTTTACGTTTAAAAAATCTAGTTTTTAAAAGAGGTCCATTTAAAAATTGTTTTAGGTCTGTAATAATGTAAACAATTTTATGTATTATATAGTGATTAGTCATAAAACCTAAAGTGATATGATTTTGAATAGAATGAATTAATATTTTACTAATTGATTAAAAATAATAAAATCGAAAAAAAACATTGTGCTATTTTAGTCATTTCACGATTTTAGATTGATTTTATAATGTTGACTTTCCCTTAACTATTGTTTACCTTGTGTTTAAGGGTCTAGTGCGATTTTTACTTTTACGCAGTAGGAAAGTAAACGTAAAGTAAAATATTGCGTTGTGTGTAGGTTTACCTTGACAGGGTTTTGTGTAAAATGACAGGAATTCTAGTCATCTGCCGAACGACGCAACAGAAATTTTGATATTGTGAACCATTAATAGAACGTTCAGAAAATAAAACATTGACATAAAAGACAAACTTACTATTAAGTCAGAAATTATGCCAGGAATATCCATTATTTTTTCTGGCGACCCAAACTGGAGTTTGCGCCACATGGGGGCACATTGTGTTGAATCTGTGGCCGCATTTCGAATTACGCTAAAAGCACTTTTAGCACAAATTCACACAAATGCAGTTGGTTTGTAAAAAACCTTATTTTGTGTAATGTTTGTGACTTAATAGTCCTATTCGTGCTATTAGTGCTTTGCTTAGCGCAATTCGGAATGCGACCCATATAAATCCGCGTTCTCTTATTAGATTGCGTAAAAGAGCGGAGCCTAGCAAGTCTTACTTGTTCTGTGCGTAAAAGTAATTAATCTTTTAATAGACTAAGGGCCTGTTTCGCAATCGTTAAGTAAGTTTCGGTTAATTTAATCCGTAAAGTCATTCATACAAAATGTGTTTTATTTAAATTTATTTGTTGGGTAGAGCTTACTTTTCGATTGTGAAACAGGGCCTTAATGTTATATCCTGTATACAGACTAAAAAAATATAAAAACAGTGGCAAAGTAACTTAGTTCAACGAAAATGTTTTAAAAAACCTAAAAACGCAGAAAAAAATGGTCTTATTTAATTATTATTGAGTTTTAATGTATTTTCTTGTGCTTTTCTTTCAAAATGTATTTTATTATGTAATTTGTTTTTTATTAGTTATTGTGACATAAAACTCTTAAAATGTGATATAATAATGTGTAGCGTATCATTCTTCACTGTTAGATCTAGCGTTTTTATGAAATAAATGATTAACTATTATGAAATTCATTTCTTTTTTTTAGTACCTATTAAAATGTTATTGCTTTAACCTACATACCTACTTGTACTCCGATCTCTGGAGCCGACCACGCCGGACTCAGATGCGTGCGGTGCATATAGGCAATAAGGCAGTGCGTACCTGGTAAATGAAATGAAATAGGCAGTAGGTACTTACAAATGTGCTATTGACAAAAAACACTGATTTTCATCAATAAAACATATGTGTAAGCATCTACTGCCTACCTCGAAATAAAAAATGAGTATTATTGAGGATAACCACTGATTTTCATCAATAAGACACATCTGTAAGTATCTACTGCCTACCTCAATAAAACCAATGCCCACCACTGGCCGGACTATATGGCGTCGCGCAATCTCTGAGGTCTCGGGTTCGATTACCGGTCGGGTCAGTGTAGAAAACTTTCCTATATTGTCTCGGGTGTGGGTGTTGTGGTATCGTCGTTGTTTCGGATTTCAATGACAAGTGCTTTAGCTACTTACCATAGGATCAGAGCAATGTATGTGATGTTTACCAATATTTATTTATAGTGTTACGAGCGTCTGACGATAGAGCCAGGTGGGCAGGGAACTCTTCAGTACAAAACAATCATAACATCAATTATTTCTGTAAATAGCCCTAAAGAAACTAATAGTGAACCCTTTTATTGTTTACTTTTACAAGGCGAATGTAGAGGACTTTTGGCACATTTCAGTTAAGGGGATTTTTTTTGGCACATTTCAGTTTTTTTGTGTGCCAATTTCTGATTTTTTTCTATGACTACATCATTCATTTTTTCATATGCTAATCTCAATTTTTATTTAACGTCTCTTGAAGCAGTGAGCGATAAATCTCAACAAACATGATCAGAATGGTCACACCATTCATGTATGCTAGTGCTACAAGGACTATTATCATGAAATAAAAAATAATGTTTTTAAAACAACGTTTATTTCAACAACTGTAATCAACAATACTTCATTTTAAAAACAAAACAAATTCACTTATTTGTAAAAAAATAATTTGACTCTTTCTATCGACAAAATTAAAAATTTTGCTATTAACTTACTGGGGTGACACACACATTATTCTATTCTAGATGACCTTTAGTCTATTCTGGTTGACCTTGTGTAACCTTATAGGTTACCATCGCATCTACACTATAGCCCAACCCAATTCATGCCATTTACATATCGCCATTTGGCGTTGTTCGTTATTATAGGCAGACGTACTAGCGGCACAGAAGTTGAGCGCTGGGTGAAAGTTGCGCAGAAGAACATTACGATTACGTGATTGGCTAGTCGCGCCGCGCCTGCACCGTCGGCCGGGATTGTTAGCTCCGCGCACACGCGTGTCCGATACGATGCTCGTCTCGTAAGATGCGCAAAGCGATCCCCACTCTTTAACCCAACTCAACATCGGTGCCGCGTAAGTACAGACAACTAAATGAGTTATGGCCGCAAGATAGTGACTGCCTATCTTGTAAACAGTATACGTCAAAATTAGTTATCGGTACTGTGGCGTTTCAAATCTGCACACAAAAATAGCATTTATTTGTATGTGACAGCCAGTCCATGTTTTTTTGAGGTATACTTAGATCAAGGTCAACAGGATAAGACAGTCGTCCAGTCACATCTAAGGTACAATCGCACAACTTAATAGATAAACGTTAGCTAAATTATAATCCAGTTTTAAAGAGAATTTCATTGTATCTACAATAATTGAAACTGTTGCCGTATGTTTGTTTTGCGACTGCGTTAAATAAATAAGTAGGAATACAGAATATTAAATTCCTGGAAAACTTTACGGAGTAAGTAAGTTCAGATTCGGAATCGATGCATTGATTTTTTACTAATTTATAACAAAAAACCTTGAGGTGTTGAAGCACTGGGCTGCGAGTTGCGACGCATTTGTCGCTTAACGCCCAGAGTCGCAATCCCTAATAGTGTTATATTTTATTTATCTATTAGGCGTTTTGCAGACGGCGGGGCGGGCCGGGCCGGTCAAATTCACCGCGAAGGATAGCGCAAAGGGAATCCTATACTACCAACGCACACGGAGGACAAAAAGACCGCGCCGCAGCTGCCCGGCGGACACTGGCGGCGCGGCGGTGTGCTTTGTGTTAGCGGTCTTTATTGCTTCGCGGACAGACCGGCCCGGCCCGCCCCGCCGTCTGCAAAACTCCTTAGTGTCAACATTTAAAATGTAATTAATAAATAAATTAACTAACATAGTTTATAAGAAAATTGTTACTAACATCAAAATGGACCCTGGTTTGAAATGAATGATATTTAATTTAATTTGAGCCCGCAACCTTAGGGTTTGTAATCCAATTTCGCACCACTGACCAAAGCCCCAATTATTGTAGAATACATTGAAATCTCAGACAAACTACATACATATGACGTGTAGCCAGCTAGGGTAACCCCTATAACAAAAACTTGTATATTTCACTAAAATAAACTAGCCATATTGTGTTCCACGCGTATGTGGTGGGTCCAGGCTTCCAAGTCTTGGAAATCCTGGAAAAAAAAGTTACCAATATAATATAAATGCGAAAGTTTGTGACTCATTAAAACGGATGATATTTTGCACATATATGGAATTTATCCTGGAATATCATATAGGATACTTTTTACCCGGTTAAATGTTCCTGTGGGATTATTTTTCTATATAATGTCATTTATTTGAACGTTTTGCGTTATATGCGAGTATCATACCATACATCCTTTAGTCCACGTTAACGCAGTTGCGGGCACGGTTAGTTCAGACATAAATTGATTGTGTTCTTAAATCTAAGACCTGAGCACAGATAAGACCAATCAATAATAATGTCCTCACCTGAGCACAGATAAGACCAATCAATAATAATGTCCTCACCTGAGCACAGATAAGACCAATCAATAATAATGTCCCTCACCTGAGCACAGATAAGACCAATCAATAATAATGTCCTCACCTGAGCACAGATAAGACCAATCAATAATAATGTCCCTCACCTGAGCACAGATAAGACCAATCAATAATAATGTCCTCACCTGAGCACAGATAAGACCAATCAATAATAATGTCCTCACCTGAGCACAGATAAGACCAATCAATAATAATGTCCTCACCTGAGCACAGATAAGACCAATCAATAATAATGTCCTCACCTGAGCACAGATAAGACCAATCAATAATAATGTCCCTCACCTGAGCACAGATAAGACCAATCAATAATAATGTCCCTCACCTGAGCACAGATAAGACCAATCAATCAATTTTGACGACCTCCGTAGCCGAGAGGCGAGCACACCGGACTGTAAAATGGCGCCGCCATCTCTGAGGTTCGGGTTCGATCCCCGGTCGGGTTATTGTAGAAAACGAACTTTTCCATATTGTCTCGGGTCTGGGTGTTGTGGTACCGTCGTTGTTTCTGATTTCTATAACACAAGTGCTTTAGCTACTTACCTTTGGATCAGAGCAATGTATGTGATGTTGTCCAATAAGTATGATCGCCAACCCGCCTGCCAAGCGTGGCGAGTATGGCAAAAACCTATGTTCGGGGGGGCCTATGTTCAGCAGTGGAAGTCCTCACCTGAGGACAGTAGTGGCAGGGCAGGCTGTGGAGCTGGTGCGCCGCGACGTGCTCCCTGAACTTGTCTTCGTGCAGGAACCCCATGCCGCACGTGTCGCAGATCCACGCCTCGGCCGAGTCTTCGGGGTTCGACTCTTGTTTTGGCTTCTTGGGCTCGCGCGGCTCGAAGTATGGACACGCTGGAGTTGGGATGTAGAGACCAATATTATAAATAATAGGCTAGTTGAAACCACCAATCAATTGATTCAGAGGCGGCGTTAGGCGTGGGCGGTGTGGGCCACTGCCCACAGCCTCGCGGTGCAAAGAACCTCGCGCCTCAGACAAAAAAAAAAGTTGAGAAAATATGCAAAAGTACACGCCAGCCCGGGGCCTATGCCTGCGCATCCCCGTGCGCGGTGCCCACCCTAGAATCCTCCTTGTCCACCCCAGAATTTGTTATTATTTATTACTAGGAGTGATTTTTCTTGAGCTGTACAACAGTTTAGAGATATTGTAGTATTCGCTATTTTTTCGCGCTCGCTTCGCTCGCGGCTTTTGGTTGGGTTGCATGGTGTTTACTTTACTTACAACGGCGCAATACTATTAAAAACATATAAGTCTCGTAATCATTTTGTTTGCAATATGTTTTTGCTCTTCATAATTAACGTAATTCACCCTTTTTCTCAAAACTTTTAATTCAGCGTCATTATCCCTGTCCTTAAGACTTTTTATTTTATTCAGATTATGGCAAAGGTGGAGACTTTAATGTATGAAAGTGCAGTTGTATTTCGCGGCTTTTATACATTCTGCGTGACGCTGCTGCCGTCACATTCGCCAATGCTGTCGCCGTTGCCTTGCCGTGGCCTTTTAATTGTGCAATGTGTATAATGCCTGCCTAAAGGTAATCTGAAAGAGATCGCTTTTTAGCGATAAGACCGCCTAAATTGTACATCTTTCTGTAAATATCAACTGTAACTTCTTTGTTTGGTGTGCAATAAAGAGTTTCTATCTATCTATAATATCTCAACAAAAGTTTTGATTTAATATATGGTGTCTTAGAATTATTTATGATTGGTGTCCACATCCCTATTCTAAGACATCATTTATTAAATCGGACACCTTATTTTAGGCCCGTTAACCCGGTACATTATCATTTATTAAGATAATCTGTTTTTTGTTTGCTTTAAAATCAATAAAAAAAGTTATTGTCATACAATTTATAAGGCAAAGGAGCGTTTAATTGGCAGCACATAAAAAGTATGTCAATTGATTGGTGGTGTCAACTAGTCTATTGTTTATTGATTTTGAGTTTCGTCGCCACCTCTGAGGTCCTGGGTTCGATTCCCGGTGGGATCATCGTCGCCTCTGATTTCTATAACACAAGTTCTCTGGCTAATTATCTACGATAAGTAATCGTAGATCAGAGCACAAATGTGATGTTGTCTAAATACACTCATGGACTTAAATTCATTATGTATTGGACTAACAAAAACACATTTTTAATGTATGTCGACCTCCGTAGCCGAGGCGAGCACGCCGGACTATATGGCGCCGGTATCTGCGGTTCCGGGTTCAATCCCCGGTCGGGTCAATATGGAAAAAGATTTTTTCTACTTTGGCTCGGGTCTGGGTGTTGTGTTACCGTCGTTGTTTCTGATTTCTATAGCAAGTGCTTTAGATACTTACTTTAGGATCAGAGCAATGTATGCGATGTTGTCCAATATTTATTTATTTATGTACAGGACTCGTCAAAACGGATAAAATAAGCCCAAACGTGATGTTTCTACTTGTACTGGTAGTCGTTAAAGAGCCCCACTTTCCATCTGGCTCCATCATCAGATCATCACGATAGTATAAAATTATAGCATTGTCATGTTTTAGATCGATAGGTCAGTCAAAGGAGGCTAAAACGTTAGTAAGTTACAAGTAAGTTATCAATAGTGTTAAGAACTGTTTTTAATTTCTTTATAAAATGTCAGAGTTGATACAAATAGATAGTAATTTAAATTAAGTTTACAGAAATAGACCTTCTAGATCGTTTATTTTTTATTTTTGTGGTTAGGTATCAAGAAAACAGTTATTCGAAAGTTTTAAAATCTCTCCAACAGATGGCGTTGGGTGTCGCTTGCCTCGCGCGTTGACTCGGTTTTTTCGGATACAACTAGAGCCAAGTTTTCGGACCGAGTACTTTGTGACTCTCTACACAAAAATAAGATTTCTCTTGAAAAGGCGTTGATCAGGATTGTTGACAACGCCTACAGAACCAGACCAGAACAAAAATAACAGAATATTAAACGGTCGGTACCCTGATTGATTCCGTATCTTGAAAAAGCGATGCGATAGCGTAAATTTAGCAATTCTGCGAGCTAAAGCTTTAAAAATCAAAATTGCAAATTGACAGCAAAAAACAAAGCAATCTACTGTCAGTGCTGCCAATAAATTGTAATTTAAAATTCACTGCATGATTATTGCTGATTGCTAATTTTTAGGGCGAAAAAATGCGGAACGTAAAACTATTAGGTTAGGGGAAAGGTATTTTCGCATTATAGTAGTATGTATGAACTTGTAATAAAATCTCTTTGGCTGTACTATTTGTATGTGGCTGGTTTTAGTATCATTAAAAGTTTAAATTTTAAAGAAGATATTTCCAAATTCAAATTAGGAAAATGTGTGTTTTTCAATTGTTTTTCGTACTGTCAAGATGAGTGAATGTAATGAAGAAATTCGATACATTTTTAAATTTTACTACAAAAAAGTTAAAATGGAACGCAAGCCGCGAAAAAAATTGGCGATGTTTATGGACCTAGTGCAGTGTCTGTTAGAGTAGCACAAATTTGGTTTAAGCGTTTTCAATCCGGAAATTTTGATGTCAAAGATGCACGTCGCTCTGGTCGCCCTATTACGGATAAAATTGCCATTTTTGAAAAAGTGTAGCAAGATCGGCATATCAGTAGTTACGACGTAGCTGAAGAACTGGGAATTGACCACAAAACAGTTTTTAAGAAATTTAATGTCAAACTTATCCTATCACAAATGAGTGATTTGACGAGAAACATTAACCAAGAAGGATTTTAAGGGTTCCGTGTTATAAAACAGACGGAATAGATGACTTTCTTAACTAATAAACTTGCAGTAGCAATTGGAGCATGACCTATCTTCCATCATGATTAATATGTTTGTACGGAACCCCATAAGAGCGTGATTCATACTCGCACTTGTTCAGTTTTTATTTAAATTAACTACTTTCGGTTAGGTACTATAAATAAAAACTCATTTTATTTGAGTTAATAGGTAATATATTAACGAGGTACCCAAATGATATATGATTAGCATTAATAATACTCGTAGCATTACTACAGAATTCATTAAACTTTGGACTTAAGACGTACAGCTTTCTTTACCAGTCAACCTTGAGGTAATGCAGGTAATACCTATAGCCTGTAGCGGAGCTTACTATTGTTACGGGGTAACTATACAATTTAATTAACAAATAAAAATATTGTAACCATCATTCTGTAAAGATTAGATAACTTAATTAACCTTTTATGTAATAATATCTTCAGAAATAAAAGAATTCAAAATATAAAATATGTCCCACAATTATGACGTCTAGACGCCAAACTAATCGAGTACTTTGTTGCTCTTTCGTTCAATTGTGAAGCCTACGAGCAAATAAATTAATATTATTTCAATAGATAAATTTTTAAGGTAATAACTATTCAAATCATAATTTTGAGATTCCTTGCAAGTCTCATTTTAGTAAGCAATAGAATTATTGGCGTTGAATAAACTTGAAAACCGATTAAGATATTAAGCGTAATTTAATGAAGCTGTTAAATAGATATTACGTTTTCAATAAATATTAAATGTAATTATTCAACTTATTCGTACTCGCTATGTGTGAGTCCAACCAATGTAATATACTGTATTTTATTGATAGTTTAATAGTAAAAGTAATACACTGTATGTCATTGATAGTAATATTTTTCTCAATGGTATCTGTGAACACTGCTGTCATTCTAAGCTATTATTGATTTTGACTTCATTTTTATATGAGTGGGGAGAGTGACCTGCAATTTGCAGGCTAAGCTGAGATAATAAATAACTTATATTGCGCGCTGCAATATTATTTTTTTATTTTTTAATAAAAAAAAAACGTCCGGGTATAAAATTTCTTCACTATGGTAATCTATATAATATAAGTAACACTTTTACTCCATAGCAGCAGCGGCAGATATTTTTGAAACAACTTAAAAACATTATACATTTCTACTTATTCGTTAGTCAGTGACAAAATCAATCAATGCCACCCTACTGCTATTTGATCACTATTATTTGATATGTAACTAGTAGCAGTGAAGTATAAAGAATAATAATAATTGAATTGAAAAATATATGTATTGTAATTATATTGTGTAAAATTATAAACTAATAACACTGCATGTTTTGTATCAGTAGGTAATTAAGACTATTTAAAATTGAAATTGAATAATTGATGTGTAATTAAGGTCTACTCGCACTGCTCGCACAACTCTTTACAATATTGGTTTAACCTAATCTCGGTTTAAATCCATGTTCATTTTATATTTTTTTTAGTTTTTTAAGCTCCGTCTTTTTTGAAAAAAGTTGCAAATATAAGTAAACATTAACATATGCAACAAGATTTGTCCTAAAATTCTGCTTTTAATCTAGATTTAATATGTTGTCACTTTTTAACAATCTTTATAAATTAAGTCAATTACTTGAACATTAAGAATGTTGAATATCCGTTTTTTTTTAAATAATGTTTTTCTGCATCACGTTGTGTTACAACTGTGGGTATATTCTTAGCTAGACTTACGAGTTTATCCGTCGCTTTGTGAGTTTTAAACCCGTTGAAAAGCAGGAGCTTAGTGAACGAAGTAACTATTTGCTTCGAGTTTTCAATGTCATACCCATTTATTCTCTACTATTGTTTCGTTCTTGATGGATTTTAGCTCTAAAATAAATGCTTAATTTTCGTCATTAGTTATTCAATTTAAGTAACGTCAGAATCAGAATAATTAAAGCAAAAGCTGTGTACAACGTGCCCATGACAATACGAGGATTATCTTAGTTTGAAATAAAATGTAACATAAATAATTAAATCTCTATTAAAATAATAAAATGTTAAATTTTATACCTAACAAAATAATAATGGTTTTGTTTTAATTAGGTACCGTATATAGTTTTTAATGCATTAATATTTAGTATTTAATATTTAGTAAGCGGGGCGCATTTGAAAAAACTGGGTACACATAAAAGCTCGATATTTGGGTACCCCACGAGCTCACTGAAAGAAACCTAATGAACCGTGTACTCATTTGTGATTCTTTATTATGACGTAATGAAAACGAACCATTTTTGAAGAAGCTGATAACTGGTGATGAAAAGTGGATCACGTACGACAAGAACGTGCGAAAAAGGTCGTGGTCAAAGGCCGGTCAGGCTTCACAGGCTGTGGCAAAACCCGGGTTAACTCGCAACAAGGTGATGCTGTGTGTGTGGTGGGATTGGAAGGGCATTATTCATTATGAGCTGTTACCACCAGGCAGGACCATCGATTCTGAACTCTACTGCGAACAACTGATGAGATTAAAGCAAGAAGTTGAGAGGAAGCGGCCGGACTTAATCAACAGAAGGGGTGAGGTTTTTCATCATCACACATCTTTAGCCACTCAGCAAAAATTAGGAGAGTTTGGCTGGGAGGTGTTAATGCATCCGCCGTATAGTCCTGACCTTGCACCTTCAGATTTCCATCTGTTTTGCTCTCTTCAAAATTCTCTAGGCAGTGTCAGGTTACCATCACGAGAGGACTACCAAAACCACTTGTCGCGGTATTTTGATCAGAAGCCCCAAAATTTCTATAGCAATGGGATCATGTCCCTACCTACAAGATGACAAAAAGTTAATCATTACACTCTTACGGGATTTCATGCAACTACATACCTAAAACCATTTGTTTTTTGTCCCTACGTTTCGGCTCGATTACACGAGCCGTGGTCGCAGGATGACTCATCCATGAAATCCCGTTATGATTATGTTTAAAAGTGCAACAAGGTAGTTTAATAAAAAAAGTTTAATAAAAAACTAAACACCGACTTCAAAATGAAACTAAAAAGTGAAAAATAATATTGACTAAAACATACCTAATCAGTTCTTTTTGGAGTCGGTGCCAGCCATCGAGAGTTAAAATGTGTTCATTCGCACCGACTCCAAAAAGAACTGATTAGGTATGTTTTAGTCAATATTATTTTTCACTTTTTAGTTTCATTTTGAAGTCGGTGTTTAGTTTTTTATTAAACTTTTTTTATTTTACAATTTTAAGTGTTAAGTCCTCTATTTTTTCCCTCCTAACTTCGCCAAAAATTACTTTACAGCAAAGTAACCTCAACTAATATTGGTCCTCTATGGACCCCCCCCCCCCCCCCATCCAATGGTATGATAAAAATAAGGTGTTATATAGGGTCAATTTTTCGACGAAAATTTAAAGTCTTAAGAAAAGGGTTTACCTACACTCCAACCAGAACGGCGGCTATTTTGGTGTCGTAACCATAGGATAAGGTCTCGCGTTAAATAATAGGTTAAATTAAGAAAGGAACTTTCAAATTTTTTTTTTAGTTACTGGGTGTGCGGGTACGCCCCCAGTAAATAAAAATTGGCGGTCTGGTACCTCATAAGCTCCACGTCTGCTCAACACACTGCGAAATACGTTCTGGCGATAAATTGCAGTATTATCTTCTAACTCCTATCCGTTAAGGAGTTCTGTGGCTTCCATCATCAGGTCAGCAACATGACATGATGATTACCAGACCCAAAAATCAGCATCGGGTCCGAAAATATATGCAAAACATTATGGATGCCTATAAAAATTGAGGGTTGCCCTCGATTTCCCAGGGATCCCATCATCAGAATCTGACTTGGTGGAAATGGGACCACCTCGGGAGTATACCCTTTCGAACTAAAAAATAAATTTTGAAATCGGTTTATAATTGACGGCGTAATCGCGTAACATACATACAAAAAAAAAAAAAAAACAACAACATTCAGACGAATTGAGAACCTCCTCCTTTTTTTTGAAGTCGGTTAAAAAGTTATATGGCAAAAAATTATCGAACAAAATGTTACCTACATACTTTAGTTAAATGTAAATGAACTATATTAAAAAATGTTTTGAGTTTTCTTAAAAAATGCGACTAAACTTTTTCCCTAACCAATTATTAGTAAAATGGTAAGTGTTGCAAAAAATATATATATAACGAGATGCATTGAATGTTGTAATTACTAATATGTAGTACGATATAATAATAATAATATTATTACTATCTACCTAGTTTTAGTTGCCCTCGATCTTAGAAACGAAAATAAATAAATTTAAGTCCTTATTTTTTTTAAATAAAATTTTATTAATTAAATGAATACAATAACACAAACGAAACTAAATAATACTTTAAATTAAAGTAACTTATCCTAAACCTAAATAGTAAATAAATAGTAAAAAAAGTTCTTATTTAATTAATTTCGTCCAGGGGGGTTTCTACTGCTTAATTATAGCAAATTTTTCTATAGGACCATTATAACAATCGCAAAAAAGAATTTCACGTCACTACAAACTGACGTCAATTTGAAAAAAAAAAAAAAAATAGATACTCTTTATATTTATTGCACACCAAACAAAGAAGTTACAGTTGATATTTACAGAAAGATGTACAATATAGGCGGTCTTATCGCTAATAAGCGATCTCTTCCAGACAACCTTCAGGCAGAGGACAACTAGAACTAGAAGAAAGGGGAAAGTGGTGGAGTGTTTATTGTTTAATTTTATATACATACCTACAATTACATAATATCAATAAGTATAAACTACATAGGTACAGCATATATAAAATACCTGTAAAATATAAATGCTTAGATAAAATAAACATACATACAGGATGTAAAAAAGGCTTAACGAAGCCTTAAACCACGAGTTCTATACACTCAACCAAGTAGAATGCAAAAAAAATAATTGCTGGGAAATGACTTTTATTTTCGGGTATCAAAAAAAAAAATACTTATTTCTAACCCGTAATGTAAAGCGCGCACGCCACAGACTATGCCTGTGTGTGTAAGCGGATCATGTTTCTTTGTAAAAAAGTTAAGTATTAACAAGCAGAAGTCAATTTTGTAAAAATCTTTGCAAAAAAATTACTGTCAATAACTCGGTAACCCGTCATTTCCCAGGCATAGTGTAAAAGAAAAAAATGATCGTAATAATACGTAGTATATGTGGTATTCGGCTTCGTTAAGCGTTTTCTTACACCCGATATATGTATACATACATAAAAAATTCAAGGAAAAAACACGACTAACAACCCGTGATATCCAGAAACAACAATTCACAAATTTTTTGCATGATTACTTATTATGCAGGCTAGATAAAGGCAACTCTTTGATAGAGCTACACATAAGGTTTGCCGTCCTAAAAAAAATATTACTTTTTTTAATTATTTCTTTTACTACCTAACGTCTGTATTTAGTTAAACAATGGCGGCTAATAAATTCAAGTATTTTCTTTCAATTATATCATATAATCATGCAAAAACATAATATACACGCCTAACCCACTTACTTAACCACACTTCAAGGTATTGTAATTGCCACTAAAAATCACATAGGCACCATGGGTCTCAATTACATACATACACCCTTTCTGATTGACATAATTATCTCAGTTTAGGGATGAGCATAATTTTCGCTAATTGCTTCTAAAGCGATGTTTAGGTAAATCATTCGACTAAAAGAGATGTAATACTCGTTAGTTAGAGTAAAACCAACTTACTTGCATTGCATTTCAATAATAAATAATAGTAAATTGTTACCACAATCACACCAATTAGCTAGACCCAAACTAAGCATAACCTGTACTATGGCGACTAGATAACGGATAAACAAACTTAAATACGTATATAAACATTCATAAATTAGGTAGAAAATCCCAGAAACATTTGCCCCTCGCGGGATTCAAACTCGCAACCGCCAGCTTTGTGGTCCGGAGCGCGACCACTACACCAAATAGTCGACAGACAATCAGACATGTCCTAAATCAAATAATTGTGCATACTGTAGGTGTTACCTTTTTTTAAGGCAACACCCTTTCAGGAAAAATCTTATTTCAATTCGATTAGACGATTGTCCAAAAGGTAGGTGAAGAAGATCTTATTAGTCCGGAAAAATCAACTACTTGCGAGAGGTAAGCAACAGACAGCGCCATCTGTTGCTGGATGGTAACACTGTTCTTAGTTAGATAATTGAGTTTCGATTCTATCAAAACTAAGATCATCTTGGGGTTAAGAACAATAAAACTAGGTAGTTAAAAGAAATAATAATAAATTATCACATAATTAACACATACGAGTATTAGCCTAGTCCCAGTTAACAAGATAGCCAAGATAGCAAAATAAATAATTCATATACCTAAACAAAGTGCTGTAATAAACATTTATTTAGATTTTAATAAGATTTTTATCTTTTTTTTTCGGTGCTTAATCACTTATCAGGATTATTTAATAAAAAAAGGCGTATGTTATGTTATTATACATAAGCCTTTAAAAATGATTGGAAGAAACACAAAAACGAAATACGAATGGCAATTGGTTGGTTTTTTTTTGCAATCATAAATACTTTTACCATTGGCTGCACAGAGTGCAATGCATAAATAGGGACCGCGCACTTTGCGTTTCTAATAACTAAAATTAAAACTTTATTTCAAAAATTTATGTAACAAAATAAAAATTAAATTTGTTTTGTTAAATGTATTTCGCTAGTTTATTTTATTTACACTACCTTGCAATTAACTACTTAATCTTTACTAATATTAAAACGCGAAAGATTGTATGTATAGATGTTTGTTACTCTTTCACGCAAAAACTACTAAACAGATTTGGATGAAATATATGAACTTGTTTAACATAGAGGATTTATCCCGATCCAATTAAATGTTCCTGTGGAAATATTTTATATATTGATTGTTCGTTTAAACGTTGTTAGGGTTCCGTAGTCCTGACAAGGAATCCTTAAAGTTTCGTCATGTCCGTCTGTCTGTCTGTCCGTCCGAGGTTTTGCTTGATAACTGTTGACAATAGAGAGCTGTAGTTATGTGGAGGTATGTTAATCTGCATCAACCAAATGTTAATCTGCCGACAAAGTGAAAGAATATAATTTTTTTTTTTCATTTTGTTTTTTTTTGAGTAATGTAGCTCCTTAGATGTAACGGGGGATTAATTTTGTATCGTCTATCCCATCGTGTGGGATATCGTCTATCCCATCGTGTGGGGTATCGTTTAATAGCAGCTCCTACGAATTGCTGATTTAGGGGTTGCCAAGACAATTTTTCGATTTAGGGAATTATTGGCGAAATATTAAACTTAGGTATTATAAAATTTCTTATCCAGTAAAAATTAGATTATTGCATGACTCCTTCCACCCATTGTCTTAAATGTCCCCTTAACGTGTGACGTATTTTATATATGGCCTCATACACGCATGTACCCGTATGATTATTGCATTACTCTTTCCACCCCTTGTCGCATTTCGTCAATCCCCTCCGTTAGCGTGTGACGTATTTTATTGGCCCCATACACGCATTACCCTGATGTTTATTGCATAACCCCACCCACCCCTTGTCAAACTTGGTCAACCCTCTCCTTTAACGTGTGTCGTATTTTATGTATGACCCCATACACGCACACCCCTGTATGTATGATTGTATGACTCACGTCCGTGCCCGACGTGCGTCTTGTAGAAGGTGACGAGCACGCGGTCCAACGTCTCGGTCACGATCATGTGCGCCGGGCACGCCTTGCCCGTCTTGTAGATCTGACGCTCGGGGGCTGGACGCTTGCCTTTACCCTTTATTTATGTATGGGCCCATCCCATACACGCATGATCCTGTATGAATATTTGATGAACCTCCCACCCCTTGTCACAAATGTCTACTTAACGTGTAACGTATTTTATGTATGGCCCCATACACGCATGGCCTTGTATGATTACTGTATGACCCCTCCCACCCCTCGTACCAAATGTCCTCATAACGTATGACATATTTTATGTATGGCACCATACACGCACGCCCCTGTATGAAAGATTGTATGACTCACGTCCGTGCCCGACGTGCGTCTTGTAGAAGGTGACGAGCACGCGGTCCAACGTCTCGGTCACGATCATGTGCGCCGGGCACGCCTTGCCCGTCTTGTAGATCTGTCGCTCGGGGGCCGGACGCTTGCCTTTACCCTGAGAAAACAGACATTTTTTAAAGCTCGGACCTCGTTGATGTTCTCAGAAATGAAAAATGGGACCTCGCGCCCTTCGGCAGGCGCGGTAAAAAGAGGGAAAGAGTGAGAGTGTAAGTATGAGAATAAATTAAATCAAATCAAATCAATTTAATTGCATAAACGTGGTATTACATAGATGGTAAGATGTTTATTCATAGGTCAGCACATTTACCATTACTGGCTTACAAAATTAAATATATTTCTAATATTAAGTACAGTTGAGTTAACAAAACAAACAATGAAATTATGCAAGTTGAATTAAATAAAATGTAAATGTCAAGATTCAAAATAATAATATAAAAACTAATTTTGTAATATAGATAAATAAAATAATTAAATTGTATAATGGAAACTTTTAAATTATGTTAATTCAAAATTATTTGGATAAATACTCAGCAACCGAATAGAAAGATTGTTTATGAGCCAATTGTACAAGCGAGCTTTAAACAAATTGAGTAATAAGTAGGAAAAATAAGAGAGAGATTAGAGAGTTCTATCTTTCTTTGTCTCAAGAAGGTGTGTGTGTGCATAATCTATTGCATGGATGTTCAGCGCTGGGACAGAGTGGGGATCGCTTTGCCCATCTTACGAAACGATCATCGTATCAGAGACGCGTGTACGCAGATCTAACAACCAATCACGCGCCGGTGCAGTCGTGTTGCTCTACTAGCCAATTACGTAAACTAAATGGTTTTCTGCGCATCTTTCCCCCAGCGCTCAACATCCATGCCGCTATGTTTGTGATTGTGTATGTGTGTTTGTAGTTGGCCTTTACCTGGTAGACGTAGACGCCGGACTGGCTGCACATGTAGTGCGAGCGGACGCCCTCGATCGTCTGCTTGCTGGCCGTGGTCTTCCTGAACCGGTATTTGGTCTCCTCTTGTATGGCGCTCTTGAATAGCATGAAATCTGAGGGGTACCGGGGTTTGTTAAGTATATTTGCTTTGAGGGTTCCGTACCGAAAGGGTAAAACGGGACCCTATAACTAAGACTCAGCTGTCCGTCTATCTGTCCGTCTGTCACCAGGCTGTACTGTATGTCAAGAAAATTGATAGTTAGACAGATGAAATTTTTACAGATGATGTATTTCTGTTCCCGCCATAGCAACAAATACTAAAAAACCGGGCATGTGCGAGTCGGACTAGCGAACAAAGGGTTTCGTACCATTATCCATTATCTATAAAAACGGCGAAAAGATCACGTTTGTGTTGAAAGCCTCCTTAAATATGTATTTAATTCTAGTTTTTAGTATCTGTTGTTATAGCGGCAACAGAAATGCATCCTCTGTAAAAATTTCAACTGTCTAACTATCACGGTTCATGAGATACAGCCTGGTTACAGATGGACAGACAGACAGACGAACAGCTTAGCCTTAGTAATAGGGTCCCGTTTTACCCTTTGGGTGCGGAACGTTAAAACCAAAATAAAATAAATATTCCCATACAATAAACGTGATTTTTTACAGATAATGGTGCCCTCCCTGCGCGAGTCCTACTCGCACTTGACCAGTTTTTTTATTTATACAGAACCCTGGACTTAGCTTCGCTATCTCTAACTAGGGTCTCGGGTTTGATTCCCAGTCGGGTCATCGGTCGGTATTGTCCGGGTCTGGGTGTTGTGGTACCGTAGTTGTTTCTGATTTCTTTATCACAAGTGCTTTAGCTACTTTAGGGTCAATTTTTTTCTGAAGTCGAAAGCAAACTAACTGACTATGATAACTTTATACTAGGCCAGTGGTGTGGCACTTATTTAAGTGACTCAGTGTCGATGGCCTGTAGTTTTGATTTTGAATACCTTGCGGTTACTAAAAAAAAACAACATCAGACGAATTGAGAACCTCCTCCTTTTTTTGAAGTCGGTTAAAAATGCGGCACACACGTGACAAGAAAGGCAAAAAGGTGCGTTAAAGACAAAGCAATAGCCCTAAAGGTCCTTCTTTATATTTTTAGCAACGGAAACCTAAAAAACCCGGACAAGTGCTAGTCGGACTCGCGCACGAAGAGTTCTGTACCATTTTCTATAAAAACGGCAAAAAAAACACGTTTGTTGTATGGGAGCCCCTTCAATATTTATTGTATTCTGTTTTTTTTAGTATTTGTTGTTATAGCGGCAACAGAAATACATCATCTGTGAAAATTTCACGGTTCATGAGATACAGCCTGGTGACAGACGGACAGCAGAGTCTTCGTAATAGGGTCCCGTTTTACTCTTTGGGTACGGAACCCTAAAAAGTGTGTTAAAAAACTTACCATCCATAGAGTAGAACTCCAGCTCCTCTACTTGTTCGAAAACTCTATGGGCGTGAAGCAAATGCGCACTGAAGTGAGATCCGTAGCTTACACGTTCGTCACATAGAGGACAGATGAAGGCTTTGCGCTTCTCTACCTGTAGAAATGATGGGAAAGTTAAGACATATAGTCCAATATGCAGCCGGCTCCATCATCAGATCAGGGCCCCATGTCTGCTAAAAAGTGGCATAATTGAATCTCAATTGGATCTTATTGTAATTGTTTGACACATTTGGTGTTCTGCTAATCTAATCTAAGTCTTTCTGCTCCTAGTTTAAATCTTCTTCTCTTATACATTTAAGTCCTAATACTTAATTTCTGCACTAGTTTGTCTTTATGACTTAAATTTAGTCCTAAAGACTTCTAGACTTAGGATACCAAATGTGTCAAACAATTACAATGAGATTCAATGAATATGCAATTTTGCTAATTTCAATTCAACACAATTGGGGGGGCCCTTGTCTGTACACAATAGCTATTTTATGTTACAAACCTCAAATCCGTGCGCCTTCCAAAGATGTTTGTTTAATATCTGCTTCTGGCTAAAGTCTCTGTTACAGAGGTGACATTTCTTGCGTTCTCGGGTCGTCAGTTTGGGAGTTTGGTCGTTGCATAGTTTCACTGGGAAGGGGAGGGGGATGTAGATAAGGGATTAGGGATTTAAGGTGTAAATATGGATATAAGGAGCATTATCAATTTGAATTTAATCGTGTGTATCTTTCAAAAGAGGAGGAGAATCTCAATAACAAAAAAAAAGCTAAAATATCTACTTAACCAAATCAGCAATCTTTAGGAGTCGGTGCCAGCCATGAAGCAGCTCGTTTCTGGGTGTGCTGGTTTACGCTAGGCCTAGCCTACTCAATCCTAACCAAATCTGTATAACACAAGCCCAATGCAATTAAAAATGTTCTAAAAATTATCGGAGATAGTAAGGTAAACGAAAGAAGTAGGTATATACACTTGAACTGAGAACCTCCTCCTTTTTGAAGTCGGTTAAAAACAAACTCACGTCCATGCTTCATCCGTAAGTGCGTGAAGCAAGCCTTCTTGCTTGTATAGATGTTGTCGCAGAAGTGGCACGGGTATTTCTTGCCTTCGATCTCGGACCTCAAGCTGTGGCATCTGCAAATAATGTAAGTACTACATTTTATGCGTCAGTGGCATGGTTACGCAGCAAGGAATTAATATCCTTCTTGTGTTACATGAATCGCATACAAACTCCAAGGAAATTCTACACGATTCTCAGGATTTCGTAATTCGTAAGCAAATTGAAATCGGCTTCTAAAATAAGCCTCCAATAAAAGAGTTATTCCCAGAATTCTACGCTTCTATTGTTGTTGTTTTTCCAGTTTCGCTCCACCTGGTCCCCGGATATGGAGCACTGCAGTTACCTTATCTCCTTATGGTAGCTTCATCTCTCGTCTCTCTCATCTGTTCTAAGTTAGAAGGAGCCAGCATTATACCTGTCAGCGTGATCGGCAGTGCGGTACCGCGCCCGCGCCTTCCCGTCGATCGCCTCTTGCATAGGCGCGGCTTACCGTATTTACATCTCTCGTCTCTCTCATCTCCTTTAAGTAAGAAAGGGCCAGCATATTACCTGTCAGGGTGATCGGCCGCGCCCACGCCTCGCCTTCGCCTGACGTACTCTCCTTTAAGTAAGAAAGGGCCAGCATATTACCTGTCAGGGTGATCGGCCGCGCCCACGCCTCGCCGTCGCCTGACGTACAACTAGCCCTAGTGGTACGGAAGTTGTGCTGGGCGAAAGATTCGCAGAAAACATGATTACGTGATTGGCTAGTCGTTCGCCGCGCCTGCACCGCCGACCGGGATTGGTTGTTAGCTCCACTCACACGCGTCTCTATGATACGATGCTCGATAAGATGCACAAAGCGGTCCCCACTTTTTGCCCCAGCGCTCAACATCGATGCCGGGTACTGTATCTGATGCTACATCGTTTGTCTCTCTTATCTGTTCTAAATTAGAAGGGGCCAGCATTTTACCTGTCAGAGTGACCGGCACGGCGCTCCACCTGGTCTCCAGATATGGAGCACTGCAGTAACCTTATCTCGTTTTATGGTAGCTTCATCTCTTCTCTCTCATCTGTTCTAAGTTAGAAGGGGCCAGCATATTACCTGTCAGCGTGATCAGCAGGGCGCGCCATCAGAACGCCGCACAGCGAGCACTCGCGCAGCTTCATCCCGGTCCTAGGTTCGATTTCGTGCACGCTCCTAATGTGCTCGGAGACCATCTCGGCCGTCGGTAGTTGTAGCTCGCAGTATATGCAGATCGTGTCGTCTAGGGACTGGATAGCGTGGTCATCGTCTATGTCGTCTGTGTGTAAGGAATATGTTGAATTTATAGTTTAATACATTTGCCACGAGTTCGAGAGGCAGCGTAAAGCTGTCTTCGACGCTAAGCGCGATGAGCTAAAGGCCCGTCCTCCTGCCGCCATCAGCTATAATTATGTAAGCGGTGTACTAACGTGCCCTCATTGTGCACGGGGGTTCGCTGCGAAGATCGGCTACAAGCGATCTTCGGGTGCACCAGCGCCTGTCCAATTAGGAGTCGAAGTGGTCGCCATGACCGAAAACGGTCGGAAAGATCATCATCACATTTGCCACATGGCCCGAGCTTCAGATAAAATAAGTAATTTATTTTTGGCGAAAAGTAAACCTAAAATTTTTCAATTAAGTACCACAAACTTTTGTTGACCTGCTTGTTCATGAGTTCAAAAACCACGTTTAAAAAAAGTCCTTATGGAAAAAGGATATTACAAAGTTAAAGATTACCTACCTACTTAATTTAGTGACAAGAGTGCATGGAATAGTGCATTAATAACCTGCCTAGCTCGCACTTACATGTCTTGTTCCTAATTGTATTTCTCGTAATTAAATCAGGCTGACAAAGGTGACTAATTAAATTCATTGGCGGAGGCCTGTGTAATATGTTTTTTTTTTGTAAGTGACTTAAATTCATTGCTCTTGAAACTTACCAAACAGGTCATAAAAATCAGCTTCCGACTTAGTTTTGATATCTCCATTGTCATCACGACAGGAGTCAGCTTCGTCTAGTATAGTCTCGTCCAAATACTCTTCATCTGTCATAAAGGAATATACACGGTGATTGGTAAGTCAAAGATAAATAAATATTGGTTAAAAAATTACAGCTTTTAAAAGCATTACAGATAATTTTGGTTCAACCAATAATATGCAAAGATGGTACCAAATAAAAATATATAAATATAATATATTGGACAACATCACATACATTGCTCTGATCATAAGGTAAGTAGCTAAAGCACTTGTGTTATAGAAATCAGAAACAACAACGGTACCACAGCACCCAGACCTGAGCCAATGTAGTTCGTTTTCTACATTGACCCGACCGGGGATCGAACACGGAATCTCAGAGATGGCGGCGCCATTTCTCTCGCCTCTCGGCCACGGAGGTCGCCAAAAAAAGTATTTATTCCAAAAATTTATAAACTGAGTAGTGTTTATAATCTGAATAAAATATAAATTAATATCGTATAATTCGTAGTTTCATTGTGGAATTTTAGTACTTATCTCACCTCTTTGAATTATCAATATCAATAACCCTGTATTAACTATCAAAATAAAATAATAAATCAATAATATTTAAGAATGTATCATTATTACTTTGT
Organism: Anania fuscalis; assembly: GCA_950371115.1. Lineage (NCBI taxonomy): Eukaryota > Metazoa > Arthropoda > Insecta > Lepidoptera > Crambidae > Anania > Anania fuscalis. The sequence goes on from OX493352.1 coordinate 3,983,422, forward strand.
TACATATATTTATGTAATAGGTATTAATCTTTCTTCAAGAGAGTGTTTCTAATAAGGTGTCCTTTAACAATGCAAAAAAATAAAGTTGTACAGGCTTAAGCTACGGCCAAACCAACGCGGGGGCGTGGGCGTGCGCGGTGGCGTGGGCGTGGGCGTGCAGGCCTGTTCACACCAAACACGCGGACACTATGCGTTCAGGAGGCCTAGCACGAAAATGTATCTTTCGCTCGGATCTAGAAAGAGATTAGTCATGAATGAAGTCAAAGAAGATTAAAAATAGTCATAGTAAAGATGTCAAATTATGATTTAACAATTGTTTATCAGATTATTTGCAGATATACTACGAATCGAAATAAAGCTCACCCCTTTTACTTAATAAACAAAGATTTTTTGTAGAGTTTTTAATTTATTTATTTACTGAGTGTTGCATTAATTAATTCCAACGCGGTTACCCGAGCGAAGCTTTTTGAAGATGTAGGAAAGAAAAAAACTAGTTGGCTTCACTCATTACTTTTCGGAAAAAAATTAGTAGCTTTAAACGTAATTATTTATATTATCATAGTAGCGCACCATCTGTCTGTTGAGCCTGTCACGTCAAATGTCATGTCCGCGCGTGCAAAAGCTGAATGTCAAGATGCACGCCGCGGCTGTCCGCACCGGTGTGAATTCGTCGATACAAATGCTGTGGCACGATCTGAATGCCCACGCCCACGCCACCACGCACGCCACCGCGCACGCGTTGGTTTGGCGGGGAATTTAAGAGCCCTTTTCACACGAGCGATTTTATTCGGCGATTCCTCGGCGGAGCGAGATCGCAGCGAGCACGCGGCGTGCACGCAACGATATCGCCGCGAGTTATTAACTGCTGCAATAACGCCGCGTGCTCGCAGGGAGTCGCCGCGTGCTGGCGGCCATTACCTGCAGACTTCGCACAATTATTTGTTAGTGCTACTAATCTACCCACATTCTGACATCGTTTTGTAGTGTAGATATTATAATGGCATTTTGATGCCATTATTTATAATATCGCATAATGCATAATTCTGAGTCCATTTTGTAAATGACGAAAGCCATTCCCGACGGTACCGAATTTCAAGCACGAGTTCGCCGCGTACTCGCAGCTTTATCGCGGCGGTTAATAACTCGCGGCGATATCGTTGCGTGCATGCCGCGAGCCGCCGCGTGCTCGCTGCGATCTCGCTCCGCCGAGGAATCGCCGATTAAAATCGCTTGTGTGAAAGAAAGAGCTCTAAGCTTCTGTCCTTGCCAGGGCCGTCGCATACGATATCGGCCGCACGTCTTAGACTTTGGTGGGGCCCCTGGGCACACAAGAGTTTGGGGCCCTTTTGGAAAGTAGGGAAAGCTAATAATACATTTTTTTTAACATTTATTATGGGTAATCAAATATATAAATAATGTATCATTAATGATATTAGTATGCTGCTTCTATACCCACCCCCGCACTACAGGCTCCGGTTAGATTTCGTACCTTACCTACATTAATTTAATAATTCTAAAATAAGCCTTGTCATTTTTTAAACTCCGAATTATTGACTTAAATATAAATGAATAAATCTTAAGCTAAGAATTTAATTATTAATATGTGTGGTGAAAAGAACGATTTTAATGTAACCGTAAAAACTGCGAGCGAAGAGAGCGCAAATTTTTTTTGAGATATTTGGAATTTCCAAACAAGAGAAGATGAAATGAAGATGAAGATGATTGAAGAAAAAAAACATGTTTCTATAAAAATTGATAATTTTCTATGGACAGAACAGAAAGCGGTCGGTTTACGCGTAAGGCCCCCAAATGCATTATATATTTAATAATTTGAAGACTTTTCGTAGCTGCATAGAGAAAATATTGAATTATGTAAGGAACAAACCTTAAAAAAATACTTAAAACTTAGTAATTACCTATTTTGATTATTTCATATTAAAATTTTATATAAATTTTGTGAAAAAAGTGTAATTTGCACCAGCCCAACATGTTTTTTTTTAGAATAAATTTTGTAAGAAGTCTTTGGTTCTTCGGGGCCCCCTGAGGAAAGGGGCCCTGGGCACGGGCCCCGAGTGCTCTTATAGTAAAGACGGAATTGTCCATGCCCCTTTTTTAAGTGTCTAATTGTTAAGTATTGAGTAACCAAAGAACATGGATTGCTAAGTTTGGGGCAGGGGGTTGTGGGGCAAGAAAATACATAATATAATCATTTTATAAATATTCCTTTAAGTTTAGTTTTTGGGAGCCTACAATTAAGAGTATAAGCAAAAAAAACGTTAAAAAAAGAAAACAGCATAAGAATCATTGATAGCGTTTTCTTCATCTTTTTTTGGCGACTGATTTAACAGTCGACTAGCATATTATGTCAACCGGACAAGCAACTTGAATTAAATGAGTCATACCTTTGATGCTCTGAAAAACTGCAATATTCTTTGTAGTTTGTTTCTTGAATGCAAATGCCTTTTCCAAATTATCTACACATATAGCGCAAATATATTTTAAATCGTTTGAAACCTAGAAAAATAAGATCTTTAGTAGTTAGTCAGTTTATGTACCAACTTTAAACAAGTTTAATTTTACAATAGCTAACTTTAACTAAATAGTTCAAAGCAAAGTAGTATTCCAGCTACTTTGCATTTACTTTCTTTAGGATGAAAACCTTAGTGAAAACTGATGACAAGAACCTTGATATCAAAGCAGGTTTCAAACATTTTTGCATAAGTCTCCTCGCTGTCGGCCTCAGCAGCAAACAGGTCGGATAAATCATTTGTACTCATACAACTGATACAACCTACAAACACTTCCTCGTCCATTTTTTAATTTATTCTAATTTCCACACAAAAGAGGACATTTTCTTTCCAAAACTTTCGAAAAATTTTCACCGTTGACAAATGAAAATCGACAAAGTACTACCTAGTGCTGTAACGTAAAGATACTAGTTAAATCGAAGATTTCTAGTGTCACATATTGAGATGAGCCGTTCCCGGGAAAATATACCTAGTATATTCCGGAATATTTAGGAACTCAAATTTAGACGAATAAGTGTTTTTTTTATTAAATTCGTCCTAGGACTCGTTGGTGAATTTAGTTACAAAAAACACCTAATAATCTAAATGTTGTTTCCACATATAATAGGGTTAATAATTCCATAGATAATATACATACTTGTGTAATGTATTAAACTTTTACTTAAAAAAAACTTATTTGAACTTAAAGTATTTTGTCTCAAAACATCATTGTTTTTTCTTATGCAATTTTTCTTGTTAACTTTGGGGGCATTCATTTAATACGTAAGATGATTTTAAGCAGTTTATAACTTTAAAAGAAAAAAAAAGTATCGGCTGAAAGAGCAAAATATACTTTAGACATGTTTTAATTTTTATTTTAAATTATTCCAAAATATAATAATTTTCGACGTGATTACGTCTTATAAACCGAACGACGCCACACCACCACCACCACAAAATGTCAAATTTTCTCATTTGAAAATGAACTCTATATTTTAGGCTTAAAGTTGAAAATCTATTGGAGAATTTTTGACTTTTGGGGTAGGTCGACGTGCTGTTGACTGTACATATAGAAAAAAAACTATAAAATATAAATCTAGATTTGTGTGATTCGATTCTATTTACAAACAGCAGTCACATCACTACAGTAACTTTTTAAATGTTTTGACACCTATTTTTGACGTTTGTTCGTTCTTTTGACGTTTGTTTTGACGCGAAGTTCGCCGCTCTCGATCGGTCGTTTGTTGACGAAAAGACGAAACTATGTAAATAAAAATAATAAAAAGTTATCTTGCATTGGAGTTGAGTGAGCAATGTAATTCAATTTTATGCATTACGCGATTCGAAATTGGCAAGACGAGTGGATAATGTTTCTGAGCAGACAGTGACTTCGAATAATAGGTGTTTATGTGCTTAAAATCAAAAATTTAATGACCTAAATAATTATTATAGAAAGTAAATTAAACAAAAGTTCTTGCTACAACAATGAAACTCAAGTTCAACAGGGGACTTTTGCCAATCAAGGCCCATTTCTTCTTCTTTTTCGCAGGTAAGATGTAAACAATATTTGTTTTTATAATACAATTTCTATTTACTATTAAATGTGTGAATTTTAAATCCATTTATATTTACCTGAGATAAACTAATATTTACTACTCAAGTAAATTTAATTGTATTGGCTACATTCCCTCTATAATATGAAATTAAGTTCAAAATATTTTATTCATGATAAAATAGAATGCTTAATAGGTAAAAAAAAAGGGGACACATACAGATAATATAGCTCATAATAAGTATTAAAATGCAGTTATTATTTAACCAGTGTGAATTAATTCAAGAGAGATAGGTAGCATTGGTGTAGCTAGGGGGCAAGGGTGGGCGCTTGCAATTATTTCTGGTAGCATTTATTTAAATAAAACTCTACCTCAATGAAATCACTATGAAATACCATATTTAAAATGCTTTTTTTTCACTTATTATTAATACTGCAAATATACCATATGACTCAAATTATGGTGGTTCAAGAATATACTCAAATTATACTTTAGGCCAGGGCAAAGATCCCTCGGACCCTTTGGAAATTAACTTTTAATGTAATTGAATTAAAGCCTGTCCTGACAAGACATAGACTATGTGACTGCACCCCTCCATCCCCTCCTGGACTTGTGTAGGCTTGGCTGCCCCCCCTAGGCAAGAACCCTAGCTACTCCAATGATTCACAAATGATTGGGTGTTCCACAGGTTTTGTTTCTGAGATGAGATGAGAAACAGTAATGAACCCCATTACTGTTTCTCATTAACTGAAAATTACTTAACAAGCATTTTTTGTAAAGAATTGCTTTGATGGATTTGGAAATGAAAATTTATTTAATTAAATTTTTTGTATAAGCTATCAAAAAATCGAATTAAAGACACGACATCTGGACAAGCAAAAGTCAGTGTAATGTAAAATGTATTAACTACATACTTCTGATAGATAATTTCTCCTATTTTTAAATAATCCTTGATTAAAGAATTAGCTTTTTGTAACAATATTTACAAAAAGTTAATTTTTTGCTGATTACATAAAACATATTTTGAAAAAAAAAACTGGCCTACGAGTTGGATTCCCACCTCAAGGGTTCTGTACCATTCCATTATTTATAAAAAGGGCAAAAAATTGTGTTATACCAGGATTTAAAATGGGAGTTTTATCCTTTGGCTATGGAACCCTAAAAAGAGTTTCGTTTTCATAAACTACTATATGGGCCTCGCCTGAAATAAAATAATTATATTGAATAAATCTTTTTGTTTAGGATTACACAAGTTCACTATCTCTTTACACATAAGACTGGTTAAAAGTAAATAATGTTTTATATTTAATCAGATTTATGTATTTATTTATTTTAAAAATGGAGCAATTGCATGTCAGACTCAAACACTGAGGGTTCTGTACGAGTCTTGTCAAACAAGTCTTGAAGATTTTTGCAAGTTTGTTAATAAATTAAATGATGACATAACTACAAAAGGGTTTTCAAAGGTTTAATGCCGGCCCGAATATGTGTGTAGCAACCCTACCATAAGTAGTGAAGTGTTATATTACTATTTATTATTACATATTAGAATCAATCAATTTCGCGAGCGTGCGACCGGAGTGACATTGCCTCAAGAGCATCCCGTGGGGGCCGGTAATTGAAGCCACTGACACAGCCGCGCGAGTTCAAGGTTCAGTTATTGGCTTAGGACCTGCCTCACCAATCACATAATACTGCAAGAATTAGTAGAGCTTGGTATTTATTGCACACCACACAACAGTTACTAAAAATTACATTAAGATATGCACAACTAAAGGTTCTGGTATGGAGGCAAGCGCAGCGTGAGACGTCCACCAGCAAGGTGGACAGACGACCGTAAAGGTTGCAGGATACAGCGTCTAGGAAGCGTAGCAACTACTAGGTGCATACCACCCCATCAGCCGCGCTTAAATTCCTCCTAAACCTGAGACCTCTTGGTCTCATCATACAGGAGGAAGCACAGTCAGCCGCCTTGAGACTAAGAGCAAACGGACTATGGAAACAAAACATAGAAACAACGCACTCAAAAGTTCTGCAAGGAGTTCTCAAGGAACTACCACTCCTTGAGGCGCCCATGAACAGGACTCCGTGTCAACACATCTTCGATCAAAGATACAATCCAACTCACAGAAGAATCAAAAGATAACTCTGGCATCAATGAAGTGAGGATATACACAGACGGCTTAAAAACGGCATATGGCACCGAAGCCGAGGTCTTCTCGAATGATTTAAACATTAAAATCTCAACCACAATAAACACCAACTTTCAGGCAGAATGCATTGGTATCACCAAAGCGGCACAGGTGGTTGCAGCCAGAGACGTCCGTCTGAGGCCTTAGCATTAAAATCGTCTCGGCTAGTGCATACGTACTCCTAGCCTTACAAAACAATGCTATAACCTCCGTCCTTATACTGGAGTGTCACAAACACTGCACTCCAATCCATTGCGAACACGAACAGAGTAATTCTGCAATGGATCAAGGGACACAGCAACTCACTGGGCAGTGACGCAGCAGATGAATTGGCCAAAAGAGGATCGAAGGCAGTAGTCCATGGATCGGAACCACTACTGCCCATACCTCAGCCCAAATGAAAACGTGGCTGCGCGAAAGAACCAGAGAAACACACCAAACACAATGGATAAACAATGTAGGATGCAGGCAAACAAAATATGCGATTCCGGTAGCATCAAAAAAGCTTGCCCGCAACCTCGTCAGACTAAAAAGAGGCATTCACTTCACGGGTTATAGATGTTATAACCGGCCACTGTTCTCTAAACAAACACCTGTTTAACATACGAGTAACAGACAGCCCCATATGTAGACGATGTATGGAGGCAGAAGAAACGCCACAGCACGTGAAATGAAGTGCGGGTGTGTGGCAGAACAACGGGCACGGATTCTCCAATCACCCGGATCTCTCCCGGAAGCCTTCAGGAGCCTGAAAAGGCTGGTGACCTTCTGGGAGGACCTGGGCTAGTTGGAGTAAAGGGGAAGGATGTAGCACACACAATGGCCCAATCAAGAGGCTAAGTGCGGAAACCTCCCAGTTTAAACAAAGAAACAAACAAACAAGCAAAGGTTGCAGGAAACCGCTGGATGCAGCCGCGCGCGATCAGAAAATTTGGATTGGATTTTTTGACAGCGTAATAAAGCGTAACAATTATGTTAAAATTCATTTCATAGCATTTAAAACGTAAATGGGCATTATTTGTTACAACGAACATGGTGTATATACAACGAACAGACAAAAGAATTGCTATATACCTCATTATTAATGCGATAAGACTAATAAAGATATCAGACATTGATAACACTCGCACAAGATAATACCGTTATAGTTTTAATGCTTATGATGTAATGAAAAGAGATGAGTATAACGATTTCCTGGATTTTTCCTTAAATACTGGATAATAATGGAGATTACTCGAGTTCTTAATAATGTCATAAAATCCTGATCCCTTAATAGGTATTTTATCTCTTTATTTTGTTTCTAATTTCTTAGTTATTTTCCTTCAAGAAGGGTGCAGTTCAGCTCAACTCAAAAATACCTAAAGCTACTTTTTCTATAGGACCACAATTGAAATTTAAAAAAAAATAAATCGAAACTGAATCATCTGCCAAAACAATGGATGTTGATTATATTTGTTTTACAGATACAACGGTGCTATGTAAAATTGTTTAATCATATGTATTCAACTGAAATATTAAAGATTTGGTCGAGCGAAATCGTAAAATTAAACGTTAAATTGAGATATTCGTAAACGTTATATAAATTGATAAAGATATCGACAGAACTCGATAACTTTGAAAATAAATGTATTTTATCGTGCATCGATCGATTTGGTAACATTTGCAACAAAGTCACTTTACTTGACAATCCACATATTTTTTTGTTATGTACCGAATGTGAATTGCTAAGTAAGCTTAGCGTAAGTGAATTTGTAATTCTAATAGAAAATAAACAATTATTAGACAATATTTTTATCGTATGATCGATAGGAGAAAGTTATCGCCCCAAATGAAAGTGAAAGAAAGTGACCTCTCTTCCGAGTGGTAGAGCTACTTAGAAGAGACCGCAGATTAAATAATTTATATTATATGTAAAACATAGTCGGGTTAGTTACTTACCTACATCTTTTATAACACAACAATGGCTTTCCCAAATTTTTATAATAATATTTAGTGTGTTGGATTTATCTCTGGTTCGAATAGCAGAATAACTATTAAAACATCGAAAAAATACTAAAAAAGACGAGGTACGACGAAGTACGCCTGTAGCCTGTACACAATACAATCATTTAAGACTTTATCTTTTGACCACCTATGTCTAGACTGGAAGCAATTTAGTTAATTCTAAATGAAAAACAAATGATTAATTACCACCATTACCTATCTATTTGGGTGTCAATATTTGCATAGTAACCTCGACATTACAGACGATAAGATGTAAAAATAGCACTAACATGAGTACAATACAATCATTGTTGCGACTAGGCTAGTTGACACCACCAATCAATTGACATACTTTTTATGTACTGTCAAAACGCACCTCTACCTTATAATGTGTATGGTGATAGCAAGCTTTGACGTCATTTTTTACTGGACTCAACAGCCTGACTTTTATTGGTTTTGAAACAGCAAACAAAAATCAGATTTCTTTTATTAAATGGTAGTACCGGGTTATCGAGCTTAAAATAAGGTGTCAGATTTAATAAATGATGTCTAATACTGGGGCTTCACCTGCGTGACGCCTAACGTTCAAATAACGGCATGATCAGCGTTAACTAAATTAAAGCATTAAGCTACGCGCTAAGTTCGTGGCCACACTAATTTGACGTTTGATTCTAACGTCTAGCGACGTAGTTAGCGTGTAATCTGTGAGTGTGTCTTTAAAATAAAAATAAAAACGCTTCCAAGAACTCAATATTCTTCTCATTTTGTCTACTCCATCCTAACTTAATAACTATGCACTTTAACATATATTTCACAAAGAGTTTTTGAATGTGATCGTGTTTTAACATGTTTAGTGTAGTAGGTGTAGCCACAACAACGCACTAGACGCCCGCTTAATCCCTTTGATGTGTCAAAAGTTACCGCCGTCCGAGCTATCGCCTAACGTCTAATGTTATTGAAGTAATTTAGCGCACAAAGACCGGCCACACCTGCGTACTACGTCAGATAGAGCACTAATAAACGACATTAGACGCAGGTGAAGCCCCAGCATTTTAATTATTTTTGATCGTATTGGGATATTGACACCATTCTTAAATTTACATCATTTTAATAAAACTTACACCCTATTTTAGTCCTGATTACCCTATACATTATCCTTTAATAGAAAAATCTAATTTTTGATTGCTTTGTAATCAATAAAAGTTTGGCAGTTTACCTAATAAACAGTGACGTCATAGTTCGCTATCGTCATATTACAAATTATAAGGATTTATTCCTCAGAGATACACTTTCCTCGTAGGTACACTTTTAATAAAACTACGCTTTTATTCCCGAGAGATACACTTTTCGGTACTGTCAGGCGTAATAAATCGTTAGGCATAAACTCCTCACAGGAGTCACAGGTGCACTTTCCCCGTCGAGACACTTTTTAACCGATTTAAAAAAAGAATGAGGTTCTATATTTGACGCCCGGTATGTATTATACACATATTTTCAAACGCAATGCAAATATTTGTGTCTGGGAATAAACATCTTATGTTACCACAGAACTCCTTAATAGGTAGGTTAGGAGTTAGAACATATACTGGGGTTTATCGACAGAATAGTTTTGTAGATTTTGTAGTGTATGGGTTGTGTATTATTGGACGTCGCACTTACTTACAAGGTAAGTTACAAGCAGCAATTTAAATAATGGGGGCGTAAACCGGCACTCCTAGAAACGAGAAAAATTACAAAAGTTTGTTTGTCAAATCGACTGTTTGTATTGAACGCAAGACGTGGCAAGACCTTATGACATGGTTACGTACGACATTAGAATAAAGTAGGGGCTTACTTTTAACTAGATCCAGCTTCTGTTAAATTTAACTTTTTAAATGACTTATACCTACCTAGATAGATTTTAAATTGGATTCAAATGATTACGAATTGTTACTGACTAAATACAAAAACTGTAAAATAAAATTAGTTTTATAAAACTAAGAAACGACTTCAAAAATAAAAACTAAAAAGTTAAAAATAATATTTAACTAAAACATACCTACCTAATCGGTTATTATTATTCAAATCTTGAAGGAGAGCATGTTTCAAGAGTTTCGAATTAAACAAGCGCAGACATATGCTGAACAATACAAAAAAACGCAACGTTACATAGATCGATTGCTGGATTTACGCATCAACAAAATTGTTAAAGATCTGCTTAACGATAAAATCGACATGGAGCAGTGCCTTAGACGCCTCTCATTCATCCGTTTGAAGAAAAGAATTTACTGCGTTGAGTGATTTTATAAATAACTAGTTAAATGTTACATAGATCGATTGCTGGATTTACGCATCAACAAAATTGTTAAAGATCTGCTTAACGATAAAATCGACATGGAGCAGTGCCTTAGACGCCTCTCATTCATCCGTTTGAAGAAAAGAATTTACTGCGTTGAGTGATTTTATAAATAACTAGTTAAATGTTACATAGATCGATTGCTGGATTTACGCATCAACAAAATTGTTAAAGATCTGCTTAACGATAAAATCGACATGGAGCAGTGCCTTAGACGCCTCTCATTCATCCGTTTGAAGAAAAGAATTTACTGCGTTGAGTGATTTTATAAATAACTAGTTAAATGTTACATAGATCGATTGCTGGATTTACGCATCAACAAAATTGTTAAAGATCTGCTTAACGATAAAATCGACATGGAGCAGTGCCTTAGACGCCTCTCATTCATCCGTTTGAAGAAAAGAATTTACTGCGTTGAGTGATTTTATAAATAACTAGTTAAATGTTACATAGATCGATTGCTGGATTTACGCATCAACAAAATTGTTAAAGATCTGCTTAACGATAAAATCGACATGGAGCAGTGCCTTAGACGCGTCTCATTCATCCGTTTGAAGAAAAGAATTTACTGCGTTGAGTGATTTTATAAATAACTAGTTAAAAAGATTAATTTTGTTAAGATTGTGATTTGTCATTTTTGTTAAAATTCAAGAGACGATCACTCAATCCATACGCACATTTTGTCATCTTAAAACTCTTTTAATATAATTTTAATAATAAATTTCTATTCGAGTGTACAAGCCGAAAGTGTATCTCTTAGGAATAAAAGCGTAGTTTTATTAAAAGTGTACCTACGAGGAAAGTGTATATCTGAGGAATAAATCATTATAAGGAAGACATGTGTTTTGACATCTCATAAAAGTATTCAATTAATTGGTAGTGTCGACTAGCCTATTAAGCACCGAGAATATGCCCTACAGAGCGGCAATGCTTGCAATAAAAACTTGTCGAATTAGGATACGAATTATCGCCGCACCCTCCATATTCGCCAGATTTATGTGACTTCTTTCTCTTTCCAAACATGAAAAAATGGCTTGTTGGGCAAAGATTTTCATCTAATAAAGAGGTGGTAGCTGAAACTGAGGCCTATTTTTCAGGGTTTGACAAAAAATTTTTTTTGATGGGTTGAAGAGGTTGGAACATCGCTGGACGAAGTGTATAGAGTTAAAAGGAGATTATGTAGTGAAATAAATTATAATATTTGTATAATTAAAGTTTCTTCTTTTCAAAGTCACGGACTTATCAAATCGCCCTCGTAAACTAGGAGTTTTGTTATACTTATAAGGTCTCGTATAAAAACGGAAAAATAAACAAATCTCTGAGCGCGCTGTAAGAAAATAAAAGCTAAATAAAACTTTGTTTATGTCTGAATAGCAAAGTTCAATAAACTCTTTATCACTTCACATGTGTATCGGATAAACGTCATGCCTGAACAACGGTCAAGGTCTGTGCGATCGGGAAAACGCAGTGCCGCCCTGGCGGGGAAATTATGAAACTTTCAGAAATTAGCGCCGCCCTGGCGAATCATTAGGGTACTAGACCTAAAATTAGCAATTTATACGTAACTAATAAATGATAGGGTATTTCAGGATCCACCGATGGACGTAAGCATCACTCAAATTCAAATTTAAAGAGCGCCAAAGAGCACGAGCTCCCTCTTTTCTATCTATCCAGCCATCTTCCTAAGGTCCTCGGTCCATAGAGCTGGAGGGCGTTCTACACTACAAGGCTAAGCGTGGTCTCCACTCGAGAACCCGTTTACTCTAACTTTCATCGGTTCTGCGACAAATGTGAGCCCACTTCCACTTAAGCTTGCTACATTTTTGGACTATGTCCGTGTCCGTCGTCTGCCTGATGATCTTGTTTCAAATTTTATCTTTTAACGAATGTTGTTATAATAGTTTAAAAACTACAAAAACACTTTTTAGTGTGTGGAACTCGTCAAAACGAATCAATGAGTTCAAATACGGTGGTTTTATTTAGTGTAGCCATTGAATAATTCCAATGATATCAATTATGATATCAAATTGTTGTATTGTCTTTTGTCATCCAAATACCACGTATTTATTTTTAAATTGATGCGGCATACTTAAAGAAGTAGGTCAGACACTATTTCTAAATGGTTAGTAATTACTGGTTACATTTTGAGCTAAATAAAGTATGTCATACTCATTATTTAACTAGTTTTAGTAGAATGAGTTCTTAAATGTTGAATGAATATAATGTCAATTTAACAGCACTGAGTTTCTTTTGTTTTCCTTCATGTAATAAAGACGGTGATGCATTGTAATTTAAAACGATAGTGCTCACGCGCACAATAAATGCTAGGGTACGGACAAACTAATAACGTATCGTTCTTATTATTCTTATACCCATAGAAATAAGGTTTAAACTGTACACATTCTTTAATGGTGTACTGTATAGTGTGTATCCGTTTTATTGCGCCCACAAAACATAATGTAGTGTTGTATTTATACAAGTTATATAATATTGCGTAAAATACTTACATACAGTTCAAAACCTTGTTTGTATACACCGAGAATTTTTAGTGGCTGTTTTTCGGCAGCAGAACGATTTAACTTTAGTAGTAGTATCGAACCATGCGAGTTATTTTTTTTTTAAATAAATAATATTAAAAAAAAAAACTAATAAAAAATATATTATATTTTTGTTCTCAACTAATCAAAAAAATTATCATCAACCCGAAAGCGTGAGAAATGATAGTTTCTTTTACGAAATGTGACGTATTTGGGTACTGCCTGCCGCACAAAATAAATGTTTAAAGTAAAAGAAGCTCCCGCACAAAGTAATACAGTATAAACTGCATCGCACGCGCTGCAGGAGATTTGAATTTGAATGCCAACAAGCGATTTAAATAAAAATAAAAAAAATCTATTGTGCTACTAAGATAGAATCATTTAACCACGTGAGTAAAGAAACGGAACAGAGACAAAGCTTCTAAAGAGCTAGCAAAATTTATACCTATTTTGGTAGGGTTGGCACAATTGAATAAATTTAAAATATAAATGTTCTTTTTTTTTCACATTTTTTATTAAAATAGGTTATTTTTTTTACAAATTACAAACTCTAAATATTTTTTTATTACTTTTGGTTTTTAGTAATTTGTTGTGTCTTTTAATCGAATAATAAATTCTAAATCTAATATAAAGTTTTTTCAAATAATCCAATGGGAAATAATCACATGGCATATGAAATGTACAATCTTGCAAACGTGCTTATATGTCATTACCAATATTAACAATTTGTACATGAAGATCAAAATATTCGCAAAATTTTTGCTCAAGCAATTCAACAAATGCAATAAAATTTTCAGGAGGTATTATCACACACACTACAATGTACAACCATATTTACAACACTTTTTAAATACTAAAACAAAAATATTACTACGTATTATGTGAGAAACTCGATAACAAAACAAAACACGCACGACATTCGAGCGTCGTGTCACGCCTGCAAGCCCTGAGATTGACCACTGGCTGATCTAGTTTTAAGCGGTTTCGGCTCATACGTGACAAGCGGCCAGTGGTCACGCACACACACGCGTTGCACTTGTAGTGGTGTACCTATCACAGCGCATTCGTATGTAGCTTTGTCTCTGTTCCGTTTCTTTACTCATGTGATTTAACTGCGGGAAAACAACCACTAAAATGTCTTGGTGTATATATTTATTTTTTTAAGTTTTGAAATCAGATGCGACTATTCATCATCGAGTAATATAGAATTAATCATCTAAAATTAAATTAAATTAAATTAAATAGTCTCTATTTCAAGAAAAAAAATCTCATAGATTACATTACATTCGATTAGATTAATTAAATTAATTATAATTCATATTAGTTAGTGACAAACAAAATCTAGTCGAGGTTTGAAATTGAAACATTATTAATCTGTCCGAACTGAACTCAATTCAATTCAATTCGAACTGAGCTCAATATCTAAATATGAAATACTATATGAATAAACAAATACTGGACAACATCACATACATTGCTCTGATCCTAAAGATCAGCACCGAATCACTTGTGTCTGCATAGAAACAAAACAACCGTCAACGACGGTACCGCAACACCCAGACCCGCGACAAGCGTTGTCAACTTTGAACCGTCCGGGATCGAACCCAGGACCTCGGAGATGGGAAGCTAAGTTCGGCATGCGCTCCTCGGCTAGGGGTCGTTAATAAGGTTTTCAAATGGAGCTATAAAATACCGGCCAAGTGCGAGTCGGACTCGCGCACGAAGGGTTCCGTACCATTATCAATAAAAACGGTTAAAAATCACGTTAGTAGTATGGGAGCCCACTTAAATATTTATTGTATTCTACTTTTTAGTATTTGTTGTTATATCGGCAACAGACATATATCATCTATCAAAATTTCAACTCTCTAACTATCACGGTTCATGAGATACAGCCTGGTGACAGACGGACAGACAGACAGACAGACGGACAGCGGAGCCTTAGTAATAGGGTCCCGATTTACCCTTCGGGTACGGAACCATAAAAACCCATAAGATGCGAATGAAACGAATTTATTATTAAGTCTTATGCAAACTTACTTAACAGTATAATTATACGTCAATAAGAGAGTTGGCGCTGTTAAACAAGTTTTAGTCTGTTTATTGTCGTCTGATACCGTTGGCATTCACTTTTAATCCGCATGAGGTGATTATGCAATAAAGAGCAATCTTAGTAAATGTATTTGAATTTCTAACTACACCTGATTTTTTAAATGATCCATACGACTTTTATTTTCTTCTGCTCTCTGAACTAGCTGCCGCATTCATAGGTGTTATTTCCATTTGCCCACACCGGCATCATCGTGCCCACTGGGGGCAACTGTGAATTTGTAAAAAAAGTGCTCTGATCCTAAGGTTATAGAAATCAGAAACAACGACGGTAGGTACCACAACACGCAGACCTGTATAGAAAAGTTCGTTTTCTACATTGACCCGACTGCGGGGACCGAACCCGGAACGTCAGTGATGGCGACGCCATGTATAGTCCGGCGTGCTCGCCTCTAGGCTACGGAAGTCGTCAAAAAATAGTACGCTGATCATGATCATAAATGATCATAAGTACATGTGCCCCCCTAGCATGACCAATAAAACACGATATGACACCGGCACGGACATGCTCACTGTTTCGATAAAAGTTCATATTTTGACAGTTGAGTGTCGATAAATCGCTATATCATATAATATTATTATGTTGGTCATGCTAGGGGGATGCGGGGTGTGGGGGGGGATATTACCATCAGTGATCTGACCGTATCAGTACCATCAGTGACCGGGCCCACGACCAAGACAGGGGATTCACATCATCTTGAAACTTACCATGGCTACACCATCTCCCTCCGTTTTTATGTCCATAGTCCTGTGATCCTGTTGGTCTGTCTGTCTGTATACTTAAAAGCGCCGTCATTGGTTATTATATTAGTCGCTACATGTATAATCGTTTTTTGCAAAAGTTTAAAAAAAGAGAAGTTGGTATATCAAAATATATGTATACTTACAACCAGGGGGCCTAGCGCGAAAGTGTATCGTTCGGTCGGTCGTATTAACCAATCAAATTAAAACTTCCATTCCCCCGTATCAAAGGTTTTGCAATGTATGAACAATTGAAAACAGTCGGGTTTTTTACACGGCTAGATTGAGTTGGTCATAATTTATCAAAGGATGACACATGAGACTGGCCATTTTAATTCGTTAGGTTTATACGACCGAACGAAAGATACACTTTCGCGCTAAGCCCCCTGATACAACATACATGCCCGTAACTTACTTAACTTAACTTTAGATTTTCTCGTGCTATTTACCTTAGGATCAGAGCAATGCATGTGAAGTTGTCCAAAAATATGTTTCATAATTATAAACTGTTGTCCACAGCACTGGGTCCCTTGCTCCCCCAAATAAATGTGTTCGGCAGACAGCTGGGGGTGTCCCCCGGCGTCATGGGGATGGTGACGGCGGTACTGCCCTTGCTCTGGGCGGCCGCGAAGCCTCTCTTCGGATATGTGGTCGATTATTGGCCGGTAAGGGTTAATGTTTTTATTATCATTATATGCAGGCCGCTGCCAACCGGCCGATCTTGACGTTATTGAGGAGATGTATGTTCAGCAGTGGATGTCCTATGGCTGAAATATGATGATGATGATATTATACAAGGTGTATGTATTCTAATTACCATCCATTGTGGTACTCAATTACAATTATACTACTTCTTTTTTAAATGGGATCAAAATCGAAATTAAATATCTTCACCTTTATGACAGGTGTGTCCAACCCGTAAAAACATTTATGAGAGTAAGGCTTTACGCGGTAAGGAATAAGGATGCTGAATAAAAGAACAGTAATACGTAATTCTTGGTGATCGATACACATCACACTTGTTTATATTTCATTACATCATTACCACCAGCCCTTTAAAGTCTACTGCTGGAAATAGGCCTCCCCTACAGAACGCGCAGAAGACCATTACGATTACGTGCTTGACAAGTCACGCGCCGCGCCTGCACCGCCGGCCGTGATTGGTTATTACATTGTGTACTCCTCGCACACGTGTCTCTTCTACGATGATCGTCTCGTAAGATGCGCAAAGCGATCCCCACTCTTTGCCCCAGCGCTCGACATCGATGCCGCGTACTGTACCAGTCACTTATTTAACCCTTTTTCTTTTCAGGCCCACAGAAAGTTAGTCTTCATGCTGCTAATAACCATAATGACAGGTTCTTACTGCTGCCTATGGTTCCTACCTATGCCAGAACCCCCAGACGCTGAACCGCCCATCATCGAATATGTATACAGACTAAACGACACAATATATTTAAAGAAATACACGAACGAATCCATCTTGGATAAATACAGTTGTCACTGGAACTGTTCAGCAGCGAATAACTTTGCTGCGTACTTGTCAAACTCCACATACATTAATACGATATACGTGGATGACATGGCGAAAAATGATTCCTGCACCCAATTTAATATGGACTTTGATGATGTAAGAGAGGGAGAGGTGACGTGTACGCCCAAATTAAGTTGCAATTTACTGTGTTTCGAAGATTCTTTGGAAATGGAAGTTCTGAACAGAAGTCGAAGGGAGATTTCCAATGCTTCTGATCACCAGCTAGTCGTTGAATATACCAAAGAAGGTTTGGGGTCGAAAGATATTTATTCCAAAGTAACAAAAGTGACTCATAGAAGTGCTGTTGATGAGAAAAGTGAAGACGGAAGTTTTTATATGACAGGGCCTTTTTGGGCGTTCGTTGTTTTAATGTGTTTGGGTACAGTCGCGTTCAATGTGGCAAACTGTATTGGAGACGCTGTGTGCTTTGATGTTTTGGGTAAGTTTTAGTATTGTACAAATAAACATATAGTGGCGCTGCCATTTTCGATCAAAAAACACTCTGTATTGCAATGTGTAGATTTGTTTGTATAAGTCGATAACTACATAATATCGTGATTCAGATAGACCAAAATATTTTTTTACTTCACTGATCGCGCCACCCTGTATGCAAAATTGTAATGATAATGTGTGAACTGTCTTACTGTTGACTTTTCAGGACCAGAACGCAGTTCGAAGTATGGAGCTCAACGAGCTTGGGGTACAGCGGGGTACGGGATTACAGCACTACTGGGGGGCTGGCTGGTGGACGCGGTGTCTACGGGGGCGTACAAGGACTTTACTCCAGCGTTCCTGCTGGCCCTGGCTGCGACTGCGGTGGACCTGTACAGCTGCAGGGCGCTCACCGTGAGTAGAATATAAGGCGCCTTCAAACTAGACGCTTGTATAAGCGCTGCTTGGATGCGCTGATGTTCGATGCGAGATCAAATCAGAAATAAGAAGACCCGTAAAGAAAAAAAAACGTTAACATAGCTCATCGTTTTAGCAAGCTAAAGAGCCAGTGGGAGCACATAGCACGTAGAACTGATGGCCGATGGGGCAGAGAGGTTCTGTAATAGAGGCCAAGTATCGGCAAGCCCAGCGTAGAACGTCTTCACACAAGGTGGCCAGATGACCTGGTACAGGTTGTAGGAAGCCGCTGGATGCAGGCCGCTTCCAACCGGCCAATCTGTAAGTCACTGGGGGAACCCTTTGTCCAGCAGTGGACGTAGGGGGCTGGCTGGTGGAAGCGGTGTCTACGGGGGAGTACAAGGACTTTACTTCAGCGTTCCTGCTGGCCCTGGCTGCGACTGCGGTGGACCTGTACAGCTGCAGGGCGCTCACCTCTGTAAGTAGAATATAAGGCGCCTACGAAAGGGCCCTTCATAAATAACGCCTCAAGAATTTCTTGATTTTTGTACCCCCCCTGTCACATTAAATGACTCCCTGGAGGCTGCATGCCGCCATTACAATTTACACGATGTCAATTTTTGTTGATCTCCCCCTTAAGGGGTGCCGTGTGAAGTAATCTAAATAAGTAGTAATGACAAAATGAATCTTTTCATGTCTGTTCGTATTTACCGGACGGAGTAGTTGGTAAGTTTGAAGTGGATCCCCTTGTGCCACCGAAATTAATTTCTTCCATTTTTTTAATTTTGCTGACATTGATTCCATCAACGAACCAAAATTAAACCAAAAATGCACTAGTGTACGTTCCCCTACAAGGTAGGTAAAACAACCTGGTAAAGGTTGCAGGAAGCAGCTGGGTGCAGGCCGCGCGCAACGCAACTGACCAATCTGGAAGTCATCGGGGGAGGCCTATGTTCAGCAGTGGACGTCCTGTGGCTGAAATGATGATGAGTGACTTCCAGTGACTTCCAGATCGGCCGGTTGCGCGCGGCCTGCATCCAGCGTCGTCCTGCAACCTTTACTAAGTCGTCTGCCCAGCTTGTGGGCGGACGTCCCACGCTGCGAGCAGTGGACGTCCTGTGACTGAAATGATGATGATGATGAGTGACTTCCAGTGATGGCATGTGATGAATGCCAATTAGCGGTCATCTATAAATTACGTCAGACAAACTTCATGATATTTTGACCCCCACCCCGCCCTTGTTGTCATCGGTGATCAAAATTATGAGAGAGAGATATATTTTGCAATTTTACATCTATATTTTTTTTCGTTTAAGTTAAAATTTTGTGTTTTTAAATACTTAACAATAAGATTTTGACTTGTCACTTAAAGTCACAGTTCGTCGAGTTCTCTCCTTCCTTTACCGCGTGACATAATTATATAATCAACAATAATAATTTACAATAATACTCTAGAGAATTTGAAATACTTAGTATAAAATTATGAAAGAAGGTAAATAATATCGCGCTCACTGATCATTTCTCTGGGCAGTAGCCCGGTCGCTTGTGTTGTACCTAGTAACATAAAATGAGATCATTTTTGTTGTTGAGATTTTTATCTGCTTATGTTTTCAATGAGTCTGTTACACGACCTAAACATACTTTGTGTTAATTTTAGGAAAACCTTTATTTAGCCTTAGTTTATAAGTACTTTAATTCAATGCAATGTATTACGCCGTTGGTTTTCTCATTAAATAAATAAATAAATAAATAATATTATGTGTGGCCGTGTGGGGACGGCCTTCCCCACCGTCAACAGGTTGGCGAGCGCAGAAAAAAACTGCGCTCTCCAACCCGCCTGCCAAGCGTGGCGAGTATGGCAACAGACCCCTCAATGACAGAAGTCACAAGGGGAGGTCTATGTTCAGCAGTGGACGTCCTGTGGCTAAAATGATGATGATGATAATATTATATATAATATTTTTCTATTTCTATAATTTACGGATGTAACGGTATAATTTACCCCTTTTCATTTCCTTATTGTTTGTTACAGCTGCCAGCGCTCTCCAGCCCAGAAGACTCGGGCGCAGCTCTTCGTGAAGTGCTGAAAATGCCGCGAGTGCTGGTTTTCATAGTATTTGCTATAGTGGCTGGCACTTTTGACTCTTTCATCATATACTATATGTTCTGGTAAGATTAATAATTATACTTATGTTATCATCATCATCATTTCAGCCATAAGATGTCCATTGCTGAACATAGGCCTCCCCCAGTGACATCCAGATCGGCCGGTTGGAAGCGGCCTGCATCCAGACGCTTCCTTCTGCATTACCTTACCAGGCCGTCTGTCCCATCAGCCGTCAGTTACACGTGCTACGTACTGCGCCTACTGCCAATATGTTATATACAGGATGTACAGTAGGGTGGGCCAAAAAAAACTTTTAATTTTTTTTTTCTTAGATACCGTGAAAATATTGTCAGAAATGACGAAAAAAAAATTCTGGTAGAGTTTAAGCTCTTAATATTAATATTAAGCGGTGGCGAATCGTAATTTTTAATTTCCCATTTAAATAACACAGGAATTTTTTTTTATTTTCTTTTGATTTTTAATGCGTTTGAACGAATAATTATCTAGGTAAAGCGAAAACTTATTCTTGTAGGGAATTTAACGATCTACAAAAAAGGTCTGATATGATTTTTTGCTAAGTCGACTCTTTCAAAAGTTATTCGAGGTGAAAGTTCAACTCTAAATCCTAAAAGATAATTTTTGCAATTTTTTATACTTTATCGCAAAATAATGGCTCATAAACATAATATATCTCATTTTTTGTAATACTAATGGAATGTTTTGGTAAAACAATAATATTTTCACAAAATATCGTAAGAAAAACGAATTTTATGATACTTAATTTAAAAAAAAATCCGAATTCTACTCTACCTGAATAATAACATTGTAGAAATGATTATTTCCTAAAAACATAATAAGTAAATCGAGTAGTCAACAATTTTAGCGGTAAAATATGAAATAAGTGATTACATTTATAAATTGTATAACAGAATTGGATTTCTGATCTTTTCAATACTTCCAACTATGCTATGGCTAAATGTCTTTTTAACGATTTTTATTTGAATCCTGCTGGATGACAAAAATTTTTTTTTATAAATTCATCGATTAAAAACAAAAAAGTTATAAAAAATAAGATATATTATGTTTTTGAGCCATTATTTTGCGATAAAGTATAAAAAATTGCAAAAATTATCTTTTAGGATTTAGAGTTGAACTTTCACCTCGAATAACTTTTGAAAGAGCCGACTTAGCAAAAAATCACATCAGACCTTTTTTGTAGATCGTTAAATTCCCTACAAGAATAAGTTTTCGCTTTACCTAGATAATTATTCGTTCAAACGCATTAAAAATCGAAAGAAAATAAAAAAAAATTCCTGTGTTATTTAAATGGGAAATTAAAAATTACGATTCGCCACCGCTTAATATTAATATTAAGAGCTTAAACTCTACCAGAATTTTTTTTTCGTCATTTCTGACAATATTTTCACGGTATCTAAGAAAAAAAAATTAAAAGTTTTTTTTGGCCCACCCTAATGTACAGGAAAATAAGACTCTTCAAAACCGTGTTTAGTTGGTCATATACAACAACTTTTTCTACGGAAGCAACATCGAAATCGAGATTGTATCATCTAGGTATGCGAGTAAGTTCTTATGGAACAGCTAAAAAAAATCTAAGCTACCATTTTAAGGAGTTCCAAATTCTCTAGTACACCCTGTATACATATATGATGTTAAATAAATAATAGCCTAATTTAAAGGTCATGCAGTGTCTAGAATACAGGAAAATATTTTCAAACATGACCGTCTGATGTAGTCTGATGTAGTGGTCCGTTGGTGGCATTCCGGACTGCAAAGCTGGATAAGGAGCTAATGTTTGTGTGATGGATGAGAGTCGAAAAATCAGTAACATATTTCAGACGAGTCATTGCTGCTCTCGAGTTCTCGAGTGGAGACCACGCCTTCTAAAACGTAGTGTAGGACGGCCCCCAGCTCGATGGACCGACGTCCTTAGGTAGATAGCTGGCAGTGGATAGATAAAAAACGCGGGAGATCGTGCTCTTTGGCGCTTTTGGGGGAGGCTTACGTCCAGCAGTGGACCGCAATAGGCTGAGATGATGATTACTGCTCTATAGGGTATGTGTTCGATGGCAGCTTGCTTCCCCATAGGCCGAGATGATGATGATGATGGTATGCAGGTTCTTGGAAGAGTTGGCAGAGACAACGGGACACTCAGCACAGATCAAGCTGATAGAGGGCGTGGTGGTAGCGGGGCAGAGTTTCATAGGTGAACTGCTCTTCTTCTACTTCTCTGGTAAGCATAACATTAAACATTCTTCTTGAATTTTTTCACAAACTTACTCTCAGGTAAGTTAATTTCATGCCCATCACCGTGAGAAGTTAAATGGCGGACATCGGCGCTAGCTAGCGACTTACTCTGTGATCCCGATTTTATTTCCCGGTCGGGTCAATGTAGGAAACAAGATTTCCTATATTGTCGTGACTCATCTTGAAATTTATACGTATCCCATCACAATTAATGAATTTGAAGTTTAAGAATAGTTAAGGTATCAGATATTCTATGATTATGGTCAATGGTTTATTCATTTGTATACAATACTTAATTAATTCAAGGACCGTTTTATAAGAAAACTAGTAGCCCGTCCCGGCTTCGCACGGGGTAGACAATTATCGCTAATAGTTTCGGCAGCGCATTCGACGAAAGACATTTTAAGACTCATTTTTCTACACCTTCGGTTACATTGTTCAAATTTTACCAAGGATCCCTAATTTTTTTCAAAATGAAATGTAGCCTATGTCAAATTGGAAGAATGTAGCATTCTATTGGTGAAAGAATTTTTTAAATCGGCCCAGTACTTTTTGAGCCTATTCATTACAAACATACAAAAATAGGTACAAATCTTTCCTCTTTATAATATTAGTATAGATATCTATAGTTGCTACTTTAGAGTCGAGACAAAAAGTTTTACAGAGAAGTTTTTTTTTTCATAATGTTTTTTTTAAATATTTCAGGTAAAATAATAAAACGTTGGGGCTACGGACTGACTATGTCGTTCTCCCTGCTTTGCTATAGCCTCAGGATGCTGTTTATATCGCTCATACAGCACCCATGGCATCTGGTCTTCATTGAGGTGAGTTAAATTCAAATTGGATATGTTAGGGAATTACTTCATAGAATCTGTTTACCTCGTATTTTTTATACAAAATGGTTCCATTATTTAATTTTTTTTTTTTTACGACTTTTGCTTAATCAGGCCACTGCCGTAGACAGTTTTGAAAACCGTCTGGTGTAGTGGTTCGCGTTCCGGATTACAATGCCTGGTGGTTGCGGGTTCGAATCCCGCAAGGGGCAAATATTAATATTAGTGTGATGAACACGAGCATTTTTACCTAAGTCATGGATGTTTATAAACGTATTTAAGTATGTTTATCCGTTATCTTAGTCGCCATAATACAAGCTTTGCTTAGCTTGGGCTAGATAATTGGTGTGATTGTGGAAACAATACAATTTAGTTAGCCAGAACAATTGACCGTGGTTTCATATCACTGATTAAACAAGTTTTCGCGTGTTGTATTTCAAAAGGCGTTATTAATTTTTATTACATAGGTAGACAGTATTCCAGAAATAGTCTGTTTTTTCTTTATTGTCATAAAAAGTAAACAACATCTGTTTTCTAGTATTGTTGTTATAGAACGGCAACAGAAATACATCATCTGTGAAAATTTTTATTGTTTAACTATCACGCTTCATTAGATACAGCCTCGTGACCGACGGACAGACAGACAGACAGACGAACAGTGGAGTCTTAGTAATAGGGTCTCGTTTTACCCTTTGGGTACGGAACCCTAACGTTTATCACGTGGTTTTGAGAAGTGTCCTGTCAAAATAAATAAAATAAAAATCTTTTATTTCGGACAACTGGATCCATATAATGTTGGTACAAGAACTTAAAGATTATATTAAACAATTTAAATAAAGGGGTCACAGTAAACTCTTTGTATATTTTTCGAGCTGGAAACGAATCCAGTGCTTCATAATAGCACTGTCCGTCTCCAGGTTCGCAGCTACCTACTAGGTAAGAAGCTGTTAGAGCTGCACACGGTGCACCATTGATTTTTTAAACAGCCTGTATAATGAGTTGTTGTCGTTACCCACAGTCGGTAATGCAAGGCCCCACATACGCGCTGTGCTACTCTAGCATCGTGGGGTACGCGGCGCGCGTGGCGCCCGAGGGGTACTCCGCCACCGTGCAGGGGATCGTGGCCGGGATGGACGACGGCGTCGGTGAGTGTAGCACTGTGGGGTGTGCTGTAGGTGTGAGCGGGACGGCACTAGCGACCACATACGCGCTGTGCTACTCTAGCATCGTGGGGTACGCGGCGCGCGTGGCGCCCGAGGGGTACTCCGCCACCGTGCAGGGGATCGTGGCCGGGATGGACGACGGCGTCGGTGAGTGTAGCACTGTGGGGTGTGCTGTAGGTGTGAGCGGGACGGCACTAGCGACCACATACGCGCTGTGCTACTCTAGCATCGTGGGGTACGCGGCGCGCGTGGCGCCCGAGGGGTACTCCGCCACCGTGCAGGGGATCGTGGCCGGGATGGACGACGGCGTCGGTGAGTGTAGCACTGTGGGGTGTGCTGTAGGTGTGAGCGGGACGGCACTAGCGACCACATACGCGCTGTGCTACTCTAGCATCGTGGGGTACGCGGCGCGCGTGGCGCCCGAGGGGTACTCCGCCACCGTGCAGGGGATCGTGGCCGGGATGGACGACGGCGTCGGTGAGTGTAGCACTGTGGGGTGTGCTGTAGGTGTGAGCGGGACGGCACTAGCGACCACATACGCGCTGTGCTACTCTAGCATCGTGGGGTACGCGGCGCGCGTGGCGCCCGAGGGGTACTCCGCCACCGTGCAGGGGATCGTGGCCGGGATGGACGACGGCGTCGGTGAGTGTAGCACTGTGGGGTGTGCTGTAGGTGTGAGCGGGACGGCACTAGCGACCACATACGCGCTGTGCTACTCTAGCATCGTGGGGTACGCGGCGCGCGTGGCGCCCGAGGGGTACTCCGCCACCGTGCAGGGGATCGTGGCCGGGATGGACGACGGCGTCGGTGAGGCATAATCGTTTATGTATATAGGCACTCTTCCAGGCACTTATACACGTTCCAAAAATATAACTTAGCCTTACCACTGGTCCGAGACGTACGTGCAGTGATGTATGTGTTGTTTTGTAGGTGGGAGGTATGAGAGTAGGGTTTAGATGGCGTCCCGTTCATTTGTAGTCCGGGTTTTAAACTATATACTTTGTGTCCAGGTTTCGACCGGCGATAATTTTAGAGACTTTAATTCATCAATCGCCAAAAAAATTCTTCCTCTTGAAATGTTTTAATATTTTTTTTGTTTGGCATGCAAATAAATACTTTTTCTATGGATCTGGAAGTCCTAAACATTAAGGAAAAAGATTCATTTAGAAAGTCATGATATCGCTTAACAAGTAAAACAAAGATCAATTTAAAAAATAGTTATTGCGATAGAGAGAACAAAATGAAGTTATAAGATATTTAGCTGAAAAATTATCTGAATTTATCATTTTTTTATACTTAGTTTTTGTAAACTAACCCCATAATAAAATAATATATATAATGACATATTTTTTGTAACAAGTGAAACATTTTGAGATTATCTAAAAAACGACAACAATCACTATTTTGGGTGCCATATTTCAGGAGCTACTGTACCTCTAATTCGAATATGACGTTGACTTTAGTATCTCAGCAATGTTATCTAACCCCTCGTTCCGAATTGCCCTAAAAGCTATTAGCACGAATCCATATAAATGCAGGTGGAAGGTAAAATAAACCCTTTTTAGTGTTATATTTGTGCCTATTACGTACGTACACGTAGAAGGCGATGCTGGATGGAAAAACAAACATACGGTGATGTATGGAGCGTTCAAGGGGAAGCGACTTTTCACGCGTTTGTTCTGTAGCGTCGCATGCGGCCGGCTCAGTACCTAGCTGGTGATGCAACGGGGCTCCTTCATAAACGAAACAACTAGTTACCATATGTTTGTCTTTACGCGTCAAATGCGCGGGAGCGACGCGCGCCTCCTCTCCTTAAACGGGTCAAACGCTGGAAGCCGCGTAAACTATTTTTGAATATTTAAATTTTTTTTATTACTCATATTTATACTTACAAATATGATTTTCAGCATTCTAATAATTTCTGCTATTGTAAAAGCATGTTATAACATTTGATTTATTCTAAGGATTATTCCTATTCGCATTCGAATTCTAATTTACAAGAATCGCATACGAATTTCTAGGAAATTGTATAAGTACGATTTATAGAATTTCGTATGCGCATTGGAAGTCGCTTCAAAAATACGCTTTCTGTATGTACATTTGGCGACTATACTCCTATTTAAGCTAATTCTAAAATAGGTTGCTATTTAATCAAAATTATCAAAAATTACATTTAACAAAATATGTCAATACACATGCGCAGCTACGTCAAATCAATAAAATTCAGCAAAAAGCATTGTCAAAAAATCACAAACAAACTATTGTATAAACTATCTTACGCTAGGTTTCGCGCTCGGCTCGCTGATAGGCGGGCAGCTATACAGCCGCGCGGGCGGGCGCGCAGCCTTCCGCAGCCTCGCCGCCGCCGCCGCGCTCGCCGCCGCCGCGCACGCCGCCGCGCACGCGCTGCAGAGCCGCCGCGACAGGGGTGAGCGTGACTGTACTGCCACATCACTTGCCCGGGAATACCCGACGCGTTAGCTGCCCCCGACTTACTCGTCGGAGCGTCGGATTAACGCGTGGGGTATTACTAAAAACGAAGTTATTTCTAAGACACTAATGCCCATTTTCACCAACAATACCTTAAACTTCCCCTTAGTAAGGGGCTCTTATCCCAAGTGAACCCTTAAGTCATCCCCTTACCTAAGTTTGTTTTCACCAAGTTAGGGGAGACATTTTAAGGGGACTCTTAACTAAGTGACGGGCTAGCGATTTCAAAAACCGTACTTGAACCGTAATAGTTTTTTAAGTCGAATATCTTCTTATCTAAGTCAATACAACAGTTACCAGGGTAAAAATACTTCTTTCCTTATTATACTCCATACATTTAAACAATTCGAAATTATCTTTTATCGTATTTGTTGTAGGCTTCATGCCATGAACCATAACCATCCTTACTATAAAAAAAAGATTCTTTCAATTGCTTTTGGCAGTGACATTAGTTAGACGATACTATCCGTTCCGTTTGTTTCTTTATTTAAATTGTTTGGAAGCGACTCTTGCGTTTTGACTCTAGATTTCTTAAATAACCACTTGAAATAAATTTGGACTGGTCACTAATTCCAAAGCCTCAACACTTTCTAGGCTCTCAAATAATAATTCTAGTTGACTTTCCATCTTAAACAATAAGTAACTGTTCTGCATCTACAAAGTCAAAGCAAACGCAAAATTTAACCTCGAACTTCTAACGCATGACACAACTGTCACCTAAACGTTAGGGAGTCAATATTTGAGCCCCTAACTAAAGTATAGGGGGTCTTTTAAGCGCTAGGTGATACCTTACGGTTGGTGAAACGTGAAAACCCGCTAGGTGTTCCTTAAAAATATTTAAGGGTTCCTTAAAAGTTAGGGGTTGTTGGTGAAAATGGGTATAAATAATTTATAAAAAAATATTACATTGCTCTGATCCTAAGGTAAGTATCGCTACTTACGTTAGTAAGCACTCGTGTTATAGAAATTAGATACTATGGTGCTTCAACACTGAGACCCAACACAATATAAAAAAGTTCGTTTTCTACATTGACCCGACCGGGAATCGAAACCGGAACCTCAGAGACGGCGTGCTCGCCTCTCGGCTACAGGGGTCGTCATATACAGTACATTATACAGTTGCCATAGTTTGGTTTAACTGGGCTGTTCCATTTCCTACCGTGTGGAGTAAACGATACTCTAATTCCGTGTCTTGCAAAAACAATGGAAAATTGTCCAATTCTGGCTTTAAAAGCGCAAATTGATAGCAAAAAACAAAAATAAAGCAATCTACTGCCAGTGCGGCCCATAGGTTGTAATGTAGGTATCTGTATCTTTTTATTGTAATGTGTTGAGGGTAATGTTGTGTCTGTCAGTCGGAATATTAGCTGCTAACTACCGGACGACTGTGTTTAATTTATTTCCAAAATATATTACAACTAAGCATCATCGGGCGATGACTGCACGATTATTGCTGATTGCAAATTTTTAGGGATTGAGGGGGGCGAGTTATCAAGTGGAGCCCACGCCTTTTGGTTTTGACGCAAACGGTTATTTCCGCAAAATTTCATCACAAAAAATTGGCTCACTTTCACAGAATTGTCACAAAGTGACCAAATTTTTTGCGATGACATTTTGCGAAAATGACCAAACCGCCTAGACCAACTTAGTGTAGAACGCCCCCCAGCCCGATAGCCGTTGACGTTAGGAAAATGGCTGGCGGTAGATGTATAAAAAAAAGGGAGATTGTGCTCTTTGGCGCTCATTGGGGGAGGCTGACGTCCAACAGTGAACTGCAAGGGCTGCAATGATGGTGATGATGATGAGCTGTTTCCGCACTTAGGTGAGAGGAGTGACTTAGGTTATCAAGAGGTGATTGGACCATTCTGCATGCTGCATCATTGTCTCCTTTTTCCGTCTGGAAAATGCCTTTATGCTTCCCCACCGGCCGAGACGACGACAACAAAATCAGTGGTATAGCCCGATGGATTAGTAAACTAAAGTGACAGTGGGTGCACATAGAGCGTACAATAACTGACGGTCGATGGGGCAGAAAAGTTCCAGAATGGGAACGGAAGTGTTCCCATTGTGGAACTTTTCTGCCCCAAGGGCCGTCAATTCTCAAGGTTAATAGGTGACCTGATAAAGGCTGCAGAAAATTAAATTCAGGCCGCTTACAACCGGACAATCTGCAAGTCGTTGGATACCTATGTCATACTATTTTTTCTTACAGAACAAAAGCAACCACCACCAACAACCCCTGAAGAAGGGGAGAAGATGCTGCCCATACAACACGGCGCCGTGTACTGCGAAACCACGGCACCCCTGAATGGGGACAAGACTGATAGGTAGGCCTTATTTATTGTTAGCATAAACCGCGCTAAGACTGCAGTACAATCCCCGGCATGGATGTTGATTGAGCGCTGGTCGCTGGGGCACAGAGTGGGGATCGCTTTGCGCATCTTACGAGACGATCATCGTATAACCTAAATACATAACGCCCCAAGAGATACGAGTAGTTTTAAGTAGGTAGGTAGCTATATGAAATATATTTAGACAAACGTGCCCCTCCTTTTTAACCGACTTCAAAAAAAAATAATTTGAATGTTTTTTTTTTAAATGTTTGTTACGCGATTACGCCGTCAATTATGGACCGATTTAAAAATTTCTGTTTTCGTTTGAAAGAGTATACTCCCGAGGTGGTCCCATTTTCACCAAGTCAGATTCTGATGATGGGAACCCTGGGAAATCGAGGGCAACCCCTTAATTTTCATAGGCACCCATATTGTTTTGCATATATTTTCTGACTCAGTGCTGATTTTTGGGTCTGGTAATCATCATGTCATGTTGCTGGCCTGATGATGAAAGCCACAGAACTCCTAAACGGATAGGAGTTAGAAGATAATACTGCAATTTGTCGACAGAACTTATTTCGCAGTGTTTTGAGCAGACGTGGAGCTTATGAGGTACCAGACCGCCAATTTTTATTTAGGGGGGGGGGAGGGGCGTAAACCCACACACCCAGTAAGGAAAAAATAAACTATACACATTAATAAAATGAACCATATTCCAAATTTGTAAGAACCTCAATAACACCAAGGTATTGCGCGGTGTAACAGACAACCAGCGCCATCTATGATTACATTCAAGAACAAACCTAAACAATCATCGTATCAGAGACGCGTGTGCGCGGAGCTAACAGCCAATCACGGCTGGCAGTGCAGACGCGTCGCACACCACTCGTCAATCACGTAATCGTAATAGTCTTCTGCGCATCTTTCACCCAGCGCTTAAGATCCGTGCCGCTAGGTGTACTGAGGGTATTGATTTATAAA
The DNA here is from genome assembly GCA_950371115.1 of Anania fuscalis. Classification (NCBI taxonomy): domain Eukaryota; kingdom Metazoa; phylum Arthropoda; class Insecta; order Lepidoptera; family Crambidae; genus Anania; species Anania fuscalis. Next base: position 4,013,934 of record OX493352.1, read on the forward strand.
GATTTTATTGATTTAAAGGGCATTGATTAATTTTGTTAGTCATATAAGAACAGAGTATTTTAATTGTAGTCTATGGTCTATTCTATGACCTTAGTCTATGGTCAAATTTAAATATCGTTAGCCAGACTTAATTACCAAGAAATTTAATCAGGACTGAATATTCATTCTGTATATGTAGATATTCATTCTGTATAATTTGTTCTACAAATATTATATTCAGATATTAATCATGGAATAAGTGCCATTTTTTTATTCACATTTTGTTTACGCAGATACGTACGTAAACCTAGCTTTACCTATTGTTGTTTATGTTAAGTGATAAAATGTTTACATTACTCGTACAGTTTTTTAGCTGGCAAAAAATGTAAACAAACCCCTAAATATTGGCGTAATTTACAAATTACACAAAATATATTAATAAATACCACACCATACATTGCAATTGTCATGTTCTCGAATTGACATTGGTTTTCGACCGTAAGACAATTGAATAAGGTCCAATATCGACACTCCGAAACACAAAATTTGGAGATCCTAACTTCAAAACTGACGGACTTTCATACAAACTTTCACCCCCCATTTTACCCCGTTAGGGGTAAAATTTCCAAAAATCCTTCCTTAGTGGATGCCTACAAGAGCCCTGTAAATGGTTAAGGCATTAACATCCTTGTGTCATGCATGATGCAACAGACAATGAATTCCCAATGGCAACCTACATCGCGTGATCTTTAGTATCCTTACATATAAAATTGCCGTTCAATATCAAAAAAGTGAAACAATTTTTTTAATGAAATTATTATTTAATCAATCGAAGTATGCGCCGTTGTTGTCGATACACTTCCGCCATTTTATAGGCAGATCATTAATCCTTTTGGAAAAAAAATCCTCGGAGCGAGAGTCTATGAACTGTTTGAAGGTGGTTTTGACTGCGTCATCAGATTTGATTTTTTTTCTTATAAAAAGTGATCCAAATTTTGAAAATAGTGGTAATCGGTTGGGACAAGATCTGGAGAGTATGGTGGGTGACGCAGAGGTTCCAGTCGCAGCTCCTCTAACGTGGCGACCGTTTGATGTGCATTTTGTGGTCTAGCGTTATCCTGAAGGAGCAGTGGGCTTGAGCAATTCCAGTCTCGGTTGTTTAATGGCGAGCTTTTCCATCATTGTAATCATTGTTTGCAATTGTTGACAATACAAGTCTGCAGTAATCGTCTTGATCTCAAGAAGCTGTAGTGGATAACACCGGCACTGGTCCACCAAACACTAACCATCAATCTTCTTTTTGTTCAGTTTGCGCTTAGGGCAAGGTTTTGCCAGTTCTCCAGGTATAAGCCATTGTGATGATCGCTTCCGATTGTCTTACAGGATTCATTTCTCATCACAAGTCACGATACCGTTCAAAATCCCCTCATTATTGTGACGATCGAGCAAAGAAACGCAGCAAGCGACGCGTGTTCGTTGGTTTGCTTTAGTCAATTCGTCTTTTCAAGTTTTTTGACTTTTCCGATTTGGCGCAAATGGATAAGTATCGTTTTGTCACTTACGCCGAAGGCTGCTTCTAATTCAGAATAGGTTTGAGATGGATCCGCTTCCACTATCGCCTTCAACTATTCTTCATTATTTACTTGAGTATCAGGTGGTCCACGAGGCTCATTGTGTAAATCGAAATTTTCAGAACGGAAACGTTAAAACCAAAAACGCACCGTTCGTTCGTTAGCGGTGCCTGGTCCGTACACGCAAGCCAAACATCTAGACAACTACGCCACTCAGATCAAGCTAAACTGAAATTTAAAATTTCTTTACTTTAATGAGGTGACTAACACGTCTAATATGAAGCAAAATAATAAATAAAAAAAAAAAAAATCTTTTATTTCAGACCAATTATGTCCATTTGTTAGTAACAATATTCTTAAAAAACTATGTTAGTAAGGTACAGTAAACTTTTAATTTAGGTGGGTATGCAAGATAGGCAAGATAGGTTCATCGATTTGCACATTTTGTAACATGCAACTCGGTGAACCTATTGAGGACAACAGAGTCCATTCTGTCCTCAATCATCCTTAGGATCCCGTTGGCGCTCCCACGAATATGCAACAAGACAGCGGCAGTCTTTTTGCGCATAATGGTGTAGAAGTCATCAACACCGGCATTAGCAAACATACCCGAAGCGCTACAATAACGTGGGAGCCCCAACAAGGCCCTAAGGATGTTATTATATTGCACTCTGAGAGCATTGTAGGCCCTCTGCGTAAAGCCGGCCCATAGACCACTGGTGTAATAGCTTTGACAGAAGGCCTTAAACAGAGTGAGCTTCACACCTGTAGTACAACGCCTGAAACGATGTGCCAACATATTTCCACGCACTGCCAAAGCCCTGCGCTCACGCTCAATATCTAGATCATCATTTAGATTTTCGTTGACAATGTGCCCCAAGTATTTGAACTTAGATACCCGATTTAGCGGTGCTCCATGCAACAGAAGAGGCGGGACTTTTTTAGGCAGTCTACAAGAGCTCTTAAAGACCATAAATTCAGACTTTTTTACATTATATTTTAGACCGTGTCTCAAAGCATAAGATTCACACATAAACAACATTTTTCTCATTCCGCTTATCGAAGGGCTCAGCAGCACCATGTCGTCAGCGTAGCTGATATTATTAACACTTATGTTGTCAATACGGCATCCGACATGCATGCTGCTAAGCTCCTCGATAAGCTGATTGACATACAAGTTGAACAATCTAGGCGAGGATAGCCCCCCTTGCCTCACCCCCCTGCTCAACCCATACTCATCAGAGCAAGCATTACCCCATTTCACTACATTTCTTTGACCTTTGTACCAGTATGATAGCAGATCTACAATTTCTGGAAATATACCTGTGCACCTAAGTTTGTCCCAGAGTGTGTCATATGATACAAGGTCGAAAGCCTTAGAAAGGTCCAAAAAACAGGCATAAATAGGAGTATTCCTCTTAGTATAATAGTTCACAGTATATTTAAGTGACAATATTGCACTTTCTGTCGACAAATTTTCTCGGAAACCAAACTGTGCATCTGATAATTTTATATGGTTCCCTAAATGTGAGTCCAGGATCCTGTCCAGTACCTTGGCAATGACAGTTGCAAGCGATATTGGTCTATAATTAGTCTTATCTGCTATATCACCTGTCTTATTTTTCACAAGTGGTATTACCACTGTTCGCATGCAATCAGGTGGCAAGTAGCTATGTCTGAGACAAAAGGTAAATAACATTGATAATACTCTACTTATGTGACAGCCTGCATGCTGCAGATGCTCAATGCTGAGCCCATCATGTCCAGGAGATTTACCTCTTTTCATATTTCTTATGGCTGCGCTAACTTCCTTACTGGTGATCCTGATGGGCTTGCGACTGGGCTCAGCACTGGGCACCCTATCAGACACACTCGCTGCCGGTGATGGGCAGTGGGGCGCAAAGCAGTCTTTAAAAGTATTTGCAATATTTCTCGAATCACTACTGCCATCTACACTGACAGGTAAGTCAGCCCTACCACTAAGTTTCTTAGCACTTTTCCAGAATTTACCAAATTGCCTGGTTGAGTGTTGAGTTGCAATAATATCAAGCTGTATCTGCTCCTGGTTACGCTGACAAAACTTTAGTCTGGACTTAAAAATTTTACGACTTAGGGCCATTTTTTCGTAAACAGGACCAGACCCAGGCTTGCCATGTAGAACATACAATTGGAAATCTAACCTGGCCTGTCTATGTGCCTCTGCTACATGTTTATGCCATCCTTTTACACATTTATTATTATTACCACCTACACCATTGCTACGCAACCAACTGGACTTTGAAGCCTGACTTAGAACATTTACAATACTGTGGTAATAATTATCTATAATGCTCTTGTGGTCATTATCCTTACACATACCATCTGCACACCCACGAAACTCAACTGGAAAATCTATATGTTTCAGCTGACTATCACAATATTCCTGATATTTAGCTACTTGTTCTGGCTTTCTGTTGCCCCACCTAATCTCATTACAAGGCCGATTACATAAATTAGTTTTCATTCTGATTAAACCTAAATTACAATCCAACACCAGTGGAAAATGGTCTGACCATAGTACATCATAGAGAACATATACATTAGTCACTGTAAGCCATGACGACGAGCTCACTACACAATGGTCTAGCCATCTTTTACAACCATGTGCCTCGCTTATATATGTATATGTACCCGAAGACATGCCCAACCTAACAATGTCAGCACACAACCACTGCTGCTCATCACAAAAACTAAGTAATTCGTTACAAAAAGGGGTCAGTGGGTGAGCATTAAAATCGCCCAATATAAACACAGCTTCTATATTACTTACATCTAGAATAGCATTCAACTCACTCAAACACTGAGTCAAAATAGGCAGATTTTCTGGCCGGTCCGTAGGCATGTACACACTCATCAATAATATTTCTCGCGCGTCATGAGTCACAACTTTTATTGCCACTATTCGCTCACTTTCACACTGAATGACCGCCACATCCCGAAATACACTTTTGCGCCACAGGATCGCCACGCCCCCATAGGGACGACCACGTAGAACTCCCGATGACAGGTCCACCGCGCTCTTCCCCGTGTAGCTAAAGTCCCGATGTATAACACCAAGAAATGTCAGGTCATGAGGCAGCAACCACGTCTCTTGCAATGCCACTACGTCAGCTTGTTCACATAGGTCACGAACGCAGTCTACGCTTCGCTTAATGTTTTTACAATTAAAAGAGATAATTTTACTGATTTTTTCGTTGTTACTCATAAGCTATTTTGTTTGTTTGAGAGTGTTCATTCTGCGACTTTCGCTTTTTAAACTGTATAAATCGTCTAAATTTTATGCCGTCCGGCCACATGTCAGTGTCTAGGTACCGATGTTCACTACTTTTTAAAACAATTACTTTAAAGGCATTATAGGGCCGGTCCTCTTTCATTGTTACTCTTTCTAGCGAGATCATCTCCTGAGTCTTGCTTTGTATATACTCTTTTATGTCTTGCTCAGAGCACTGTTTACTCACATTTGATATAAATACTGATACCTTGACGTCAGCCGCCTTAAACTTCGCTGTCGAATCCGTAATTGCCTTACCAGCTTTACCCACAAAGCGGTTTCTATACTTTTTACGCTGTACAGTTATCCACTCCTCCCTTGGTTTGCTTAATTTCCAGTCGCCTGGTTTCTTTACAACCTCTGCAATAGTCGGGGCTTCCATTTTGTTGTTTACGTTCTCAGATACACAGGCATGAAGTTCGCTCGGTCTCTGTTCATGCGTGGCCGCCAATGGGGACGTCGACTGACGCTTATGTCGCGAACTTCGCGATGTCGGCCACGTTATTGTGCCATTCGTTCGTACCTTGTCATGCGAGACAAGGACAGCCTGCTCCTCGCACTCCGTATTGAAGTGGGACAAAACATTAACCGCAGAATCATTCAACAGTTCGTTTGAAATGAGCTCATTCTCAGCTGTTGTCTGGGTTGTCTGGTCGCTCTTGGCCATAGACAAAACCGATTCGCTTTGTATGCCGTCATAGTTGCAGTTAACTTCATGCGAAAGACCTATGGGTCCGCTATCTAGGTACCCGCCACGCTTTTTTATATTTACGTTTTTGTGATTTATAATAGGGCTAGATTTTTGATTTTGCAGATTGATTTCTAGTGTTTTGAACTGCTCTAGCGTCACGTATGTCTCTTTAATGCACTGAATTTCGTTCCTCAGACTTATAACGTCTTTCATGAGGGACCAACATCGATGTGATCAATCGAGATTGGGGGCAGTTTTAACAAATCTCTGGCCACAAAAATAGGGATATTATCCGGGTCCTGTTCCTTAAATATGTTTATGATGTCTTCAATATTTCTTCTTTTCTTGCCATCCTTACGACGAGATACTTTTCTCGGAGCATCTTCCTCAGGCAGCGATTCAAAAAGCAACGTTTTTGCATTATCAATCTCTTGATCAGAGAATGATGATTCACACACTTTGATGAGGCTTTCATTGTCCATTACATCTTGCTTATATTGTATGTAGGATAGCACTTCACATATAACAATGTTGCAACTTTTACATTTTAACGTATTAAGTGACATTTCGCTAGACACGCAACCGTACGTTACCGCAGTGCGCACGAGACTGTATATATATATGTGTGTGTGTATGTGACTGTATATATATATAGAGAAATAATAAAAGGCACTGTTTGTTTACATTTTTCGTCAGTTCAAAGACAGAGTACAAAGACATGATAAATTTAAATAGACCAATCAATCGATTTTATTCGTTGAATTTGTAAATCAGAGAAGATAATATTACATTTGAAAAATTGATTGCCTCGGATGGGAATCCATTTTTTTTTCGCTGTTGTCTCACCAATGTATCGGTTAAAGTATTCGTAATAATTTGTAAGTTTTCAAGTGTTATATTATCTTATTTATAACTAAAATGTGATTTCAGTAAAATTTAATAGATTTACTATCATTATTACTAGTCTAATATTGTGTTCAAGACTCAACTATAGTATATTTTATGCCAAAATAAACTTTGAGACCATTTTTAGATACTCACTTACAAATTTAAGAAAGCTCCGACAATCGCAGTAAGTTTTCTCCAGCGATTTTGTGATTCAATGCCCACTTTCAAAGTCAAGTCAAGTATTTATTTTTATATTTATGCTAAAAGTTATGAAATTTAAAGGCGACGCCAACCTGGAAGGTCACAAGGTCAAATGGTATGTGGTTAAGGCGCTTTGCAGACGGCGGGGCGGGCCGGGCCGGTCTGACCGCGAAGCAATAAAGACCGCGTCTGCCCGCCGATGCCCGCGGCTGCCCTCGCCGCGAACACAAAGCACACCGCCGCGCGCCAGTGTCCGGCGGGCAGCTGCGGCGCGGTCTTTTTGTCCTCCGTGTGCGTTGGTAGTATAGGATTCCCTTTGCGCTATCCTTCGCGGTGAAATTGACCGGCCCGGCCCGCCCCGCCGTCTACAATACGCCTAAAGGGCTTTCTGTGAAGCACACAAGTAAAAAAATAAAGATTTTACATTAACGCATATACTCGACAAAGAAAACAATTGAATAACAATGACCCTGTCACACATGTGTGCGCGAATTGAGCGGGAGAATTAAAGTTACATCAAGGTTTAAAAAGGTTGGAAAGTTTAAATAGAAAATAAATATAAAAATGCCAAAATCGACCAAAACGATTTTTGTAAAAAATGTTCACTATTTGTTACTTTATTTACAAATATTGTTGTGTTGTAATTATAAATAAATTATTCTTAAAGACTGCGAAGTAAATTTTAGTATTTTTATATTATTTATGTCACATTTAGGGTAAAATGAACATAATTCGTTTATAGCAGGTTTTTTGCTTAGAAAATGAAAAGTAACGTATTTTTACAATATACAGTAAGTCCTATTTTATTAGTTAACTTCCTTTTGTGATGTGATTCTACAGCCTAAAATCAAGACATAATTGGGGTGTGGACACCAATCATAAATAATTCTAAGACATCACATCAGCATCACCAGCCTATATCAGTCCACTGCTGGACACAGGCCTCTCCAAAAGGAGGATTTTGCCATAATCGCCACGCTTGGCAGGCGGGTTGGCGATCGCAGTTTGGCCAATGGTGGAGAGGAGACGCTGCTGCCCGTCTTCTTGTGGCGGTTCTCCTGTAGTCGCCTCTTACGACACCCATAGGAAGAGAAGAGGTGGTGCAATTCTTTTATAGTGTCGGCACCACACGGCACATTTCACGGCAATTCTAAGACATTATTTATTAAATCAGACATTTTATTTTAGGCCCGATAACCCGGTACACTATCATTATTTATAAGAATTTTGATTGCTACAAAATAAAAAAAAAATAGGCAGTTGAGCCCGGTAAACAATGACGTCACAGCTTGCTATCGCCATAAAAATTCTATGGCAGAGGTGCGTTTTGACAGCACATAAAAAGTATGTCAATTGATTGGTGGTGTCAACTAGCCTTTTTCATAAGGTTTTTGAACAGGTAGTTCAACAATAGTTTGTGGTATTTTATACAGGTTGACTTTATTAACACCATCCAAATCTTCTGAGAAGATTCCCGTGATACAAACGAACAACTCTTTCTATTGGGCCAAGTCTCTAACTGCAAAAAAATAATCAGCTGTTCCATACAAAATATCAATATCCATTCGACCAAAATGTATGGAACAGCTGTTTTTATTTGCAGTTAGAGAGTTAGTCCAATTGTAAGAGTTGTTCGTTTGTATCACGGGAGTATTCTCAGAAGGTTTAGTTAGATGGTGATAAATAATTCAACCTGTATTGAAAGACTTTATACTGAGATGTATTTAATCCCTAAAAGGAAGCTTGTTATAAAAATAAAAAAGGAACAATATTAAATAACAATTTGATTAAAAACAATGTTTTGATTATGTAAAACAATGCTTCAATCGAAGTTTAACAGCATTTTGCAATAAAGAAGCTTTATTATTGTGTAATTACGAGTATTACACAAAATACCACTTTGTGTAGGATTAGAGTTAAGTTTTTTATAAGAATATAAACATTATTACGAAATAAAATGTATTTTATATTTTATTTTTTGTTTCATTTGTTAATCCTAAAATAAATGTAACTTTAACCTTAACGGCCCACTGCAGGGCAACCACAACTATGAGGTGGTTTACGAGGGCCTAATGCGGATTGGTGAAGAGGTGTTGTAAGGCCAGTGAATAAACCTTACTGTCAGTTGTGCTCAAGCCGCCTTAAGGCCTCTGTGGGCTTAGACAAGTGGGAATGGCACCGTAGCGAAAGGATATCGCCTGTCAGATACAGGGTTACATTGCAAGGGCGAGGTAGTGCCAAATTTTCAGGGACAACTCAGAATCTGTAACTAAATCGATCTACGGTATAAACGATATAAAAATCAAACTTATTTTTTTAATTTATTTCTTTACTATCCGTTGTTCAAAGATTGTAAGCGTGGATAATCGTTCATTTATAAAAAAATACGCACGCACTATCTCTGTGCAACCTAGAACTGCAAAGTTCAATGCAATAATATTGACAATGGCGCGCGAAAACAAAACCTTAGCCTTTTCGATGTAAGGTACATTTCTAACAGCAGGAGCGCCCGCGCAAACCAGAGGTTCAAATTGACAACAAATACCTTAAACAGTGCACCTCTAGATCTTATTTTTAAAAATATACTTATAATTAAATTTCTTTAAAGTTATATGTATAAAGTATTTCAATTATATAAAATAAGACAGATTAAATGGTTAAAATTTTTTTTTACTAAAAATAATGTTACACAAAAATATTTACAAAATACATTTTCTCTGGAAACTTACAATTCATGCAAACTTAATTTAATACTGAAATAATAATCTATTTTGTACTTTGACATTTTTACATCCAGTTAAATGAACTGTATCACTACACAAAAAACTATGTTAAATAGTTACCTATACAGGGTGTACAAGAGAATAGCACACTCCTTAAAACCACGTGATCAGCTAGTCATTTACAACAACTTTTTCTATGGGAGCAACATCGAAACCGATAATTTTTTTCAGCTTCCCCATACAAACTTTCTCGCATACCTTGATGATAATGTATGGATCATCTGAAAGTAAAATCACGATTTCGATGTTGCTCCCATAGGAAAAGTTGTTGTATATGACCAGCTGATCACGTGGTTTTAAGGGTGTCCTATTCTTTTGTACAACCTGTATACTGCAGTGAGCAATGTAGTGTAGTGATGCAGTCCAATATTTATTAATGCATCGCTACATTAAGGCCCTGTTTCACAATCGCCGAGTAAAGTTCTAAGTAAGCTAATCTGCTCAGTAAAGTATAGGGCTGTTGTCATTTTTTAGAAAAGCATTTGAAAGCAAACAGAAATGCCCTGTCAACGTCAAAGTCAACATCCCTATTCGTTTACTGAGCAGATAAGTTCTAAGTAGCTTAATTAGAACTTTACTCAGCGATTGTGAAACAGGCACTAAAAATTAAAAAGTGTAGGTACTTACTTTTAAGCTATTTTCTTGAGGAATTGTTGTTTACAGTATTTTTTTGTATTTTACAGGATTTACAAATGAATAGGATACTCCTTAAAACCACGTGATCAGCTCCTAATGAATAACAACTGTTCTTATGGGGGCAGCGTCTAAATCATTCTTTTTCAGATGCTCCATATGGTATGTTAATTAGTTTGTATTTTATTGGGGCATTTAATATATTTTTTTATTTTAATGTTGCTCCTATAGAAAATTTAAGTTGTTGTATATGACCAGCTGATTACGAGGTTTCCTATTCTTGTACAGGAGTAGATGGATCCATCTCATAACTTGGTCCCAGGTGGAGTAGGTAAATCTAATTAAAAACCTCTTCGTCTAGATCACTGAAGAAAAAAGAATAAAACTTCACTAAAGAAGCATTATTTGTTTCTGAGTAAATATTTTAAAATCTATTCTTTAGAGCTAAGTAATTATAAAATAACTCTCGAATGCGCGATTTAAACGTAAAACTTTTTTCGTGATTGCACTATAGATCGATCGTCTATCTTGGTCCCAGGTTTCGCAGTCTAACTTAATTGAAAACATAATTCGTCTAGTTTACTGGTAGTCCGTAGAGGGCGGTAGCGTCGCCAGGTAGTCGAGCGCGCGTTGGATGGCGGCCGGTATAGGCGGGGGCGTGGGTAGGTGCGCGCCTTGCGGCTGGAAGCCGTTCTCGTCTGCCTTGTATAGTAGGTTGATTACCTGCAGAAGAAATGAGGTGAGAAATTATTGCAACATCATTTCAGGCACAGGACTCCCACTGCTGAACATAGGCGATTTTCAGATTGGCCAGTTGCGCGGTAAATCCAGCGGTTTCCTGCAACCTTTACCGGGTCGTCTGTCCACCTTGTGGGTGGACGTCCCACGCTGTGCTTGCCGGTACGTGGCCTCCATTTTAGAACCTTTCTTCCCCATCGGTCTTCAGTTCTAATTAATTCAATTCAGACAATTTCTGTTTAAATGGCAACAATTATGCGCACACACACTGGTTTCGCCAAATTAATCAGACATTCACAAACGTTTACTAACTTTAATACATTGCACGCCATGGGGGTCACAAGTACTTACCCCCAATCGAAACCTTTTTAATTGTGTCTTGTTTCGTGGCAGTAACATAGAAAGTTTTTAAATAATGCTAAACAAAATGCTGTATTGATAAAATTAACTTCGTTTTCTTTCTAACTTATAGAAAATTGTTGTTTTAATTATAGTTTATTATTAAATATTAGGCATTACTATTTAGTTGTATTCTATGAAGGGTAAAGGGTTGTTATCTTGTAAAAAGTATCGTATAATTCGTTTTTACGGTTCCGTACCCAAACGGTAAACGGGACCCTATTACTAAGGCTCCGCTGTCCGTCTGTCACCAGGCTGTATCTCATGAACCGTGGTAGTAGACAGTTGACATTTTCACAGATGATGTATTTCTGTTGCCGCTATAACAGCAAATACTAAAAACCAGAATAAATTAAATATTTAAGGGGTCTTACAACAAACGTGATTTTATTTTGCTCGTTTTTATAGATAATGGTGCGGAAACCTTCGTGCGCGAGTCCGACTCGCACTTGGCCGGTTTTCTAACTTAATTCTGCGCATAATACAAAAAATACCCGAAATCGATTTTTATGACAACACAAGTACCTAGTCGCGCGCCGTTCCTGACAGTCGGAGCGCCCGTCAGACGCGACGGCCTTACTAAGAGGGTAACCCAAGATAAAAGTACAACAGAAATGTAAGAAGCGTACATGTTACTGTCTTGTCTTTTAGTCAGGACATAGTTTTATGATCGTGTCACTTACCTACAAACGAAACGAAACACATTTAATGGCAAGCCGAAGAAACTTACTTGTCCATCAGGCGCCGTGTACTGGTACTGTCCTTCCACCACCAAAGCGGGCTCCCCCGAGGAACTGGGCTGGAGGAGCCCTCGCTGCTCGTGGAAGATCCCATCTTCTGAAGACCAAGTAAAGTATGCATATTTATTTCATCATCAGCCTTTCAGTAGGACTTAAAACTAAAAAAAAACTCCATCTATAAATTATTTTTAAAATATTATTAATAATTGAAATATTGGACAACATCACATACATTGCTCTGATCCTAAGGTAGTAGCTAAAGCACTTGTGTTGTAGAAATCAGATACAACGACGGTACTACAACACCCAGACCCAAGACAATAGAGAAAAGTTCGTTTTCACATTGACACTACCGGGAATCGAACCCGGGACCTCAGCGATGGCGGCGCCATATAAAGTCCGGCGTGCTCGCCTCTCGGCTACGGAGGTCGCCGTCCATATAGTATTGCATAATATAACCTATCCCCAGTAATAGGATAAAGTATCTTTGATTTTGTGGACCCTGCCCCTCTAGCATGTGCAACAAAACACGATATGATATAGCGATTTATCGCATATTTTTTGTCAAAATATGAACTTTTATCAAAAAAGCGAGCATAACCGTGACGTCGCCGGCACGGACATGCTTACTGTTTCAATAAAAGTTCAATATGGCGGCTATGTTATCATATTTTGAAAGTAAATAGGCGATAAATCGCTATATCATATAGTGTTTTGTTGATCGTGCTAGAGGGGCTGTACATTCCAACAATTATAATATTTACTATTTACCAGTCTGCAACGCCCACTTGTAAGACCCGTCAGGGTTGGGCCCCTCGAAGTCGTTTCTGATGATGGCATTCTGGCACCAGGATGTGGAAACTGTAACTACGATCTGCAAGCAATGACAAATGTATGGTTGATGTACGGACAACAGCTCGTCGACCTACCACAAAATGTAAAATTTTCTCATTTGAAAATGATCTCTATATGTCAGGCTTAAAGTTGAAAATCTATTGGAGAATTTTTGACTTTTTGGGTAGGTCGACGTGCTGTTGACTGTACATGTAACATGGTGTAAATGTAACGTAAATGTATATCAAGCCAAAACTAGCCTATGTTAACATATCCATATCAATACTATCTATGGTAAAGTCAGAAATTTGATATCATATCATTTTTTTAAAATTTATACAAAATATAAATTTAAGAAATCAATTTTTGTATTAAATATTTTTTTTCAAAAATGATGATTTTCCATTTCTGACTTCACTACCTATAGTATTCATGCACATGGTAACATAGGATAGTTTCGGCTTGAAATACCATTCACCTAACACCCTGTATAAAAAGATATAAAATGTATTTATGCTAAGCATTTTTATAATAAAAATGATTTTTAATATCGGGTTTCTGTGAAATAAAACTTAGGCAAAATAAATTAGTCCCAAAGTGCAAAAAAAACTTGTATTATGAACGTTATCGTCATCATATCGTATGGCGTTTATCTGCTAGAATCCTAATTTGAAATTAAAATTAAATATCGATTTACAGTTGATTGACGCAACCAGTCCTCAGCGGCTGGGATGAGAAGAAGATTAAGTTCCCGCAAGCAACCAGGGAAAAAGTGAAGCTGGCAATCGTTGGCGATATAAGCTAAGGTTTGATCCGCGGCACCACAATCGCAGGCCGATGACTCCTTCAGCCCCCATGTACGAAGGTGGTGATTGGAATGTCCGTATCCTGTTCTGAACCTGTCCCATACTTGGCCTGTAGAACTAAAACCAGCGGGCTTGATGTCGGATCCACAATTAAGTTATTTTGCGGGTCCTCGAATTTGTCATGTTTAGCATTATGAACAAAATCGACCTCTGGCCGCCTTAAATCAGCCAAATACCCGTAGTCATACCGTTTTCGAGCAACTGTAATTTGACAGAAAGTTTCGAAAGTAACATTTCGTTACCATAATAGGTGCCGTGTGGTTCCGGCACTTTAAAAGAATTGCACCACCCCTTCTCTTCCCATGGGTGTCGTAAGAGGCGACTACAGGAGAACCGCCATAAAAAGACGGGCAGCAGCGTCTCCTCTCCACCATTGGCCAAACTGCGATCGCCAACCCGCCTGCCAAGCGTGGCGATTATGGCAAAATCCTCCTTTTTTAGAGGCCTGTGTCCAGCAGTGGACTGATATAGGCTGGTGATGTGATGATGATGATGATGAATATGAGGCATACAACAAACACTCTGTAGGCGTCGACGCAAAAACCAAATGAACCAAAGTAAACAGGTAGATGAATGTTAATTAACATTAATAACAATTAATGTGACAGCTCAAATCATTGACAGACGACTTATTTCCCAACCCCGGTTAACCTAGTCGAATATCATCAAAATTCAAATTAAAACAATAAAGTTATGAAATTGATACATCGTTGCCCAACCTGCCCTTGAATGTCAACTTCGTTAAGTGATGTTTTATGTCTGGTCTTTCTGATAAATATTCATAATGCAATAAAAATATGGGCATAAAGAAAATATTATCATTCATTATTGTTTTACGTAAAACTCTGGAAAATAATTTTAGTTTACTCCAAACACAATAGATAAATCTGGGAACTTTGCGCAAGCCAAAAGTTTTCAAATAGATAGCTATTTTTTTTTTTTTAGAATTTCTGGTTTGGTATTTTTCGGTATTTGAAGAAGTATTCCACAGGGATCAGTTTTAAGCTCCTTAATTTTACTTTTTTTCATGTGATTTATCCTAAGTATGGTGAAATCTTGGTTTCTATGGCCAATAAATGCATTTATTTTGTCTACAGCCTATAGCCAAACTTCTTAGTTTGTTGCGCCGCTCCTTCTCATCACCAGCCGATATTTAGTCCCGAAGCGGTGGTAGGAAAAAAAAATTGGGACATGTAAAAGTGCTATTTATGGCCAATTTGCAAAAATAAATTACTTTGACTTAGCAACTCCTGCCTAAACAAGTTCTGCAATGTCTGTCTTGGAAGTTGTCAAATAGCCCTAAGTAAGCCGGTGCAAGCAGAATCATTTCAGGGTTTCACTGATAGTTGAGATAATTTGAATAAGATCAGATCAGATCTCAAACAAAGTCGCGCTATCTTCGTCACTGAACTCTCCCTTTCGACGATAAGAAGCAAATTGATATGATCCCACTTCGTTATAAAAATAGAGGGTAAAACAATATGCGTTTTTAGTTCAGCTCAGGTTTACTTCCGTGTTTCTTACAGACTCAACAGGCTAATCTGCAAGTCCCATTTACCCCACAGATCATGGCCCAATTTTGCTCGACGCTATTTGCATGACATTGGTCATTTGACATTGAGGGAGGCCTATGTTGATGATGATGATTTGCATGACACATCTATGCTCACCGCTTTTTCGCAATCTAAACACATATAACTTTAAACACTAAGACATTTCCGCCAAGGTTAGAAATATTAAAAAGACATTTTAGAATTTTGAAACAATACATCAGCTAAGCAGAGGGTAATGACCGTATCATTAACTTTAAGAACAAAAGCTTTTAACAGTATAACGCTGGCATTAAGCATTAGTACTGAGTCATTTAGTATTTGTATGTATGTATTTATACAATGTAGACGAGAAACAGCAGGGCCATTTCTCAATCCTTAATGTACTCTGTGATCCTAAATTAATCGGCTCATTATAGGTAACAAATTCATAAAATTACTGACCTACAAAAAGTCAAAATAATAATCTACCGTAAAATACTATATGTTTATCTGTTAAAGAAAAAAGACAACGAGGTTTCATTAGAAAAAACAAACGCTCTACCTGATAGCGTTGCTAAGAATACTTTATTACCTGTTAATTAAAAAAATGTTTTTAAACCGGACAACCTCCGCAGTCAAGTCAGTAGACAAGCACGCTGGACTTAGCGTCGTCATCGCATTGCCATTTCTGAGGACCCGGGTTTGAATAATGGTCGGGTCAATGTAGAAAACGATCTTTTCTGTATTGTCTCGGGTCTGGGTGTCGCGGTACCTACGTTGTTTCTGATTTCTATTACACAAGTGCTTTAGCTACTTACGCGCAGAGTCCAATATTTATTAAATTTTGTTTCTTTTGAGGGTTATGGGGTTTAAATTCCCTTTCTGACTTAGATGTAAGTAAACTTGCTGTACATAATTATACTGTGGATCGTGAGATAACTTTATCCTTTCACTACCTTCAATAATTTGCGAGAACTGATGTAAGCGATTAAACTTTATATAATAATGCGCTTGCGAGCAATTACTAACAAGTTACTACTTTACAATGGATGGCTGACTGGTAGCATTGATTTTGTAACAATAAAATTTGTGAGATGTTAAAATAATTTGAGCCTCTAATCTAATAAATACTTACAAACTTTCGTATTTATCCCACTTATATTATAAATAAGTGCGAAAGTTTGTGAGTATGGATGTTTGGATTTTTTTACCTACACTTACGTAAAAACCAGGGAACGGATTTGGACTAAATTTTGCACACATATACACGGTACTACTTTGCATCCTTGCCATATTTACAGAGGTAACTATATCACTGACAATAATAACAAATCAGTAAAAAAAGAAAGACCTAAATTATTATTTTTTTAATCTTGAGTATTTTATTTTCTCGACATTCTATTAAACACAACACTAATTATCGAAACGCATGCACATCACTGTTCTTATTCATCGGCACAAAAGACTTTGTAGTTTGTAGTATTACTTGATTAGTGATCGCGTACTGTTCGAGACAATATCGGTTTATTCCTATGTGTACTGCAAAACCAAATTTACTAAAAACTTAGTGTGCTTTATTTATGGGAGTCTCTAGTTTATCTAAACAATAGGTATTGTTCCCTACTTTTATCTCTGTGAATATGGCAAGGATGCAAAGTAACACCGTGTATATAATTTGTATTAAGATATATGATACTTTTTATGCCCGACAGGGCCCATAACACTGGACTAAAATTATACTAATAACATCTTATGCACATTATGGTTCAATAAATTATTGAGTATTGAGTATTGAGTATTTCGGTTAAATGTTCGTGTGGAATTGAATAAACTAAAAACCACGCGAGCGAAGTCGCGGCAACAGCTACTAAAAGAATAATTATATGTATAACGCCTCGTCTCTTAATGACTTAAAAATAAAACAAACTAGAAGCTTTTAATTTAATTAATCTACAATAACTTATAGGATTTTTTAAACAAAAACGACCGAAGCAAATATACATTTGTAGTAAATTGTTAATAAATTCGTATCAAAATACAAGTTATGCTCGCAATTATTTAATCTTTTAATAATCGTAAATAAGTATGTATGATGATAGTTCTAAATGTCAAGGTGCTATTATGCTATACAGGACGATTAAAATTAGGAAACTTATGACTCTATCGCGTGTGAATTTTCCGCTAGAGGGTTTAGTGTCGCGTGAGGTCTCCGAATGAAACATCAGTATATATGTCGTGACCCGATCTTAGAATGAATAACTTCATGATTTAGCCAACCATTTCGTAAAATGGTCGTTTTTCATGATGCGGCACAGTACCCGCTGGCCACATCATGATGTTGATAGGCCAGATCAGTGAATCAGTCAGCGTTTGACGATATGATCGACTACTTCATGAAATGGCCAAACGTTGGTGGTCATATCTTAAAACAGTTATATTATCCACCGGAAGTGGCGCTGATGTCGCTTTGTTATTGTGGTACAACATGGCGGCGGACAATTATTATGTTCTTATGAATTGTGAAAGTAAAACATAAGTGCAAATAGAAGATTAAATTGCAGTGAATTATCGTTAAGACATTAAGCTAGGTGATTTTAATGAAAGTCACTTGAAAAAAAGGCTCAACGTCAAAAGTCGTGGAGTTTGACACGTAATTTGGGGGGTTAATAAGGTTATTTAAATCATTTTATTTATTAGTTTTCTTTCAAAATTACATATATTTATAATGTTTTACTTATCTATTGAGAAAATTAATATTAAACAAATTCCAGTAGCTTGTAAACGTATTTATACCTATTTTAATGATATGGCCAAACGTTGATTAACATATCATCAAACGTTGACGTTTAAACGCTATGGCCAGTTTTGTTTTGCCGTTTTATGAAATACGGCCATATTATGAAATAGCCGGCCACATCACATCATTATGTGTTTAATTTTAAGATCGGGCCACGACATATATAAGGTCCGATTTTATTAGTGTTCATCCTGTTAACCTGTGACTATATAGGTGAAAAACAATCGTAAAAACCAATTTTCAAAATCGTACCATAAAAACTAAAAAAGTTAAAAATCAAAATCAACAACATTGACTTCATATTGTATAAACTTGTCCTATCTTTGGTACGTTTAACCATCTGATTATTGTCTTATTCCTTCCCCTTGTACAGAGCGAGAAAGAGTTGAAGATAGGGCGAGTTTATACAATATGAAATCGATGTTGTTATTTTGTATTTTTAACTTTTTTGTTTTTATGATATACATTTGAAAGTTGGTTTTTACGATTGATTTTCACCTACATAGTCACAGGTTAACAGGATGTACACTAATAAAATTGTACCTTATATATGCGGGTGGCTACCGTCGCGGGCTTAATATAACTATTGTGAATATCTTGTGATACCTGAAAAAAAAAGGAGAATAAGAGTAACAGGTCAATGAATGCCAGTGCTTTAAAAGCAAAGCTAAGAAAAATAGGAGCAAAAAGGTTTTGGGGAATAACATTAGACTCCAGGCTGCCTTAATAATTGCCTTGTCAGAAGCTAGATTTTTGAGACGTGTCTAAGTGCTCGGAAGAGGGCCTATACAGGGTTATTTAAAAAATCAACAACCTCGCACGACTAGATAGCTAACATCATAAACAACATTTGTTCAACGAGTTTTATCATAACTCAATAAATTTATTTAAAATGATTTTCCAAACTTTTATTGTACTGTCGTGACATTTGTAAGTCTATGTTAGGCGACGCGCGCGTGCGACGCTCGCGCCCCGCTCTTCCCCGCCCCTCCCGATGTGAAGCGCACAGAGATAAGAACATTCAGACGTATTTTTTTCAAATAACCCTGTATAAGCAAATGAGTATTATTTAATTGAGTAGGTAAGTTTTATTCTGGACCTCACACGACAGTGGCGCCAACAGGTGAGCGCAAAAACGGTAGCACTCATTTCGCATGTTCACTTGATATACAAAACTTTAAATATTACCAACTTCGAAATGGGCAAAAAAATACTTAGTGCTCCCAATTGCTTCTAATTTTATTGTTATAGAGGTAGCGCGTTTGTTTATAATGAGCATCATTTAGTTTACACGATTTGCGACAAAAGTAAAAAAAATACATAAAGTAAATAAAGTGATACTTTGTTACTAACAATTATGGATCTAGATGTCCGAAATAAATAATAATTATTATTATACTGTTGAACACCCTGTATTTTCGAACTTAAAACTAAATAAATTAGGTTTTATGCCTTTATCGACAAAAGGTAGCCGACGATACGGCTCGAGTTTTATTATAATTGATGAAATTAAAAACAATATTATTGAATCAGTGATTGTAATATTTGTAACACAAATTTTATGCCAATATGGTAATAAAGACTGGTTTAATTGCCAAACGTTGTAATTGAGTGGTGCTACTTTGTTTTTTTTATTCCTTTCACTTCAGATTGTGTAGAAATCATACACGTCGCGTCGTAAAAGTAAATACACTCAAAATGATATCCGATAAAATAAGAACAACAAGTCACGTGATATATCGTACTTCAACACAACACAATATAATAAAGTGGTTATTGACCTACGTTATATCACGTGATATTGTCTATAAATTAAATACATAAATTACGTCACAGGGGTCGACAAAGTGTGACCTTACGTGACAAGGGGTGGGTTCTAAATTTTGTGACGTCACACTTTAAAATGTTATATTTCTAGTTTGAAAAACAAAATTTAATAAAAATACAATTACCTGAAAGGACGATGAAAGAAAATATGTAGGGGTGGGTGCTACCCTAAAAAAAATATTTTTCAAAATTTTATTTGACCTCTTTGTCGGCGTGATATAAATACATATCTCCACAATATTACACATCTCCAGGGTCAACAGTCTCTAAGCAAAACCTCAGACGGACAGACAGACAGACGGACATGACGAAACTTAGGGTTTCTTGTCAGGAATACGGAACCCTAAAAACAGTTTATAGTCCTTTAACTGTTATTCTTAATTCGGTCGGTTTGATAGTCAAGTATATTGTAGGTATTAAACATTAGAATCACCTACTGGAAGAAAGTTAAGTAATCAACATCACATAAATTGTTCTGCTCCTAAAGTAAATAGCTAAAGTACTTGATAGAAATCAAAAAACAATGACGGTACCACTACACCCAGACCCGAGATAATGTAGAAAAGTAAGATCTCCACATTGACCCGACCGGGAATCCAACCCGGAACCTCAGAGATGGCGACTAAGTCCATGTCCATGCTTGCCTCTTCGCTATGGACGTCGTTGAACAACAACTGCTTAGTAAAACATTTAGCTTTCTCATGGTAAAACTATGCTCATGGTTACAGTTAGGCCCTTAAATGACCAACTGCGGACGAATGCCCGAGGGTTTTCCCGGGGCGATAACCCGCAGATCTAACTCACTTAATGGCACCGGAGGACACTGGCAGGTCTTTAGTGGGTAGACGGGCCTCACCCTGAGGTTCAGAGTCCCACATAACCCCGTGGTATGCGTAATGGCATTTCCCTGACGTAAAAAAAGGCACTTGAATAACCAATCGATTTTGGCACCTGCGTCAAGACACTGGGGGCTGGCTGACCTTTCGTAATAAATTAGCACATTTTTACTGATCTTTCAATAACAGATTTCGATTACGTTATCATTACGAGTACTACACTAGGTTATGCAAACATAACTGAATAAAAGATTATTCTTAGGAGACCATTTAAATTCCTTTCGGGGAAGAATAAGTATTTCCAAAGTTTCGGTTTTCGAAAAAACGATAAAACTACATTAGGTAGTGATGAGTAAGGGGAAATAATTTAATATTAATGAGTATAATAAACCCCGCAGGGCATTTACTTGGGATTTGAACTTTAAAACACAATGTACAGTCAACAGCACGTCGACCTATCCCAAAAGTCAAAAATTCTCCAATAGATTTTCAACTTTAAGCCTGACACATAGAGTTCATTTTCAAATGAGAAAATTTGACATATTGTGGTAGGTCGACGTGCTGTTGTCCGTACCTATAATTTACTAAGTAGATACATGCACTGTCCTGGTAAACTATACAGGCTGTCCCGAAAAAAATGACAAAACAGATGTCTAGTAGAGGTAAAGTTAGGTTAGGGATGTGGGTAGGTACCTCTAGAGCAGAGGCGTGCGGTGCATACAGGCAGTTAGGCAGTGCCTACGTGGTAAATAATATACGGTAGGCAGGGTACTTACAAACGTGTGTTCATTGATGAAAACAACTGATTTTCATCAATAAAACACCCAATGCCCGCCACTGCTCTAGAGGTAAGGTAGGGGTTTGGGTCCCTAAATCACCCCATTATGTTTTGCGATTAGTTCGTTTTCGAGTTTTCATTATTTTTGCCAAACCTTAACTTTTAAATGTTCTAAGCAAGAGCTAGCTAAGCTAGCTAGAAGCTATTTTTTTTCTAAATAGGTTTAAGTATGCTTCACAGAAACTATTGTTAGTCAATGATACAATTGCACCAAAAATAATACTTATTGTATCCCGAAATAAGTAAAAAATTACAAAAAATATATATTCAAAACTAGAAAAACTTTAAAAAATTTCATTTTTGCGTGATTCGGATAACTTTTTCTATGAGCCACTTTTTTAATACTCAAGGACTTTGGGATAGTTATAATTGTTTGTCAACAACTAAATGCAAACAGACGATTTCCGTTTATCTCATAGAACTGACATTTCGTAATGTGAACCAAACACTCAATTTGAGGTCAGAACTTGTTGAGATTCAATGAAGCTGTTATTTCGATTAATTTATTTATGTAGTGTTTACGTAGAGGTTTATGTAATCTCACATTTGTAGGTAAAAGGTGTTAAGTCTTGCACAGTCTGCGGTGGCGGTTAGTGTGGCCATTCAGTTCAGTTCATCATCATCACCATGCTAACAGTCCACTGCTGGACGTAAGCCTTCCCCAAAAAACGTCAAAAAGCACGATCTACCGCTTTTTTCATCTAGCCACTGCCAGCCCTCTTTCTAAGGTCGTCGATCCATCGAGCTTAGTTGGGTGTGTTAATAAATAAATAAATATTGGACAACATTACATACATTGCTCTGATCCTAAGGTAAGTAGCTAAAGCACTTGTGTTATAGAAATCAGGAGCAACGACGGTACCACAACACCCAGACCCGAGCCAATATAGAAAAGTTCGTTTTCTACATTGACCCGACCGGGGATCAAACCCGGAACCTCAGGGATGGCGGCGCACTTTAAAAACCGGCGTGCTCGCCTCTCGGCTACGGAGGGCGTTGAAAGAAATCGTGTTCTCCCAGGAGAACTCATTTTACTCCACTTTCCATCGGTTCTTCGACAGATGTCCAGCCGGTCCGGCCATCCACTACCACTTGAGCTTGCTAGTTAATTAGTTCAAACTTCAACTCATTGCATTGCATTGCCACTATTGAATTAGGTAGGTACAGCTGCACTATAGGCGTCACTGCAGCATTTCTACCGCAACAGGTGTATTTTAGACATTGAGGTATAATCTATACTAATATTATAAAGAGGAAAGATTTGTACCTATTTTTGTATGTTTGTATGTTTGTAATGAATAAGCTCAAAAAGTACGTGGCCGATTTAAAAAATTCTTTCACCAATAGAATGCTACATTCTTCCAATTTAACATAGGCTACATTTGATTTTGAAAAAAATTAGGGATCCTCGGTAAAATTTGAACAATGTAACCGAAGGTGTAGAAAAATGAGTCTTAAAATGTCTTTCGTCGAATGCGCTGCCGAAACTATTAGCGATAATTGTCTACCCCGTGCGAAGCCGGGACGGGCTGCTAGTGTACTATATGATGATTGAAGATTGAATTGATGATTGAAGATGATTTTTGAAGCATTCGAATTCCAATTGACATAATAGGTATATATTTCCTAGGAGTTCGCATTCGTTTCTTGTGAATTCGTATGCGTATTGGAATTCGAATGCTTCAAAAAAACACCTCTGTTATTATACAGGATGTAAAAGTCCAACGCAGACTGCATGTTATGATTTTATTTTATTTTATTTATTGTAGGGAAACAAACAGTTAGTTACATATAAATGAGAATATAAAAGATCATAAAGCAATAAATTCGTCACTGATGACAATATCATGTTAAATACAGTACTAGGAGCTAATATGTTTAAATTAATGTGATAAACAATAAAATTTAATAATACATAATGCAAAAACTTACAACTTACAAATAATAGATATGTCGTAGCCCGATCTTAAAATTAAACAATTCATGATGTGGCCGGCTATTTCATAAAATGGTAGTAGGTATTTCATAAAACGGCCAAACAAAACTGGCCATATCGTTTAAACGTCAACGTTTGATGATATGTCAATCAAAGTTTGGCCATATCATTAAAATAGGTATTAATACGTTTAAAAGTTACTGGAATTCTTTTAATATTAATTTTGGGTAATAGATAAAAAACATTATAAATATTTGTACTCCACAATAATTTGACGTTGCGCCTCTTTTTCGAGTGACTTTCATAAAAATCACCTAGTTTGATGTCTTAACGATAATTCACTGCAATTAAATCTTCTATTTACACTTATTAATCACTTTCACAATTCACAAGAACAGAATAATAATTGTCCGCCGCCATGTTGTACCACAATAACAAAGCGACATCAGCGCCTCTACCGGTGGATAATATAACTGTTTTACGATATGACCACCAACGTTGGGCCATTTCATGAAGTAGTCGGTTATATCGTCAAACGCTGACTGATTCATTGATCTGGTCTACCAACATCATGATGTGGCCAGCGGGTTGCCGCATCATGAAAAACGACCATTTTAAGTAGGTAATGGTTGGCCACATTATGAAGTGATTAATTCTAAGATCGGGCCACGACAGATATACTGTCATACCTACTAAGCTAAGAATGGTCTACGCCTCCATGACATGGTGAAAGGTCATTCTAACATTTAATATACGCAATTCAAATAAAGAGCTTTAGATGATTGATTTGATGAATAAACATGTCTGTCAAATATTGTGACTAATTTATGATCGAATAAATGGTAGTCTTTAAAATTATGTAAGCTGTGAGTGTTGCAGCGTTATGCAAGTTTATTAGAAGTGATAATAAATTATGATGCTTAATACGTTAAAATGTTACCAAAACGCATGTATTTATCTGACTAAGTACTAACTTATGCTCGCGACTTTGTTTGCGTAGACTTTAGAAAGCCAAAAAGAATTGAATAATAAATAATAATAATATAAATATTGGACAACATCACATACATTGCTCTGATCCTAAGGTAAGTAGCTAAAGCACTTGTGTTATAGAAATCAGAAACAACGTACCGTCGTACCACAACACACAGACCCGAGACAATATAGAAAAGTTCGTTTTCTACATTAACCCGACCGGGAATCGAACCCGGAACCTCAGAGATGGCGGCGCCATTTAAAGTCCGGCTTGCTCGCCTCTCGGCTACGGAGGTCGTCTGTCGTCGTCATTAATAATCATCCCACGGGGATACAATACAAAAACGAGAATACCTCTTTTTTAATTGGACAACATCATACATTGCTCTAATCCTAAGGTAAGAAGTAGATAAATCATTTGTGATATAGAAAAGTAGATATAACGACGGTACCACAACACCCAGACCCGAGACGATATAGAAATTATCCAATGTATGTTACTTTCGAATTCTAGATAAATGTCTTTAAGTGTGCCGGATTTCAGCTAGTACCTTACCGTTAGCCCTAATAATCGCGGGCAGTAGGTATTTTAGACGTTCGTTGTGGGTTAGTTTAGCTGGGCTGTTCCCCCGCGACTGGAGTGGTACCTATGCGTAAAGCAATTCGCTGAAGTAAAAAAAAAGCTGGGCTGTTTCTGCACTTAGCCTCTTGATTGGGCCATTGTCCGTGCTACCACCAATCACCATTATTTCTTACCTACTTCAACCAGCCATGGTCATCCCAGGTAAGCTGCCTTTTCAGAGTCTTGCAAGCTTCCAGGATCGATCCAGATACACTTAATAAGTACAAGGTGTAAAAAACCCTGTTCGATCTGCAAGGGGCATAATTCTTAATTTTACAATGTCGACTTTTACTATGGGCCTATGGGACATCAAAATCGCTCTCTAAACGATATCATGAAAAAAATGTTTTTTTTGTTTTGACGTATAAGCCATCAAATCAAATCATTTATTTATTTCATATATCGACCTCCGTAGCCGAAAGGCGAGCATGCCGGACTTTAAATGGCGCCGCCATCCATGAGGTTCCGGGTTCGATCCCCGGTCGGGTCAATATATAAAACGAACTTTTCTATATTGGCTCGGGTCTGGGTGTTGAGGTGTCGTCGTTGTTTCTGGTTTCTATAACACAAGTGCTACTTACCTTAGGATCAAAGCTATAGTATGTGATGTTGCCCAATATTTATTTATTTATATTTATAGAATATGGAACTTACACTATACCGTAAATTTTTAATTACCCGAGAAAATTAACTGACGTACTCAGATATCGATATACATCGAATTTGG
Organism: Anania fuscalis; assembly: GCA_950371115.1. Taxonomy (NCBI): domain Eukaryota; kingdom Metazoa; phylum Arthropoda; class Insecta; order Lepidoptera; family Crambidae; genus Anania; species Anania fuscalis. Next base: position 4,039,657 of record OX493352.1, read on the forward strand.
CGAATAAAAAATATTTTTTTATGAGAAATTTATTTAAAAGGTCCCTTACATTCCTTAAAAAATATGCACCATAAAAGTCCTGCTAATTCAAATAGTAATCATTATCATTCCAACATTACGGAACCAAAATCCACCTAATTTGGTCGCGTAATATTGGCGTACGGAAGGAATAACTATGAATGATTTTTTTTTCATTCATAGTTATTCCTTCCGTACGCCAACGCCGTACGCCGTTCCGTTTTTTTTATTCGCCAAATTCGATGTATATCGATATCTGAGTATGTTAGTTAATTTTCTCGGGTAATTAAAAATTCACGGTGTATAAGGGTTTTAAAGATAGATTCTTCATATTCTGCCACTTTTGGCGTTGAAATACAAATACAAGACTTAAAACATGTGGTTAAGTAATCTTAACAATTTCATTTAATTTTTCTTTCTTTCTTTTTGTAAGTAGGTATTTATTATACAATGTAAAAGATAATGAATAAGTTATTGGTCCTATACGTTAAGCATAGTAGTTAGTAGGGTTCGAGTCCCACCTGAGGTCGATGTTTTTTTTTGCAAGTGTTATTTATCTTTAAGCATAGTAGTATGAGGAGTACCATAACTTATTTTCCCACACTTTGTTACGGCTTCAGACCTTGCAAGTGATTGATATCGTCTGACATTTGGCTGTGACCTGTCACCGAGTTCAGTATCGCCGTATTTATGGTAATAGTTGACGAATGATAGCTTATTGTAAATTTTGTAATGCGCCAGCCAGCTGATTTATCTTCTATAAGGTGTATAACACTGTTTGCGCTGAACGTGGTAAAAAGTCATAATTTTATAGAAAATATTCGCACACTAATGCACACACACACACATAGAGACAGTGAGCGTTGTTTTGTATTCGTTTTTAGGGTTCCGAACCCAAAAGGTAAAACGGGACCTTATTACTAAGACTCCGCTGTCTGTCTATCCGTCTGCCACCAGACTGTACTGTATCTCATGAACCGTGATAGGAAGACAGGCACAGATGATGTATTTCTGTTGCCGCTAAAACAACAAATACCTACTAAAAACTGGATTATCTTAGTAACCGCTAGGTCATTTTAAAGGAACTATTCAACGATATTATTACTTTTAGCTTTGCAAATATAGCGGGAATTAAACCCAGAACTCCTGCTAGCGCACAGGCGCTTCACCAACTAAGCTACAGCTGAACCCCGACCAGACGAAACTGTAATTTTCCCTAAAAACCGCCTTTACATACTTACTCATCAAAAGCTATTGAATAGAAACTCAAACTTACTTTATGATCAATATTTTATTTGAAAAGGCTCATGGCTTCGGTGCGGTTTAGTGTGTTTTCACCTTATGGCGTTAGCTATTCAAAACAATGCCTAAGCCAGCCATTCTCAAAGTGTGCTTCGCGGAGCTCTGGGGGTCCGCAAAGCCTCTGTAAGGGCTCCGCGAGAGTACTTGTAATAATAATAAGATTATAACATGATTAATTAATAAGAATACCCATAATTAAATAAAAATAATTAGGGCTTTATCAAATATTTCGCTTTCCCAAAAGGGTTCCAAAAAAGTTTGAGAACCGCTGCTGGTCTAAGCAGTTACATAGTAGGTATGATACTAGCCTAAAATATGAAACCCAACCCAAACATTTGCGGTAATTATTGTAATTATGCGCGAAAAACTAAGTGTAGTAAGTAAGGTACAGTCAAGAGCAATGAAATGTAAGCACTTCGTAACCTATTCCAATACAATTGAAAATAACATGACTGTACTTTTCAACAGACTTAAAAAAAACGGCCGAGTGCGTGTCGTACCACGCGCAGTGTAGGGTTCCGTATTTGCCCGTCGGTACCACAATATATTTCGCAATTACTTCATTTAAGTCATTTTAAATGTTTTTTTCAGTTATTAGGTAAGACATTTTCTAATATATAAGTTGAACGGCTAGATTACTCTTAAACTAACTGATCTATGTATATAACCGTTATGATTTTCCTAAAAAGTTCTTGAATAGCACTATTAGATGAATTTTTCCAGATTTTTCAAACCAATTTAAAAAAACTAGCACTTTAAACTTTATAAGTTCGCAAACGGATCCCTAAATCGAAAAAGAGTTGGATTCGATCCCACGTGGCAAAAGTTATAATAGTAAATATAATTTATGATTAAAAATCTGTATTAAATTACAAAATTAAGGATTATTCAAATTCATCCTTTACGAACGTATTTTTATTAAGCCAGTATTTTTAATAAGTTGTATTTACAGAGGTCGCGGTTTGTGACCTCTCTTAATGTTGGCACTATAATATATATATTATATAATATAAATATTAGCAGTTCATCAAAGTTTTATTACGGAAATTAAATTAATAATCTGCTAAGTGTCATGTATTTACATAGTGTAAGAGACATCATCATAAAACCACGCATTTGGTTACAAAATCTTATGGTAGCAACTTAGAAGTCGTTTGATCATACAAACAAAATACCTTACTATCTCGAAGAGAAGGAATAATTTCAGTTGTTTTATGTAAGCAGATTATGTTAAATGGTAATTAGGAGTAGCCTATTATTTTGTACATCACGTATATAGTGTAGAATGTATTTAATTCGCACAGATCGCTTAGTGATAAAAGAAAGAAGGCGACTGCTCAGGGCACCTTACGTTAATAGGAGAAAGGCGAGGGTGGTGTCAGAGTAACCTCCTCGTGCGGCGGGGTGTTACTAATTACATTCAGTTTCGATCGGGTGTAAGGAGAAGCATCCTGTCCTGGTTCACCCTGGGCAACGGGGGTTAGTAATTTCCTTCGGGTTATTGCTAGCCCACGGCTAAACTGTGCGGGAGACGCTCCCGGTGGGCTTTGGCAGCCCGCTTGTCTTGGATGTTGTTGGATGCGTCTGCGAAATGCATTTTTCCTGCGCACCATTCAAAAAAAAAAGGAGGAGAAAGGCGCCTCACCTTCAGGGAATGGTGCCTTACGTAAATAGGCTTCTTACGAATAGGGGACGGGCGCTTTGCGAACAGGGAATGGGCGCCTCACGAATAGAGGATGGCCGCCTCACGAATAGAAGATGGCCGCCTCACGAATAGAAGATGGCCGCCTCACGAATAAAGGAAAAGCGCTTTACGAACAGGGGCGCCTTTAAGGGCCCCATCTTTAGGGGATAGGTGCCTCACGAATAGGGAGCATTTTGCAATAATCTACAATTAAAATTAAAACTATGTTTTGTGAAATATTTAATTACTAATTCATGAGTAGTCAGGGTGAACCGTTACCGTAAGATTGAAGGAAGCTCTAGGTTTGTGCTGGATGGATCTCCAAAATCTTTAAACAGGGAAACTATACATTTTAGGCCAGGGGAGCCGGCTTTTAGAAAACCTCATGGGTGCTCCATGCTCATTGCATTTGAGGACTCAAAAACGGGTCGTCGGGTAATGAAAAACCGGCCAAGTGCGAGTCGGACTCGCGCACGAAGGGTTCCGTACAATTATCTATAAAAACGGCAAAAAGAAAACACGTTTGGTGTATGGGGCCCCTTGTACATATTTATATTATTCTGCTTTTTAGTATTTGTTGTTATAGCGGCAACAGAAATACCATCTGTGAAAATGTCAAACTGTAACTATCACGGTTCATAAGATACAGCCTGGTGACAGGCAGACAGCGGAGCCTTAGTAATCAGGGTCTCGTTTTCCCCTTTTGAGTACGGAACCCTAAAAACGCCCATCCCTAAAAGGCGATTACTGATCTGTTTCTTGATGTTCGGCACCCACTTTTTATTTCTAATGGGGGCTCGGGCCGCCGAGCACCCACGGAGCCGGCGCCCCTGTTTTGGGCCATGGTATCTAAAAGAGCTATCTTTTTTATTATTTTATGAATATGGACAACATCACATACATCCCTGATCCCAAGGTAAGTAGCTAAAGCACTTGTGTTATAGAAATCAGAAACAACGACGGTACCACAACACCTAGACCCGAGCCAATATAGAAAAGTTCGTTTTCTACATTGACCCGAGCGGGGATCGAAGCCGGAACCTCAGAGATGGCGGCGCCATTTAAAGTTTGTGCTCGCCTCTCGGCTACAGAGGTCATCAATCTTTGTATCGATATTTTGTCGTTCCGCGAAGCAAGTAAAGTAACAACTTTAAAATACTACGTGTACCGAAATATCATTAAATAGCACCAATAAAGATTTTATAGTATCTTTTTTTTTTAGTAACATAGTGACTTTTATTAATTAAATGAATACAATAACACAAACGAAAATAAATAATACTTTAAATGAAACTAACTTATCCTAAACCTAAATAGTAAATAAATACCTACTCAAAAATAAAACCGTGTTCGTGAGGCAAGGAAGCAAGGATACTGGCAGCGTTTCCTCGCTGAATGGCTAAACTAAGCCGTTGTGCGAGGAACGTACCAGCATTTTTATTTTCCGAAATGGAAATTAATTATAGTACCTAATGATATTAGATATATACCTATTAATAGTTGTCGTAAAATTGTCAGCCACTAACATCCAACTGAATCATTAATATTTATAAAAGTTATTAAATATTCATGATTTAGTTGCGATATGTTAAAAATTACGAATAAAAAGCAAACATTACGTTATAAAACACTTAAGAACTTGTTAATAAGTGATTAAAGTTTTTTTTATATTACTCAAAAACTAGTATGATGTCGTATAATTTTGTAGTAAGGGTCTATTGTAGGTTTTGGTTATAATTTTTGGCATTTTTATTTAGAATCGATTGATTTCAGGACGAGTTTTAATTTGTTATCAAAACAAAATGAAAAATTAAAATTATGTAAATTAAGTAAGTACGTACTTTGTTTTATGAGCTACAGAGAGAGTTAATGCCTAAGATTTCCCCGATAGATATAACCAGATATGTGATCACAAAAGCATCTAAAGTACCAGTTGATATAGCTCAAAGAAAAGAAGCAAGCTAAGCTAAGTTGCCTGCCGGTCGATTCTCTAAGAAAAACGCAACGGACTCGCTCTAAAACTCGACTTAGCCGTACAAACGAACATAGCCTCTATCTTGTTAGTAAGAAACTTCAAATTATTTATCGTTGATAAGCGAGTGCAGCGACGAAGTGAGCGCGGTTTTGTTTACAGAATCGACAGGCTGCTCAGAGGCCGTAGAACTGATAGCCTAAAAATGATGGGTTAGCGACTATATAGCGGTATCCTGAGTGGATACCGCGTGCGACTTGCAAGCGCAGCACCCTCTGACAAATAAGGTGGTGCGAAGATTCCCAAATAGCAAAACTAAGTATATCGAAAAAAAGTCGGTAGCACGTTTCTATTTCAGCTTTTGGTGGTAAAACGGATCTTTAATTGGTCGAATAAACGATCGGAGCACGTTCTCTCAACGCGATTGCGGCGCACTTCTCACGGATTATTGTATATGAATCGCCAAATAGTCGAAATAATATCCAAGAGTTATCACAACTCGAATGTTACAAGTATAAATTGACATCAGTAGGTTTGCCATTATTCCACACCAGCTTTTCTCGAAAGACTTAAATTAAGTAATAAAATAGCAATGCGGCTGCAATTTCTCAATTCTTTGATCGAGTGAATGCAATCAAAGAGCATTCATAGTAAAATACGCTGCTCCTGGCTGTGGAGGGAAAAAGATAGTCGAAGATTGGGCTCATTGGTGGGCAGGTCTATAACTAGCACTCTAGCAGTGGACTGACGTGAGCTGATTACACGATCATTAGGAAACTGAAGCCTTATGAATGACAATATTATATCAAATAATAGTATGTTATTAAAAATAAAAATTATAAATTCTTTCCACAATCACACCAATTGTCTAGCCCCAAATTAAGCAAAGCTTCATGGCGACTTGATAACGTATAAACATACTTTAAATACGTTTTTAATAAACATCCATGACTTAGGTACTATTGCTCGTGTTTATGACATGAACCCGCAACCGCCAGGCATTGTAGTCTGGAGCGCGAACCACTACACCAGACGGTCGTCAAATTATTTATTATTTTATGCTTTTAAGTCCATCTTATTTTAGAATATAATAAAACGTCATGTGATTCACTTTTATTTTTTGAACGGGCCACCCGGTATAAAACTTACATGTTCTAAAAATATAGCTTTGCCCTACCACCGCTACGGGACTATAAATACATAATATACAAACCGCACACAGATTCAGTGTAATCTATACCGGAAAAAAATCCTATTCATGGAAAACTTTTGGTTACCTACTTGATTTAAATGAAAAACATTATCACCTGAGGTGCGTAGCCGCAAAGGGTTACACCCGGGTTCGATTCCCGGTTAAGGTTAAAACGATATTTTCTTAAATGGCTAGGGTTATGCATTGGGCTCCAGGCAATTGGTGCATTACCCGGTACCGGGTACCTTGTTATCTAAGTATATAATGGATTCTAATTTCTTATCTTCCAGACTTAGAGCATTTAAATACCTACTCTAAACTTCCAGACAAATGATGACATTGATAAGAAGTATTACTAACAACGAACAATCTAAAATCACAATAGGTGGGCCTAGATTTATATTTTATAAAAATATCTGCCACCACTGCAATGGATGAAAGTATAGATTATGACAATGAAGAAATTTCATGCCCCAGGCCTCGGACATAATTTTTATTCATTTAAAAATTTAACTCAAATTAATGCTTCAGTTTTAACCATTCACAACTATCCAAGTAGCGTGGGCTAGGGCTTTTAAACAAAAAAAGATATTTCTTTAATAAAAAGTAAATGAAACGTCGGGGTAACGACATTTTTTCGTTATAGTAATCAATTATGCTTTCATCAATTGCAGTGGCGGCAGATATTTTTGAAACACCTTTAAAATACTTACCACAAAAATCCCCAGAGAAAATCTCATTTTGGTCACACTATTTGGTATTCCAACTTCAATGAAAGTAAAAAACTTTTTGACTTATGTTTTTTCTTTCAAAACACTGGCCACGCGCTGTCAAACTTCCCGCGTAAAGTGTGACAGCTCGTCTTCCTTTTTCGCGCTCGACTGAACGAAAGGTGGTTCACGTGCAATCGTCATTACGCTAGATTGTCACCTTTGACCTACGACTTGGGTTTGCAACTAACGAAATACCAGTGGCGAAAATTGGAACTACAGCAGCTGCCCTACTCTAACCTGCTCTAAGGCCCTATCTATTACATTCAGTTATTCATGTAGATAGTGGCGCCATTCGTAACTGCAAGTTTATTTTAATTAAAATATTATTCGCACTAGCATAGCAAAGATGCGGGTATCGGAAAGGCGGAACTAAACTTATGCTAAACAATTTCTTCTAGTTATTTCAAATAGTCAATAGCGCCACCACCAGATGTAGATACCTAATATTTATTAAAATAACACGTTCTAGGCGGGATCTTGGGCAGAATACTAATGTAATTTTGTCCAGTAAATATTAATGTATTCGAAATGTTACAAATGACTTTGAAATGTATTCAGGTTAGTGAACCTAGGCAAAGATTGCATTAATTTCTACATTGGCTGTCTGTTATAAAATCTCTAACTTCAAAGTCCATTACTTATAAGTATGCCTAAGGATTAAGACAAAGATAAAATCTTTAATATCGACAGACGTTTAAGATAAGTAATTCTCTTACTTAAAGTTTGGAGTAAACTTTCTTGTCTTACGTAGTACCTACCTGCCAATGAATTTCTCCTAGGAGCGTCTTCCATCACACACCAAGCACACACCCAGACCCAAGCCAAGTTTAGAAACCGCATCCTGAATTAGGGTTACCACCTGTACTCTATAATATTGTCTTCTTTTTCATGTTGTCACTCTATATTCTACGGCTCCAATAAAGTACGCTAAAATACTCTATTTACATAAAACTAATTGTTATCGCCACTATTTTTTAAATGTTGGATAGAGCAATAAAAAAATCGTTTTTAAGGACAAATAATAAAGAAAATACATTAAATACCCTATTTTTATTCAGTGTTTGTTCGATAATAATAAAAAAAATACTTGTTCGCCCTAAAAAAAGGTGGCTACCCTATCCTGAATTGTCTCGAATCGGAAACCTAACGTGGATCCCTTTCGTGAAGGCGAGTCACAGCTGCGCTACTATCCTAATCAGTTCGTCCTTGTTAGAGAACTACAGTTAAGGTAATCCTGATCTAGGTAGTTTCGAGTTCACAATTTTGTTGTTGCTACCAAAAAAATAGATAGATAGATACTCTTTATTGCACACCACACAAAACAAACAGTACAAAGAAAAAAAAAACATTTAGAATGGTACAATTTATACAGCGATCTCTTCCAGACAACCTTCAGGTAGAGGATAGTTTATAAAGTTGAGAGGGGAAGGCGGTGAAGAGTAAGAAAGGAAAGAAAAAATGCTAATAAGAAGCTGATCACATGATTTTAATGGGTCCATTTTTTGTACACCCTGTTTTATGTTCAGCAGTGGACTAACACGTATCGTGGGCGGTGCTGTGATATCATGATTTTATGCCATGATGGTTGTATTGTTTGTGATAATATGTCATTAGAAACCACTTTAAAAACCAAATGGACCTTGATATTACAGCGAAATGAATATTTCTAAATCAGACATTAAATTAGGCAATTTCACAAGCAACGAAATGTAATATTATGCGGTTATAAAATACTAATGATACTAATTTGTGATTTTTCTAGACTTTTAGTTTGCAATCGACTGACTGAGCTGTGCAAGATACTTACCAATTTAGGTATATAATTAATGTATTACTTAATTCTGTAGTAAGGTGTAGATTTCGATAAAGTTGATAACCTGCTTACTAGAATTTTAGGATGGTTCCATATGGTCCTTTTTAGGGTTCCGTATCCAAAGGGTAAAACGGGACTCCGCTGTCCGTCTCTCACCAGCCCCTCTAGCACGATCAACAAAACACGATATGATACGATATGATATAGCGATTTATCGCCTATTTACTTAAAAAATATGATAACATAGCCGCCATCTTGAACTTTTATTGAAACAGTAAGGATGTTCGTGCCGGCGACGTCACGGTTATGCTCGGTTTTTTGATAAAAGTGCATATTTTGACAAAATATATGCGATAAATCGCTATATCATATCGTATCATATCGTGTTTTGTTCTACATGCTAGAGGGGCTGGCTGTATCTCATGAACCGTTATAGCATGTCTGGTCAACGCCATATATCGTAGGTTTAGTACATATTAAAAACGAAAAGATGTCACTACAAGGCTCATTAGGATTGGGGTTGATTTCAATGAACGATAACTCTTGATAAAAACGTTATCGAAACACTTTTGTAGCACTTTTGTTTTTTTTAATGAAATGTTTATAGAATTTTAACATTTATTTCAAAACAAATCATTTTAACTAAAATTTAAAACATTTACTGTATAATGCCATCTATCGGTTTTAACTTAAACTATCTTTTATGGAAACGCAACGTCAGCTATTGGATTGAAAAAACTAAACACGGCATTTATGTTGATTATAGAGGTAATATGCATTTCGTATTATTTTATCGCATAATTTATAAAAATAAATAAAGGAAATCCAAATTTTAAAATATAAGTATTTATTTTAAATGAGTAATTATATACTCTCTGGTAATTAACGGTCAAAAGCAGGAAGCTTCAAAATAATGTAGGTTTTGGACAGCCGTCAAATATTTGTTTGTAGCTAGGGCTACCAGTTGGAGCATTGTAGTTTTATAATATGGGGATTTGTTTTAATATTTGGGAAGTGATTTAAAAAATCAATTTTAAGGAGAAAAATATGGATTACCAATGTTTAGCTAGAAAACATTTCCCAAAATATCACAAACCAACTATTTTACGCAAATTTTCATTTGGCAAAAAAACATTTATCAAAACAGCATTGGCAATTATTTGCCTTATTATTGCATTCATTTGGCAATTATTTGCATTTGCAACTCATAGCATTTTTTTAGTTACAAAATCTCTTTTTTGGGATATTATTGTTTAACAAATAATTGTTTGGTAATGTTTCATTTAACATTATTTAATCAGACAGATGTTTCATTTGGCACAACTTTCTCTTTGCAAAATATTGCATGGCATACGATATATATAATATATATAATAATTTACTGGTAAAAAATGGTTGAAATAGCTAAAAGGGCTTTAAGAGAGTTTTGCTTTGATCGAGGAAGAGATTTGATCCCAAAAGCAATAATTTTGGAATAAATTCTTACGGTGAATCTAAAAAAGACAATTTGGTAACCCTATTCACGATTCCAATTTTTTTCATCAACTTTGATTAACAATGAATTTCTCTATGGTTATAGTTAGACAGTTGAAATTTTGACAAATGATGTATTTCTGTTGCCGCTATAACAAAAATCTTTTAGGGGGCTCCGATACAACAAACGTGATTTTTTTGCCGTTTTTAGGGTTCCGTACCCAAAGGGTAAGATAGAACCAGTGTAAAAGCGGCAAAGCTGCTGGGGTTGGGCAAAGAGAGCAGTTGAAACACCTGGAACCTGTCCTGTGATGGTGTCGTGATTTTTGCTCTATTTTACAGGTTTTTTAGGTATCTTATAACAAGTAAGTATGATAACAGAAATGGGACCCTATTACTGAGGTTCCGCTGTCCGTCTGTCACCAGGCTGTATCTCATGAACCGTGACAGTTAGAGAGTTGAAATTTTCACAGATGATGTATTTCTGTTGCCGCTATAACAACAAATACTGAAAAACAGAATACAATAAATAGTTAAGGGGGCTCCCATACAACAAACATGAACGAACGTTTTTTTTTTTTTTTTTTGCTGTTTTTTTAGATAATGGTACGGAACTCTTCGTGAGCGAGTCGGACTCGCACTTGGCCGGTTTTTTTCCCGTTTCACGATGTCCCATCCCAGTTTATGTATTAAGGCAGTAGAATTACCCGCTAAGGTTTTGCGTTATTTTCAATACGTATATTCTTCCTCAGTTTTTCAATTCCTGATACCTAATCAACATCAATAACTATCGATCGATCGGAGACAAATCGCAGAGTTAATAAAATCAATGCCATATTTAAAATAGATCAACGCAGCAGCTACCTATTTGCTATGCTCTTACCTTCAATATCATATTTCCTGTTCACATTAAATCGTGTTTAATCAAAAATTAGGCGCGCGAGTTTATCTAGCACTTCTTAGTTCGTGTTAAAAAACCTTGTTTAAATATATCTGAGAATTTAATTTATTTGATCAGTAAAATTAGCTGACAACTACCCCAACCATGGATTCTAAATAGGTAAAGTGTATTATCTTCATCATCATCATTTCAGCTATAGGATGTCCAATGCTGAATATATTAATTAATTATTATTATATTGCTGGACAACATTACATACATTGCTCTTCTTCCATGGGCTTAACCAGCCATGGGCTCAGGGTGGGGGGGGCTGCTGCTCTATTTAGACTGCTGTCTAAATTAATATGTAAATAGCAAACTATACCCGCGGTCCAGTGAGGTAACCAAAGAAAATCCGTCCGTAGCATCCATTTTCTGCCCTGAACTAAGAATTGGGGACGATCACAGGTACTATAACCAGCGCGAGCGAACCGAGCGCGAAATTTTTTTGCGTTTCAAAGATAAGTATTTCGCTACAAATAAGTGTGGTGAATTAATTAGGTTATTAGGCATTTTAACAGGAGGGCACGACAACGGCGACGGCATTCGACAGCAGCAGCGGCACGCGGAATGCCAATGAAAAAGCCATTCAATGCTATTGCTTTTTCAAACATTTATATCTCCACCTTATCCAGGGACAGCGAGCGAGCCCTTTTGATAGGGATGACCAGTATTAAATATTTATTTTCGAAAAGTTTTGATAAAACGGTGAAATATTTTTAACTTGAGTTCTTGTTTTTATGGTCTAACAAGGTGAGAATGAGAAGCTCTTTGGTGAGAAGCTAGTATATATATGTATATTGCGAAATAATCGATTGCTAAACCAATATTTTTTTAAATACAATCCGCGAGAAGAGAGCGCGAAAAAATTTGTGAATGCTACAAGCTACAATGTTTCTTTTTATACTGCCGTTCTGTTAAACTAATTAACATTTTCAATCAAACACAAACGAATTCTAGGGTGGGCAAAGAGGTTTCTTTCTTTTTTTCTTCCCACAAGTAGTACTAAAGTTTTGCCTCGCTGTTGAAACTACCACTTAAGTTATGAAACTCGCGAAAGGGCTTTGTTTTTTTTTTTAAAATTTTGGATGTCATTTGCAACCTGTTATATAGGTCCAATGAGATCAAAGAATATAAGTAAGTTGTTCTCCGAGAAACGCTCTTCCAATGACATAATTAGCGAGTCTAGGTAGGGAATAATCAACGATCGTTTCCAAAACTGGGTAGGACTCTCTGACGGAGGGTTGCACGGTGCGTCTGTCTTTCCGCGATGCGTGGCATTGTAAAATCAACTTCTAGAGCGTTAGTGATCACTTGAGCTTCAGCTATGAATGCCATGCGGCTGTGATCGTCCACATTTTCACGATGTTTTTCTAATGTCGATGTTTCTTTTAATGTGATTCGCACACTGAAGCAAGTCAATTGATGCTTTTGCATGCATTATTTAAGCAAGGCAAAACGCATGACCGACCGCTTTTTGTTTTGATCGCATTTTTTTGGGTCGACTGTCGGGTATGACCTTCTTACAGATATTAAGTATTGAAGTTAGTTAGTACCTAGATCATTTATTTTTTTAGGTTTGGTTAGGCGCCTTACAGGTCAGAGCCAGGGTGGGGCAAGAGCCCCACCCTGCCCCGCCGTGGCTACGCCCACGTCTTCTTCTTATCGTGTCGATGGTAAAGCGACTTAAATTTGTTGTGCCCAGTAATTGGCGACGCGGATTGCTTGTCGTTGGCATACCTTTGGTCTTCTAGCAAGCATGAATCAGGGTACTCAGGCAGGACAAGACATCAAATGGGACATGTCTTGCGGAGTTCCAAAGGAGAAACGAAAAGAGGAGGCGGTAAGGGACCGTTCTCCCACAGGACACGTCTAGCAGGAGAGTTACGACGCTCCACTCCACCTGCCACTCGTCTGCGAATGTCCGGAGGTGCGATACCAGCTAGTGGATACAGCATTTCTACCAGGGTGGGTTTAAGACAACCTGATCGGCATGCTCGCATCTCGGCTACGGAGATCGTCAACATAGGCCTCTTCCAATGACATCCAGATTATCGGGTCGAAAACGGCCTGCCTTCCTGCAACTTTTACCAGGCAGGTTGTCTGTCCACCTTATTTATTTATTGGATTACCAACATAAGTAACAGTAATTTAGGTACATTTAAATATTTATATAAAGTGGCTTATAGCTAACTGTTCTCACAATTAAAGGTAATCACAGCATGCATTTATTGTGTTTAAAAATGATAAAAAAATATTATAATCCTAATTATAGCTTGTTTAAGTACAATCACGTTGCGCTATTAACGTATGTACTATGTAAGATTAAAAAACCTTCATCAAAATAAACGAATAATAACAAATAGGTAATAACAAATAATAAAAATATGAACTATATACAGTCAGTAATAAACGAATAATAAGATATGAACTACATGCAGTCTAAGGTACTGAGATCATTAGATTTAAGTATTTTAAGAAATTTGGAGAGGCTTTGGTAGTGAATATCAAGTTCTGGTAATTTACTGGTCAGATTATTGTACAGACGAGTCAAACGAACAACAGGTGAATTGCGACCCATCCTTGTCCTACAGAATTTATTTTTGAACAACTTACACGGGTATCTTGGAATTCGCGACGGGACATTGAAAGCAAAATAACTGAGCAAATTGGGACTGTCGATGCGGTTGTTCATTAATTTATGAAAGTAAGACATATCTAAGTATATACGTCGTACAGAAAGCAGATCTAGATGAAAATGTTTCGCTTTGTCTGTGTATGCTTTCACCGTCCTGGGAGTCTTAAAACGGTAAGATAGGCTGCGAATCAGTTTTTTCTGTACCCTCTCTATCCTATTTATATGCACCTTATAGTCTGGACTCCAGACTGTGCTGCAATATTCAAGCTTACTTCTCACGAAACTATTGTAGAGCAGGATAACTGTAGATGGCTTTTTAAAGTCTCTTGTGCTTCTAATAATAAATCCTAGCGATCTGTTTGCCTCTTTGATAATTTTATCAATGTGATCCGTAAATCTAAACTGACTGTCAATTACTACTCCAAGGTCTCTGATGGCAGTAACTTCTTCGAGCTTTTCGCCGGCAATTTCATACTCGGTGAGAAACATGTTGTGCTTCTTGGTGAATTTGATGTGGTGACATTTCGAGGTATTTAAAGACATTTTATTGTTGTTGCACCACACGCCAAGGCTGTCAATATCTTCTTGCAAGCATTTAGAATCCTCCAGACATGTAATTGTCTTAGTCATCTTGAGATCGTCGGCAAACAGATAAATTTTGCAGTGTTTTATGATCTTTTCTATATCATTAATTAATACGTTGAAAAAGAGGGGCCCTAAAACAGAGCCCTGTGAATTAACGCGGTCATAATTTAAGTACAAAATGTTACCTCTTTTGCCTGACGTTTCGATCAGGTAACAGCGACCTTAGTCACAGGCTGACTGGAACAGCAATGTTTTCACTACGTATGAGAGGCAGATTCTTCATCTACCCTCATAATATTATTTTCACGCCAAGTACCGTCACACACTACACTCACTGTGACCCTATTCTGCACACTTACCGCCGAATCCGTATTCAGGGTGAGCACTCGATCGCGAAACAAAACGAGATTGTCTATTTTTAATCACTGGATTCCATGTCGCGGATAATTTGAAACATAAATTGACTATCAAAAAGTTCGTAATAAAACTAAAAATAGGACAATTAAATAATACACGGAAATGGCACTTCGTATAAATATAATATATACATGAGTATAATACAATTTTTCTTACAGTAACGAATAAAAAAATACAAAACGTCAATTGAAAAATAAATGTTGCCACCTAAAAAAACGGAATCAATAATGTTATCAACTAAAACATAATTATTAAGGCACAGTTTTAAAGTCACTCTTTAATAATGAGTTATTTCTTAAACTAAACACACTTGATAAAACCGTTTCTCAAACTTTTAAGGGTATGGGGCAACAAAATAAGGCACATACTACACAGCAAAATGTATTTATAAAATGTTTTCTTGAAAAATAAATGATTTTGACCCAAGCAACAAATCGTTTTTTGACAAAAAATAAGGCACAACAAGGTTCAACTGGCTGAGAATGTGATATAAGTAATATTAATCCTCTTTTGTTTTTTTCTTCTTTTAATAAAAATAAATAAATATCTTTTGGTAACCAAAGTTCAAATAAATTAATGTTTCGTTTTATTTATTATTCAAGATCTAAAGTAAAAAAAAAAACAATTTACCTTTCTTGCTCACTGGGTAACGACATAAAAGTTTGAGAAACGATGTTTTAAAATTATATTGTTTAACATTACTATTTTGTGTATAGCAAGGCAGTGTAGCATAAGATCAGAATAAATAAACGTCAAAATACAAACTTATTAATCTAGTTATTATGGGCGTACCGTTTAACTGATAACTGAGGTTAAGCCCTGCGCATTTTAGCTATGGGGCTAGATGCGTTATATATAAGGTGTAAACTTATCAGTTAACTCTTTTCTAGGGGATGATTCTACTGCTTAAATAGAACAAATTTTTCTATGTGACCAACTTCAAAATCACAAAACGAAAAACCATTTCCCCATACAAAACGGCAGACCAGCTGAGATCAGTTTGTATAAAGACATGAAATATTGTTTACGATTTCGAAGTTGGTCTCATACAAAAAGTTGTTTTATTAGAGCAGTAGAACCACCTCCTAGAAAAGAGTTAACTGATAAGTTTACACCTTATATACGCTGCCTTATTTACCTACCAAGTTTAACGGTAATCTCAAAATAAATACACAGCGCGAAAACAATACAAACGATGGCAACAGCGTTATTTTAATTAAACAAACAACAATATCAAATTAATATCCATGTAACATAACGTCAACAAACAAAACCCATTACACTTTTTTTTTGTTTTTCATTTAATTTTTTTTTTATTATCTATCTCACTATTTCTCAATATAGGTAGTAAATGTGTGCGTTAGAAATTTACATAATCAGCCAGATATTCACTGGATTTCATATACAGGTTGTACAACAGAATATGTATGATTTAAAACTACATTATCAGTTCTCATAAATAAAATTTATTTACTTTCATTCGCTCTATACATTATTATCGAGGTAGCGCGTCAGTATGCATGGAGCATAAACCTTTCAAGATTTCGGTGTTGAACTAAAAGTAACGTCAAGGTAATAGTAAAAGTAGGGGTTAAGCAATTTTTAATTTGGACGTGTTTTTGTATGTCCTACTTTTTTGTACATCCTGCAAAGGAACTGATGGCAGTATTTAACTGTCATTCATTTAATTATTCAAAAAGATTTTATTTTAGTGTGTCTTTAATTGATTTTTGTCTATGATTTTGGATATTGTCTATTTTTGTGGGCGGAGCTTTCTTATAGATGCCAGCCTTTAAGGTCACCCAAGGTCAACTGAAATGATAATTGAGTAATATAACATTTACTACCTATACAGCGCATATTTAAAATTTGTTAACACTACCTAAACACGATTTATGTACAAATATTTACAATAAATTACATTTTCGAACTTAAAAATAAACTAAACATGATTTTAAAAGGACACGACACCGCCAATTGGAACACAATCGCTTTTTTTTTTAAACCGTGGCAAAAGATAGACGCCATGAGGTAAAAAAACATAAAGTAATTGAATTGGTGTTGGTGTCTTGTACTTTAATAATTCATAATTTAATTATACAGTTGCATAAAGTAAATCCACAACCTTATTTGATTATAATTCATAAAACCTGACAATGTAAGAAAGAAAGAAGAATTTAGTCATCTTTTTTCGGATTTTATTATATTTTTTTCTATAAAACTGTTTTCTATCCCGAAGAGGATATACAGGACTAGTTTCAAGGTAGTGCCAAATTTTCATGACTCTAAATCTGGAACTTACCGATCTACGTAAAAATAACTATTTTTTAAATAAATATTTTAATGGTGGAATTTGTGGATAATTTACAATTGATAAATTTAATTGCACTGTATGTGCACTCGTTAAAATAAATGACAGCGCACATCGCATTTTTTTGAAGTTTTAATGGTTTTTTTTTTCTTTAGACCTTTTTTTAAAGTTTGTGCACTACTTTGAAATGTTCTGTCATTTGGCAATAAGCGTTATTGTCTATTCCTAGTCAGGTTTTACTATCACTTGATGAGTTATTGAAGATTTGAGTGAAAACGACGCGAAAAGCGCTGACTTAAACATAATTTAAAATTGTATGTATGTGTCTGGCTATAATACAAAAGTCACCTTACTTAAACAATATCGGCCTTACTACAAAAAGATAGACTGGGTTTGAACACTTGTCTAAAGATTAGTCAACCAATTAAAGATGTTTGTTGATCATGTCTCGAATGTCTGATGTGTCAACATTTCTAATTGGTATTATCTTTTTTGAAGTAAAGCCATAAGAAACGAATAAAAATAAGCGTTACAAGTGCCACTGTCAGCCTGTTAAATAAATTAAGTGTCCTTTAAATATAGATCGTTGATTTCTTGCTAGATACACATGCGTTTGCTTGGAAGAACATGCGCTAGGCATAGTCATAGTTTTAGATATTAATGCCTGCGAGAGATAACCAGGCTGGCTGATAAAGTAAGAGTATTTAAGAGATTTTGATTTAAATAAGGCTACGTTGGATGCCTCGCTTACTATTTTTTCTGGACTTAATAACCTGCCTAGCTTGCACTTACATGTATTTCCTGTAAAGAAGCTGAATAAGGCGACTAAGTTTGTTTCTTCTCATCACTAGCCGATATGCAGTGCATAATTTTGTTATATAGATATTATATTCTATTGTTGTCTCACTTACTGCCGCACTTACAGACGTCGATTAACCTTTTTTTTACTTCTCATGCTTGTAAAGTTCATCATTATGTTGGGTATATATATGCTGCATAACACGGATTTTCATGTTCTAATGCATTTAAAGTAAAATCTACGTCTAACTCTCAGACTAAGACAAAGGTCGTCCGGCAAAAAGTCACGCACGCAATTAATCTTCGTTATATGACCTTTTGTTTTGTGCAAAACTGCTGTTTAATTTCCTCAGAATCAAAGTGAAAAGCAGAGTGTATAACTCGTGCCTATTTTTTTTTCCAAAATTGCTGTTATTTTCCTCACAATCGAAGTGACGAGCAGTGTATAACTCGTACATGAAACCATTTTACCCTCGACTTGACTTAATATACGTCTCGGGTAAAATGGTGCGTTCTATACACTTGTTGTACAATCTACAATAGTGATCTTTATTTATATTATCTTTAGTATTAAAGGTTTTCCTAAGTAACCATTAAAGTTAATTTCCGTCTATAAATGCGGCAGTTAGACGCAAGCACTTAGCGAAGCATCCAGCGATCCAGCAAAGCTGACATACGATTTGAATGTACAGCTAATCCGATAAACATTACAAATTCGGATACAACAACATTAAAATTATAACTAAACAATCTTATCAGTGAAATAATGTTTATTTACAAATGGAGATTTTTTATTTATTTCTTATTTTTTTAACAAAATTTTTTTTGTATATTTTTATTTGTATGCGATTAGACAAACGTTTACGAGTTTGCGTTTCGTTAATATCAAAACAAATTACACTATTTTGAGCTTACAGGGGCTCTTAAGGTGTATCCAATTCTTTTGTACACCCTGTATATATATTTTTTTTCATGGGTGACCAAAACGCATTAAAAGTTGCCACAAGTCTTGGCTGGTCTTTAAAAAAGAACTACAGTACGGAAAACAGAAGCAAAATTAAAAAAGGCGAAAGTGTTCGTCAATGCTAACGACTTTCACTGTGGGTTATATCGAAGTCGCGATTTTTTGTTTCTCAAGCTTTTTTCCTGACGAAACCCTTTTGGAAAGCATAATATTTGACGGAGCCCCAATAAAAAAAGTGTATTCTTATTAACACTCATGTTACAATATTATTAATATTACAAGTACTCTCGCGGAGCCTTAGGGGTCCGCGGAGCACACTTTGAGAATGACTGACCTGTCACCAGACTGTATCTCATGAACGTGATAGTTAGACAGTTGGAATTTTCACAGATGATGTGCCGTTGCCGCTATAACAACAAAATACTAAAAAACAAAATAAAATAAATATATAAGGGGGCTCCCATACAATAAACATGTTTTTTGCCGGGTTTTGTAGATAATGGCACGAAATCCTTCGTGCGCAAGTCACATACACCTCCTTTTTTTGGCTTCTGTTTAAAAGCATATCCTATATATTTTGTAAGTCCTTACTGTATTATTTTTCAAATCGTGAATGATATCGTCGTTTATGACTTAACTAAATTAATGGCACGATCATAGGCTATATTCTCTTAGTATCTTCTAGCACTACACAGGTTGATTTTTTTATCACCATCAAACCTTCTGAGAAGACTCCCGTGATACAAACGAACAACTCTTTTCTTTTTGTAAAAATAAGTATAAAAAGCGACACAAAATCACAACTAAAATATCAACAAAGAAATTAAAGAATGATATTTTGTGACCAACAACATACCTACTATATCTTTATTTATAGCAAATGTTAGTCAAATAAAAAACATAGAAGCAATTTTTATATCTTATTGACAGTAAAGGAGGATGGGCATACATTTATGAGACTTGGCTTCACTTACCAATAATAACCAGTTATTAAATTGGATTCAAGTGAAAGTTCTGCTTCTAATCGCACTTACTGGTAAAACAAATGTAGTAATGATGTGAAATGAAATGAAATATTATTTATTATGAAAACACTTAACCTAGTACAATGTGTGAACTGCTCTCGTATAAGGTTCCCCTGTGCTACGAGAGGCAGGCTAGTAGTATGGTAAAAATGTATATGAAAAAGCTCTGGAGGCATAATACGAAAACGTATCGTTCGATCGGTCGTATTATCAGATCAAATTAAAATATCCATTCACTTGTATCCAAGGTTTAACAATTTATGAACAATTGAAAACGGTAGAGTTTTTACACGGCTAGATTGAGTTGGTCATATTTTATCAAAGGATTGACACATGAGACTGGTTATTTTAATTTCTTAGGTTTATACGTCCGAACGACAGATACATTTTTGTGCTAGGCCGGGCATTGAGAAATTGGATTTAAAGTTTAACCACAAACTATAAATATATGGAGTAATTGAAATAACGCAAAAACAAAACCTTAAAATGGGTGATTTAACAGCTCAACTTACGCTACAAAAACATTGAGATCTTACAAAAAAAGAATGTTTCTTCCAAATAATACTAAATGGCTCAGGATCAGCTTTTATAGGTATTAGTTTCATAATACCTTATTTGTATGCTATTATTGGCAAGTGTGGCCATTTTCGCTCATCCTCCTTTATAAATATATTACATTACGCACTTCCTAGTATATATTTTTAAATCTAATTTAACCTAACAGTCACACGACCAATATGTTAGCACTATACAATATATTATACTTACTATGTTAATATTATAAGTTGAAACCTCTAAGGCTTTTGAGTCTCCTCT
This sequence comes from Anania fuscalis, assembly GCA_950371115.1. Classification (NCBI taxonomy): domain Eukaryota; kingdom Metazoa; phylum Arthropoda; class Insecta; order Lepidoptera; family Crambidae; genus Anania; species Anania fuscalis. The sequence continues at coordinate 4,060,378 of OX493352.1, forward strand.
CTAGGTCTTCGAAGGGATCCTCTTCAGACCACTGAGGATCTTCGGGTTTCGAAGGATGTTTTCTCCTTTCACCCCCAGGTGCCATTTGGAATGAGCTACTACCAGACTTGCCTGGGCTTTCTGAACTGTAAACAAAATTTAAAATGAATATGTGCTTCGCAATAGAACAGGAGACGTATTTTGAATTATGCGAATTCCAATTCGAATACGAAATGGCATACGAATGACTAAAATCCTTATTTTTGAAAATGTATTTCGTGAATTCTGCAACGAGTGGTCCGAGCCACTCGTATTTCGATTCTACTAGTAGAAAGTTCGAAAGTATGACATTGACAAGTAAACATAGAGTTCACAAATTAAAGAATTTTTTTTCGTTCTGCTCTAAGAGATTCATTGCCAGTTTTTGAAAACTATTTCATCGAGTATAAATGAAAAAAAATTGACAACTGGTATATTTATTGATCTGTCTAAAGCATTTGATAATGCTTCACATCAATTACTAGCAAGAAAGCTGGAAATGATTGGTGTCAGGGGTCTTGTACTAAAATGGATAATGTCATATACAGAGTGTAACAAAAAGGCGAAATAAAATTTAAAGGACGTGTAAAGTAGTAAATGTGTAGTTCCTATGCAAAACCACAAACTCGTGCGAGTATAAATTACTGAGTAAATTCATGCTAAAGTTTTAACAAAAACTTATCGGTGACAACCTTAGCGCATCAGCTGATCGTGCGGCGGGCGAGGGTTCGCTAACGAATGACCGCAGATTCAGGGTTGTCAACACTTTCGGTAAAAAAACAATTTATTTACTTAGTATGGGAAAAAGAAGTTGTTTATTTTTAACTAAAACTTTTACTACTTAATGTTCACATTACATACATACATACCCTTAAATATTATTTCGCCTTTTTGTTACACCCTGTATTAGTAACAGAAAGCAGTGTGTAGTCATAGATAGACTAAATGATAAAAATGAGGCGAACCGGGTTTTAATATTTTCTGCGTGAAACGAAAACAGTTACAAAAAAATCACTTCAATAGCAACACTTAATTCGAGTGATTCAAAAATGCGTAAAATCGGGAGCAATAGAAATAAGAGTTCGCACGCACACGAACCGTATTCGTGTTCGAATTCAAGATTCATTTTGAATGCTTCAAAAATACGTCTCCAGGCTAGTTTACACCACCAATCAAATGGCATACTTTTTATGAACGGTCAATACACATCTCTTTCTTACAATTTGTATGACGATAGCGAACTATGATCGTTGAAAAATACTGCTTTAGTGTAATTAACTTACAAAACATACTAAAAAGACAAGGTGGTGCAATGATATACGCAAGGCAGGAGTAAGCCGCTGTATGCAGGTTGTTTCCAATCTGAAAGTCACTGGGAAACCTATGTTCAGCAGTGGAGTTCTTATAGCTGAAACGATGACGACTAACCTAAAATGCTAGGCAGCTGGTGACCTTGCTGTATCGTCGCGACGCTGTGCTCGACCGTGATTGGGACACTTGGATTTCACACAGTGCCGTAATTCGGGCACCTGGTAATCTCGCAGCATCGGGATTGGGACACCTGGTAATCTCGTAGCATCGGGATTGAAACACCAGGTAATCTCGTAGCAACGTGATTGGGACACCAGGTGCTCTTGCTGCATCGGGATTGGGACACCAGGTAATCTCGTAGCAACAGGATTGGGACACCAGGTGTTCTCGTAGCATCGGGATTGGGACACCAGGTAATCTCGTAGCAACGATATTGGGACACCAGGTGATCTTGCTGCATCGGGATTGGGACACCAGGTCATCTCGTAGCAACAGGATTGGGACACCAGGTGTTCTCGTAGCATCGGGATTGGTACACCAGGTAATCTCGTAGCGACGGGATTGGGACACCGGTGATCTCGCAGCATCGGGATTGGGACACCAGGTAATATCATAGCAACGGGACTGGGACACCAGGTGATCTATCAGCATCGGGATTGGAACACCAGGTAATCTTGTAGCAACGGGATTGGAACACCAGGTAATCTTGTAGCAACGGGATTGGGACACCAGGTAATCTCGCAGCACCGTGATTGGGACACCAGGTAATCTCGTAGCAACGTGATTGGGACACAAGGTGATTTCGTAGCAACGGGATTGGGACATTAGGTGATCTCGCAGCATCAGGATTGGGACACCAGGTTATATCGTAGAAACGGAATTGGGACACCAGGTAATCTTGCAGCATCGTGATTGGGACACCTGATAATCTCGCAGCACCGGGATTGGGACACCAGGTAATCTCGCAGTACCGGGATTGGGACACCAGGTAATCTCGCAGCACCGGGATTGGGAGACCAGGTTATCTCGCAGCACCAGGATTGGGACACCAGATAATCTCGCAGCACCGGGATTGGGACACCAGGTAATCACGCAGTACCGGGATTGGGACACCAGGTAATCTCGCAGCACCGGGATTGGGAGACCAGGTTATCTCGCAGCACCAGGATTGGGACACCAGATAATCTCGCAGCACCGGGATTGGGACAGCAGGTAATCTCGCAGCACCGGGATTGGGACACCAGGTAATCTCGCAGTACCGGGATTGGGACACCAGGTAATCTCGCAGCACCGGTATTGGGACACCTGCTTATCTCGCCGTACCGGGATTGGGACGCCAGGTAATCCCGTAGTCCCGGGGTTGGGACAAAAGGTAAACCCGCAGTCCCGGGGTTGGGACACCGGATAATCCTACAGTGGACACCAGGTAATTCCACAGTACTGGGATTGAGAGCCTAAACATATGTTCATCATCATCATTTTAGCTACAAGACGTCCACTGCTGAACATAGGCCTCCTTCAGTGACTTCCAGATCAGCCGGTTGAAAGCGGCCTGAATCCAACGGCTTCCTACAACCTTTACCAGGTAACACGTGTTATATTATCTTGAATATTATTTATAATAATAAATATTGGACAACATCACATACATTGTTCTGATCCTAAGGTAAGTAGCTAAAGCACTTGTGTTATAGAAATCAGAAACAACGACGGTACCACAACACCCAGACCCGAGACAATATAGAAAAGTTCGTTTTCCACATTGACCCGACCGGGAATCGAATCCGGAACCTCGGAGATGGCGACGCGACCAAGTCCGGCGTGCTCGCCTCACGGCTACGGAGGTCGTCAATATTACTCACCTAAAGTAGTCAGTGCTGGCGGCCAGGCCGCTGTCGACGTTGCAGTTGGCGTCCTTGGTGCTGTACAGCCATACTCCCCCGCGGTACTGCTGGTCGCGGACTTGGAGGTCTGAGCTGTATAGTCGCGGTGGAGTTGAGAAGTCGATATTGAGGGGTTGGCCTGAGGAAAATGTGGTGGCTGTGAGAATTGGACACTTGTTAAATAAAGATTTTGATAAAAATTGCTAGAAACCATCAATATAATGGGAAAAGTTTAATTTTAACCTCAAAACATGGTTTCTATGTCGATTCTATAATACCTTTTTAATACAAGGTTACATTGCAAGGCAGAACCAAATATCCAAAATTCAATCAAAATTATTTTTTCCCTAAAGTTTTTAAAGATTTTTAATTTCAGTGCACTTTCACTGTAATAAAAAGAATGGTCATTACCATGGCAAGTTTTCTTCAAAATTGAGGCAACTAACCAAGAAAACGATATAATACTTATTTATTTATATTAAAAGGTACACCAACAGTATATATATAGCTACATTTTAAAAACACGACATAATTAAAAACATCTTATATATATACCTATTATAGGCATACACAACATTTAAAATATATACTTATATTTAAATATTAAAAAAAAAACAACAACATAGAAATTCGTAACTTAAAACAATTAGTTATAGTACTTATTGTATAATATTTCAAACATAAACTATGAACTTTTCATTAATCGCTTATATTGGTTAAAACTTTGCAGAGATTAGCCTTGAATCTTGGTAACTTGTCGCGAAAAATGTCCACAGCCCTATCCCTGTCCTCTTTAGCAAGTGCGTTATATTTTGCACAACATCTAACTAGAGGAGATTGTTTACCTACATTTGTTTTACATAAAGGAATTGCAAAGATCTTGTCTACTTTTTTTACGAGGAACGCGGAATGGAACGGCAAGCGAAACACTTCCTAAAAGTTCATTGCACTTCAGCGAGCCGCCGAGGAGTCCGTGAAGAAACGTCAGGTCGTTGATATACCGACGATGCCGCAGGTGGTCAATGCCAAAGAACGATAGTCGTTGATCGTAAGGTGCTCTATGTGATATATCCGATGATATAAACGCGAGGTGCCTCGTGAACGAACGCTGGATGCCTTCAATTCGCTGAGAGTGCACAGCATAAATGGGGTTCCACGCTACACTCGCGTATTCTAATGTACTTCGGACTAGAGTATTAAATAATATAATTCGAGTGTTTATCTTTCGGAAGACTTTTGTAGTTCTTTTACAAAACCTAACATCTGTGCTGATTTTTGACTATATTGTTAACATGTGGTACAAAGTTTAATTTTTTATCGACAATTACACCTAAGTCGCGAATTTCGTCTACCTCAGATAGTTTAACACCGCTCAAGCTATAAGTTGATGGAAAAATGTTTTTCTTTTTTGTGATTTTGATGTGATAGCATTTATTAGCGTTAAGAGACATAACATTGGAGTCGCACCAACACTGGATATTATTTATGTCCTCCTGGATCAGATTCACGTCTTGTGGAGAGTCAACGGTTCTATAAATCGTCAGCAAAGAGGGAAAGTTTGCAGTGCTTTATGTGAGAAGTTATGTCGTCTATGGATATCAAAAATAGTGTTGGTCCTAAATGAGAATACTTTAAGAAAACTAGCCAAAAAATAATAATACAAACTCTATTTATAACAATAACCAAATTTCTTAAATAATTGTTATCTATACTTTTACTATGTGCCATAAATATGGATTTTTTTTTGTTGAAAAAATTTAAAATTAATAAAAACATGAGGTTGTGGTGTACGGACAACAGCACGTCGACCTACCACAAAATGTCAAATTTTCTCATTTGAAATTGAACTCTATACGTCAGGCTTAAAGTTGAAAATCTAATGGAGAATTTCTGACTTTTGGGGTAGGTCGACGTGCTGTTGACTGTACCAAAAAGTTTGCGGAATACTAAATTAGGCTAGGCTGATATAATTCATACCTGGATGTATCCTCTCGTCCTGCCTGATCTCGCAAGCGCCGGCGGCCAGTCGGTCCAGCGAGTCGTCCAAGTTGTTGTTCTTCCACGTCTGCGAGCGGAGGCTCTCAGTGGACGGCGGGTACCACGATTGTGAAGGTTTGCTCTTGGGCTGGGAAGGCTTCTCTGAGGACGAGATTCAAACAGTTATAAATATAAATAAATATTGGACAACATCACATACATTGCTCTGATTCTAAGGTAGTAGGTAAGTAGCTGAAGCACTTGTGTTATAGAAATCAGAAACAACGACGGTACCACAACATCCAGACCCGAGACAGTATAGAAAAGTTCGTTATCTACATTGAACCCGGGACCTCAGAGATGGCCACGCCATATATGTATAGTCCGGCGTGCTCGCCTCTCGGCTACGGAGGTCGTCAACAGTAGATATTACTGTTTTTATTTTTCGTATTAACAATAATAATAATAGTTTCGGCATGTCCGTCCTGTCTGTCTGGTTGTTTTAGTACGAAAAAGCCAGAATTTCGCAAGGTTGTTGTTGAGTATGTTTTTTTCTATATATCTCATAGGGGTGTCGTTGGATACGTGGTTTTAAATGACTGGTGTGCAAACACAACTTCTTGATTCAGGGTTTCCGTGTCCGTTAGCCATTGCCAGCGAAATGGTTTTTGCAAGAAACATGGAAAAATTCAAGATTTTTAGAAAATATTATATATGCGAAAGTTTTTTGAGGCTATCCTCATATGATAGATGGATAATTATTCTTTAAGGTAAAATCTACTGAACGGACTGCAGATACTGCATATTTTCTGGCTAAAAGCTGTAAGTGGAGTGTGCAATTGAATATAAATAAAATAAAACTGTGACGGAAAACAAGTAACCCTACATTGTTTTTTTTTTGCTGTAAAGGCACATAAACAGTTGTGTTTTCTGTTATTTGTGACTTACGTAGTTCAGGCTCCCAGCCCTCGGCCACTGGCATCTTCTGCTTCTCTCTCTTCTCTTCTGCGCCGACGCTTTTCTGTTTAGGACTTGTGTTTTCTACGTCTAGTTGATCTAGCTCGGCCAAGATTCGCGCTTCGCCGTCAAATACGAAGTCGCGTTCGGATTCCTTGCGGGTTTTCTCTGTTTGGAGTAAAAAGATAGATTTATTAATAAAATAAACAAAGTATAGTAAAGCTAGCTTTTGGGATTGCACACAAATTTCACTTCACTTCAATTGTGAGAAAATTAAAAAGCAATTTTGCAAAAAAAAATAATTCAAAAAAGAGCACTAAGAAAAAAAAAGGTCTTCCCTCTAGTATACTTTTTGATACGTGGCTGACTACTGGTATAAAAATGAAGAAACAGAATCAAATAACAAGTTTATTGAACGAAGTTCAAATACATTGTGAAAAGTCATTTTATGCAGCCTATACCCAACATAATAAAGACGAACTTTACGTGCATGGGAAGTGAAAAAACCGGCTAAGTGCGACTCGCGCAGGAAGGGGGGGGGGGGGGGGGGAGGGGGACGACGACGACCCATATGTACTATTATTTATCTATAAAAATGGCAAAAAAACACGTTTGTTGTATCGGAACGGAACCCGCTTAAAAAATATTTTATACTGTTTTTTTAGTATGTGTTGTTTAGCGACAACAGAAATACATCATCTGTGAAACTTTCAACTGTCTAACTATCACGGTTCATGAGATACAGCCTGGTGAGAGACGGACACCGGAGTCTAAATAAGGTCGTCGTTTTACTCTTTGCGTACGGAACCCTAAAATTGTGTTTTCTCTTTTAAACTTTCGCGTTGCATAATTTAAAACTCAATGAAACGGGAATTAACGCGATCATAATTTAGGTACAAAATGTTACCTCTTTTGCCTGACGTTTCGATCGGGTTACACCGACCGTGGTCACAGGCGTTAATTCCCGTTTCATTGAGTTTTATATTGTGTTTTCTCTTTCCTTACCTTTCTTCTCCTCTTTCCCGGGCGTGCCTCCCCCAGGCGCGCCAGGCTTGGCCAGCAGTTCCGTGAGTTCGTCCTCCAGGTCTTGTATGTCAAAGTCATCTACCGTACTGCTGAGCGCTTTCTCCACTTCGTTGTATGAGTCCATTACCTGTGAACAATTCATATTATTGCTATTGCTGAACTGCCCATGTTTAAATTTAAAGCTCATGTAAAAAAGATTCTCATGAAAAAAGGGTATTATACTGTTATAAATTATTTAAATGATAAAAATGTTTGGATATAAATACTGCCTTGCTCGCACAGGTGCATTTATCTTGTAAGTTAATATTTTGTTATGTATATTTAAAACCTTTTAAAAGAGGCTGACAATAGTGACCGAGTTTCTTGCGCTGCTTCTTCTCGGCGCTAGCCCAAACTTGTCCCGAAGCAGTGGTAGGGAATAAAATAACAATGGGACGTGTAAAAGTGCTTAGTTTAAGCCTATTTGCAAAAATAAATTGGTTTTATAGGAATAGAAAATATTTCTTTCAGATAAATATGTATACTTTACGACCTGCCTAGCTCACACTTGACGACCTCCGTAGCCGAGAGGCGAGGACGCCGGACTTTAAATGGCGCCGCCATCTCTGAGGTTCCGGGTTCGATCCCCGGTCGGGTCATTGTAGAAAACGAACTTTTCTATATTGTCTCGGGTCTGGGTGTTGTGGTACCGTCGTTGATTCTGATTTCTATAACACAAGAGCTTTAGCTACTTACCTTAGGATCAGAGCAATGTATGTGATGTTGTCCAATATTTATTTATTTATTATTTATTACATGTCTTGTAATTTATATTTTCTGTAAAAAAAATTGGTTGCCTGTAAAGTCGGTATACGGGCGAAAGTTTTACGTGACAACGACTTTGAGTGGTAAAATAATTTTAATGTGAATATTCATTCGTATAGTAGGAACTCTCGCTCTTAGGCGGGCTAACTGTGCTCGAGTGGAAGGGACGCGTGCCTTTCACTTTTTATGTCTGTCTCTCTCGCTCTTAGGCGGGCTAACCATGCCCGAGTGGAAGGGACGCGTGCCTCTCACTCGCTCTCATTGTGAGCGCATAACGTGAGCGGAGCGTAACGCAGTTTCTTGAAGTGTCACCCGGCAAACCAATTTATAAGACGTTGTCACGTCAAAAAGGCTGACAATATTGACTTGAGTTTGTTGCGCCGGTTTTCTCCACAGAATTATATAGGTCTATGGAGGCTCTAGTCTTTCATCATTCATTGCGATGTCCAATACACCGCCAAAGCGTGGGTTTGGGCATTTTTTTCTTATAACTGAGTTTTATACCCTCTGTAATGTTAAGGGTTTTATATAAAAAAACAAATTTAAAGATGCAATGGGAAAGGATTAATAAAATAAATAAATAAATATTGGACATCACATACATTGCCCCGATTTTAAGGTAAGTAGCTAAAGCCCTTGTTTTATAGGAATTAGAAACAACGATGGTAGCACAACACCCATACACGAGACAATATAGAAAAGTTAAAGTAAAAGTTTTCAACATTGACCCGACCGGTGATTAAACCCGGAACCTCAGAGATGGCGACGCCATAATATAGTCCGGTAGAATATTAAATAATTATTACAAAAAAGACTCGCCTCTTTCAGTTCGTCCATAGTATCGTGTACTGCGTCTTCTTCCAGGCCACCTTCTTTCATGCCACGTTTCATGGCGTCCGCTGTGGTTCTGTACACAAATATAATTATGTAAATTAAACAGAACATAAAAGAATGTTATAAATTTTTGTTTTTAGCAATTCCATGCAAGGTTTCATCACCAGCCTATATCAGTCCACTGCTGGACACAGGCCTCTCCAAAAGGAGGATTTTGCCATAATCGCCACGCTTGGCAGGCGGGTTGGCGATCGCAGTTTGGCCAATGGCCCCCTTCTCTTCCTATGGGTGTCGTAAGAGGCGACTACAGGAGAACCGCCATTAAGAAGACGGGCAGCAGCGTCTCCTCTCCATGCAAGGTTTAATTGAAGATAAATAACACTTGAAAAAAAATCATCGACCTCAGGTGGGACTCGAACCCACGTCCCATCGCATGCCGGGCGAGTGCTTTACCAACTAAGCTACCGAGGAGAGCAAGAAAAAACAATTGAGGAATTTCATCTTGTCACGTGACGTCCTCGGTAGCTTAGTTGGTAAAGCACTCGCCCGGCATGCGATGGGACGTGGGTTCGAGTCCCACCTGAGGTCGATGTTTTTTTTTTCAACTGTTATTTATCTTCAATAATAGAATGTATTTATTTGTCTTAAGGCAGATTACAGATAAGTAAAACATAATACGCAAACTTAATGCTATAAGACAAAATGGTCTATGGCTCAGTGGATGCAGGAAACCCGCGAACTCTGTTATTCTACCATAGCCTTTTTATGTTAAGCTATGCAAATTGTGAAAAACAAGGCCGTGTATGATTATGTTAAACTATTCATTTTTTGTTATTTAACGACGCGCCACCAAGAAAACCGGCCAAGTGCGAGTCGCACTCGTGCACCTAGGGTTCAGGAGACGTATTTTTGAAGCATTCGAAATTAATCTTCAATTCGAAAATCGCTTCCGATTTTACGCATTTTTCAATCACTCGAATTATGTGTTGCTATTATAGTAAAATTCTTGTAACTATTTTCGTTTCACGCAAAAAATATTAAAAACCGGAATGCAAAAGCGGAATAAATAATAATAATAATAAATTGTTTCCACAATCACACCAATTAGCTTGCCCCAAACTAAGCATTAGCTTGTATTATGGCGACTAGATAACGGATAAACATACTTAAATACTTTTATAAACATCCATGATTTAGGTAAAAATGCTCGTGCTCATCACACAAACATTTGCCCCTCGCGGGATTCGAACCCGCAACCGCCAGGCTTTGTTGTCCGGAGCGCGAACCACTACAACAAACGGTCGTCAATGATTAGAAAGTGCTAAATAGATTCTTATTTAAAAAAAGATTAACTGAATGGCTTAGTGACAAGAATTTTTATAGTGATAAGGAATGATTGACAGCTAGTTAGACCTTATTGACATATTTATTAAATCATAGAAATTTTGAATTATTAATTTATTATTATTTAATTATTGCAATAAATGTATTCCTTGTAGTAAAGTAATGTAATTGAGACATTGTTAATGATTTGCATGCTATTTTATAAGCGAAACATGAGCACTCTTATTGCTGAATGTCACCATTTTATACCGTGTTTTATGCAAATAAACGATTTATTTATAAATAATAATAATAAATAAATATTAGACAACATCACATACATTGCTCGGATCCTAAGGTAAGTAGCTAAACCACTTGTGTTATAGAAATCATTGGGATTTTAGTCACATGCGAATCTTGCCATTTCGTATTCGAATTCGCATGATTCAAAAATACGTCTCCTGTACAAACTTGTAGTATGTTAACCCATTGATCAGCGGTGGCCATGTAGCTGCCAGCATTAGTTAAATTTATGCTCTTCAGATAGAATAGAAAAAAAAATGAAAACCTACCAGTCAAAGAGTTAACAGTTCGTCATAATAATCAAGTCTCGGATATTGTTGCCTATAAGATATTTCTTTTTGGCAAATTTTATGATTCCCAGTTAGCGGAAAGTTTCCTACAGGTTTTTATTCCTATCCCTGCTTAAACAGCCGTATCTTTTGATTGCGTTAACTTAGATGTTTGATTTTGTCACAGCTTCAAGGGATTGTAGACCGGAATATTTGATTATAATTGGGTCTTGACAGACAGACGGACGGACAATGAAGTGTATAAAGGTTCCTTTTAACCTTTTAAGGTACGAATTCTTAACAATGACGTCACAAGTGAAGCGTATCTATGCATTAAGAAATAAATGTAAGACATCACATATTTTGACTTTGTCCTAAATAAATAAAATTAAAATAAAATCACATTACGTGCTCTGATCCTAAGGTAAGTTTTTAAATCACTTGTCTAGTAGCAATCGTCGGTCACTTACTTGTAAGTGTTAAGGTCATTCAACTATTTTAAGGGCCTTAAGTGATGTCTGAGTGCGGCAGTAAGTGTAACTGTCGTTCACTTACTTGTAAGTGTCAAGGTCATTCAACTATTTTAAGGGCCTTAAGTGATGTCTGAGTGCGGCAGTAAGTGTAACTGTCGTTCACTTACTTGTAAGTGTCAAGGTCATTCAACTATTTTAAGGCCTTAAGTGACGTCTGAGTGCGGCAGTAAGTGTAACCGTCGTTCACTTACTTGTAAGTGTCAAGGTCATTCAACTATTTTAAGGCCTTAAGTGACGTCTGAGTGCGGCAGTAAGTGTAACCGTCGTTTACTTACTTTTAAGTGTCAAGGTCGTTCAACTATTTTAAGGCCTTAAGTGACGTCTGAGTGCGGCAGTAAGTGTAACCGTCGTTCACTTACTTGTAAGTGTCAAGGTCATTCAACTATTTTAAGGCCTTAAGTGACGTCTGAGTGCGGCAGTAAGTGTAACCGTCGTTTACTTACTTTTAAGTGTCAAGGTCGTTCAACTATTTTAAGGCCTTAAGTGACGTCTGAGTGCGGCAGTAAGTGTAACTGTCGTTCACTTACTTGTAAGTGTCCACGATGGCCGCGTTGACGTCGACCTCCCTCGTCTGTTGTAGCAGATGCTGTATGTTCTCGAGCGTCGCCTCGCAGCGCTCCGCTCGTTGCTGAGCCTTGAGTTTCCTGCGCAGGTGGTTCTTGGCCTGGCCAGACAAATAATTAAATAAATATACGGATCTGGAGGAAAACAAACTTGAACTATGACAACGAGATGCAGACTGTTACCAATTATTTCAATTCAACTGCCTGCCTGCCAATAAAAAATAAATAAATATATTAGACATCACATACATTACTTTGATCCTGAGTAACTAGCGGAAGCATTTGTGTTACAGAAATCAGAAACAACGACGGTACCACAACACTCAGACCCGAGACAACATAGAAAAGTTCGTTTTCAACATTGAACCGACCGGGAATCGAACCCGGGACTTTAGAGATGGTGCGCCTGCGCGCGCGTCACGTGCGGCGGCGTCGCGCGACATCCGAGCGCGCTCGGCTCGCCGCCGTCACCAGCTTTACTAGAGCCTCGTCTGTTTGCGTCAGTTAACCAGTCTTTATGCGTACCATTGTCTGTTGCGTTTTGGTAGGGAACCTAAAAGTGACGTTTGTGACACCGTCATCCGATTAAAATTTTACGACGTAGATCAATTTGGGTCCTAAACTGAATTGCAAAAAGAGATGATGGTTCGCATTCATTTAATTGTATCACAAACTTAATGATAGTATTACATGCCTACCTATGTTTGGAATATTTAGGTCCGTCACCGCTGCTTGTATTTTATACTTGTTAGAATTATATTAAGGTACCTCCAGGCCTGTTATCATACCGAACTAGTTTTTAACATGTTTGTAAATGACTGTATGAGTTCTAAATAAATAAAATAAAAAATAAATAAATAAATGTTTATGTTAGTCTACGTCCTATGCTGCGTCTTCTGGTACGACACAAATTTCACGATATTTTGACTCCGACACCATAACGCCCCTTGTCATAGGTGGTCACATTTGTGATACTCCCCCTACCCAGTGTGATGTCACATATTTTGCAATTAAACGCTTGTTCCCTAGTTGCAGGACGGCCGTAGAAAGTCCACTGCTGACTAATTTCGTTTCGATTGTACAGCATGCTTCCATGCTGGCTGCTTCTAGCGACTGTAAAATCTTTACCCGGTCAACTGTCCACCCTGAGAGTGGACTACCTAAGCTGCACTTGCTGGTATGTGGCCTGCATTCTACACTATTGTCACAAATTACGTATAGCGGCACGGCGCGCTAGACAGATAGTCCACTCGGAACATAAACGTCATTTCGTTAACGCACACATTGACATTACGTTTACTCGCCATCTCGGCCGTTTCCGGCCGAACTTCAGCGGGCTGTCACTCACGACACGACAGTTTACTAAGCTTTTTATTTATTGAAGGCGCGTGGTAAGAAACGAGTAAAAAAATTGCATATACAATACAATTTCTCGAATAATATCAGGGTGAACCTATTTTATGGAACTTCTATATCGATAAAAGTTGCGAACTTTTTGCGATACCACCGCGAATTAGTTGCGAGTGTAGAGTTTTGGTCATGTTGGCGGAAACTTCGCGCCGCGAATATCGCTCTGTCTTATAATAAGATGAATGTATAAACTAATCGATGTGTCAGTGTAATAAAACGCACTTACTTATTTCAAAAATTCAGAATAGCATCCCTAGGTAGTAAGCCCAATTTTGGCAGTTGTTTTCGAGAACGGTGGGAGTGGCCCTTCTGTATTTTTTCTATTTTGTGCTATTGTCTATTGCACTCACAACAGCGATATTACTCATTCGCACGGCGGCCATAGGACGTCCACTACTGGACAATTACTTCCAGATTGTCCGGTCGAAAGCAGACTGCATTCAGCGGTTCCCTGCAACCTTCATGTCGTCTGTCTTTCTTCTGGGTTGAGCTTACCTATACTGCGCTTGCTGGAAAGTAGCCTCTCATCTACACATATCTACTAACTACTATTACTATCTACTACACTCATAGCGACCTTATTCCCCAGTTGCGCGGCTGCTCGCGCGCCGCGACAAGCCACGGTCGTCAGTTTTACTAATGCCTTGTCTGTTGCCGGAATGCAGGAGTCCGGTTGAAAGCGGCCTGCATATAGCAACTGTGAAATCTTTACCTGGTCGTCTGTCCACCTTGAGAGTGACCGTCCTCCGCTTCGCGTGCCGATACGTGGATTGGAACAGGATACAAAATGTGTACGTTACACAAATGCAACTCAGCTCCGTACAACAATTGTCCGGTTGAATGTGGCCGGCATCCAGAATTCCAGAGGCTTCCTGTATACTTCACCAGGTCGTCTGTCCACCTTGTGGGTGGGACATCCCACGCTGCGCTTGCTGGTAAGTAGTCTTCAATCTACACATATCTACTAACTACTACTACTATCTACTACACTCACAGCGAGCTTATTCCCCAGTTGCGCGGCTGCGCGCGCGTCGCGTGCGGCGGCGGCGGCGTCGCGCGACAACCGAGCGCGTTCGGCTTCGAGCCGGCTCGCCGCAGTCGTCAATTTTACTAAAGCTTCGTCCGTTTGCGTCACTGGAGTCGCTTTCTTGTCTGGTTCCGCTGTGGTAAAATTTAAAAATGATATAAAAGTTTGTTATTCAATTACAAGTTAACAAAGGAATTACCTAAACCGGTTGAGTATTGTAAGATCGCCGGCGGTCGCATAACAATGGAGATTCTATTGTGTCTGATATGTCAAGACGTGAGGGATTAAAGGACTGTAGTATGTAGCTCACTTAATAGAAAATGATTTATTTGACACACACAGAATACAAAAGAAATACATAACAGGATTTGAGAAAATAAAATGTGTCAAAAATTCCCCCCGCTCAACATTTGTCGTGACAGCCAGGGACGTATGTAAACCTAATTATTACGTCATTATATTAGCATAAAGAAAAAAACCCTGTGGCAAAATATATACTTATAAAAGCATCAAAACATAAAACTTGTTTTTTATGGCATCTTTGAATTTCGCGGGAGTAAAAATATAATCGACATTGTAGGTTCGCCTATATCACATTCTATGCGTTAGTGTTTTTAGGGTTCCGTACCCAAAGGGTATTCGTCTGTCACCAGGCTGTATCTCATGAACCATTATAGTTAGAGTTGAAATTTTCACAGATGATGTATTTCTGTTGCCGCTACAGCAACAAATACTAAAAAACAGAATACAATGAATACTTATGGGGGCTCCCATACAAAATACGTGATTTTTTTATAGATAGTGGTGATAGATAAGGGTTCCCTTCGTGCGCGAGTCGGACTCGCACTTGGGGGGGCCGTTCAAGTATTACGTAAGCAGATTTACTACAATTATTTACCCCCCCTACCCAATTGTCAGCAAAAGTAATCAAAGTTCTTCCCCCCCCCCTCCATGGTAACGTAAACATTTTTACAATACAATCTTATTCTGTTCCACCGCCCATACCATCTATGTCTGGCCCTATGGTTGATTGGTAGAGTATGCTTTTGCCATTAAGTCCGCCATTTTAACTACATATTTTATGTCCGTGCAATAAAGTTTAAATAAAAAAATAAATAAACACGTCAAATCGTACCGAAATGAAACAATAAATTGACGGAAAAAAAATATACATAAGTCAGTAGCGCGCAGTAATTTCCCTACTCGCTACTAAGCAAGTACCTTAACGTGTTCATTTATTTGTGGGAATCCCCGATAGTGCATTTCTTTTTATAGCATAGACAATATGTGGGCTGCCATATGCCATATTCCTCGTTTGGCAGTCAGGTAAAAAGTAAATAACTACTGCTGACGTAATCACCATCTAGACCCCCCCACCCCCATGTCATCAAAAATAAGCAAAGCAGACACCCCCCCGCCCCCCTATAGTGCTTACGTAATACTCGAACAGCCCCTTGGCCGGTTTTTCCATTTATCTAAAGTTGTGCTCTGGTATCTGAGTTTGCTACATGGGGTCTACTTGTCCCTTGTTATATAAAAAAACATATTCTTCTACTCAACTACAACATTTTGTATTCTAAAAATCTTAAAACAAAATTCTTTTTACAATATCAGCACACTCTAACTGATATTCATTCTGTGATAACTGACTTTAACTATACTAAAGATGCAATAAAGAATGACGACCATTTGGTGTAGTGGTTTGCTGCCTGGACTACAATGCCTGGTGGTTGCCAGTTCGAATCCCGCGAGGGGCAAATGTTGTGTAATGAGCGTGAACATTTGTACCTAAGTTATGGATGTTTATCCGTTATTAGTCACCATAGTACAAGCTTTGCTTAGTATGGGGCTAGCTAATTGGTGTGATTGTGGAAACAATTGATTAATATTTATTTATTATATATAACTATACCAGTACCTTAGAATAGTTTGTTACGGGATTGCTACCATGTACCTTATTTTTAAGTTCCCGATATTTCGGCACTGTTGCAAGCGCCATGATCACGGAGTAACTGATCTGAACTGAACCAGTTACTTTGTGGTAGCAATCCCGTAACAAACTATTCTAATGTTAGTGACCATGAAAGTTTAAAACAATATATTATACCAGTACCATACAAATTATATCAATACTGCCAATTTTTTACTATATCAGCACTCACCAATTTTGACTATATCATCCTTCTTAACAGCAACACCCTGGGACACTAGATACCCAAGTAGCACCTCAAACGTCTCCCGGCCAAGCTCCCACTTGCAGTTCTTCATCAGCTCCTCAATGGTGCCAATACGTTCTTCACCCACTGGGTAACTGTTAAGAAGTTCTGTTGCTTGTTCCTGTGGCAATGCAGAGATATATAACATGTTAAAAAAAATATATAATTTTAAAAGGTGGAGTCTATTTTTTAGGTAAATATAAAGAATAGATTGCATAATTTTATATTTGTTTTAATGTAGACCACAATTTTGATGATTATCAAGATGATTAATTACTAACACCCTGATTGATTCACAGCTAAACTTGAAATGTTTTTATTTATTAATCAATTTAGTGGCAAAAAAAAACTATAATTGGCTAGAGCTACTTATTAGATTTAATCTAATGTTATTTGTAACAAAAGGAGTCAAGTTCCTAATAAAATTAAAATAAATATCATACCTTAACAGCACTTTCCAGCACCCATCTCTGGGTAGAATCAATACCGGCTTTCGGTAGCCCGTCATTGTCTAAGCTCTGTCGCCCAGGTAGCAGCGATGAGACTGCAGTCAGTGCAAACGCAGCTGGCTTGAAGGCCAGCCGGGCACCCCAACGAACCCAGCCTTCCGGGCCGTTGTAGAGGATCTGCTGGTATTTGGAAAAGGGGGAGAGTTCGCCACTACTGTAAAACAAAAATATAAGAATATAATATATTTGATTGATTGATTTATTTATATATTTACAAAGTCCACAGCCCATAAGTACAGATAACATTTTCTTAGTAACAAAGCCAACAGCCAATTAAATTCGAATAGGAGTAGGAACTAACTTAAAATGAAAATTTACAATAAAGGAGGCCTGAAGAAAATTATTTTTCAACAAAGCTATCCCAGGTTTGGAAAATTAACCTTAAAATTAAGGATCATATTTTATTATATAACTCTCTCATCTGGCAAATGTTGTTCTGCCATATAAGTTAATTATTCAAATATAATATTGCTATTAAAAAATAGGGGATGGGTACTAGAAGTGTGAATGTCAAATCAATAGATTTTTTTATATATAATCATTTGTTAGGATGGACCACCCTTCACACTTAAGTTTGTTACCTTAGAAACAAGTTACTAAAAGATGAACAATATGGTTTCTTTCTAAAAGCATAAATTTCTTGAGTCTTGAATTTGTAGTTATTTCTCATAATCATCAGAACTTTAGCCAAAAATTTTAGTAGTACACAGCATGAATAAATTATCATTTAATTTATAATGTAAAAATTTGAATCTATGCATATCACATAATTTTTGCTTCACATCACCAGCCTATATCAGTCCATTGCTGATAACCACAAATTTAATCTAGAAAGGGAATATTTTAAATAAACAAAGATTTTTTTTCAATCTTAAACGACCTTCAACGTTTTTATTTGATACTAAAACTGAAAGTTATTTTGGTCCACTTTGATATTAAACTAATATATTCGACTCAACTTATGATAATAATTTTTTGCTTATTTATCACCCCGGTTAGGTTTTAGAAATAATATTGGCATGAGTAGACGTTGAAGGCGAATATACCTATGAGTAGAAAATTATATCGTACCGACACAGCTCCTCGACAACAATATCGATGCAGGCTGGGGTGCGACCTTTGCGCTGAAACGCAAATTTGGCGTCCGCCGCGGATATTATCGGATCCTTTTTACACTTGCACCACTGTCTCAACATATCAGACCAAAATTTCATTTTCATATCCCAAGATTCTGGATTGGCAGTCTTGATTCGAAAAGGCGCAAACAACGCGTTCATACGCACGTCGTCAGACCAACACGGAGGTAGCTTGTCTTCCGATATTCCAGGTAAACCCATCTTGGATTATCTTCTAAAGTTTTAAAGATAGTACAAAAGATAAAGCTCACAAATTAATCCTTTTCCTTGACGCGAAAAATGTCTTGCGCGAACAAACAATGGCGCGCGAGTTTTTTTTTTACAAGATCATCACACTGATTTGACAGTTCTTATGGTTGTACCACTGATCAAATAATACTACGGGTTGTACTACTACCACTGATCAAATAAACTACGTGTACTTACTTTGTGTATATTAATCTGTGCTTTGTGTGACTGACTGACTTTGTGAGTGGCAATGAGCAATGAAGGGTACCTATTACAAAATAAATCAGGAACAAAGACATTGCGTTACTAGAAATCTAGAAATACAATATCTTTGATCGGGATTCGGGACAAAAAAAAGGTTACTACAATAAATCACAGTCAAAACAAAAATTGACAGCCATAGAACACAGCGCATCTACATAGTTTATTTGATCAGTGACAGTTAAGGTGACAGCGCATATAAAAAATACTTATTCAAATAAATTCATTTCAACATTGCTTGCAACGGAACGCTTCCCTCAAAAGTTGACTTTTTGATATTTTTATCTTCTGTCTTATCTATTGTCTATCTGTCATTTTCGCAGCTTCCGTGATTCGTTTCGACGTGATTTATTTAATTTTTCTCATTGAATTTGGTATAATTGGTTTGGAAATCCTAGCAAAACGATCTTGGAATTATTACAAGTAAGTCGGTGTTTATAAACTCTTAATATCTAGCTTAAAAATCTAAGTAATTTTATGTAATGTGTGCTTGCTTACGTCTTGTTCTTTACGGATTTTTAGTAAGATTTTAATAAAAACTGTAATTTATGCGGGTTGTGTACACTTGTCCTTGCATGGCATAGTTTTTTTGTGCTATCAGCAACAAGTTATGACGAATTCCAAAAGTACTATGAGAATATCCAACATACCACTGATGACATTTTAAATGTATTGAGAACATCAAGAGAAACAGGTTTAAGATTGTTTACGTTAGTATTTAGATGTACTAGATAAAACGCCCTTCTCGTAGTTTTATGTAAACCAACCTTCATTGGCTAAATAGTTTTTGAAAACCATTACTTACATATTGTCATAAAAGGTTGGGGAAAAAGTCTCTTCACATTTTTTAGGAAAATTCTAAACATTTTTTAATATAGGTTATTTACATTTAACTAAAGTATGTAGGTACCCTTTTGTTCGATAACTTTTTGCCATCTTGTAGGTAGGGACATGATCCCATTGCTATAGAAATTTTGGGGCTTCTGATCAAAATACCGCGACAAGTGGTTTTGGCAGTCCTCTCGTGATGTTAACCTGACACTGCCTAGAGAATTCTGAAGAGAGTGAAACGGGTGGAAATCTGAAGGTGCGAGGTCAGGACTATACGGTGGATGCATTAACATCTCCCAGCCAAACTCTCTAAATTTTTGCTGAGTGGCTAAAGATGTGTGAGATCTAGCGTTGTCATGATGAAAAACAACACCCCTTCTCCTAAGAAGCCATCACCTTAAGCGCTCCTATACTGACATCTCAAAAAGTAATCCACATAAGCACTTCCTAAGCAAGCGAGTAGTCAGAGCGTGGAATAAAGACGAAGACGTAGTCTCAGCTAAAAGTTTAAATCAGT
The DNA here is from genome assembly GCA_950371115.1 of Anania fuscalis. NCBI lineage: Eukaryota > Metazoa > Arthropoda > Insecta > Lepidoptera > Crambidae > Anania > Anania fuscalis. The sequence goes on from OX493352.1 coordinate 4,080,314, forward strand.
TTAAAAATAGACTCGACAAGCATCTGCTAAAAAGATTAACCAGTAGGGACCAGCACGATACAGGCAACCACCAGTTGTCTCAACTGCCTGCCTGATAAATAATTAATAATAATTCTGTTGATTAATTCCGGCCGCTTTCTCTCAACTTCTTGCTTTAATCTCATCAGTTCTTTGCAGTACAGTTCAGGATCGATGGTCCTGCCTGGTGGTAACAGCTCATAATGAATGATGCCCTTCCAATCCTACCACACACACAGCATCACCTTGTTGCAAGTTAACCCGGGTTTTGCCACAGTCTGTGAAGCCTGACCGGCCTTTAACCACGACCTTTTTCGCATGTTCTTTTCGTACGTGATCCACTTTTCATCACCAGTTATCAGTTTCTTCTAAAATGGTTTGGTTTCATTACATCATAATAATGAATCAAAAAATGAGTACACGGTTCATTAGGTTTCTTTCAGTGAGCTCGTGGGGTACCCAAATATCGACCTTTTTTGTGTACACAGTTTTTTTCAAATGCGCCAAAACTGTTTTGTGGTCAATTCCCAGTTCTTCAGCTACGTCGTAACTACTGATATGCCGATCTTGCTCCACTTTTTCAAAAATGGCATCAATTTTATCCGTAAAAGGGCGACGAGAGCGACATGCATCTTTGACATCAAAATTTCCGGATTGAAAATGCTTAAACCAAATTTGTGCTACTCTCACAGACGCTGCACTAGGTCCATAAACATCGCCAATTTTTTTCGCGGCTTGCTTTGCATTTTTACCTTTTTTTAAGTAAAATTTTCAATTAAATTCAATTTCTATTTTATGGCAGCAATTGTGCTCTGTGGCACACTGGTTCCGCCAATGTCAAGTGTTAAAGAGACACGATGTGGTGGTTAATTAATAAAATGTATCTAATTTCTTCATTAGATTCACTCATCTTGACAGTACGAAAAACAAATGAAAAACACACATTTTCCTAATTTGAATTTGGAATTATCTTCTTTAAGATTTAAACTTTTAATGATACCAAAACCAGCTAGATACAAATAGTAAAGCCAAAGAGATTTTATGACAAGTTCATACATACTATAATGCGAAAAGACTTTTTACCCAACCTAATATTATTAGGTACTTACTATTTATTTAACTACATTCTGGTTTGAAGAATCTACGCCATAGTATTATATGATCAATGGCCCACAACAAATGTCTGGAATCTACATTTCACCTTTCTGCACACTCAGATATGAAACAATACAAAATATCATTTTTGAAATTGATCGAAACCAGGAATAGATTCCAGGTCTTTTAGAAAAAAGGTGTTATTTTATTTATTCAAAGGCACAACTACAGAATACAATTCAATACATAATCACAAATTAGTAATCTAGGTTTAATTTAAAATTGCATTCAATTTAATGTTGTACACATCGTTTACAAAGAAAATAAATATGAAAGAAAAAGGATACTTGAACTAGTTATACTTGAGCACATCACATAAAAAACAAATTATTAAAAAAACTAGTAAACTTCCATGGTAAAATTGTGTCGCAGCTAAATTTTAAAATCTTATTACTTTGTATGGAATTATTTTTCTGATTTTAGGAGTTTTGCGATAGTTGACCGACTCAAAAGTGTTTATAAAAACACATGTGTATGTAAAAAAAGTCATTTTAATGTTACCAACCCTAGTAAAATACTTATTTTATTACAAATAATTACTGCAACATGTGTGACATTTGAAAAAAATGTTTTTGTAAAGTATGTCTATACACGTGCCACTGTAGGGCACAGGCCTACCTCAACTATGAGGGGTTAAAAAATATACAGGGTGTACAAAAGAATGGGACACTCCTTAAAACCACATTGTCAGCTGGTCATATACAACAACTTTTCCTATAGGAGCAACAACAATATCGTGATTTTATTTTCAGATGCTCCATACATTATCATCCAGGTACGCGAGTAAGTTTGTATGGGGAAGCTGAAAAAAAAATTGCGATTTCAATGTTGCTCCCATACTAAAAGTAGTTGTATATGTATGACCAGCTGATCACGTGGTTTTAAGGAGTGTCCCATTCTCTTGTACACCCTGTATGTACAGGTTGTTTAATAAATCAATTCAGAAATAAAATTACGTAAATTGCTTTTAATGTTTATAGTTGTTTATCAAATCTATCTTATCTAGCATTAAGATTCTAGCTAAAAATAAGTAGGAATAAAAATAGTTATCAATAATAAGTATTGAAAAGTTTGTGTATATTCTTATGCAACACTTAATTTACTGTATTGTATTACATAATAAATAAGAGTTTTATTAGATGTAAAGACTGCAATGCATGCTTGATCGACCCATTCATAGACATCGTTCACAGTCACAGACATGAAATCTCGGAACTTTGATGATGATGATGATGAATGTAAATATTAAGGTAAAATGTAAATTGTATTACTTATGACATTTTGCTCAAAGAAGTATAGTGCATGCAGTGCGTACTTATAATAATATCATATCAAGACAATAATTGTGCGGGACGCGACGGTTGCGGCTCAACGTCCCTTTTGCACCTATATCTGGATTGCGCCTTGAAGTCTTGTGTTCCTGTAGCCACGTTACTGCGGGGTGCGGGGGGTCGCTTCAGCTTTCGAAGGAATTGAAATAAAACCCAGAGTCAGGACTGCTGGTATTTCTTCCTATTATTTCTTCTTGTTTACTATCGGACTGCTGGCTGTGGACTGTGTCTCGGCTTGATTTGGCCGCTATATTTATGGCCCATTTCCCACCCACCACTAGTGACTAAAGCCGGCTATTACTATCTATCTATTCCGCGCTCTGTCTAGCGGAGCGTGGGTGAGCGAGAGTCGCTGTGGGAGTGGGATGGCACTATATATTTCCTATCCTGGCGGCAATACCGTAAAGAGCCGAGCGGCTCTATTTTATTATTTCCTATGTCCCCATACCGGGGGTGTGTACCTATCTCTTTCCTATCTGTTGCCATCTCTTTATTCAATAAAACTTAGATCTATTTACAATAATCAACATAATTTACAAAAAATCAAACTTAGCGCTATAAATTAAAACTATACAAAAAACAACACAAATAAAACATAAAGAATTAAATCCGAGAAAACTAATCGTCCGGAACAATAATAATGTTGATCTTTTGTAATCCACATCCATGGATTATTTATTTTGTCCTTCGGCTTCAACCAAATAGGTCATAGGTTCATTCTTTGAGTTTTAAATTTCTTTACTTGAATTTTTTATTCATGTTTAAACCTTTTTATTTAAATATGTTTGACGTACGTATTGTGAGCTACTATCCAGCAAGATCTTGACTTCAGCGTTTTATCTATGCGTACAAATGACGTTAGCCTAATGCTCGGGCTTCACCTGCGTCTAGTGGCAATAATTGTGCGCTATTTGGTATAGTAGGCAGGTGTGGCCGGTCTTAGCGCGCTAATTTGCTGTAATGACATGAGACGTTAGGCGATAGCCCGGACGGCGGTAACTTTCGACACATCAAAGGGATTTAGCGGGCCTTTAGTCTTGTCGTGGCTACACCTGCGACACTAAATATGTTAAAACACGGTCACATTCAAAAACTCTTTGTGAAATAAATGATATAGCGCATGCATAATCATTGAGTAAGGATGGAGTGGACAAAATGAGAAAGTATTGAGTTTTTTTTAATTTAAAGGAAAGTAAAAAAAATTAAGACAGAAATCACAGATCACACGCTAAGTATGCCACTAGACGTTATAATGAAACTTCAAATAAGTGTGGCCACACATTTAGTGCGTAGTTCAGTGCGTTTATTAATGAATGCTAATCGTGCTGTCAATTAATTGAACGTTAGGCGTCACGCAGGTGAAGCCCGAGCATTACAAAAATTGGGAAAAAACTACCAAGCGCGAGTTCCGGCGTACTGAAGGTCTACAACGAAAATGTTTTGTTCGTTCGGATGTTATACCACATACATAGATTAAAATTACCATGTCTTTGCATCAATCCTTTGACAAAATATGACCAACTCAAAATAGCCATAAAATACACGACCGATTTCAAGGTTTGATACAAGTGAATAGTTTTTATATTTAATAGGTTAACGTTCCGAACGAACGAAACCCTTTCGTAGTAGCCGTGTAGTAGGACCCCTGCGGCTAAGCGCATTAGCTGGAAATATAGATGTGCCTCTCCCGGAACTTTTGAAAATATTGGAAAATTTTGTAGAAAATTATGCCAGCAAATAGCCAAAAATGAAAAATTCAACAAATTCAGCAAACTCACGGCTGACATTCTGCTGAAATGTCTAAAAGGGGATCGTTCAACTGACTTATCAAGGTCATAAAATATGACTAATTGTTTAAAAGTTAAAACTAATGATATTTTTGACCAAATATGGGGTAGTAAGGTAAATTAATTGTTTCTGTAATAACTATTCAGTATAATATAACTAGTAGTAGCTACATCCGCGAGTAACGTTTATATCAGAAGAGAACGTGAATGGTGCAACAAAGTATCTTTTTGTAAAAAAAACCGGCCAAGTGTGTGTCGTGCCACGCGCAGTATAGGGTTCCGCAGTTGCTCGTCGTTACCACAATATATTTCAGCAATTTCTTCATTTAAGTCACTTTTAATGTTTTCCTCTAACGAATTTTTGAACAACTAAGTTGAACGACTATTACTCTTAAACTAACTGGTCTAATTTAACCGCTATAATTTTCCTTGAAAGTTCATGAAAAGTACTATAATCATGAATTAGGTACATGTATGGGAGCTACTAGACAGAAAGACAGACAGACGGACATGACGAAAATATAAGGGTTCCTTGCCAGGACTACGGAACCCTAAAAAGTAAGATATTTTGCTGCGCACCTTGAACGGTTGCTTTAATAATATTCGAGCCATTGAAAAAAAATACTTATTTTTTTCGAAATGTTTCAAGGTTTCAACACAAACCTCTTTACTTTGTACTTACCATCTGTTTTTTTATGCTGATTACGGGCAGTGGTGGGCATTGGTTTCATTACGAGGTAGGCAGTAGATTGTTTTATTGATGAAAATCAGTGGTTTTCATCAATAATCCACATTTGTAATTACCTACTGCCTCCGACCACGACGTCCGTAGCCGAGAGGCGAGCACGCCGGACTTTAAATGGCGCCGCCATCTCTGAGGTTCCGTGTTCGATCCCCGGTCGGGTCAATGTAGAAGACGAACTTTTCTATATTGGCTCGGGTCTGGGTGTTGTGGTACCGTCGTTGTTTCTGATTTCTATAACACAAGTGCTTTAGCAACTTACCTTAGCATCAGAGCAATGTATGTGATGTTGTCCAATATGTATTATATTTATATTATTATTATATACAGGGTGTACAAAAGAATGGGACACTCCTTAAAACCACGTGATCAGCTGGTCATATACAACAACTTTTCCTATGGGAGCAACATCGAAATCGTAATTTTATTTTCAGATGCTCCATACATTATCATCGAGGTATGCGAGTAGGTTTGTATGGAGAAGCTGAAAAAAAAATCTCGATTTCGATGTTGCTCCCATAGAAAAACTTGTTGTATATGACCAGCTGATCACGTGGTTTTAAGGAGTGTCCTTTTCTCTTGGACACCCTGTATATAACAGCCTACCTTATTTCGATTATCAGGTAGGCACTGCCTTATTGCCTATATGCACTGCACGCCCCTGATTACGGGTCTGCATTATCAGTAGCGTGCAACGTAGCAGGTCTTCGCGTGGCCCAATGTTTGGACACGCGGGTGCGATTGTAATACATTAATTGCAAAGTAATTTATAGAGTAGGTACATTATCGATCGCATACCCTACTGCTACAGAGCATCTTTCTCCGATAGAGTACGTCATTTTTAGGGTTCCGTACCCAAAGGGTAAAACGGGACCCTATTACTAAGGCTTCGCTGTCTGTCTGTGTCTGTCTATCTGTCTGTCTGTCTGTCCGTCCGTCTGTCACCAGGCTGTATCTCATGAACTCGCACTCGGACATTGGACAACATCACATACATTGCACTGATCCTAAGGTAAGTAGCTAAAGCACTTGTGTTATAGAAATTAGAAACAACGACGGTACCACAACACCCAGGATCGAACCCGGAACCTCAGAGATGGCGACGCCTTAAATGGTCCGGCGTGCTCGCCTCTCGGCTACGGAGGTCGTCAAATGCTCGTACTCATCAGACAAACATTTTAGGGATTAGAACCCACCCCACAACCGCTAGGCTTTATAGTCCGGAGCAGAAACCACTACACCAGACTGTCATAAAAAACCGGCCAAGTGCGAGTCGGACTCGCGTACGAAGGGTTCCGTACCATTTTCTATAAAAACGGCAAAAAAATCACGTTTGTTGTATGGGAGTCCCATTAAATATATTTATTGTATCCTGTTTTTTAGTATTTGTTGCAACAGAAATACATCATCTGTGAAAATTTCAAGTATCTAGCTATCACCGTTCATGAGTGGTGGTGACAGACAGACGGACAGCGGAGCCTTAGTAATAGGGTCCCGTTTTACCCTTTGGGTACGGAACCCTAAAAAAACTACTTAATAGAGAGTCTGCTCCATTAGGTACATCTCGGAGGTTCAGGAATGGAATAATGACTTCTTTTCTAATGGTTTCCCTAATTATTTAAGTTCGCTTGGTACGTACATGCACATCGTAATTTTCTACCAGAATTATTACCAGTAAACAGATTTTCCAGACGATCCGATTGGCGTAGCAACGGTAAGATAAGCCTTTAAACTTTAAACTCCGATTGGCGTAGCAGCTGTATGATAAGCCTTTAAACAACTGGTCCTAAGTTCAAATCCGGCTTGGTTCAATTCAGATATTTTTCTTGAAGATAAATAACACTTGAAAAAAATCATCGACCTCAGGTGGGACTCGAACCCACGTCCCATCGCAAGCCGGGCGAGTGCTTTACCAACTAAGCTACCGAGGACATCACGTGACAAAATGAAATTCCTCAAGTGTTTGTGTTTTGACAGCGAGAAAAAACACTTGAGGAATTTCATCTTGTCTCGTGACGTCCTCGGTAGCTTAGTTGGTAAAGCACTCGCCCGGCTTGCGATGGGACGTGGGTTTGAGTCCCACCTGAGGTCGATGATTTTTTTCAAGTGTTATTTATCTTCAATTAAACCTTGCATGGAATTGCTAAAAACAAAAATTTACAGATATTTTTCCTTCGAGTCTGGTGCTGGAAGAGGCCCCTGGCAAATATTTTGAGTACCTCTTCTTAACACATAGATGTTAACTCTTTGCTTCGGGACCTTAACAATTTGTGTGTTATTTATTTAATCTAATAAAAAAAACCGGCCAAGTGCGAGTCGGACTCGCGCACGAAGGGCTCCGTGCCATTATCTATAAAAACGGGAAAAAACACGTTTGTTGTATGGGAGCCCCCTTAAAGTTTTATTTTCTTTTTAGTATTTGTTGTTATTGCGGCAACAGAAATACATCATCTGTATAAATGTCAACTGTCTAACTATCACGGTTCATGAGATACAGCCTGGTGACAGACAGACAGACGGACAGCGGAGCCTCAGTAATAGGGTCCCGTTTTACCCTTTGGGTACGGAATCCTAAAAAAGACCCCTCAAATCATCATCACCATTTCAGCCATAGGATGTCCACTGCTAAACCTAGTCCTCAGTGACTTCGAGATTGTCTGCTTGCGCGCGGCCTGCATCCAACGGCTTCCTGCAATCTTTACCAGGTCGTCTGTCCACCTTGTGGGTGGACGTTCCACGTTGCACTTGCCGGTACGTAGCCTCCATTCCAGAACCTTTCTGCCCCATCCGCCGTCAGTATCCCACGGATACATAACTAAAGTTTTGTTAAACAGTCGCAAATTCCGAGTGCGATGACTGACGTAGGCGCACATAGGTATGAGTATGAGTACATTGTACCTAATAACTGATACATAACAATCCAATCTTTGTACCGTATCTTTTTATCAGTCGACATTGTGACGCCTTTCTGCTTGTGTGATGTTTGAGTTGATTTGTAATTAGTGTTTTAAATATCTTGTTAAGTGATTTTTGATTAGAGTTAGTAGGTATAAGAAATTAGAATTGTTAATCAGTTGTTACTGTAAAGGTAATTATTTGTAATATCAACTGTAAATTGTAAATAAGTTTACCTAATCTAAAAAGCGAGTATCACTAATACCTCTAAAGTCGTTGGCCCGGTTTTACTGTCATGTTTCATGTTTTGGTTCTGTATGGCATTAATGAATTGGTCTGATGCGAATGGTACTGTATTTCTTCGCACTCATACATTGGCAGAATTTGCGAAACTAGACTGTCCATCCAAGATCCACATTACTATGTTCTTTCATCATATCAGCGTATCGCATGCAGTGTATTGCTGAACGTAAGCCTCCACCCAAAGGGGTGACCTACCTCTTTGTTATCCAGCCACTGCCAGCTATTTTTCTAAGGTCGTCGATCCATCGAGCCAGGAGGCGTCTTACACACGTTTGCTAAAGTTTCATTACCACACCATGTTCATCAGATATTAAATGAACATTGACATGATTTTTGAAAAATTAAAGCCTAGAATTAATGTGTCACGCTTGCGACTAAGAAATTTATCTTTTAAGCTGCCTAAATATTCCCTTGCTAGCACGAAGGGTTGCTTTAAGTATGCGGCTTCCAAGATATGGAACGATCTGCCGCCTCCAGTCTCTAAGTGATTGTATTTTTCAGTCGCAACTTTTAGAAAACGACTTCTAAATGTATTATTAACGAAGCAGGCATAGAGTATAGGTCTTCCCAACAGTGCTGGCGGGAAAGGAAGGAAAAAGAACAGTAGTTAGATTTAAAAAATAGTGGTTCATTATACTATATATTATTGTATACTTACTTGCATAAATGTTTAGGGTGATAGATGCTTCACTTATTTTCTTAAAAATGAATTAATGTTACCATAATTACTATGTAACTTTTATGTACTTGTTTTAACTGCAAAAGGCTACGGCAGAATACCAGCGATTTTATTTTGCTTGCTTGCCGAGTCGTATACCTATTTGTCTCATTTATTATTTTTGTTTTCGAGACGAATAAAGAGTTTTTATTGTTATTTTTTTTTCCATTGTTTGTCCACAGAGGATACAATGGCAATGTCGCGGTGACGTCCAGCTGAGATGCCAAGATTCGCCTGCGTCGGCGGTCGCTGCGCGGGGACATGCTGATGGGTAAGCAAAGAATGATTTACAACTAGCGGCACCGATGTTGAGTGCTCGGCGAAAGATGCGCAGAAGACCGTTACGAGTACGTGATTGGCTAGTAGTGCGACGCGCCTGCACCGCCGGCTGTGATTGGTTGTTAGCTCGACCGCGCACACGCGTCTTTGATACAACGATTGTCGCATAAGATGCGCAACGCGATCCCCACTCTTTGCCTCAATATTTGTGAAGCGTACTGTATCATAATAGACTAAGTAATAGACCTCCTAGCAACAGAAGCCCTACTACAAAAATGATTCGTTCGTTCGGATGTATCAACCTAATGAATCAAAATTGCCATCTAACTTTAATCAAACCTTTAACAATTATGAACCATTGTAATCGGTTGGGCTATTTCGTTCATAAATTGTTAAAGGCTTACGAATTTTCTTTGTGGCTGCTATATGGAGGAGAAGAGGGTCCAGTTTTACAAGCTGTTACGTTGTCACGGTCGTGCTCACAAAAATGGTCGTGCTTGTGGTTATTGCGGAAACCTTTGCCCTTTACGGGATTCGAATTCGTTACCCCTTGATTTTGTAGACCGAAATCCGAAGTGCGAAACGCCTAGAGTCTAGGCCCTAGACCAAGTCTGCCATCATCATTATCTCAGCCTATTGCGTTCCACTTCTGGAAGAGCGCCAAAGAGCAGGAGGTCCAGCACTAATGTGTATCTTTCGTTCGGACGTATAAACCTAACAAATTAAAATGGCCAGTCTCATGAGTCAAATAGTCAATCCTTTGATAAAATATGACCAACTCATTCTAGCCGTGTAAAAAACCCGACCGTTTTCAAATGTTCATAATTTGTCAAACCTTTGAATTTGATGAACCTTTGAAGTTGAATGGATGTTTTAATTTGATCAGATAATACGACCGAACGAACGATGCGCTTTCGTATTAGGCCTCCCGCTTTTTTCATTCAACTCTGCCAGCCATCTTCCTAAGGTCGTCGGTCCATCGAGCCTGGCCAAATACCTGTTCAATTCACCTAGAGTATTTAGTTAGCTTTTAACGCAAGTTAAAAATTCGCTAGTGCACGTTGTTTTCTCAGCACGCTTATTGATAGCAGTAATAACTTATTAATGTAACAATAGGTACCTACATAGGATTGTAAACTTTTAGTTCATAAAATACGACGCGACGAAAACAATAGTCTATTTATTTGACTGGTTTTTAGGGTTCCGTACCTCAAAATGAAACAAACGGAACTCTTATAAGATCACTTAATTGTTGTCCTTCCGTCCGTCTGTCTGCCTGTCAACAAGATCCTTTATTTCGGGAACGCGTCGAGGTATCGCGTTGAAATTAAAACGATATTCTCTTGAAGCTGTGAAAAAATCAAGTTTACGTATAAGAAGCCGACTGAATAATCAAAATTCTTTCTGTCTGTCCGTCCTTCCGTCCGTCCGTCCGTCCGTCCGTCCGTCCGTCCGTCCTTCCGTCCGTCCGTCTGTCTGTCTGTCCGTCTGTCACCATAGGCTGTCCGTCCGTCTGCCACCAGGCTGTACCTCATGAACCGTGATAGAGAGTTGAAATTTTCACAGATGATGTATTTCTATTGCCGATATAATAACAAATACTAAAAAACAGAATACAATTAATATTTAAGGGGGCCCCTATACAACAAATGTTTGCCGTTTTTTAGAAAATGGTACGGAACCCTTCATGCGCGAGTCCGACTTGCACTTGACTGGTTTTTATATACGATTCCAAAGTGCGTGATCTACAGAATCTATTTTACTCTGAATGTTACCATAACTATCGTCAGTCGTCCGTCACACACGGAAAGACGACCTCCCATACTTAACCTGCTGGTATAAGTTTGCATGGCGAGGTGAATTCACTGATGAGGATCGCGACCACATTTAGTGTTCCTCCACAGACTGCGGTCATAGGCCGTGTGGACAGCATGATGCATGTTTCCGCCCACCGTCTTTCTCACAGCGTCCGACCATCTCGTAGGTGCCTTACCCCGAGAAATCTTACCCTTTTTAATCGAACAGTTTTTTTACGCCTTGTTTTCTATTGTCTCTATTTTCTAAACAGTCTAAAGACTATGTAGTGTTTACTATTCTGTGCTCAAGGCAAGTTGAGGGCAAGGTTAAGCAAGGTCAAATGCAGGGTTGACACATAAGGTTTTATGTAATTTTTGCAATAAAAATCTTAAGGAATGTAAAAAATAAGTTTTCCACTAGATTCTCATTCCACTTAATTGTATTTACTTAATAAGGGGAGGCAGCCTATGTTCAGCAGTGGACCTCCTGTGGCTGAAAATATGATGATATACATACTTAATATAACATGCTGACTGTGACGACGCGTCAACAGACGATACCCACACTAACATAAGAACTTTAAAATAATAACATCAGTTTTATTGCGTTTTTTAAATGAAAATAGGGAAAAGTTTAAAGAACTTGTCGATTTGAGAAAAAAAAAATAGGTAGAAATTCTGTAACGTCACCTCTTTGTAAGAAACCAACAGTGGTAAAATGCTGCATTAATATACTTAATTGTTTTCACAATCACACCAATTATCTAGATTCTAGCCCCAACCTAAGCAAAGCTTGTACAGTCAACAGCACGTCGACCTACCCCAAAAGTCAAAAAATCTCCAATAGATTTTCAACTTTAAGCCTGACATATAGAGATCATTTTCAAATGAGAAAATTTGTCATTTTGTGGTAGGTCGACGAGCTGTTGTCCGTACTATCGCGATTAAATAACGGATGAATATCTTAAGCACGTTTATGGATATCCATGACTAAGGCTCAAATGCTCGTGCTCATCACACAGAGCTTTGTCCTATGCGGGATTCGAACCCACAACCAACTGGCTCTGTAGTCCGGGGCACGAACCATTAGAGCAGGTGGTCGACATATTAAATAAATAAATAAATATTGGATAAAATCATATACATTGGTCTGATCCTAAGGTAAGTAGCTATAAATCATTTGTGTTATAGAAATCCAAAACAACGACGGTACCCACACCACAACAGTACGACCCGAGAGAATATAGAAAAGTTCGTTTTATACATTGACCTGACCGGAAATCGGACCAGAAGGCCTACTACGAAAATAGTTCGTTCGTTCGGACGTTTTAACCTAACAGATTAAAATTACCATCTCCTTTTGTCAATCCTTTACAAAATATGATCAACTCAAAAAAGATGTGTAAAAAACAACCGTTTTTAATAGTTCACAAATTGTCAAAGGTTTGATACAAGTGAATGGTTATTTGATTTGATAGGTTAATACGTCCGAACGAACGAAACTATTTCGTTGTAGGCCTCCAGGGACCTCAGATGGTGACACCAAGTCCAGCATGCTCGCTTTTCGGCTACGGAGGTCGTCATATCTTGCTGTAGATTTGTCACTAATATATTTACCAATCGTTTTCAGGTGGTCCCTCTTCCAAATTCCTGAGACCCAAGTCCGTGTACGCTTCCCTAACTGCACTCCTGAATCTTGTAAGACTACCTTCAAGTTAGCCTAGTGTAGTTAGTTTATTTAGTTGTTTTATAAAGTTAGCTTTGTTTGCCCAGCACATTGAGGTATAATGTACTAGCGTACTAGAGAACACATCTCGAACTAAATGTTTCAGCCAAGCATTGTAGTATTTGAACAATCCAGAAGCAGTTTTGACAACTTCAATTATTGACACTGACTGAAGCTTTGTAGTCCACTGGACTACAATGCTTGGCTGAAACATTTAGTTCGAAATGTGTTCTCTAGTACGCTAGTACACTATACCTCAATGGCCCAGCATAGTCGATAAACAGCTTTAGAATTAAATCTATAAATTTTTGGGTATTATTCAGACATTGCCAACAATTTAAACTTAACTTCAATGAAATGAAACAAAATAGATTTATTCGCATAGAAACATGGTACAGATATGGTAACAATAAAATAAATTGAAAATGTATTCAATAATCAGTAAAATAGCCTATTGCCGTTAGACATTTATTTATTTAGAACGTTGGTAGCCCTGCTCGCACACAGACGTGTGCGGGCAATGACGCGTCGGCCAATATCTGACACCACACACACGGCTAACATTGACTGTGATATTGCCATGTTAGCAGAATCAACCTCAGTGGTTCTGCCATTGATCAAAATAATAATTACTATGCGCAGACTGACACAATGGAACACCTATCTATCAGTATAAATGTGAATAGTGCCCAATTGGGATGTCGACCCCATTCTTAAATAATTCTAAGACATCATTTATTAACACACACCCTATTTTCGGCCTAAACATTATGTTTAGGTCGAAAATAGGGTACATTATATTTTTTTGAAAAATCTTATCTTTGATAGCTTCGAAATCAATAAAAGTAAGGCAGATGAGTGAGGTGAAAGCGACGTCATAGTTTGCTTTCTTCATACAAATTATAAATTATGTAATAACGTGAATTGTGAATATTTTTAATTGTGCCTAATAAACGATTTTCATTCATTCGTTCATTCAAATTATGAGGAAGGGATTTCTTTGACAACTCATAAAAAGTATGACAATTGATTGGTGGTGTCAACTAGCCTATTGTTGCTATCGTAGCAAATTTCAAGTCTAAGGTTGCTATTTAACATATATGTTGTTTGTACAACGTTGGTAGCCTTGCGACTTTGCAAATGCAGTGGCGTGCCCCAGATCTGGCACACTTTTCTGACGAATGACTTTGACTGTGACATTGGCGCTGCCAGACGGCATGTACTGTACTGTATGTAACCTGTTTGACCACTTGCGTTTACTTCTAATTTTATTAGGTATTATTATATGGTTGGAGGTATTTTTTCAATTACTACAACTGTTTTGTTAAGGAAGAGTGGCTCCTTCTAACACAGGTGCAGTAAAATATAATAAAAATATAGAGTCAACCACTATGTTTTATCAAATGCCTTTGTTAGAAAATAAATATTTTTTTCATTTTCATACAGGGTGAAACGAACTAATCGAACATTATTGAATAAGATTACCATAAACATCGTCATTCTACATACTTAATTGGTAAAAAAGCAAGTTATGTAGTGGAGAAAGCATCTTAAGGTTTTTACGGTTCTGTACCTCTTTAAGTAAGAACAGAACCATATTCAAAAGACTCGATTAACGTAGTCTGGTTCGCCTTCGTTCCGGGTTCAATCCCAGCTCGGGACAAATTAGAACATGGTAGAGTTAAGGGTAGGCTGTTTCTTGGACAAGTAGTAAAATAATGCAATAAAAAAACAGTTTATATCAGTTTTTTTTTGTTGGGTTGCGCTAAAAATTTAATTAAATTATTTATATGATTCCGAAACGAAAGAAATTAAGACTTCCTCGATTTCCGATCTTGTACCTATTTATCCTTATTTTATACGTACATCATGCATGCTATCACTAAAGTAACCTATTCAAACTTTAATAGTTTTAGATCTTATTATTTGTAGGTATTCTATTCATACATATAGGACAATAGTCAAAATCAAAATCGAAAATATCTTAATTCGTTCACAAACTATTTGTACAAATATATATTTTGGTGACAGACAGACCTAGTATATTATTATGTAATAAAATACCTGTATCAGGTAGTCACCGCCCAATTAGACCGTAATGTTTTATGGTGAGCAATATAAATAAAAACATTTAACGAAATGCAACTAAGTATTTCAATGTAATATAGTTTATTTTATTTTATTTGGGATAACAAACAACTGTCATAAAGAAGCCTATCGCGTTTGAATTTTCCGCTAGAGGGCGTAGTGTCGCGTGAGGTCTCCGAATGAAACGTCAGTTTGTGGGTGGCTAGTATTATTAGTAGATTTATTACAATTATTATAAATATCTTGCGATACCTGCTATTTATTATGAAAGATATGAGTTACGGGTCAATGAATTTCCTTAAAAGCGGAGCTGAGGAAAATAGGTGCAAAAAGGTTTTTGTGATTATAATTACATTATACTACTGAAACAACTGAACCAATTATTATAAATATAAATAAATATTGGACAACATCACATACATTGCTCTGATCCTAAGGTACGTAGCTAAAGCACTTGTGTTATAGAAATCAGAAACAACGACGGTATCACAACACCCAGACCTAAGCCAATATAGAAAAGTTCGTTTTCTACATTGACCCGACCGGGGATCGAACTCGGAACCTCAGAGATGGCGGCGCCATGCCATAACAGTCCGGCGTGCTCGCCTCTCGGCTACGGAGGTCGTCATTATTAAATTTAGGAGGACATAGGCTACCTTTTATTACGAAATAAAGGCATGAACCCCTTTAATGTGGGATGAAAATATATATGGAAGTTGGTAATTTTCGAAGATAACACCATAAAACTTTGTATTTACTAGGCACTGGGTAAGAAATAAATAAATTATTGTTGTAGCGTTTGTGTAATTTCGACCTGTGTGGGGATGGAATAGGGGATGAAAGGTCGTATGGAAGACCAAACAAAGTCACGCTTTTACGCCTAGTTCCGGAACCGGTTTTGATAAAATGTGGTTTAGGGATAGATTAGAGCTTTGGTAGGCTAGTACTGAATGAATGAGTATTATTCAGGACCTCACTCGATGGTGGCGCCAAATGGTGAGCATAAAAAACAGTGGCCCTCATTATACCTAATACATAGTGTAAATATAAATACAATTTTTTGTTTATGGTGAAGCCTAGGCTACTATTCTCGGGTAAATAATTAATATTATATCTGCAAGTGTATGTTATAATAATAATTAAAAAAAATCGAAAAAAAAAAAAGCTGGCATGTTCCTCGCTGAAAGGCTTAGTTTAGCCATTCAGCGAGGAAACGCTGCTAGCATTCTCTGCTCCTTGTCTCTTGGACACGCGCATATTTTTGAGTAGGTAGTTTTTAATTTTAGGTAAAATGATACCAATTATTTAGCAATAAATAAAGAAATGAAAATGTAAATAATACATGAAATAAAATTAACTTATTATATTATAGCTATGCTCGGAGTTTCCCTTCTCGATCGAATCAGAAATGAGACGATCCGGAGGCGAACCAAAGTCACCGACGTAGCTCTTAGAATCGCAAACCTTAAGTGGCAGTGGGCGGGGCACATTGCTCGCAGGACTGATGGCCGTTGGGGCAGGAAGGTCCTTGAATGGCGGCCGCGGGCCGGAAGGCGTAGTGTTGGTAGTCTGGTGAAGGTCGCGGGAAGCCGCTGGATGCAGGTGGCACAGGACCGATCTTCGTGGAAATCCTTGGGGGAGGCCTATGTCCAGCAGTGGACGTCTTTCGGCTGATGGATGGATGGATGGATATTATATTATATACCTATTTGCAGTGGTGTCAACCCTGACAGCTAACAGGCTATAAATAAATATTTAACAGGTTATCTTCATAAGTATAGTTGACCCGTTGATCACGTGGTGCAACGTGTGAATTCGCATCACGCGAATAGTTAAGTCAGATAATAGCTATTGCCGATAAAATGATTAATAAAAAACTGTAAACAAAGATAGTAAATATACACCGTGAATTTTTAATTACCCGAGAAAAATAACTAACATACTCATATATCGATAAACATCGAGTTTGGCGAATAAAAAAAAAAAAAATATGAGAAATTTATTTAAAAGGTCCCTAAGATTCCTTAAAAAATATGCACCATAAAAGTCCTGCTAATTCAAATAGTAATCATTATCATTCCAACATTAACGGAACCAAAGCCACCTAATTAGGTCGCGTAATATTGGCGTACGGAAGGAATAACTATAAATGATTTTTTTTTCATTCATAGTTATTCCTTCCGTACGCCAACGCCGTACGCCGTTCCGTTTTTTTTATTCGCCAAATTCGACGTATATCGATATCTGAGTATGTCATTTTATTTTCTCGGGTAATTAAAAATTCACGGTGTATATCTATACTTAATTGTATAATGAGGTATAATGAACATGTCAAGCATCTTAAATCTGAAATTATAGATAATTTTAAATCAACACTGTATTAAAAAACTGGACTTGTACCATATTCTGTGCTTGTACATTTGTCGTTGTTTGTGAAACAAAATAAATGATGTTTCTACTCTATAGATAGGGTATATTATGCTCTATGATTCTGGGATTGGAACTCGCACTGGAGACGTATTTTTAAAGCATTCGCATTTCAATTCGCATACGAAATTCCAAGAATCGTGTACAATTTGCTAAGAATTCGAATACAATAATGGTGATTTCATATGCGAATTATAATTCGATTGCTTCAAAAATACACTTCCAGTTCCCGACTCCATCCACTAAGCTTCCGTTACTATTTGTGTCCAAAATCCTTTACCGATAATTACGACATCATCAGTATAAACTTAGATCATACTGACGATTTTGTAACAATATTTACATTGTATGTTTTGTGTAAATATTGAATTGGCAATATTTACTTATTACGTCACTATCAATAACAGAGTCCTCTCGTGACGATACCTAATGAAGAAGACAATCGGGCCTTCCCAGAGGTCAAAAAGGACATAATTGTAAAATTTGAACTAACGAAAACCCCGAAACAGGGTTAAATTCGTAACAAATATGGTTTTTAATGTGTCGAGGGGTTTTTCTATAAACCTTTATTTCAATTTTTTTGAGTATAAGATGTAAAATAAAAAACTCGTGCGATCGTAAAGGGGGAGATTCTACTGCTTTTGTAATGATATCCGTACCTTAACGCAATAAAGGATAATTTTTCCGGGGTACAGTACCCGGCATCGAAGTTGAGCGCTCGGGCAAAGAGTGGGGATCGTTTTGCGCATCTTACGAGACGACCATCGTATCAGAGACGCGTGTGCGCGGAGCTAACAACCAATCCCGGCCGGCGACTAGCTAATCACATAATCGTAATGCTCTTAAGCTACGGTCAAACCAACGCGGGGCGTGGGCGTGGGCCCATATTCGTAGTATATCGGCAAATAATCTGATAAACAATAGTTAAATCATAATTTCTACAACATCATTAGATACCTTTATTATGACTTACATTCATAATCTTCTTTTACTTCATTCATGACTAATCTCTTTCTTGTTAGGTTTATACATACGAGCGAAAGATACATTTTCGTGCTAGGACTCCTGAACGCCTAGTGTCCGCGTGTTTGGCCTGCACGCCCACGCCCACGCCACCACGCACGCCACCGCGTACGCGTCTGTTTGGTCGGGACTTTATGTGGATCTTTTGCCTATGTCACCACTCTGTGTCCCCTAACTAAACTACCACCAATATGAATAAAACGATGTTTAAATAAAATTAAACTATCCCAGGAGAACAGTACATTTTGCTTAAATAAATAATAACCCGTGTGCTATTCCAGACTATAATCTATCTCCGTCCTAAATCATCCAAATCCGTTCAGCCGTTCTGGCGTGTAGTGCGTGTAGTCTTTATAATAGAAATAGTAAAAAAATAAAAGATTAGAAAAAACCTTTATTCTAGACTCGCTTCTGGGCCACACCCTAAATATTTTACTTGTATTTTTCTAACACTAGACTTTCTTTTATTCGATCCACTGTGCAGCGTCCTCGTATAATCAGAGTTTTATTATTGCGTATCGTGCACAGTGGCGCCACACCTCTTGCTAATTAGATTCACACCTATCCTTCGCGCAAATATTTACAACGGATACGTTAATCGTTACAAAACATCAGCTTATTTGTCACGTTATTTTTGGATTTTCGTCACCACCTCATAGTTAAGGTGAGGCATGCGCTCTGAAAAGTTTTAGTTTTATTTTGTCTATAGTTTTGTATATAATCTGTAAGTATTAATCATTCAGTCGTTGGTCAACTGCATGAATATTTAGACTGTGTTCATATTACTAGGCACTCGTGGACTACACGCGCTCAGGTGTATTTTTTATCAGGGCGAGCGAAGCCAGCCCTACACTATGCCACAACCTGAGCATTTTTGTGGTACACTTTACGGAAAAATTATCACGGCTACAGATTTGTGCTTTAACATAGATAAACACACCAATTAAAATTCATATTGTGTTATCTGTCAAAAGAATAATATTTTATAACCATTTAAAAAAAAAAGATTAACAATTTGGTGGTATTCATTGCCTTCATTATTGTACTACTAACGCCATCTGTTCGAAAACAAAAGAGTTAACAGAATGTTTGGTTACTAATGTCACCGACCGCTTATTTAAATTAAAATGATTATGAAAATAAATGAACAGTATTTTCAATTTATATAGATTATAGTCGATTATTAAGTCACCACAAATACTAAATTCCTTAACTCAGCACACTTCACTCCGTCGACAACTGCTAACTTCATTTCATACCCTCTATAGCAGCGACTCTAGTGCTGTTGTGCAGGATTTTTGACCTGTTATTTACTGCATAAAGTAGGACACTTTTTTTACTATTCTATTGTGAGATGTTCCTCATTACTTCTACACTCCATACTCAATCATAGATGGAATCATTACTAAGCTACATAGTAGTTTTAAAGATACCTCTTTAGTTAGACTTTGGGACTAAGATATCCAATTGGGTAAACACACAGCTTTCCATACCTTGTCACCTTTCCTTTTATGTATGACCTTTCCTTTTCGTAAGGTTCCTCTCAAAGGCATTGCTCTGTTGCAACCCATTTTTATTTTTATTGAATCAAAAACTACCTTATTTAAACCGTTTAGTGTTAAGCTTTGAAATACTTTTAAAAGAATTCTTTAATGATAAAAATATTTAATCCAAGTTCCTTGGCAACATAAAAAATGTTGGTCTACCCTCCACACAAAAAACTATACCTACTTGACATACTGTATTAACCTGCGTGATCCTCTTCTGTAATTAAATTGAATCTTAGTTTAGATGAATCTCGTGTATTACTTCTTGACATTATATACTTTTATTTATTTTATTTAACGAATTTAATGCGACTGTTTTTCTTATGAATTTTAAATATGACGATTTTATAATTAAATAATAAGAATAGTAATATTGTATTTGTAAATATAAATAAGAATGCAATACCCTTACAGGGCCCAAAAGTATGATCTCACACAATGTAACACCTTATGTATACACTTATGACGCAATAAATGAATATGAATATGAATACTTTGCCCTGTTGAAGACAGTCGTGTGAGCAGCTACCATAGTTAAAAATAAGCAGTTATTGTAAATTAGGGTTAATTAGTTTGAAGAACAGTTTCTTCTTTCTCTTCATCGGTCCCTTGTTGATAGAATAATGTTTACGCCCACCGTCTGCCTCAACGCGTCTGTCCACATCGTGGGTGCCCTACCCTGAGGACGTCTGCCCTCCATTTGGCCCAAGATGATCTGATTCACCAGACAAAGCCTTGAAAAACCGCATAATGTGTCCGAAGAAACCGAGGGTACACTTTCTGCACATAGCGAAGTGGAGAGCTGCGTTAGTATTTAAAAAATATATATATACAGGTTGTACAAAAGAATGGGACACTCCTTAAAACCACGTGATCAGCTGGTCATATACAACAAATTTTCCTATGGGAGCAACATCGAAATCGTGATTTTATTTTCAGATGATCCATACATTATCATCGAGGTATGCGAGAAGGTTTGTATGCAGAAGCTGAAAAAAATTCTTGATTTCGATGTTGCCCCTATAGAAATAGTTGTTGTATATCTATATGACCAGCTGATCACATGGTTTTAAGGAGTGTCCCGTTCTCTTGGACACCCTGTATATATAATGAATTCTTTATTCAATCTATTCAAATACAAACTAATCGATTCGTAAAAGCAGTGGTATTTTACTGATATCCGTGCAGGCCCCATATTCAGGACCCTTCGATAATGCATTGTCAAACGGTAAATCACGTGACACTTGTGTTAAAGTATTTACTGCCGCTCACGTCATTTAATAACTTTAATAGTTACCTAAGAATATATTATAATACTAACTCTAAACGATTATATTAAATAAATACATAATAGAAACTACATAAGAAGAAAAACTAAAAAGCAACAAAATTAATTTCAAATCTTATGAAACATGCAAGTGATTCGGCTCAGTCGCATAATGTACCTTTCGCAAAACGCACCCCATACGCAAAAGGCACCTTTCTCACAATGCACCTTTCGCAAAACGTACCTTTTTTTTTAGATTTACTCATTACAGTGCACAGATAATGAAAAGGCAAATTAGGGATTGATAATTTGTATTTTTTTTTTATAATCACATCATAGCTTAAATATAATAAAATCGAACTTAATTGTTAAGTCTACAGAATTAAAAAATAATATCAAACAGAAATCTTGTTCCATTGTTTTAATTAATATATTTATCTATATTGTAATTAATAACACACATAACTTTTGCGAAAGGTACATTATGCGACTGAAGGAGTGATTCAGACTGACAAATAGACAACGGTAAATAATTCCTTAAGCAGATAGATTCCACAGTGAAAGACGAACAGGCATGGTACCTAAAAGAAAGAAAACTGATAAAATAACCATCGTTCCATGCATTTTACTATCCATGCTGTTAACATTGCTATCACAAGGAAACCAGCGTCAACTAAGTTCACACTAATTATAATTTCTCGGCACTTAACCTTTCGGGTTCGGATCAATCGCTATCTTTCTTATCACGTAATAGAGATTAGTAGGCAGTAGGGTCATACAACTAGCGGCACGTAGTTTAGCGCTGGGAGAAAGTTGTGCAGAAGATTATTACGATTACGTGATTGGCTAGTCGCGCGCCGCGCCTGCACCGCCGGCCGGGATTGGTTGTTAGCTCCGTGCACACGCGTCTCTGATTATTGGCATTATTATTGCATGCAAATCTTTTGGTTAAATGTGTGAGCTTAATATTGTATCAGTCCAACTTCTTCAACCACATTTACAGCAGTAAAGGTATATTCTTTTATATTCTTAGCAACACACGCCGTGAGTGAGTAGATGACAATGCCGAACGTATTTAGTGACATTTATCACGAGCATCTCCGTGCTTCGGAAGGCACGTTAAAGTTGGTCCCGGCTAATATCCTAGTCAGAGGCCTTCAGGTGGCTTGAATACATCTGAGAGCAAAGTTTAGTCACTGGTCTTATAGTCATACTTTACTTTTACTAAGACTAATGTTGTACCTACGCAAATCCATTTAAAGCGCATAGAAAATTATAACCGAGAGGCTCAGTAGCGTGCATTGGAGAGGACGGTCCAGCATTGGCCAACCTCAGTCCACCCAATAGTCCACGCTAAGCAATCATAATTTTAATCAGCTTACGTCATTCCACCGCTTGAATCGACATAGCCTTTCCCAATGCCAGAGATTCCGTTCGTCGCTTTTAAAAATTCACTGCTTACAGATCTGGAGACGTATTTCAGAAGCATTCGAAATGAATCGTGAATTCGAACACGAATACGATTCGTGTGCGAACTCTATTTATTATTGACCTCGATTTCACGCATTTTTATATCACTCGAACTAATTGTGTGCAAATGTGACAAGCCCATTGCATTAATTGAATAATATCTCATAATAGAGAAGCATCTACGCCTCTTGGAAAAATCCTTTAATTTTGTCAACATGTGTCATATTAACTAACATCAAGCATTATAATTATATACGTGACATTTCCATATTCGAATGGAAATACCAAGTTAATGTTAGAATATAAAATATTTTTTAACTTTTTTTATATAGTGGTTAACCGTCTTTTAAAAATAGTTGTCCCCGATTCAATGGCGGCAAATACTAATCTTATTAATTTTTTTACCTCATGTTGAAATTAGTTATAAGGGTTTCAGCAAGCAGCAGCAGCGTATGGAATATATACTTCATGACACGTCTGTGCTATTGTCTATTGCTATGACACGTTGTATCCAGGAAGCGAGTCTACTGCGTCTTCCCGTCTGTGCTTATCATGCGTGCGCGCATGTATTGATTCGCGATTTCCACGTCCGGACGGCATTCTCGGCCCGACCACTGTAACGGACGGACGCGCCAATTACTTAATGTTATACGACTTTAGGCTGTTGATTGAATACTGGTGGATCGTCGTGTATTATAATTTATTTTTATACAAAATATTGGACAGTGCGATTAGATATTTATTGAAAAGTTTAGTAGACATCTGGGATCTGGATGTTGAAGATGAATAGTGTTATGTGATTTTTAGAACAATTTAAAATATTTATTCAATCTGTGATATATTAGTTTAATAGTGTTTGTGTTTGTTACCAAAATGGAAACCAAGACGGATAAAGCTGGAGTTATTACAATTCATCACGTAAGTTGAAAGAATTTTTGATTAAAACTATCAATGTTTGAATATAGAATGGTGTCAGTTTCTTTAAAAATGTACCTTTTGTAAAAATATTTTTATAGTTTATTTATTTATTTTAGCGTTAAAAGAAATAATGCTTTCAACAATCGCGCCAATAAACCAAAACTAAGCATAGCTTATACTATAGTGAAACTCTTTTTAGTAGAATTAAGTTTATAAAGATTTATATTAGCATTTTCATTGTTTTTTATGTTTGCTCAGTCAGAATTTAAAATTAAATAAATCTTTTTTTTGTTATTTTTAATTCTCAGTGTTAAACGTTAAATCGATTTATACCAAAACTGGTTATCCAAACTGAATGACATCTGTTATAATTACAATTGGTTCAGTGCTCGTTCCAATTTCAAGCTCATACTGTTTTAATTAACATGCAATACTACGTGTTAATTAATCAATGAACTACTGATTAACCTTTTCGTCAGGTGGCATTATAAATTATTTATTGTTATATCAAACGAGTCCAGTTTCCAGGCTAAAGCAAAATACGTCTCCTTTAGGAAGCATTAGAAATGAATGTTTAATTCGAGCACGAAAGCCGAAAACAAATCGTTTGCAAATTAATTGCTCCCTATATTGCTTCCGATTTTACTTATTATGGAATCGGTCGAAATTAATGTTGCTATTTTTTATATTTCTTTTTTGGAAAACCAACAGACTTTAGTTATCCAAGAAACAATGAAATTAAAGTATAAAAGGTATTGGACTAAATAAATAAATATCAGGATGTTTATACGTACGGCTGCAACGGGTAATGTACCGTTGAAAACGAAATTAAATGTTATTATGTCAGTGTCAATGTCATATTATGTCGAATCGCTGTCAAACAAGTGTCAACATACGTTAAAAGAATAAAAGCAGATATTTTAATACCTAACGCCATAAAAAAATAAAAAGAACTTGACGAGCTTAAGTAATTTAAGATTTAGACACCTACCTAATTAATAGTCGTGCTTATTTTTGAAAGAAATTATTTATTTGATTTATTTAATAAGTAAATTAATTTATGTATTTTATAATGCCGGAACTGATACTTATACATATTATGGGTATACACAAACTTAGCGGGGTCGCTAAGTTCGTGTGCCATACCCGTGCGAAATGTCTGACGTAATGATGAGATTATGTTTTTGTCATTATCAGCCTTAGGAAGTCCTCTGCAGGAAATAGATCTCCCCCATATAGGGCCACAACCGAGTGGCTCCGGACCGTTCGAATTTAGGGGCTTCTCGCAACCTTGATCAATATTTTGACCTTGAACTAGATCGTCTGTCTGACCTATCCACGCTGTGCTGTCACTTTAGAACTTTTCTTCCCTAAAGGTTGTCAACTCTGCGAACGATCTGGCCTAAACTATTTTCTGCGACTGATTTACTAATTAGCAAGGTATAAGTTATAGATATGTAGGAAATCTATGTAGGAAGTATTAGTAGTAGGGAAACTTCAACTAAGGCGAAAGGTGAAAATCAGCGTTCTGCTCTTAGAGCAGTGTGTACACTAAAAGCTCCTGCCTTTTTGATTTTGGGATACAAGCTTTATTAATGTTATTTAATCACTCTTTTTTTTTTTTGTGTATATTGTGCCAAAATGCTTTGCAAATAAATAATTTATCTAAGTAGAAACTTGCTTCTCTACAACGCTGCACCACCGGCTGCTGCTAATACCTAGCGCATCTTGCCCCCGTCAGCGTCTGGGGCGTGAGTATCACGATGTTCTCATATGATGGCGCACGAACACGACGGGCGATAGTAGTTTATTTGTACGTCGCGTCGCCATTGACGCTATCAAACTCGGTCAATGGGCAGCAGCTTGCCAAACCTGACTGGGCGGTTAAAATCGCAAGCTCGTTTTAAGTGGTCCGCAGACCGGTTATACTAATTACGGTTAAAAGAATGCTATAGTTGTGGGATCTTTTTGTTAAGTGGATGGTACAAATGTCAAATATGGGAATCAGTTAATTTTAATTTTATATTGACCCGATAGGCGCATGGAGTAGCGATTTGCTTTGAACGTAAGATGCCCATAGAAAAAGGCACCAGAATCAGCCCCTAATTTACACGTTGTTTAAATAAATCATATTTGTATTAATGACTAGAGCTAAGTAACTACCTAAGGCCTGCCGTACACGGACTACTCGAGCAGTTAGCCAGTGATCAACATACACAAACCGCTCTTGCAGTCATAGTCAACAGCTTGAAGCTGCATTGATAACTGGCTATTGATAACTGCTGAAGCAGTTGGTATTAACTGCTCAACAAGTCATAATTTTATTTTCATTCAAATCAGTAGCAAAAGTGAATGTAGCAAAATGAAGAGCGCGCGCGGGCGGAGGTAACTGCGCGAGAGCAGTCGACACCTCGAGCAGTCAGTGTATGCTTAGCGACTGCTTGACCACCCAACCGCCCAAAGCACACAACTGCCCGAGCGGTTCCGTGTATGTGTGTACGTAGAATACTATAGTTTACTATGCAGTCGCAGCTTGAAGCTGACGATACTAGCTGCTTCAAGCTGTCCGTGTATGGTGGGCCTAACAGTTTAAATACACGTTTTTTAAACAATATGAATTTAAAGTCCATCTTCTTATCTGAAACGAATACATACTATCAAGAACGTAAGGTCAAATAACCGAATAATTAATAATCACGATATCAGTGGCCTAGAAGCGCTAATTGTAAGTACCTTATTATAGCTATTTTCTTAATGAATCTCTAAGTCTGTACGTATTTAGTATGTAGTAGTGCCTAGTCACCTAGTGCGTACGTAGTAGGACACCTGTTCTTTTAACTGCAACCTAGATAAAACGTAGCTATGGTCCAAAGTCTGATTTCCCTGTCTATAAGTGTTACAAAGGTCTAGTGACAATACATGTACCTCGATAGGGTTTTTAAGTGCCAATTTTGAGATCTTTGTTCTTGTTTTTTTTTTTAAATTGGACTACATCACATACTTATATTGCTCTGATCCTAAGGTAATTAGCTAAAGCACTTGTGTTATAGAAATCAGAAACAACGACGGTACCACAACACCCAGACCCGAGCCAATATAGAAAAGTTTGTTTTCTACATTGACCCGACCGGGAATCGAACCCGGAATTTCAGAGATGGCGGCGCCATTTAAAGTCCGGCATGCTCGTCTCTCGGCCACGGAGGTCGTCAATAACTAAATGCCTGTTTCCTAATGTACGTATAGGTTCAGAATAAATAAGCTATAGTTTACTTATCTGAAGGATAACCACGATTTTTGCGTTTCACAACCGTCAAATAGCGCTATATGACACATTAATTCAAGCACTAACTTTATCCGTACATGTGAAACAGACCCGAAATGTAATAATTAGACTTTCATACCTAAGCAATTATTTTTGGAGTCGGTGCTAGCACTTTTAATTGTTACTAGCTGTCTCGGCAGACTTGTCCTTTGACAGAATGCTGACAAACAACATTTTACTGTCGATTGGAAAATGTTGGCCTAAATTATTTTTCACAGATATTTCGATGTTATTCTGTAAACTCGATCATGTCATTAGATCTCGTTATCTGATTCCGAATTATATCTAAATCTTGTACCATAAATGTTGTATAAAAATGTCAAAACAATAATGTCGGCTAGAGATAAGAAACGACTCTATTTTACGGGTTATCAAATGTTTTTTGGTGTAAAATGCACTTTATAAAAGATCTTAGCGCAAATAATACCTATACGTTTATATTACGAATTCTCTTCATTGTTTTATTCATTTCGTTGAGTTGTTATCTCTGAAAATCGGGATATATAAATAAAGATAAATAACACTTAAAAAAAATCATCGACCTCAGGTGGGACTCGAACCCACGTCCCATCGCATGCCGGGCAAGTGCTTTACCAACAAAGCTACCGAGGACGTCACGTGACAAGATGAAATTCCTCAAGTGTTTTTTCTCGCTGTCAAAGCCAGCGTATTCTGATCAATGTTGTAGCTATATGTATAGCTGAGTAGTATACTACCGTCAACACCCTATAGAAATATTTTTACAAATATTTGACTATTGGTTAAGATTAGAAATGCTTAAACATTGTAAATTTTTGTTTTTAGCAATTCCATGCAAGGTTTAATTGAAGATAAATAACACTTGAAAAAAAAAGCACTCGCCCGGTATGCGCAAATAATACCTATACGTTTATATTACGAATTCTCTTCATTGTTTTATTCATTTCGTTGAGTTGTTATCTCTGAAAATCAGGATATATAAATAAAGATAAATATTGGACAACATCACATACATTCCTCTGATCCCAAGGTAAGTAGCTAAAGCACTTGTGTGTGTTATAGGAATCAGAAACAACGACGGTACCACAACACCCAGACCCGAGCCAATATAGAAAAGTTCGTTTTCTACATTGACCCGACCGGGGATCGAACCCGGAACCTCAGAGATGGCGGCGCCATTTAAAGTCCGGCGTGCTCGCCTTTTGGCTACGGAGGTCGTCAATATAATGTACGCATTACGATATTAGCATTGTCTAAAATTAAATTATTGATAGGTAACCCAACTATTGCGTCTTGGCGTCATAGACCTTGAACACAACTAAGATTTTTAATACTTGAAAATAATCGCTTTGACAGCGAGAACCACTTGAAAGATTTCGTCGAGTTCACTAACGTCTCGGTAGCTTAGTGGTCAAAGCACTTGCCCGGTATGCGATGGACGTGGGTTCGGATCGCACCAGAGGCGGACGATTTTTTTCAAGTATTAAAAATCTTAGATAAACCTAGCATGGTTATTGCTAAAAACAAAAATTTAAATTGAACACAATTGGTCCAAAATTCGAGTCAATTCAGGAAATGTTTTTTTTTTAAATTGGTTCGGGTCTATGTTTACTAATAGACGCCTCTAGTTAAATCGTCCCGAATTTAAGACCTAACATCATTGGTACATTGTAACATAAACATGTTATTTCTTTTAAACTTTCATGGTCACTAACATTAGAATAGTTTTTTACGAGATTGCTACTATGTACCTTACTTTTGAGTTCCCGATAGTTACTCCGTGATCATGGCGCTTGCAACAGTGCCGAAATATCGGAAACTCAAAAATAAGGTACATGGTAGCAATCTCGTAAAAAACTATTCTAATGTTATTTTTTACTCTGAGACTAAACCATTTGGTGTGTTGTTCGGCGCATATTTATATTATCTAATTATTAACAGTTTGACCGAGGACAGTGGCTAAGACAGAATAAGATTCAGACTTTTTTATATTTTATTTTGCACCCTTTAAGAATTAATAGTTGTCAATATACTCGTATTATCAGTTCAACGTAGATCAGAGGAACCAGGTTAATAGGGTATTTAAGACCACTAATCCATTTGTTATACTTTTTATCAGCTTTCATAAATTTGTATGGCAACAGCACAAAGTAACTGGACTGTATATGAAAGACCACGCCTTGGCAAACGTAGTGTAGGACGCCCCCCAGCCCGATGGACCGACGACCTTAGGAAGATGGCTGGCAGTGGCTGGTTAAAAAAAGGCGGGAGATCGTGCTCTCTGGCGTTCTTTGGGGAAGGCTTACGTCTAGCAGTGGACTGCAATAGGCTGAATAGATAGATATGAAAGCCAAATCCAAAAAAAACGGCATAGCGCGAGGCCGACTCGCGCACGAATGGTTTCGCACCATTAACTATAAAAACGAGCAAAAAAAATCACGTTTGTTGTATGGGAGCCCCCTTAAATATTTATTTGATTCTGGTTTTTAGTATTTGTTGTTATAGCGGCAACAGAAATACATCATCTGTGAAAATTTCAACTGTCTAACTATCAGGGTTCATGTAATACAGCCTGGTGACAGACAGAAAAACAGATAGACAGAGAGACGGACAGTGGAGCCTCAGTAATAGCACATGAGTAAAGAAACGGAACAGAGACAAAGCTACATACGAATGCGCTGTGATAGGTACATCACTACAAGTGCAACGCGAGTGTGTGCGTGACCACTGGCCGCTTGTCACGTATGAGCCGAAATCGCTTCAAACTAGATCAGCCAGTGGTCAATCTCAGGGCTTGCAGGCGTGACACGACGCTCGAATGTCGTGCGTGTTTTGTTTTGTTATCGAGTTTCTCACATAATACGTAGTAATATTTTTGTTTTAGTATTTAAAAAGTGTTGTAAATATGGTTGTACATTGTACTGTGTGTGATAATACCTCCTGACAATTTTATTGCATTTGTTGAATTGCTTGAGCAAAAATTTTGCGAATATTTTGATCTTCATGTACAAATTGTTAATATTGGTAATGACATATAAGCACGTTTGCAAGATTGTACATTTCATATGCCATGTGATTATTTCCCATTGGATTATTTGAAAAAACTTTATATTAGATTTAGAATTTATCATTCGATTAAAAGACACAACAAATTATTAAAAACCAAAAGTAATACAAAAAATATTTAGAGTATGTAATTTGTAAAAAAAATAACCTATTTTAATAAAAAATGAGAAAAGAAAAGAACATTAATATTTCAAATTTATTCAATTGTGCCAACCCTACCAAAATAGGTATAAATTTTGCTGGCTCTTTAGAAGCTTTGTCTCTGTTCCGTTTCTTTACTCATGTGGTAATAGGGTCCCGTTTTACCCTTTGGATACGGAACCCTAAAAAATAAACATAATACGTTCCGCTCCCCGTCGTTACAAACCTAATAAATAACTGATTACTGAGTTCTTTCAACAATCACACCACATATCTAGACCCAAACTGAGCAAAGCTTGCACTATACCGATTAGATAAGTAAAGAAAGATACAAAAGATTAAAAATATTTAGATACTAGCTGTTGCCCGCGACTTAGCTCGCGTGATCTTTAGTTTATTTAATATATCTCACAGGATCATTTACCGGAGATAAAAAGTATCCTATATGTTAATCTAGATCATATTCTATATGTGTGCAGAATTTCATCCAAATCCGTTCAGTAGTTTTCGCGTGAAAGACTAACCAACATCAATCCATACTTACAAACTTTCGCATTTATAATATTAGTAGGATTATTTAGGTTCGGACAACAGCACGTCGACCTACCACAAAATGTCAAATTTTCTCATTTGAAAATGATCTCTATATGTCAGGCTTAAAGTTGAAAATCTATTGGAGAATTTTTGACTTGCTGTTGACTCCAATCGAGCTCCTAACATAAACATTTACCCAATTAGACCAGACTATAGTCAAATAATTAATCGTAAAATTGATATTTGAGACGTCTTTAATTACTTCCTAGTGTTGTACAAAAAGAAATAACCTTTCCATCTGTCGATATTTGACCCTAATAATTTATTCAATAATTACCGCTAAATTCACATTTCGTTTTCTCAAACTAAGTTTAGAATACAGTTCAAATCTTTGTTATAGTCTATTGTGCTAGTTTTTAAGGTTCCGTACCAAAAGGGTCTCTATTACTAATACGCTGTCCGTCTGTCTGTCTGTCCGTCTGTCACCAGGCTGTATCTCATGAACCGTGATAGTTAGACAGTTGAAATGATTTCACAGATGATGTATTTCTGTTGCCGCTATAACAACAAATACTAAAAACCAGAATTAAAGTTTTTATAGATAATGGTGCGGAACCCTTCGTGCGCGAGTCCGACTCGCACTTGGCCGGTTTTATATTTGGTGGTTGTAATGAGGAAATACACTGCATATTTATCCTGATAGATGTCGCATTGTGTTTGCAGTCATTATTTAATGTATGGGTTTTGCCACTTCTGCCATATATACGTTAGAGGTTATGCTAATTTTGGCATTTTGATATAAATAGTAGATTTTATGCGAAAGTCAAAAGTCTAAATCTTAATTTTCAGAACAAAATGTTAAGTAATACAGGCGACAAAGGCTTAAGGTGGCGTTGAATAAGTAAATAAATCCTTTTTCTATTACGGAAAAGTTTGAATCATGGCCGAAAGTGATACGCTGATATGCTATCATGATGTCGGACAAACATTGCAATCTGTTAATCTTATTATCACCGTATATTTTTACTTATTCCCTATATTCTTTGATTCAAATGCAATTTCATAGCTTTGTAAAAGATAAGTAATTAACATCCGTTTTACTAAACTCTCCTTGATTCATTGAAATCTAACTGACTACATATGAAATCATATCATATTCATAATTATAATGATGTTTATAGTCAATCAGTTTAATTATTTATTGCTTTGTTTAATTGTCTTAAAATTAGCTCAAGGTCGATCACAGCATATACACGTGGTCAATCTTTTATTCTCGATTTAACCTCTGTGGTTCGATTGAATAAGGGTCTTTTTTGTTTGAATTAACCTTTACGAGTCCTTCCTCCGGGTCGCAGATTGAGCTCAATAAACTCAGACTTAAAACCATTTATTGCAATCATAACATTTGCTTTTGAAGACCTGACAAGTGAGGTAGATAGAGGTTCTCTCAAAAAAAATCAATAAG
This sequence comes from Anania fuscalis, assembly GCA_950371115.1. Classification (NCBI taxonomy): domain Eukaryota; kingdom Metazoa; phylum Arthropoda; class Insecta; order Lepidoptera; family Crambidae; genus Anania; species Anania fuscalis. Next base: position 4,112,311 of record OX493352.1, read on the forward strand.
AAAACAAAACATATGAGATTTAAGTACAGGTATGTTTTCCTATTTAATGATAGTTTTTTGTTTGTGTGTGTTGCCTGATTGGCTCCTAAGGGCGTCTAATTTCATCATATCATCAGCCTTTGGAAGTTCACTGCGGAACATAGGACTCCAAGGACTTTATTTCCCCAAAATTTCCCCGAGAAAGATTTTTTTCCCCAAAATTTGGAGAAACTCCAAGCCTACCAACTGGCAACCCCGATGAAGTGAGGGCTTGCAATAAAGTCTGTTCTATTTGTCCACAGATGCGTTTGCACCGCTGTGAGGGCTGTCTCGCGGCGTGCGGGCGGAGAGGACCCGCGGCGCCGCTGCCTACTTTTATTACCAGGTACAGAACAGAACTTTATATAAGGTCCGATTTTATTAGTGTACATCCTGTTAACCTGTGACTATAAAGGTGAAAAGCAATCGTAAAAATCAACTTTCAAATGTCTATCATTAAACTAAAAAAGTTAAAAATAAAAATACAAAATAACAACATCGACGTTATATTGCATAAACTCGTCCTATCTTCAACTCTTTCTCGCTCTGTTCAAGGAAAAGGAATAAGACAATAATCAGATGGTTAAACGTACTAAAGGTAGGACGAGTTTATGCAATATCAAGTCAATGTTGTTGATTTTTAACTTTTTTAGTTTTTATGGTACACATTTGAAAATTGGTTTTTACGATTGCTTTTTACCTATATAGTCACAGGTAAACAGGATGTACACTAATAAAATCGGACCTTATATACAGCTCTATGTTTATCCTCTTCCTGGTACCCAATTCCCGTAATTTAAAAATAGTAATAATCCGGTGTTGAACCAGTCCCACTAACATCAACCGCTCAAACGGTATTCTCTCGTACACTAGAATGACAATGTCAAATTGACAAATCAATCCAAAGTGATCGTATTATGATTGAGAGTGGAAAATGGCCAAATGGTATTCTGCCAATTTTAAGCTGGCTTGATATGTCAAAATTGTCACCATGGATTTAATAGTCAAACTGGATAGAGCACTGGTTAGACAGAGAGAACAAACTCCTCTGGTATGTGCCTCTCACTAAGACAGTATTTCAATATGGTTGCATCAAATAAATATATACTTTTCCCTTAAGACCGAAAGTTTGTTACTAAGTCTAATTTTAGAAGTACTCTATCCAGTATTAATATTCAATCCATGGTTGACACTAACTAGTTTTTACATAATCATATAACAGTCCGCTCATGATCATATTTCGTGCGCAAATTTGACGTTTATACAGGGTGTACAAGAGAATAGGACACTCCTTAAAACCACGTGATCAGCTGGTCATACAACTACTTTTCCTATGGGAGCAACATCGAAATCGATAGTTTTATTTCAGCTTCCCCATACAAACTTACTCGCATACCTAGATGATATGGAGCATCTGAAAATAAAATTACGATTTCGATGTTGCTCCCATAGGAAAAGTTGTTGTATATGACCAGCTGATCATGTGGTTTTAAGGAGTGTCCCATTCTTTTGTACACCCTGTATAGCGACGAGAATAACAATTTTTAGTATTATCATAATCCCATCATATTAAAATCATCTTAAGTTTCCCCTGAATGACAATTACTGGAATTGGCCCCTTGATGACATCAAATTTCTGACTTAACCATACTATTTATAAGTATGCATATTTTATCCTAAGCTAGCTTCGGCTTGATATACCATTTTTACATAAGGCTGCGTCCAGAACTAGCGAATGCGCAGCTCCCGATCTGCGCGTGTGCATTTTATGTTCGTGCGCAGCGCGCGACCTGTAAGCTACACCTACTTCCTATGGAACGAGAACTGAAACTGCACGCCCGCAGATCTGCACTGCAAAAGCCTTGCATGAGTTGCGCTAAAGATGCGCAACAAACGATTGCAGTAATCTGGACGCTCCTTAACACCCTGTATACACGTGTCAAACTTGTTCCTAAAGTGTGTTGTCTAAAGTAAAACAACAAAAAATGAAAACTGGTCACGTGTGAGCTCGGCACTCAATAAAGATGTCGTACCTACGGCATAAATAAATAAATAACCAACAACACACTAGACTTGCCGTAATAACCGGAGGCTGATTTCTGGCCGAAGCCGAGTAATCGGCTATTGCCACAACCTTCAGCCGAATCGGCAGCTTGGGTCGGACACTAGTTATGAGTGTAGTACCAGACAATGATTTTATGTCACTGGCTTCTTCTAGCACAACCTGTAATGAAATGAAATGAAATGAAATGAAATAATTTATTTGCGCAAAACATGGTGTGACACAGGTGTTAACATTTTTACAACAGTACTCACGTTTTACCTTTTTACATGGCATGCAAATATTTATAAGTAATTGCGAATAATTAAACAAATCAAATTAAATAATATAAAATGTCGAGTTAATTGGATGTTAATTTTATAACTTATTGTGAAAAAAAATCAAATTGAATAGTACCAAATGTCAAAAAATATATACAAATTTATTTATTTATTTAAAAATGTCACTGACTTTATAAAAATTCTTATCACTAAGCCATTTTACAAGTTTTCTTTTAAAACATACTTTTGGTAACTGTTTAATGTCATTTGGAAGTGCATTGTAAATCTTAACACACATAGCATCACATTGTCTATGATAATGTTGTAGTTTAGGTAAAAAATTATACACTAATTTATTTGGATCTCTGAGCCTTAAGCTATGATCGTCACTTCGCTTTTTAAACAACATTATATTATTTTTGACAAATACAGCTACTTCCAGGATGTACATACAAGGTAATGGAAATATTTGTAAACTTCTAAATACAGGTTCACAAGACTGACGAGAGGACATACCACAAATTGCCCTTATGCACTTTTTTTGCGCTTTAAACAGAAAATTTAAGTCAGTGGAATTTCCCCAAACCAAAAGTCCATACTTCAGAATTGAGCCAATATATCCATGATATGCTGCAAGACAAGTCTGCAAAGTAGACGTGTGACGCAGTCTTCTCAAAACAAACACGTAGCGGTTTATTTTATCCCTTAAGGCTCCTATTTGTATTTTCCAATCACAATGATCATCCATTGTAATTCCCAAAAATTTTGTGTTGTCAACTTCTAGTATATTTATTCCATTATAATTAATATTAAGCTTTAGTTTAGTCTGTCTATTTGTACCAAATTGCATATAGTTCGTTTTGTTTATATTTACTGTCAAATTATTATCATCAAGCCATGTTACTATTTTGTCAATTGTATTGTTAATGTCAGATTCATATACTTTAGAATTGTTTCTAAAAGGAACCACTACAGAAACATCATCTTCAAATAATATACATTTGTGGTTAGTTACTTCAGGAATGTCGTTTATGTAAAGCAAAAATAGTAATGGACCTAGGACACTTCCTTGTGAAACACCACATGTATTTACCAAAAGCTGTGATCTGCTACTTAAAACATTGAAATTCCTATCTATGCTCGCAATTTCTACAGACTGTTTTCTGTTTCGCAAGTAAGATTCTAACCAATTTCGTGCCAAACCCCTCACGCCCATGTTTTCCAGTTTTAGAAGTAATAAGTCATGAGAAACAAAGTCAAAGGCACGAGTCATGTCAAAGAAAATAGTAGTTGTAGGAATTTTCGCATTTATGTTTTTATTTATATCACGCATCAAATGAAACATGGCGAGGGTAGTGGACTTATTTGCTTGAAAACCAAACTGCTCATTTTTAAGTATGTCAAATTTTGAAATATAATTGAGCAGTCTCAATTTCATAGCCTTCTCGAAGACTTTCGATAAAACTGGAACCAATGTTATAGGACGGTAATTTTCCAGCATTGATTTGTCTCCTTTCTTATAAAGGGGCTTAACAATAGAAAGCTTCAATAAATCAGGAAAGCAACCTGTCTCGAAAGATAAATTAATTAAATATGTCAATGGTTTGATTAACTCCTCGATGCAGTGTTTTATGACTTTTGTACATATGCCATCATAACCAGTTGCATTGGTATTGTTTAATGATGTAAGTATCGTTCTTACTTCTCTTGCGACGTAAGGTTGCAAAAATATACTATTGGATAACTTAGTTTTATTTGTATTTTTGAGTTTTGTTTTTTTATTTGTTAGTTTAATGAAGTAATCATTAAATTCGTTTGCTATATCACATGGATCATTAATTGTTTTATCATTAATTACAATTTTCTCAATAATTTTATCATTTTCTAAATTTTTGTTTCATTTTTAATAATTTTCCATGTCATCTTACATTTATTTTTTGCGTTACTTATTAGCTTTTGATTATATTTCTTTTGAGATATACTAAAACATGTGCGAAGCAGCTTTGAATATAATTTATAGTGCTTCTTTTTAGCGGTAGATTTTGCTTTGTAATATTCAAATCTTAATTTTCTTTTTGTATGACAACTTTTAATCAGTCCGCTAGTTATCCAACTTGGTTTTTTTATATTTAAAAGATATTTTAATTTTTTTAATGGGAAAGCACAAATCATACAGCGTGGTCAAAACGCTGTGAAATGAGAGCATTGCTTTGTTAATATCAGATTCAGTGTACCAACTACCAAACCAATTCAGAAATGTCCGGATATCAAACCTGGAACCGTTTGCGTTCAATGCGATTGCGCTACTAAGCATATTGAAAAAAATCCTGATTCTGTGTTCTCGGCTGACTCGCACATGCCCTGTTTTTAGGGTTCCGTACCCAAAGGGTAAAACGGGATTACTAAGACTCCGCTGTCCGTCCGTCTGTCACCAAGCTATACCTCATGAACCGTGATAGTTAGACAGTTGAAATTTTCACAGATGATGTATTTCTGTTGCCACTACAACAACAAAACTAAAAAACAGAATTAAATAAATATTTAAGGGTGGCTCCCATACAACAAACGTCATTTTATTTCTCATTTTGTCAGATACGGAACCCTTCGTGCTCTAGTTCGACTCACACTTGCCCGGTTTTTTATGACACTTTAGAACTATGAAATCTTATACCACTTGCATCATCTGATGCTATTGTTCTAACTAGGAAAAATGTTATTACCCATGTAATCTTTTGTCTAGTAGTTCTTTTATGAGTATTATTGGATCACCAGGAAGTCGTGTTCTAGAGTAACGAATCACGTGACCCAATGAGGTGGGACTACAGTCTGATAGACAAAAAGACATTTGTACCTTTCCATGGTTGTCTGGAGCATATTTGTTTATTTACAAGCTGACACGACAGACATTGTCGTTTTTTACGTAAGAGAAATGCCATTACGCATACCACGCCAGCCTCGGGGGTATCCCGGGGTTTATTTGGGACTCTGAACCTCAGAGTGAGGCCCGCACCCACTAAAAACCTGACGGTGTATTTCGGTCGACAGACATATTGTCCTGTCTTAACCATGAGTATTCTATTTAAACAGGAATACATTTTTTGCTCAACTTTCTATAACAAAAATTCGTAAGAGCCTTACAAACAAAGAATTAGAAAACTTAAGAAAAAAGATCAATGAAATCGGTAAAGACGTTCTTAAGTTAGGCGTGACAAAGAAAAAGAAGGATTCATTTTTAGTCTCTAGATCTCTTGAATTATTTTACTATAGGTTGTAAAGATCACACACACGCCCACGCACTTACACACACATCCTTATCCTCTAACTAAAAGGTGGTACATGAACATCAAGCCACTACTCCCAATCTTCCAAATGCTGAAGATATAGAAAAACTTACTTGTTTTATTTTGTACTTGCTTATTTATTCGTTTATTATAGTTCCTATTAATTCTGTTGCAGGACCAAACTGCTAAAACGAACGAGACGCTCGCCCTACTCCCCCCCAAAGATTAATAAAGAGACCAAGATGGCGGAACCAGCGCCGCCCACACCTCCAGACAATAATGCACCCCGTAAGTATTTACCTAAGACCTGTCGTAGCCCAGATGGACACCTGTTCCTCAATTTCCATGGCAAGTTGTCGCAATTCAATGTCGATCTGATCCCAATAACATTAAGATGAAAAACAGTATTCTTGTAAACCCAACAAATGCAATGGCCACCAATCAATTGAGGCATCTCTTTAAATTAATTTGTGTTACGATAGCGAACTATGACGTCACTATTTACGTATTAACCATAGACTGCGACCGAGAGACACAACTCGACTGTTGACTCAAGTCAGTTCTAGTGTTTTTTTAAGAAAAAAATAGCTCCGCAATGTACATAAAAAATTAGAATAATATCCCACTACAAATACGACAGCTGCCTACTCATAATTTTAATAAATCTTTATGTAATTGGCTTATCGATAGCTGTTTCTATAATTTGACTGAATTTTTGACATGAAATGAGAAATTGTATTGGTTTTGATATTGTATTGAGTTTTGTTTATTTTATTTTTTGACATGTGTGTGTAGTTTATTTAATGAAAGTGTATGTTTAATGTTCTAGTCTTATTATTATTTATAAAATGAATTTTTGCATGCCACCATGAGGGCGAAACATGTGAATCAATGTATTAAAATAATTATGATCTGTCATTTACCATGTTTTATGCAAATAAATTATTTCTTTCTTTCTTCCTAACTTTTTATTGGTTTCGAAGCAATCTAGAAAGGGTGCTACTTTTAATAAATAATTATGTTTAAATTAAACTACTTATACGGATTAGATCGCGATTTATTAACATTTTATTTAACCTGACGTTTCGAACACTTTACAGCGTTCGTGGTCACAGGTAGACTAAGGTGTTATTCGTCTTTACTTACAATATTTTGAAAAAATATAAACTTCCGTCACTCAGTTAATATTAATTTGTGTTCCTATCTACGCAAAAAGAGCTAACTGTATCTAGAGGTCTTGCAGTGCGGGGCCTAGCATGGGATTTCGTTAAAACAGGATCCCATGCTGGTGGTATTTTCCAACTATATTCTCTGTTGAAATTCGGGTGTCTTCTAATTTCAATTGCCTCCCGTAACATGCGAGAAACAAATCGTCGTTCTCTTGCAAGGACTTTAGGCTGGTCAAATCGTATGAAATGGTTGGGTGTATCTAAGGCATGTTCACACACTGCAGACTTAGTATTCCGTCTATGTTTGATGTCGGCTATATGTTCTTTTACCCGCAAAAAAGTAGTTTCATTTAAATGTATCGTGTTCGCGTAAATAAAAGACAACAGTAAATAATTATGTCTTAGAATTATTTAAGAATGGTGTCATCATCCCAATTAAAGTACTGACAAACATGCTATTAGTTCAATCTATCAGGGTAGCTATATTCGGGCATATACACACATATTCGGGCCGGCATTGTCGGTTCGGCAGACTCGGCAGTATATGTCGAACAACTAAGCCGACCCGAAGCATCTTCTACATTACATCCATCCTTCTACACATATTCAGGGTTGATACACACATATTCGGGCCGGCATTGTCGGTTCGGCAGACTCGGCAGTATATGTCGAACAACTAAGCCGACCCGAAGCATCTTCTACATTACATCCATCCTTCTACACATATTCAGGGTTGATACACACATATTCGGGCCGGCATTGTCGGTTCGGCAGACTCTGCAGTATATGTCGAACAACTAAGCCGACCCGAAGCATCTTCTACATTACATCCATCCTTCTACACATATTCAGGGTTGATACACACATATTCGGGCCGGCATTGTCGGTTCGGCAGACTCTGCAGTATATGTCGAACAACTAAGCCGACCCGAAGCATCTTCTACATTACATCCATCCTTCTACACATATTCAGGGTTGATACACACATATTCGGGCCGGCATTGTCGGTTCGGCAGACTCTGCAGTATATGTCGAACAACTAAGCCGACCCGAAGCATCTTCTACATTACATCCATCCTTCTACACATATTCAGGGTTGATACACACATATTCGGGCCGGCATTGTCGGTTCGGCAGACTCTGCAGTATATGTCGAACAACTAAGCCGACCCGAAGCATCTTCTACATTACATCCATCCTTCTACACATATTCAGGGTTGATACACACATATTCGGGCCGGCATTGTCGGTTCGGCAGACTCGGCAGTATATGTCGAACAACTAAGCCGACCCGAAGCATCGACTACATTACATCCATCCTTCTAACATTCAGGGTTGATACACACATATTCGGGCCGGCATTGTCGGTTCGGCAGACTCGGCAGTATATGTCGAACAACTAAGCCGACCCGAAGCATCTTCTACATTACATCCATCCTTCTACACATATTCAGGGTTGATACACACATATTCGGGCCGGCATTGTCGGTTCGGCAGACTCGGCAGTATATGTCGAACAACTAAGCCGACCCGAAGCATCTACTACATTACATCCATCCTTCTAACATTCAGGGTTGATACACACATATTCGGGCCGGCATTGTCGGTTCGGCAGACTCGGCAGTATATGTCGAACAACTAAGCCGACCCGAAGCATCTACTACATTACATCCATCCTTCTAACATTCAGGGTTGATACACACATATTCGGGCCGGCATTGTCGGTTCGGCAGACTCGGCAGTATATGTCGAACAACTAAGCCGACCCGAAGCATCTACTACATTGCATCCATCCTTCTACATATATTCGGGGCGGCATTAATCGGCAAAGCCGGGCGGCAAAACCGAATATAATGTATGGCTGCAATGGAGAGATCCATTGCAGCGGGTCGGCTTTGTTGTTTCATGTGGTTATTTGCTGTTTATTGGACATTTAAAAGATACATCGAAAATAAGAGGCCGCTGCTTTCTATAAAATAAAATAAAGTAACAAGTATTTTTTTTAAATTATCATTTATCTAGCTGTTGTCTGCGATTTCGTTCGCGTGGTCTTTAGTTTATTCAATATATCCCACAGTAACATTTGACCGGGATAAAAAGTATCCGATATTTTAATTCAGATCATATTTTATATGTGTGCAAAGTTTCATCTGAATCCATTAAGCCGTCTACTCGTGATTGAGTGAGTCACAAAAATCCAAACCTAATCACAAACTTTCGTATTTATAATAATGGTGGGATATGATCAACAATACCTTTTGGACAAAGCACTACGTTTGAAGTCAGTCCATTAATAAAGCTATTTTATCCTCGTTCCAGCAATGCCCTGGTTTGGCATGGACATCGGCGGCACTCTAACCAAACTGGTGTACTTCGAGCCGCGCGAGACGAACCGCCGCGAGATCGACAAGGAGACGGAGGTGCTGAAGAACATCCGACGGTACCTCACCAGGAACTCTGCTTACGGGAATACTGGCCGGAGGGATGTCCATCTGCAGGTACGTGACACATCTGTCTAAAGTCAGGTTGACTAATGACTACATAGTATAAAACAAAGTCGTTTCCCGCTGTCTGTACCCTGTATATGCTTAGATCTTTAAAACTACGCAACGAATTTTGATGCGATTTTAGTATTTTTCGCAGTGCGAGGATAAAAAACTCGCGGCGAAATATCGCTGAACGGACAGGCCCTTGTGCTGCAACTGCAACATACGTGGTGTCGCTTTATACTTTTTTTTTCAGTCTTTTCGTTAAGTAATTGTTATATATTTAACCATCAAGTTCTGGTCTTCGTTTAAGTTGAAAGTTTAGGCACTGCTTTGGCATGGACATAGCATTGCAGATCAAGCATGTGTGCTATCAAAATAGTGCTTGCAAATCGGCACTGCTCTATAAATCAATCTCCCATTAATGATATTATTTGCATGCTACGTGGTTGCAGTTTACCAACCTTCTATCAAAACAGCTATACATGAAAGTAAGAAATGTCTACTGACTGTTTCAACCTTTTTCAGATGGACAACGTCCAAATCCGAGGCCGTCGGGGTACCCTTCACTTCATCCGTTTCCCTACGTCGGAAGTCGGCGCGTTCCTTCAACTGGCCCGCTCGAAAGGCATGGCCGACTTAGTTAATACGATATACGCGACCGGCGGCGGCGCGTACAAGTTTGAAGAGGACTTCATCAAGGTACTGTCTTGGGTCCTTTACTATAAGTTTGAGAAGGGCTTCCTTAAGGCACTGTCTTGGGTTCTCTGCTCTTAGTGTATGTATGTTAGGAGTTACATCGGAGGAAAGGCATGTCGGACTTAGTGATCACGATAAACGTGACTTCATCAAGGTACTATCTTGGGTACTTTACTATTAGTGTATGTTTGTTAAATGTTAACCTAAAGGTAAAGTAGACGTAGAATTAGCTTGATTGACAAATACGATACATGCAATATTTAGAAGTAGTGCGTACAAGTTAGGAAGGTACTGTCCTGAGTACTATTAGTTTGTAAAGTGGTTCATCAAGGCACTGTCTGGGAATCAGGCCGGGACCTCGGAGGTGGCGACGCTAAGTCCGGCGTTTTCGCCTCTCGGCCTTGGAGGTCGTTACATATTGCAACGAAAAATATGCTTTAAAGCATGCCTAATTATTACTATCTTGTCCCTAGGAAGTCAACATGAGCCTCTCGAAACTAGACGAGCTAGACGCGTTGATCGCGGGCGTCCTATTCGTAGACGCGATGAACGCGCAGGAGTGCTACTACTGGGCGCCGCCTGACGAGCATCCCGCCGACTCGGTAAGTTTTCCCACCGAGTCGGTAAGTGTTCCCGCCGAGTCGGTAAGTGTACCAAATGATATAGTTAGTGTTCGGACCGGGCTCTGTGACTGTTCTTGTGTTTCTATTGCGTCGCTAAGTGTTGTCTCCGATTCGGTAAGTTTTCCCGCCGAGTCGGTAAGTTTACCGAATGATATTGTTAGTATTCGCACCGGGCTCTGTGACTGTTCTTGTTACGTGGTCTTGTATTTCTATTGCGTTGCTAAGTGTTCTCACCGTTTCGGTAAGTTTTCCCGCCGAGTCGGTAAGCTTACCAAATTCTATTGTTAGTGTTCGTACCGGGCTCTGTGAATGTTCTCGATATGTGTCATGTGTTCCTACCGAGAACACTTACCGAAAGCTTTCTTATCGATTCGGCAATTACTTCCGTCGAGTCGGTAAGTGTACCAAACGATATTGTTAGTGTTCGATACGGCTCTGTGACTGTTATTGATAGTGTCATGTGTTCCTATCGTGTCGGTAAGTGTTCTTACCAAGATAGTAAGTGTTTCTACCGAGTCGGTAAGCGTACCAAACGATATTGTTAGTGTTCAAACCGGCTCTGTGAATGTTTTTATACGTGTCATACGTTCCTGTAGAGTTAGTTAGTATTAATGTTGATTTGGTAAGTGTTCCCACCGATTCGGTAAGTATTCTCGCCGAGTCAGTAAGTGTTCTCACCGATTCAGTAAATGTTCCAACCTAAATGTTAGTTTTCAAAGCGAATCTGTGAATGTTTATAGAATAGTTTGATATCTCGAAACACAAGAATGCTAACTTACTTTGAGGCTCGAATGACAATTGTATTTTTTGGATTTAGATGTTGGTCCTATAAAAAAATTAGTTGTGTTTGAGCAGTAGAATCACCCCCTCTTGGATCGAACAGGGTTTTTACACACCTTGTATGTTAATTAATATAATAGCTGTCTAGCTATATATTAATTAACATTTGATAGTGACTAGCAAAGTCTCGTTGCCGCCCCTTTTGGGATTAGGGCATATTTCGTTTGCGATTACTCCCCCTCCTATATGTAACTGTACATAAGGACCTCTTCCCTGCACGTAGCTGTATATCAGAGTATCTTGTGTGTGAAAGAGGGTGATTTTACTACCATTTTTGGGGTTTCGCTATTGGTCCGGTATGTTGCATTTGAATAGAATCCCCCCTTTTTGAATCTTACAAGGATTTTGTTACACCCTGAAATTAGCTGCCTAGCTGTATATCTTTTGATAATGACATATTCGTGTGTAAGTACCCTCTTGGCATTAATATTTCTTTTCCGATTACCGATTTATGTAGCTCTCTAGTTGTATATAAGGTGCAGCGCAGACGGCACACTTTTTGTGTGATCGAATCTGCGGCGCACAAAAAGTCGGCAAGGCGCGCAAAAAGTCGCTCGCAGAGTTTTCACAGACTCAACGTACACGACGCACATCTTCGATCATTCTTTCGGCAGAACTGTAGAGACGTAGATTGCAGACTAAAGTGTGCGCCGTCTGCGTTAGCGCGCGTTGAAGCAAACGTTCAATTGTTATCGCACACTTTTTGTGCGGAGCTGCGCGGCGCGGCGCGGTCTGCCCGAATACCACGGATTTTTTGTGCGCCGGACTTTTTGCGCGTCGTGTGCGTTAATGCATACAATTACAAAGGTTCTATTTTCACAGACTAAAAAGTGCGTCACAGATAGTCTGTCGTCTGCTCTGCACCTGAGCCTTCCATAGTGACATAGCACAGTCTCGTTGCCCCTTGTAACATTAGTGCATAATACTCGCCTCCCTCCCTTGTATGTAACTGAACTGTATCTGATAGTCACGTAGTTGTCCCTGTTACTCGCCCCGCCTTATACATGGTGTAGCAAAAACTTTGTTAGATCCAAAATCCTTGTTGAATTTTTGTTACGCAAGTAGCTACGGTTTAAGAACATTATTGTCTCAAAAGAATTACAGGTAATTCACTTCCTGAGAAATTACAATTATAACAATAAAACACAAACTTAATGAGCGTACAACAAGAATTACAACTAAAGTGTTGTTGAGAACAAAAATAATGTCGGTTACACAACAAAAACAAGCGAGCCAAGACCTGTACGACAAGCATCAGTCAGCCACGGATGTAGTGGCTACTGGATGCGGCATATTTGCCAAAATTGATTTATATTATATTGTATGGGTTTTCTTTGTTTTTTATTTATTTTATTTTAGTTATGGTTTGAGTTAGTATTTGTGTTTAATTTAATAACCCTTTTTTTTTTGGTGCTTTGTGTGATATTCGCATACTTAAGGTTATTATTTATATCTCATTCTGCACGTATATTCTGAGCAGTTTCATAAAGGTAGTCAGTGATTTTGAGTCTTTTTATTTTGTTAGGTAATTTATTGTACATTTTGAAATAGAAATAGAAATAGAAATAGAAAAATATTTATTTGACACACACAACATACATAGAATACAAAAGAATTAAGATTAGAAAAAAAAATGTGTCAAAAAGGCCCCCGCTCAGCATTTGTCGTGACAGCCAGGGACATATCACGACGCTGATTTTCAGCAGGGACCCTGACGTTAGGGGTACAATAGCACGGCACTAGAGACAGGAAAAGAAAAAACTAAAACTAACTTCAAATTCTATTTTTAAAAGTAGCTGACTAGTTATATTAAAATTCGATAGTGAGTCACATAACACCGTTGCCGCAACCCTTTTAATATTGTTCATGTTTCTTTCGTCCTGTATGTAGCTGTATATTAGTACATCCTTCCCCCCTTTATGTAGCTTTATATCAGTACCTGTCTCATCTCTTTATATAGCTCTTTAGCTGCATATAAGCATCCAATTGTATTACGCCTCCTCCTCCCTGTATGTAGCTGTATAGCAAGAAGCTGGGTATTTTAAGGGTGAAAGTACAAGTCATGAGGTCTATGCTACAAAAAAAAAGATGCATACTTTCCAAAAAACAAAAAAAATTGTGGGTCAAGTCAAAAATTCTCAAATTTAATTAAAAAAAAACATAGCTCGAAAACTACAAAAAATCGCGAAAATACATGGGGTATTTTCGGGTACACCTAGATGTCAGGAATCCAAAAATCTGTAAAATTTTAATTTATATCAGCTTAAATCCCCACGCTTCCTATTGTATCTAGCTGTATATCAGTACCCCACCCATCCCTATATGTAGCTCTTTAGCTGTAATTCAGCATCCAATATTCAAATCAAATCAAAAACACTTTATTGAGCCATCCGTCAATACAAAATTACATTGTTTACAGGACTCGATTTGCAAATAGTAGCTTACTTAAACTAAAACTTAACATTGTTTGCTTTTTATAGCATTGTAACATTGTAGCTTAAGAATAGATTCCTAAAAAAAGTATTACTTTCGAGCTATAATGAGGGTGGCAAAATTCGAATCCGTACCCCACCGCTATGTAAAAAATGTGTTACGACCGGTGTACGGTAGTGTTCGTCAACGTCCGACCGCGCACCGTTTAGTAAGCCCAGTTGCCAGCACGGCATATAGCATATATCGGGTGTAAAAAAAGGCTTAAAGAAGCCGAATACCACATATTCTACGTATTATAATGATTATTTTTTTCTTTTACACTATACCTGGGAAATGACGGGTTACCGAGTTATTGACAGTCAAAGTTACAATTTTTATTCAAAGATTTTTACAAAATTGACTTCTGTTTGATAATACTAAATTTTTTTACAAAGAAACATGATAAAAATGATCAGTACTTCTTTGTTCTGTGGCGTGCGCGCTACACATTGCGGGTTAGAAATAAGTTATATTTTTTGATACCCAAAAATAAAATTCATTTCCCAGCAATTATTTTTTTTGCATTCTACTTGGTTTTATGTATAGAATTCGTTGTTTAAGGATTCGTTGAGCCTTTTTTTACACCCTGTATAGTATAGTATAGTATACGTCATATACCGAGGTAGCTTATGCAGTTGTAGTAACATAGTACCCTCTCGTTGCCGCAGCCCCCTTACTCGGAAGCAGCACTCAGCTTGTACGTGCGCAAGCCGTTTGACTTCTCCACCCCGTACCCGTTCCTGCTGGTCAACATCGGCAGCGGCGTCTCTGTGTTGGTTGTCAACGCTCCGGACGACTACTACCGAGTTAGTGGGACCAGGTAACGATAACGATACAGTGTTTTTTTAACCGTCTTAAAGCCGAAGCCCACGTTATGTAACCATCCTAATAAACCTCTAGGAAGTATTATTTTTCTATTATCAACCATATCATTTTTAAGTAAAAAATAACAAATAATTCAAGATAGTAATGTATCCTCCTGTTTATAATGTTTATGGTTTCAACAATGCATAGTCCTTGACCTTGCCGCCTCCACGCGTGCAGCACCGTCCACGTAGACTATCATATCTGTGTACAGGATGTTTCAAACTAAATTTTGCTTATAATTATTTTAATTTTTTAGATTTTGAATAATTAATATTTACTAAGTTTTAATACAAATGACATGTAGTTATTGGATACTTTAAGTGGCCTTCGGCTTTAAGACGGTTAAAAAAGCACGGTGTATACTAAGAGCCTGTTTCACAATCGCTGAGTAAAGTTCTAATTAAGCTACTTAGAACTTATCTGCTCAGTAAACGAATAGGGATGTTGACTTTGACGTTGACAGGACACTTTTGTTTGCTTTCAAACGCTTTTTTAAAAATTTACAACAGCCCTATACTTCACTAACGGATTAGCTTACTTAGTACTTTACTCGGCGATTGTGAAACAGGCCTAAGAATTTACGGTTACTCCTCAACTTTAACATACTGCAAGCACCCTTAACTCGGGAGTAACTATCATGAAAATTCGTTTTTAATTAGAGCCTCTAATCGATTTAACGTTATTTATAAAAAACATGGAACAAGATTTATTTTAGAACAAAATTCAACAATGTTTTTTTGTTAAATAACAAAGTTTTATTACTAATTAAACCCTTAATAATATACTATCGTTTTTGCCCGCTGTTAAATAAGGTGCCTATCTAAAGTAGGAAACTTGTAAGTAATTGGCTATTATTTCACATATATCGGGTGTAAAAATACGCTTAACGAAGCCGAATACCACATATTCTACGTATTATTACGATCATTTTATTTTACACTATACCTGGGAAATGACGGGTTACCGAGTTATTGACAGTCAAAGTTACAATTTTTTTTTAAAGATTTTTACAAAATTGACTTCTGTTTGATAATACTAAACTTTTTTACAAAGAAACATGATAAAAATTTTCAACACTTCTTTCTTCTGTGGCGTGCGCGCTATACATTGCGGGTTACAAATAAGTTATTTTTTTTGGATACTCAATAATAAAAGTCATTTCCCAGCAATTATTTTTTTTGCATTCTACTTGGTTTTATGTATAGAATTCGTGGTTTAAGGCTTCGTTAAGACTTTTTTTACACCCTGTATAAACACTACTTAATTTTAATATTAGCTGAAAGTTTTCCAAAAAGTTGTAAAATAATATAAAACTTGTTTTTATGTATTACTTGTAGCAAATTACTATGCATATATTGTGGAATGCATATTCAAATTTAAAAAGTCAACTCGCCTAAGGTACCCGATTCCGTATCTTGAAAAAGCAATGCGATACCGGAAATTGACCATTATGGCTTTAAAATCGCAAATTGACAGCAAAAAACATAAACAAAGCAATCTACTGTCAGTGCTGCCCATATATTTTGACACTAATATCAATCGGGCGATGGATGACTGCGCGGTTATTGCTAATTGCAAATTTTTAGGGAATAAGGGTACGGGTTTTGAACTTGGAACTCCTGCTAAGTGCGCAGGCGCTTTACTTCTGCATCATGGCCTACCGAGATGCCAGTTGTAAAGTAATAAACAATTAAAAAGGCCAATGTCGTCCGGTTGGGGTAAGCCTCTTTAGCTTAATTGGTAAAGCGCTTGCTCGCTATGCCGGAGTTCAGGGTTTCAATCCAGGTATGGAAAAGTTTAATTTAAATATGTAGTTTAGAAATAGACGCTGGTAATTTGTTAAAAATACCGGCCAAGTGCGAGTCGGACTCGCGCACGAAGGGTTCCGTACTATCATTATCTAAAAAAACGGCAAAAAAACACGTTTCTTGTATGGGAGCCCCCTTAAATATTTATTGTATTCTGTTTTTAGTATTTGTTGTTATAGCGGCAACAGGAATATATCAACTCTCGAACTATCACGGTTCTTGAGATACAGCCTGGTGACAGACGGACAGACAGACAGACAGGTAATAGGGTCCCGTTTTACCCTTTGAGAGAGAGAGAGAGAAATATTTTATTAGACACACACAACAATACAAAAGTAGAATACATACAAAAAACATAAAAAAGAAAAGGC
Source organism: Anania fuscalis (assembly GCA_950371115.1). Taxonomy (NCBI): domain Eukaryota; kingdom Metazoa; phylum Arthropoda; class Insecta; order Lepidoptera; family Crambidae; genus Anania; species Anania fuscalis. The sequence continues at coordinate 4,129,267 of OX493352.1, forward strand.
AGACAAATAACAACATTAAACAACAAGAAAAAAACCGGCCAAGTGCGAGTCGGACTCGCGCACCGAGGGTTCCGTACAAACCTGCAAGGTTTACGTTGCTTCATGCCAAATTTCAAGATTCTAGGTCGACTGGAAGTACCCTTTAGGTTTTGATTCCCTTGCGAGTACTTGCGAGTTTCAAAATATGCAGCTTAAATTGCTGTTTCTTTTAATTGCGTTGACATAGAAGTTTGATTTTGTTACAGCTTAAAGGTATTATAGACCTGAGTATTTGGTATGAATTTCAATTTAATACCTCTACGCGTTTATGAGGAAATGGGTAGTAAGTTTAAAATTATTAAAAAAAAATATTTTATGTGATGTAACTAAAAATTTATGGTTTTCGTAATTTTTCCTTTATCTATGCTATAAGACGTTGCTTCGTACCAAATTTCAAGATTCTGAGTTCACGGGAAGCACCCTGTAGGTTTTGATTCCCTTGCAAGTGTCGAAAATTTGCGGCATAAACGGCTGTATCTTTTGATTGCGTTGGCTTAGAAGTTTGATTTTTTCACAGCTTCAAGGGACAGTAGACCTGAGTAATTGATATAAATTTCAGCTTCATACCTCCACGCGTTCCTGAGAAAAAGGGTCTTGACAGACGGACGGACGGACGGACAGACGGACAACAAAGTGATCCTATAAGGGTTCCGTTTTTTCCTTTTGAGGTACGGAACCCTAAAAACACAAAAGATTGCATACCATGATCCGCATCGATGTGGTGTCTAATGGGCACCAGCTCAGCATGTGCTGCAGACGTTTGCCTTTGGGTACGGAACCCTAAAAAACGACTAAAAACTCCGATGAAGGAATTACCTACCAAGCAGTCTTAAATTTAAACGGCAAACTTATCCTTATTCCAGCGTTAAGACTTAATAAATCTCTTCCAGTCTGGGCGGAGGCACGTTTCTCGGCCTCTGCTGCCTACTCACCGGCTGCAGCAGCTTCGAGGAGGCCATATCCCTCGCCGCGTCAGGGGACAACACGACAGTGGACAAGCTAGTGAGAGACATCTACGGAGGGGACTACGCTAGGTTCGGTCTCCCAGGGGACTTGGTCGCGAGCAGGTGAGAATGTATGATGTGTGATGTAACACTGTATTAAGTGGTAAAAACTTTCAACGAAAATCTGGAAGATGGTTTAGAATCGAGTCAATACAGTAAAAATATTTTAACAAACCTTTTTTTTTGTAATTTTAACGAGTCTATTATACAAAAAACGTTTTTTATCTATTTTAATAATCTTGGTAATATTAAATTTAAAAAAATATATTGAAATAGTACGAGACATATTTTTGAAGATGGATCAAAATTGAGTCTGGATTCTTTTCCTCAGTCATAAACGAGTCTAGTATATAAAAAAATACACTGTCTTTTTAGTGTAATATATAAATATTAATTACCATTAATTGATTACGATTATCAATGATAGTGTATTTTTATTCTTTTTGATACGAATCAAATAATTACTTTTTATTTCAATAAGAATCCAATCCAACGCTGGTTACGGCGTGTGCACATTCAAAAGATTGTCATTCCTGATGAATAAAAAAAACAATTACAATGAAATAAAGGAAGGGAAAAAATCTAAACCTTCCTCTAAAACTTGGCTCGTATTTTTAAAAAAATATGTATAATGTATACGTCCCATTTGAGGGCAATTTAAGTGAAAGAATTTGACGGCATTTTGGAATATATATTTTTTTTATTTTACCATTAAATATACATTGTAACAATGTAAAGTTGATAAATATATAAAAATACATGCATACTCCCATTACGTGATACGATAAAACATTAAAGCATTTAAATAGTTTTCTTTTTAATTCATTTTATAATAACAGCGTGTTGCGTTAGTTCGGAATAGTTGCTTAGCGGTAAATGGTACTATAAAATGGCCTAAGACTGTCCTAAGGCTATAAGATCGATAGGCCCAAAAAGGGTCTGTAAAGACCTCATATTTGGCAGATCTCATAAAGGTGGATTTTGATCAAAGGCCTAAAAAAATCATAAGGCCTTACAATTGTTGGTAATAGACGGGGCGAATCGAAGTGGTTGGTTAAGGACATCGGCCTAAAAAAGTCGTTAGGCCTAAAAAAGGTTTATAAAGGCCCACAAAAAGGCGGAACGACCAATTCGAGTATTTCGACAACAGAACGGTCCGAACTCGAGTGGTAATACGATTGCTTTGGTGTGTTTGGGTATTCCGTTTCTATGACAACGAGCAAGGTAAAGCAGAGGTGCAGGAGTTAAAGGTGGGTAAGATTTCTTATGGATGTCCGCCACGGATTCACAGTATTACAGTTTAAACGGTTTGAGTTCGGTTTTGGATACATAATAGAAATAAATAGGTAATAAACCCCTGATATTGAACAGCAAAAAAATATCGAACATTTCAAAATTTCTATGTCAACTCGAAAACATTTCGTATTATTTAAAAAAAGTTTACAATTTGGCAGACATACAATTTAGTTTTGTTATACTTTGTTTAAAGTAACAGTTGAGTTATATTACAGTTTGTTAATGTTACCGTTGATAACTTAATGTCGAACCACCATAGTTTGTTAAAGCTACAGTTAAGCTATGTTTAAGTTTGTTTTATTATAGCTTATGAATGTTAAAGTTAGTTAAAGATACATTTTATACACGGTGTTACTTTGCATCCTTGCCATATTTACAGAGGTAACTATATCACTGACAATGATAACAAATCTGTAAAAAAAGAAAGACCTAATTCTATTTTTTTTTAATCTTGAGTATTTTATTTTATCGACAATCTATTAAACACAACACTAATTATCGTAACGCATGCACATCACTGTTCTTATTCATCGGCACAAAATACTTTGTAGTATTACTTGATTAGTGATCGCGTACCGTTCGAGACAAAATCGGTTTATTGCTATGTGTACTGCAAAACCAAATTTACTAAAAACTTAGTGTACTTTATTTATGGGAGTTTCTAGTTTATCTGAACAATAGGAATTGTTCCCTACTTTTATCTCTGTGAATATGGCAAGGATGCAAAGTAACACCTTGTATAGTCGATGATTGTTAAAGTTATATTATTTATCAAAGGTACCGATTGTTTATGTTATCCATTCAAAATCAAAATCATTTTGCAAATAGGCCGTTAAATTTAACGCCCCAATAATATTGTTTTTACCCTACCACTGTTTTGAGACATTTCGTGGGCTAGCGCCGAGTAGAAACTATTTTAAAACATTAAACTGCAAACTGTGAATTCGCTGTCGGGGTATAATAAGAATATTTTCGGATTTAAAGTACAAGTTGGGCTAGCGGTCAGGTAACGGTGCAAAGGGGTGGCATAGCTGCGGTCAGGTACAGGTGCAATGGGTGAAATATGTGGTCAAGGGTGTAACGAGGTGGAATATCTCACATGATTTGAGTGCAGGGCCGCGGCAAGGTCTCGAAGAGCCAGTATGCCTGTGTTGGCGTTGCTAGGAGAGCTGATAGCTAGCAGGTAACCTGGTTGTTTGTATAAATTTGGGGCCTGTGTATGAATATTACAATAGATTCATTTATTGTAATTAAGAGCGTTTTTTTTTCCACACCTTTTCATCATCATCGTTTCAGCCACACGATGTCTACTGCTGAACATAGGTCTCCCCAGCGACTTCCAGATTGGTCGGTTGGAAGCGGCCTGCGTCCATTCACATCATTTATCTAGTTTTAAACTGAACGCAAAGCTTGAACTATGGCGACTAGATGACGGAAATACACACTTAACTACATTAATGACATAGATAGAAATGCTACTGCTCATCACACTAACATTTGCCTCTTGCGGAATTCGAACTCTTGTTGACTTGCCTATTTATGACTTCAAAAACCACATTTAAAAAATCCTTATGGAAAAAGGATATAACAAAGTTAAAAATTACTTGAACGACAAGAGTGCATGGACTTAATAGCCTGCCTAGCTCGCACTTACGCTATCTCGTAATTGTATTTCTTGTAATAAAATCAGGCTGACAAAGTTGACTGAGTTTGTTGCGCTTATTCTCATCACCAGCCGATATGTAGTCCCGAAGCGGTGGTAGGGCTAAGTTATATTTTGGGACGTGTATAAGTAGCCCGGAAGAGTTCCTACATACCAATACATGATTTCATTTTAATGCCTGGCATAGTCCGAAGGGTGAACTACTAAACCAAGCCAAGTTTGGTCTGAGGCTATTTGATAAATTAGCTTTTACCAATTTGTAGTTTATTTTTTAAAGTATTTTCGTTTTACTTCATTTATGTAATATTTTATTTATTTTACTACTAGTATTATTGGTTTTAGTTTTTTGCTTGTATTTAAACATATTATTGTTTGATACAGGAGAAGAAAAAGTTTGTAAATAAAATGAAATATCATACTCAGATTTTTTTTAACAACTCAATTTTTTTTATTAATTTCTTTATTACTGCACCGCCTTTACTTATCCATTTGGTGAAAATGCTTCTTGTCATTCGTCCGCCATATATACAAATAAATGTAAATAGACTAGGTATTAACTTTGAACCGTTATTATTGACTTATGAAACTCGAATTGGTTGTTTCCATGTGTTATAAAGGTTACAAATATTAAGAGCCAAAAAAATAGGGGCGATTTAATGTTTTCGCATAGGATCAACATCGAACCTAGTCGCAAAAAAAATATTTTTGGACGCGGAAAATAATCAAATTTCAATAAAATATCCAAATACCTACGCATTGTTACTAACCCTAGCATATAAGTTAATTCTTACTTAGGGTTGCTACATACATTTGGGCCGGCATGTTGATCGGCAGAGCCGGGCGGCAAAATCGAATATCTGCAAATGGATGTAATGTAGTAGATGCTTCGGGACGGTTTTGTTGTTCGACATATTATTATACTGCCTCCGTGGACGAGAGGCGAGCATGCCTAGGCGTCGTCATCTCTGGTCCCGGGTTCGGTTCCATTGACCCGGGTCGGGTCAATGTAAACGAACTTTTCTATACTGTCTCGGGTCTAAATGTTGTGGTACCGTCGTTGTTTCTGATTTCTGTAACACAAGTGCTTTAGCTACTGTGTTACAGAAATCAGAAACAACGACGTGTTGTCCAATATATTTTCTTTATTTACTGCCGAATCGACAATGCCGGGCCCGATATGTGTGAGCTACCCTAACCCTACTATCTCGTGGGTGGAAATGGAAATATATTTAATTTAATAAACGTTCTCTCTACCTCAGTTTCGCAATGTATGTGACGTTGTCCAATTTTTTATTTATTTACCGCCGAAACGACAATGCTGGGCCCGATATGTGTGAAGCTACCCTAACCCTACTTATGGACGTGGGTGGAAATGGAAATATACAGGGTGTACAAAAGATCAGCTGGTCAAATACAACAACTTCTCCTATGGGAGCAACATCGATATCGTCATTTAATTTTCAGATGTTCCATACATTATCATCGAGGTATGCGAGTAAGTTTGTGTGGTGAAGCAGATTTTTTTTATTGATTTCGATGTTGCTCCCATACTAAAAGTTGTTGTATATGATCAGCTGATCACGTGGTTTTAAGGAGTGTCCCATTCTCTTGTACATCCTGTATTTAATCTATTAATGTCGTTCCCCCCAGTTTCGGACAGATGTCGTCAGCGGAGCGTCGCGCGTGCGTGTCTCGCGAAGACTTGGCCCGAGCCACTCTGGTCACCATCACCAACAACATCGGCTCCATCGCGCGCCTCTGCGCCTCCAACGAGAACATCGAGAGGGTGAGTCAATAATTTATTTACTACTAACTGTGCCAGCGGCTTCGGTCACGTGGACTTTAGAAGGACATCTCTCAGGAATGGTGTATTTATTGTGATTTTAAAGTAGCCTATGTTTTTCAAGGATAATGAAGAATTCTAATAGTGAAGGAATTTTCCAAATCGGTTTAGTAGTTTCGGAGCCTATTCAATCCAAACAAACAGTCAAATCTTTCATCTTTATAATATTAGTGTAGATTTGCTCGGATCCTAAGTAATCCTATGTGATGTTGTCCAATATTTATTTATTTAGAATGAATTATACATATAAACCTTCATCTTTAATCACTCTATCTTTTGCTGAAAACTGCATTAAAATCAGTTGAGTAGTTTTAAAGATCTAAGCTAATACAGCGGAAGCGGAAGACTTCATTTTATTCTGTGTAAAAATGTAGGCCTACCGCTGTCATGCGATATTTACAGTACTTTGGGCATCTTGCCCGGAAACCACCTGATAACCTGGAGAGAGCTACCCTTATCAGGAAAAGTCAGGGCAAAAAAACACGTGGCAGAAGACCAACACGTTGGTCGGACCTACTTGTGACAACCCTGGAAATTCCGTTCTACGAGGCATTCAGACGGGCGCAGGATCGAAATTCCTGGAGCCATTTCCATACAACTTCTGTAATCTACAATGTTTTGTCCCATGTTTTTGACGGGGCATAAACGTTCTGTAATTTAGGCCACGTACCGGCGACAGACGACCTGGTACAGGTTGCAGGAAGTTAGATGCAGGCTGCGCGCAACTGGACAATCTGGAAGTCACTGGGGGTGACCTATGTTCAGCAGTGGACGTCCTGTGGCTGAAATGATGATAATGAATGTTTTGTCCCAAGTATCGTCCAGCATATACAATGTGATATGGGCGGTACTTCTAACCCGTTAAGGCTAAGTGCGATACCTAATTTTATCGAAAAAAGTTATAATTTGGGGGTTGAAACCCTCACCCCCTATGAATATCGTCCATTTTGGTTTTTAACACATTAGGCAATAACGAAGGTTTTATGTGTCGTAGAAGCATGAAAGAAATATCACAAAATACCTAAAAGAACAGAGTAACTGACCAGTGGCGTGCGGTGCATATAGGCAATTATGCAGTGCCTACCAGTGCCAGAAAAATCCTACAGGACAGCTAACCATCTTTATTTGCCAAATTGACAATCTATAATAAAGTCTAAGTTACCATTTTGTCGTCTTTATTAAACTTACAAACTAAAGCGCGCTCGTTTCAATACTTTCAATACAAATGACCCACGGTAGGCAGTCGCGACACCGCTTACTATTTCACGCACACTTCCATAATTTTCACGCACACTTATATAATCTGTGCGCATACGTACACAGTTACAAAACACCAATTTTTGGTAAGCATTATGCGGCGCTTACCTGCTTAGCTCCCACCAGATGGCGCTCAATTTACGCCTCCAATTTTAAAATTTAAAGTCTTATTTTAAGTAAACTTTACATTACAACTTGTTAAAATAAAATTTCAAACCCTAAAATCCTAATTATATTTATAGTAAATAGTTTTAAGTTTTAAAACGAATAATTAATTGTTTGCTAAAACTATCCTAAAAATAATGTAAACAGAGATCATTTCGATCGGCCATATTTTTTTTCTTTAGTTTGCTTTGGTTTTCATCCCGCGAGTGTTTTGAAAAGTTGTTTTTACTCTTACGGATCATAAACTGTTTCTTTTGAGTGCTATTATAGTTATTTCAGAGTTCAGTGTTGTGTTGTTGTGTTCTATAAAATGGAGAAACTAGAATGTACAGTATGTAATGAGAATTCTATTTGTTTTGACAAATTACGCGCCAATCCCTTAAATCAATTTTCATTTGTGGACAACCTAGTAGCCTATTTTCATTAGCCGGGTAATTTAAGTTCCGAATTGAGTTGTAACGTAATCGATCTCACATAGAACTAAAATTTATTTGCATAGTTTGAATACGCCAAAGCTTATTTTAGCTTAATTCGGAACAAACAAAGAGATGTCCTTGTTTATTCTGTGGCCATAATATTTACGAGTGTAACTTAACCTCACCTCAGTTAAAGGAGATTTTTAAAAATATTAGTGATTAATCGGGTGTTAAGTTGTCAAAAGATAATTGTTTTAATAGTGTAAAGTGTATTAAAATGTGGTGAACAAATAATACAATCTTAAAAGTAGGTAAATACCATGTTAAAATCAACAAAATAGCCGATGGGGCGCCGGTTTTGTGTGTGTTTATGTCGGAGACAAGTTAAGTTTTTGTCACTAAACTAACAAGTTTATTTAATTAATTGAAGTATATAATGCTTACCGTTGCAAACATTTTACGATAAAAGATTACTGACATGTTCAAAGTTCGCGAAAAAGTAATAACCACGAAATGTCGCTGAGGAGTTATAAATATCAATTGGATAGTTGTGGTGCTCCATATAAATCTTCACTCAGTCAATTTTTTTTGCTTGTCTCGGAAAGCAAGAATGCCTGGTAAGTCTTTATTTGGTTGGAGTGTAGCAAAGTGTGCAAGGCGTTTGGCACTTAGAAAATTTTTCATTACAAATATGAAACATAATAAAAGTCAAATCTTTGTTTTTCAATGTATAAGGGGGCTCAAATTAAATGTTTTTTATACTTGTGACTTTTTCTTTCCGACGCATGGTTTAACCGGAAAATGCGATAGAATATAAAGTGTTTAAACACTTAGAAAAAAATGGTGATAAAATTATAAAACTTCATAAAATTCAAATCTTTGTTTTTCGTCCTATAGAGGGGCATAAACTAAACGCTTTTTATACTTGTGACTTTTTTTTCCGACGCATGGTTTAACCGGAAAATGTGATAGAATATAAAGTGTTCAAACAGAAAAAAATGGTGATATAATTATAAAACTTCATAAAATTCCAATCTTTGTTTTTCGTCGTATAGAGAGGCATAAACTAAACGCTTTTTATACTTGTGACTTTTTCTTTCCGACGCATGGTTTAACCGGAAAATGTGATAGTTTTTTTTTTTTTTTATAAAATTACTACTTAGTGCCTACCCAGCACAAAAATCAAAGCACGCCCCTGTAACTGACCATAAACTTAATTTATGGTGTTTAGGGTTTCCTTTTCTAGAATAAAAAAAATCATTAAATTATTATTGAAAAAAAAACTTTTTTTGCAGCTTTGTTTTGACCCCAAATTACTTTTTTGTCAATAAAATTAGATACTGAACTTAGCCTTAACGGGTTAGAAGTACCGCCTATATCATATTGTGTTATATTAAATGGCTATAATAACTTTTTGTAACAGGTGGTGTTCTGCGGGAACTTCCTCCGCGTGAACCCGTTGTCCATGAAGCTGCTCTCCTACGCGATGTCTTACTGGTCGCGGGGCGCGCTGAAGGCGCTGTTCTTAGAGCACGAAGGGTGAGTTTAATCGCAGCCCCCAAAATTTGTAGGGGTAAAGGAAAGGCAGCTTATTCAGACTCTCGGTATATTCAATATTTAGCAGCACCAGCACAACTTTCTACTCCAACTCTTCGTATGTCAATCCCCCGTAAAACAATAGAAAAACGTCCGTCATCACATTCAAATCTGCATTCGTTTCTCCTCTCGCTCATTTCGTCTTCTTTCCCTTTCAAACACCTTACGTTCTATTCCACACATCCCACACTCGGCCATCGATTTATCAAAAAATAACTACTGTATCTTTTCGGATCATGGTTTAACTCTAATATTATAAAATTGCAAGATGGACTCCGTCGAGGCAACATGAGTCCCGTTGTCTTCGGTAATGCTTTGACATAAGAAGCGTAGGCAACAAAAACAGCATAAAAATTGGATTCAGATTCACCCATTTACTAATGAAAGATACCTGCGACAACGTTAAAATACTAAATCGAATATGCAAAACATCAGAAGTTATAAAAAAATATGGTATTACAATATTTTTTAAAATGTGTATTAATTTGATCCTGTAGTATTTATAGGTGACCAGAGTTTTTACTTTTATTTTATAAAACATTTTTAACTAACCAAAAATTCTTTTTTTAACCAACCTTAAAACAAGAATTTTAATTTAACATTTTTAATTCCTTGGTTCGTGACGTCACTACATAGGAAACCCTCAACTGTCAACTGTGTTTTGCGACCATCAAATAATCAATTCTTGGCAGATTAGTGGTATCTGATGATATACCTATAATTTGCGCTGGAAATTATTGTAATACTGTGACAAAATGACACTATAGCAAACAGAGAAGTTGACGTTGTTTACGATGTAGTGACGTCACATTCAGCATCATGGCGGCTACAGCTTACGTGTTTATGACATAGAAATAAAAATACAATCTTTAAAATTAAATAATAAAATCATTGTGCATTTTTATGACTTAAAATTAACATACTTCCATTGCTTTCAATGATAAGCGCATCATATTATCGTTTTTAAAATACCCTATTCAACATTTCGTCAATTTTGTTATTTGCAGTTATTTCGGAGCAGTCGGCTGCTTGCTCCACCTAGACTTAAAACAGAAACAGCAGAGCGCGTCTCGTCACGCCACGCCGCCAACCACTGAGCATACCCAGACTGACCGGTGAACTTAGACCTTGGGACTATACGTATAAGGTGGATAGTCGTGTGGCCGAAAAATGTTTGTGTCATACTGTTCTTTAAACTTGGAGAGGTGATCAGACGACTGTTTCTGTTGACCTTGGGATTTTTAGGTACCGAATAGTAAACCCTAATATTATGAAACTAATGTTGAAACGAATAATTATGTATTCTGCGATTTGCTTACACTAATATCATTGCAATTTTAACCCAAGTGTTATAATATTAAGGTATATTACTATTCGTCCCGTCCTCATACTGAGCGCACTCCCTTAGCTTGAGAGTTTGAGACACAATATCCATTTTATTGTTACGCTCAAGCTTGAAGAAGAACGGTTCTACGAGTTAACTTTTTATATGGTACAAATATTGAAGTTTTAATTTGGTTTCGACCTTAAGAAAAGTGAATAAGGCTCAAATTATAATAAGCTACTTATAGTAATTCACATCCACTTACTTAATACCAACTACCCACACCACAGATAACAATTACAATCATAGACTATTAAATTTTAAAATATTTTTTATTTAATTTTGTCTATGGGTATAATTATGGGCGGGGTTTTTTTGTGGGTGTGATCAAACGCGATGCTAGCCTAAAAGGTCACCCAAGGTCAACGTAAAGGGTCTCCATGTAAATCAAACACTAAGACAATATCTTCTTACCTTCAAATGTTTCAAAGCTATGTACTGAAACTGGGACTGCAAGCGAATCCGTTTTTGGAAAAGCTGACTATTAAATTTATAGAAAAAACAAATAACTTTTTTGATACGAGGGTACTACAAAATTATTTTTTGCTGCGGCTTCTCCTATTAAGATAATACCTCCATTTCAAGTTTAAAGAGTGGTATCACATAATAGACATTAATATCTATAACATTAGAAATGACCCCTGTGCTATATAACCTCTCGTGTTATAGATGTTATCAATAGAAATAATTACGGTACATCTAAAATTAAAACATTAAATTGTGCCTACAAGATGCTTTGCTTGCAAGAAGGTTTTATAAATATAGTTGAAAGAGCTACCGAACGGTAGGCGTTTTGCCGCTTTTTTAATTTATGGTGGCTTGTTTGACAGCTGTCACTGTGACAGAGACGTTTGACGATGACGTATGTACGGATAGGGTTGGTTCTAGAGATGTTATTTTGGTTAGAGAATAACTTTGTTAAATATTACGTTTTGTTGTTTATATTATAATTGGAAGTGTCAATGGTTAAGTTATTATCATATACATAAAACAGACAGGAGCATACAAATAATTAAAACTATTTTATACCTTTTTCGCAAGTTAGTCAAATTGGTCGTTTATGAATTTTAGATCGATTTCGAAGGTGTTTCAAGATCTTTAATTGAAAGCTTGTTATAGTGACCGGTCGCCATTTTGTTTTTATTTATTGTAACGACGCAATAATAAAATGGCTGCCGATCACCATGCCAAAATGTTCGATCTTTTCACGTTAGTATGACAGATACTAAATACAGGGTCTCCAAAAAATTTTTAAAGTCAAAGTCCGCGATTTATTGTAATTTTGAAAGTTTAATTTATTACATTTTCAATAAATCATTGATAGTGATTCGGATACTTTTAGGAGTGACATCACTAGACTTTACACTATTTTTGTTGTGTGTACTTAACACGCTGTGTAAATGCTATACATATTAAAAACATACGAACTTTGTAATATTTGACAGTTGACACGCTGTCTCCATTCGATCCGTTTATTAAGAAAAGGACGGCAATATTTTGTTACAAAAGCTTAAGCAGACTTGTGGCGCCATCTACTGAGGCCAATTGATTTGAAATCAAAATCAAACACCGTAAAATAAACAGTGCGACTGAGCTTCTTATTAATATTTAAAAATAAAACACATTTGAAGTCTTTTTGTTCATAGAAAGCCCGGTCGCACTTCTAGGGCTGACTATTGCATTTTATTAAGTATGTTATTAGTAAAATCGCATAATAAATATAATTTTAAATTATTTCGCATTTTAGTGTGGTAGAATCATTCCTAATTTATATAAAAGTTTTACAATGTTGAATAGTATGGATGTTAAAGAGTCGAGGGTATGTTTTTCATTAATCCTTGTAGAAAAATTTACTAATTATTGTCTCATTATTGTCATTTTTTATTAACATTATTAACCTAAACATATAGATATTCAATAAAATAATACATGATTACTGGAAAACAATGTTGTATGTATTAAATTGTCTAAATTTAAAATTGCCAAAAGCGCCGCAATGACAGCTAGAATTTGAAGTGGAAATGACATCTTAGAGTGAGATTCACGCACATCGTAATAATTCAGCAGTGTGACATTAAACTACTGAACCTCTTCTAATACTTCTTAACTCTGTAGCTATTTACAGGCGTGTGACGTCACATGGCAGTACAATATGGCCGACGTCGTTTTCGCGCTTTTTAAAATGCAAGATTTAAACGTTTTCTTTTTTAAATGTTTTTTTTTTAATTAGTCAAATGAAATGATTTTTTTTATTCGGTATATAGACCCTCTTCAGGGCACTTATACACGCCCCAAGACTATTTAAATCGAATGAGTAGTTCTGAATTAGTCTTATTATACAAGAAAACCGGCCAAGTGCAAGTCGAACTCGCGCACGAAGGGTTCTGTACCATTCATCTATAAAAACGACAAAAAAGCACGTTTGTTGTATGGGAGCCCTGTTGAATATTTATTGTATTGAATTTTTTAGTATTTGTTGTTATAGCGGCAACAGAAATACATCATCTGTAAAAATTTCAACTCTCTAACTATCACGGTTCATGAGATACAGCCTGGTGACAGGCGGAGCCTTAGTAAAAGGGTCCCGGTACACCTTTTGGGTACAGAACCCTAAAAATATAAAAAATATACTCTCGACCCTTTTCATGAACCTTTAGAAGGTGTTGAACGCTAACTGAACGTATTTTTATAGTTTCCTATTATTGCACAAAACTATTATTTTAGTATTTCGAAGTTTTTATTAGCTTTAGATACTTTTTTATTTACGTACAGTGTTGTTTTGCGTTAAACGCGTTGTTTGTAATGTGTGAGGAATACGATCACGTGGTTATGTTTCGATTCTAGTGCTAATAATATACAGGGTTACTACGGAATTCGCATGGTTTATTATGAAAATTGAACTTGAATAAAATAGCCCAGTTAACTAACAGTAACAGTTTTAAACTAGTATATATTATATGAATAAAGCTATGAGTTTATAATCCTACTAATATTATAAATGCGAAAGTTTGTAAGTATAGATGGATGTTGATTAGTCTTTCACGCGAAAAGTAATGAACGGATTGGGATGAAATTTTGCATACATATAGAATATGATCTGGATTAACATATAGGAAACTTTTTATCCCGGTTTAATGTTCCAGTGCGATATATGGAATAAACTAAAGAGCACGCGAGCGAAGTCGCAGGCAACAGCTAGTAATAAATATAGCGCACTCTGGCTTTTAAATAAATATACAAGATAAGTATTCAGATAAGGAAATTACTTTAATTGTATAGATAATATTAAAACAATTTGTACTATGACACCGAATATAAAATATGGTCACAGGCTAGTTTCCTGCCAGATTAAGAAATCATTGGTATTTTGGCGGTTGCTGGTAGGTGTGCGTACCTACTGCGTCGCCAACTGACTACAAGGTGATGGTAAAATAATACACGATCAGAAAGTAATGGAATGGAATATCTTTATTTAAAACTAAGACTAATATTTATACAAACTATGTACACTGGAATATCGACTAGAGCGAGTTATGCGTCGACCAGTCACGTTGAAGTTGAATATGGCGTGATTGTTTGAGATAGGACATATTGTGCGCAGCTTGCGAGTGAGAGCGAAGCATATTGTGCGCAGCTCTTGCAGTTCTGCACGATGATGATGATGCTGCTACAGTATCGATAGGTTGCTAGAATCGAAATACAACCACGCGTCAACTATTTTGGGGTAGGTATTTATTTTTGTTGAATATAATTCTTGTATACATTATATGGTGGTTGTATATTTTTGCAGTCTATTTGAGTGTGCCGAAAAACTGGTTGAAATAATTACTTTTTGTTTTTTTAAGAATCGGAAAACTATTTAAAATTTGAGATATTTACGGCCTTACTACAAAAAGATAGACTAGTGTTGAACACTTGTTTACAGAGAAGTCAAACATTTTGAAATGTCTGTTAGTAATATGTCTAGAATGTCAGTTGTGTCAACATTTCAAATTGGTTGATTAATTTTAGACAAGTGTTCAACGCTAGTCTATCTTTTTTGTAGTAAGGCCATTATTCTTTAGACAATTTGACTGCTGTTACAATATGTTTTACGTGGTAAATAGAATTCGTGTAAAAATATAGTCAAAGCTATACAGAAAAATTCATGACTAATAGCGAAGGAATTTTCGATCGATTTATAAACTATACAGGCTGACTTTTTTATCACCATCCAAACCTTTTGAGAAGACTCCCGTGATACAAACGAACAACTCTTTCTCTTGGAGCAACTTTCGAACTGATATTTTGTATGGAACTGCAATTTTTTTTTTACAGTTAGAGTGTTGGTCCAATAGAAAGAGTAGTTCGTTTGTATCACGGAAGTCTTCTCAGAAGGTTTGGATGGTGATAAAAAAGTCAACCTGTATATTTTATACATATTCCTTCGCTATTAGTCATGAATTTTTCACTCTGTATGGATACGGCCATCTGGACACCCTGTATATTGTAAGGGTATTATTAGAATTCAGTCCAAATAATTGTTTCAAAGCGCGAGCCAGGTCAAAATAAGAAATTTTTAAATATTGTACATTTTTATTGTATTTTTTTTTATTTGTATAAAATATGAAAACGTTATTGTACTATATTCAAGGGATATTTTATCGTATATATTGTTTCGTTGGGCCATTGCTTGTTTGTATGGAGAATGTAGCGGAAATAAGTGGGCTGATATTATAAATATTTTATATCATTAGAAATAAAAATAATCTATTGTAGTCATGTGTTTTATTTTTTGACAGTTCTATAAGTCCTAATTCAAAATTCCCTATAAAATATCACCAAAATCAGTTTGTTTAAAAGAAAATGTAGCTCTCATTTCTGTTTTGAGAGGCCTATTACAAAGTTTTGTCAGTTTTGCGGTTGTTTGGTGATTACTATAAAAGGTAAATCGAAAATCGGAGGCCGCTACGTACTATACATTATTATTATAAAAGGCAAACATATTATGTCATAACTGCAAAATGAGTATAAATTTAATTGAAGATAAATAACACTTGAAAAAAAATCATCGACCTCAGGTGGGACTCGAACCCACGTCCCATCGTATGTCGGGCGAGTGCTTTACCAACTAAGCTACCGAAGACGTCACGTGACAAGATGAAATTCCTCAAGTGTTTTTTTCTCGCTGTCAAAGCCAGCGTATGTCTGATCAATGTTGTAGCTATATGTTTAGCTGAGTAGTATACTACCGTCAATACCCTATAGAAATATTTTTACAAATATTTGACTATTGGTTAAGATCAGGAATGCTTAAAACATTGTAAATTTTTGTTTTTAGCAATTCCATGCAAGGTTTAATTGAAGATAAATAACACTTGAAAAAAAATCATCGACCTTAGGTGGGACTCGAACCCACGTCCCATCGCATGCCGGGCGAGTGCTTTACCAACTAAGCTACCGAAGACGTCACGTGATAAGATGAAATTCCTCTATAAATATATTATAGTATAAATTTATAGGAATGTGCAAAAAATAGCGAATGGACTTTTGCTGTGTCCCAAAAGGTTATGATGATTTAATAAAAAATACTTATTGATATTATAGGTTCCCCTTTTTTATAGTACCTACGTAGCGGCCTATGATATTTCGATTTCTCTTTTAAATGACCAGTAATCACCAAACAAAACTGTAAAAAAATGTAATAGCCCTCTTAAATTACTGTCGTGGTGCACATTTTACTAACTAAAATAACATACAAATATTAACAATCCTACAAGTTTTTTGCGAATTGCAAAGTAAGTATGTGTGTATGTAGCAAAACGGCTTAAGAAGGTTTAAAGAAATAAAACCAGTACAATTTTCAAAGTTTGATTCGATGTTGTTTATTTTATTTAATACTACACATCTAAATCGGAAAACCTGTACACCATTTTCGGTGAAATTATACCATCTTCATTCGATCTTTCTCGTCTATCGTCCAATCCATCGACGTCGGCGACAATATTCTCCATCTGTGCAATCTCTTCACTAGTAAATAAATCTTGCAACCTTGTTCTCAAACCATCCAGTTTTTCGTCCTCAGTCTTATATTTCACAATTTTATTCATCAATGCATTTATTTTTCTGTCCTCATTATTATTAGGTTGACTCAAATAAACCATACCATTATCATCAAATTTAGAATATGGCAACACTATAAATTTGTGTTGGCGGCTTAGATCACTGATTGATTTCCGAAGCATCGTATTTTCGTGTTTTGCTAATTCGCGCTGGTTTGTAAATGTTTTGAGAGGCGCTTCGTTTAAAACACGGATCACGTGGTGGCCACGATGTTTTGGTAGCGGTAGAACGCCTTGCTCAGACTGGGTTACCAGTGCTAGAAACAAAATAAGGCCCATATCGGTAAATTATTCGCATGCATAGAGTAGAGTGGCTAGAGCGGAAACTTTAAAGCTAACACGTACCACACTCAGACATTCTTTTTCATTTTTGATTTCTGGGTTTTATACTTGAAGCCTAAGAACAGCTGAGTAGGCATGCAGGCTTAAATTATTACTTATTAATTACGTATACTTAAATTAGGTACGCATGATTTTTATAGAAAAACTTACAATTTAGACAGTCTTATACAGGGTTATTTGAAAATAATCAACAACCTCGCACAGCTAGATAGCTAACATCATACACAACAACATTTGTTCTACGACTTTAGATAATTTGACACATTTTACTTTCATACAAAAATAAATATCAATTTAATTTTGCGTCTGAATGTTCTTATCTCTGTGCGCTTCACATCGGGCGGGGCGGGGGAAGGCGGAGCGCGAGCGTCGCCTAACATAGACTTATAAATGTTACGACAGTAGGTTTAATAAAAGCTTGGAAAATCCTTTATAAATTAATGTATTGAGTTATGATAAAACTCGTAGAACAAATGTTGTTGTTAACTATCCAGTCGTGCGAGGTTGTTGTTTTTTTTTTCAAATAACCCTGTATACCTTATAATAGAGATCATTTTAAGCCAACCTTTAAGTGCGTTATCGTCATCATTTCAGCCAAAGGTCGCTGCTGGACATAGGTAAGCTTCCCCTAAAGACTACTAGATTGGCCGGTTGCTGGTTGGAAGCGGCCTGCATCTAACGGTTTCCTGCAACCTTTCTGCTCCATCGGCCGTGAGTTCTAGGTACGTGCTGTGCACTGCATCAAGCTTGCTATTCCGTCGGGCTATGTCACTTTGGTTGACAGATCTCATTTCTGATTAATTCTCCTAAACATGCTACTTTTTAATGAATACACAAGAAGCAATTATTTTTTTTTAAATATTCTTGCTGTCTTATTCAGAGTGCATTTACTAGTCCAGAATAAGCTTGTTTAAGCTTGTACGTTAGAACAGTGGTTTAACCTTAGTCTCGGAATAGCTAATGCACTCTGAATAAGACAGGTAGTGTTCTTCTTATGAAAATGAACAACTTTTCCTATAGAACCAACCAATAGTATAATCACAGAGTAAATATTATACTACGTAAAAGTATAATTAGGGAAAAAAATAACAGCTGTTCCATACATTTTGGTCGGGTAGCACTGCCACTTTGGATAGAAGAGCTGATATTTTTCCCTGCCATTTTACTATTTAATTTTAATTTAATAATAGGTACACTAATTAATATTGTTTCCGTAATAAAAGTTGTTTATTTTGATGATTAGAATACTATTTTAAAATTTGTGCAGTCATTAAAAAGTCTTTCTGTGAGATCTAATCAGAAATGAGGAGATCCGAGAACTCATTAAAAAGTCAGTCTGTATAGAGATATAGCCCTTTCCATAGCACGCTGTGTGTGTAACCATGAGGCGCTTTGCAGACGGCGCGGCAGGCCGGGTCGGTCTGACTGCGTCTGCCCGCCGATGCCCGCGGCTGCCGTCGCCGCGAACACAAAGCACAACGCCACGCCGTCAGTGTCCGCCGGGCACCTGCGGCGCGGTCTTTTTGTCCTCCGTGTGCGTTGGTAGTATAGGATTCCCTTTGCGCTTTCCTTCGCGGTGAAATTGACCGGCCTGGCCCGCCCCGCCGTCTGCAAAACGCCTGAGGCCCATAGTAATAATTACTTACTAGTAATCCAGAATAGAAATACACCACAAGAGTACACCATGGCGAAACTGCCGAAGAGTTTAATTGTTATCAACTATAATTTCTTGTTACATAGATAAAACAAAGTGCATTGTTTCCGTTTGTTTGGGGTTCAGTATACTTTATGCGTAGTAGTAGCGCTGTTATTCGCCTTGAGTAAGAGTTCCGGGTTCGATTTCTATTTGGGTGAATATTATTATAACGAACCTTTTGAAATTAGCTAAGGTATTTTTTTATTGATTCAGAAAACAAATGACGATTGACCGAATTGCATGGAAGAAGAAAACATACTGCGCCGACCTCGGCTAACCTGGGAACAGGGCAGGCGAATGATGATGATTCAGAAAACCGATAGCGTAGGTACACAGTGGGAAGCCTTAGCCCTACACTGGGACTGAATAGCGGCTAAATAAATAAATGAAATGCAAACCTCGGTATTTAACATATTTTCTTTATCAAATAAGGAGTTTTGCATTTCATTACAGAATCTTGAAAATTAATTACAAGTCGAAGTTAATTCAAACGATAGTAAAGTGGATCTACTACACACTTAGATAACAGTGTACCACAGAACAAGTAAGACTTGATCTGTTCTGTGCAGCGTACCTATGCGCGTAGGTATAATTTATAACATCATTAAAAACCATTAAACCAATTTATTTCTGTAAATAGGCTTAAACTAAGCGCTTTTACACGTCCTAAATCACTTGTTGGTGCATTTTAGCCAAAAATGGGTAGACCTAGTGATAATTAATATGAATCTAGACTTTGGTCCTAAAATACAGGGTGTACAAGAGAAAAGGACAATCCTTAAAACCATGTGATCAGGTGCTCTTATAAAACAACTTTTTTTATGGGAGCAGGGCCATAACCATGAACTCTTAAAACAATCTCAAAGTTGTCAAATCTGTCAATTTTGGTACGTCATTTCATACAAAATTTGACAGAAATGATAATGTTTGACAGATTTGTGATTGTTTTAACAGTTCATGGTTAGGGCCCAGCATTGAAATCATGTTTGTTTTCAGATGCTCCATACATTATCATCTAGCTAGGTAAGGAATGCAAGTAAGTTTGTATGGAGCAGCAATAAAAATCTCAATTTCAAAAACAATTAACAACTGAAACTAACTTCATCCGTAACATAAAATCACAGCAAAGAATCAGTCGAATTATAGTCATGTTCTTACTTCAATAGACAAACCTCTCTCGTAGGGCTAGAGGCTGACTATGGTGCTACAAAAACAACATTCAATACGAATTCTCAAAAATAAAGTTGTTGTATAATAGGTTATTATTGTTGTTGTATAATGTGTCGTGTGGTGCCGGTACGTTAATAGAATTGCACCACCCCTTCTCTTCCTATGGGTGTCGTAAAAGGCGACTACAGGAGAACCGCCACAAGAAGACGGGCAGCAGCGTCTCCTCTCCACCATTGGCCAAACTGCGATCGCCAACCCGCCTGCCAAGCGTGGCGATTATGGCAAAATCCTCCTTTTGGAGAGGCCTGTGTCCAGCAGTGGACTGATATAGGCTGGTGATGATGATGAAGTTGTTGTATAATATAATCAGCTGATCACGTGGTTAAAGGGGTGTCCGATTCTCGTGTACACTCTGTATATTAGAAAACCGCCTTCTACGATACGATTCTACTGCTAAAATACAGCTCCTTTTTTAGAGTTCCGTAAAGAGAGGGTAAAACCTACTACACATACACCCTATTACATAATACTTACTCTATGCTATGACTAAGGTTCCGCTGTCCGTCTGTATCTCATGAACCGTGATAGTTAGACAGTTAAAATTTTCACAGATGATGTATTTCTGTTGCCGCTATAACAACAAATACTAAAAAACAGAATACAATAAATATTTAAGCGGGCTCCCATACAACAAACGTGATTTTTTGTCGTTTTTAGGTTTCCGTACTCAAAGGATAAAACGGGACCGGACGGAACACTTGGCCGGTTTTTATAGATAATGGTGCGGAAGCCTTCGTGCGCGAGTCCGACTCGCACTTGGCCGGTTTTCTATAGAGCCAAATCGTCAACTTTTTTTTGAGAATTCGTATTGAATGTTGTTTTTGAGCACCAGAGTCAGTACTACGAGAGAGAGGTATGTCTATTGAAGTAATAATATTGACTAAAACATACCTAATCAGTTCTTTTTGGAGTCGGTGCCAGCCATCGAGAGTTAAAATGTGTTCATTCGCACCGACTCCAAAAAGAACTGATTAGGTATGTTTTAGTCAATATTATTTTTCGCTTTTTAGTTTCATTTTGAAGTCGGTTTTTAGTTTTTAGGGTTCCGTACCTCAAAAGGAAAAAACGGAACCCTTATAGGATCACTTTGTTGTCCGTCTGTCCGTCCGTCCGTCTGTCAAGACCCTTTTTCTCAGGAACGCGTGGAGGTATGAAGCTGAAATTTATATCAATTACTCAGGTCTACTGTCCCTTGAAGCTGTGAAAAAATCAAACTTCTAAGCCAACGCAATCAAAAGATACAGCTGTTTATGCCGCAAATTTTCGACACATGCAAGGGAATCAAAACCTACAGGGTGCTTCCCGTGAACTCAGAATCTTGAAATTTGGTACGAAGCAACGTCTTATAGCATAGATAAAGGAAAAATTACGAAAACCATTAATTTTTAGTTACATCACATAATATATATTTTTTTAATAATTTTAAACTTACTACCCATTTCCTCATAAACGCGTAGAGGTATTAAATTGAAATTCATACCAAATACTCAGGTCTATAATACCTTTAAGCTGTAACAAAATCAAACTTCTATGTCAACGCAATTAAAAGAAACAGCAATTTAAGCTGCATATTTTGAAACTCGCAAGTACTCGCAAGGGAATCAAAACCTAAAGGGTACTTCCAGTCGACCTAGAATCTTGAAATTTGGCATGAAGCAACGTTTTATAGCACACATAAAGGAAAATTCCGAAAACCTTAAATTTTTAGTTACATTACAAAATATATATTTTTTAATAAATATAAACTTATTACTTTTTTCCTCATTGTCGTAATGAACGAACTTTGTAAACCTTGCAGGTTTGTACGGAACCCTCGGTGCGCGAGTCCGACTCGCACTTGGCCGGTTTTTTTTTAACTTTTTTTATTTTACAATTTTAAGTGTTAAGTCCTCTATTTTTCCCTCCTAACTTCGCCAAAAATTACTTTACAGCAAAGTAACCTTAACTAATATTGGTCCTCTATGGACCCCCCATGCAATGGTATGATAAAAAAAACAACATTCAGACGAATTGAGAACCTCCTCCTTTTTTTTGAAGTCGGTTAATAAGGTGTTATATAGGGTCAATTTTTCGACGAAAATTTTTAAGTCTTAAGAAAAGGGTTTAACTACACTCCAACCAGAACGGCGGCTATTTTGGTGTCGTAACCATAGGATAAGGTCTCGCGTTAAATAACAGGTTAAATTAAGAAAGGAACTTTCAAATTTTTTTTTCGTTACTCGGTGTGCGGGTACGCCCCCAGTAAATAAAAATTGGCGGTCTGGTACCTCATAAGCTCCACGTCTGCTCAACACACTGCGAAATACGTTCTGTCGACAAATTGCAGTATTATCTTCTTACTTCTATCCGTTAAGGAGTTCTGTGGCTTCCATCATCAGGTCAGCAACATGACATGATGATTACCAGACCCAAAAATCAGCATCGAGTCAGAAAATATAGGCAAAACATTATGGGTGCCTATAAAAATTGAGGGTTGCCCTCGATTTCCCAGGGATCCCATCATCAGAATCTGACTTGGTGGAAATGGGACCACCTCGGGAGTATATTCTTTCAAACTAAAAAATAAATTTTGAAATTGGTCCATAATTGACGGCGTAATCGCGTAACATCCATACAAAAAAAAAAAAAAACAACATTCAGACGAATTGAGAACCTCCTCCTTTTTTTTGAAGTCGGTTAAAAAGAGGACTAGTCAGTTCCAGCGTGTTCGAATATTCGTGTCAAGGTGTCCGCGAATCTATGAACAAAGCACACCGCAGACATTGCATTTTAGACATATTTATATGTCATCGTATGCTCGCGCACCTAGGCGCGCGCAGCGAGCATAATGATGCGTATTCGCTTCATTTCATACGATTTCTTACAAAGATGGTGCGCGTAGTACTACGCGTACTACAGATACCTACTGCGGATAGTATGGGCAGTGCGGTGCGGCTAGGTGCGCGAAGCTATTAGTGACTTGACTGCGCGTACTGAGGTGGTTGCAGGTCTTGCAGTGTTCATAGTAGAATCAAAATCAAAATTGTTGAAATATATAAATAAATATAAATATTGGATCGCTTCTAGCGATAAGACCGCCTATTGTACCATTCTCAATGTATTTTTTTCTGTGTACTGTTTATTTTGTGTGGTGTGCAATAAAGAGTATCTATCTATCTATTAGACAACATCACATATTGAAACGATGGTGGGATGGTGCGATGGGACGTGGGTTCGAGTCCCACCTGAGGTCGATGATTTTTTTCAAGTGTTATTTATCTTCAATTAAACCTTGCATGGAATTGCTAAAAAAAACAAAAAAACAAAATTACAACATCACATATTGCTCTGATCCTAAGGTAAGTTGCTAAAGCACTTGTGTTATAGAAGTCAGAAACAACGACGGTACCACAACACCCAGACCCGAGTCAATATAGAAAAGTTCGTTTTCTACATTGACCCGACCGGGGATCGAACCCGGAACCTCAGAGATGGCGGCGCCATTTAAAGTCCGGCGTGCTCACCTCTCGGCTTCGGAGGTCATAATTTATTTCTGCAAATTGGCCATAAAAGGCACTTTTATACGTCCCAATATATGTAGATGCGCGGTTAGCTTTAGTGTGCAATGTCTATGGGTGCATTGCCCTAGCTCGCATCGTAAGAAGCCTAATTTATTTTTAAATTGAAATCTTAGTATAAAAGACACCCTATACATATTACGTTCGTGTTAACTACATACAGGGTGTCCCAAAAAGAGCGTGCCAAACTTAGGGAGATAATAGACTAATATATGGCAAACTATACAAAAAAAAGTGTAACCATTTCAAAGATATGATTTCTCTTATACTTGTTATCAAATATCTGCTCACATGTACACGCAGCAAAAAGAGATAGGCTCAAAATTCGGGGTTTTAAAATATATGAAAACAATGATATCTCTAAAATGGTGATTGTTTTTTTTTGTATAGATGGTCGTCTGTTAATCATCTCCTAAGTTTGGCACGCTCTTTTTGGGACATCCTGTATAGATAGTTTTCGTGTTACCCACAACAACAATAAAAGACGATATAAACATATACAAATATCTTTTATTTCGATACTCTATCTACATAATCAGTAATTACAATTAAACTAAATTCATAAAAAAAATATTAACGAATTTAAAAAAATCATTTTGTTCAAAATAAGATGCTCGCCTTATTTTAATATACAACAATACCTTTATAAATTAATTAATTACAACCAACACCACAACATCTATTTATATGCCAAATAAAATCTGACCGCATCTTCATTAAATATCTTACACGGTAAATGATTATCTTGATAATTATCATGATAAATATATGTTGATAATTATCTTTGATAAGTATAATCGGAAATATTTGCCGCATTCAACGACTGCGTGTATCGGAACACGCGCCACTTAACGGCAAATACAGGCGATTCCCCGCGTCGCTTCGTCCGGTTTTTATATTTTATTCATTCATATTCCAGTCATCAATAATGTATTAACTTCTCGTATTCATGATTGTAAAATGTAATTTACTTTCTAAACTACTTGCTTCTAACGTCAATGTTGATAAATACATATAATATCAGTTAACTAAGGATTGCTAGGCTTATATGTATATCGGTGTGATAATTATCGGATAATTGTCATGAAAATTATCGTGATAATTATCAAAAGGCATATTTATCTTGATAATTTTAAACCCTGTTTCATAGACAAAGTTGTATTTAAGTAGAATAATATGACTTTTGCTGGTCAAAAACCGTGTACAGCGTTATTTTGGAAATGTTTAGGTTGATGTGTTGTTGATTATACAAGTAATATATTTGAATTGGATTTCATTTTCAATGTCACCACAAATAAAGTACACAATAGTCACTGGATAAATAAAGGCAAGAATTTTATTTACTAAAATTCTGAAAACATAATATTCCCATTGGCTTCAAATTTTATTCCTAATAGCTCCAATACATAACTGAAGCTTTAATTTTTAAATAATTACCAGGGGCTCCAAAATTTTGTTGTAACTTTTGGGAAGCCCAAGAAATCGAATGTCTAAAAAAATAAAGTAACTAAACAAAAAAATTTAAGGGTAGGTAATAGTTAGTTATTATGATAAACACAACTAACTAATATATTTTGCGAAATTTACCTACTAAAACATATTTACGAGTATAATAATATAATTACAGCCTTTTATATTCAGAGCCTACGCACAGTCGATGGTTTTTAGTTAAGAGTCCCTTACTAAGTATTATGTTAGTATTTTTTAATAATTTGTCATTGTGGTAAAAACACTGAGCAACTTGCGCATCTCAGGATTAGCGAGTTTAATCTCAAAGTATCCAGTATTGTAACATGTTTTTTCGCAAATAAAGATTCTTATATTTCTTTAGAGATAGAATAATGACTTAGCCTTGTGCCTGTACTAAGCTAAGCCGGTGGTGCGCAAGTTTACCTGAACTGTTAGGTTATTGTAATAAAGTATTGCATCCTCCATTGATGTCTTGTCGTGTTTAGTATTGTAATAATATTATTGTAATAAAGACACACTTTTTAAGTATGGGTCTCGTCTATAACAATCAAAAGTCGTCTAAAGGGTTTACTATCCATTGAAGAAATCCACTACCCACTTTCTGACTTCATAAGAGCTCGATCGTATCAAATTATTGTTTTGCCATCCGGATCTCACATACCTACGACAGTCCCATAAAAGCGTTTTTTATACTTATTAATTCCATAATATTACTATTTTTGCTATAGTTATCATCAAATGTGCGTAGGCATTGAATTACTACTAATAACAAATAATCTTTCTGTTGAACAGGACGGTATAAACAAAGGAATTTTTGGAAGCACTTTTCTATAACTAAAACTGCCTATCTAAGGTTTTACATACCATTACCCTTCACAATGTGTCGTGACTTTTTAATTGGTTTTTAACCAAAAGATCAGGTATTAAAACTTTAAATATCATGGCTATAAAACCACTATCTTTCAAAGGTAGGAATGAGAGCTAATTGGTATAGATTTACACTATCTTACACCCTTTGGATAACAGAAAAACTATTTTTTAAGATCTACCAGTTATATATAAAACAGGATTTCAACGAAAAAATAATGTAAGTTATTTTATTATCATATTGCGACCACACTAATAATGATATATTATTTAAAATAATATGTTGCTTGTTATTATGGTGACAAAATTATAGACTAATAATCATTCTAATAATTTTATTAAAATAAGTAGTTGTTTTTATCTATTTTGCATAAATTTGTATTTATAATAAGACGAAAAAAGAGAATTATATTCACTTCACGTCAAGTTTTGATCGATGAACTATTATAATACTATAATCTATAAAATTGTTCTATAGGATAAATAATATTTTACATCAATCCAGGCTTGATATTGCTAACAATAAAAACACTTATATAATACAATCGTCTTAAGAAAAGAGACGGGTCAAATTATTAACGGCATTTGAAATATACTTTTGTAAAAATAATAAAATTTCGATTTTTATAAATAGGGCACTAATGACCATTTTACACGTCAAAATTGTCCCCCTATTGGTTCTGGACAATCGTGGGCTACAGTCGGGATAAAAGTCATAGCATTATGCCAAAATCTACATTATAAAAAAGTGCCAGTGGACATTTTGTTTCATTACTTCTGAGCCGTCTTCTTTTAGTCAAATTATTTAATTTCAGGCCTGTAATAAGACTATTTTTCGGGCGGCCTTATTGTTAAACTTCAATATCTACCACTCTATCTGGATAATCCTTTCGACCACTTTGATGTTTTGAATCACATTTGATATCCGACTAAAGGCGCACACACAAGCATTTTTTGAGCAATTAATGTTCGGCAATAGTGGAACAATCGCAGAGAAATTCCAAGAGAATGCGGTAATTATTCTAACAGTACAATTTATCAATATATTCCCTATTGCTCCATGTATTTCCTATAGCTCCATGTATTTCCTATTGCTCCATGTATTCCCTATTACTCCATATATTTAATAATCATATTTTTTTTGAGAATGTCGTTTGACATTTCGAACTTTGCTCTCGTTTTTAAACTGTTAAGTCTGCCATGGAGTATACAATAGTCGCTTTTTTACAGGCCAGAAACTCGTCATTACCGTCACCCGTCATCAACTCCTGGCGTCGTTGATTGTTTCTGGTACTTTAACTTCGAGGCCGTCTAGCTCTTTCGTCAGCTCGATCTGGCAACCCAGGCGGGACGTGTCAGTGAGGCCATAAGCCAGGTCCAGCATATCACGTTCTTCGTCTGTCACTTCACCTGGTAACCTGAAAAAAAAATTGGTTATAAAGTCGGTTTACGGACGATAATTTTACGCGATAACGTTATGATGACGTTACGCGTTCGAGTAGCATATGACAAAACATTGATGCTAGTCGGACGCATCGGCCGATGGAGTGGAAGAGAGATAGATGCGTCACAACGAACGCTTAGGCCGATCGTGCCTCTCTTAAGCTTGTTCCGCGCTCTCGCTCGCACGCGGAACGTGACACTTTTTCGTGCGTTCATCATTTTAGAAGACGTTATCACGTCAAAAGATTTCTTATACAGGATGTAGATAAATAAACAAGGTGTAAATTTATTAGCTGAATATTTTCTAGGGGCTGATTCTACTGCTCAAATATAAAAGCTTTTTTTATGAGACCAACTTCGAATTCGCAAAATAAAAACATCTCTCCATACAATCTGATGTCAGCTGGTCTGCAGTTTTGTATGAATAATCTTTTTTTTTCCAAGTTGTGCCCAAAGAAAAAGTTGTAGTATTTGTTAACCAGTAGAAACACTCCCTAAAAATAGTTAGCTAAAGCACTTGTGTTGTAGAAATCAGAAACAACTACGGTACCTCAACACCCAGATCCGAGACGATATAGAAAAGTTCGTTGTCCTCATTAACTAGACCGGGAATGGAACCCGGAGCCTCAGAAGTTACGGAGGTCGTCAAATTGCTTAAAAAGTTGATAATAATAGTTCAAATAAAGTTGCTCCTTGTCTATAGCGCCCTAAGCGTTGTTCAAGAGAAATTATTCAATTCCCGCTGCATCTAATTTGGTCTCTAACGGTTCAGGTTTACAAAATCTTCATGTTTATGATAAATATTTGATCGGAAGATTTATTTATAGTGGAGCGAAATACCGTTTGTGTAGATTATGTAACAGGTATATCGTTCAAAAATGAATGATGGTAATAATAAAAATCTACCTAACAAACGCAGTCTTTACACCATCGGTCAACGCCCAAACTGTGAGCTATTTAATTCACAAGGGCAAAATCTATCGATCACATCTATCTGGATACAGCTTCATTCAAAAATTATTTTTCAAAAATTATTCGTATTCAAGACACGCAAAGGATTACCTATCATAAGATCGAAAATGTTTCGACGATTGATGACGATTCGAATTTCATTTGACAGAAAACTTTCGACCATTTTCGTTCCGTTTTTTATTAGTTAGTCGAAATTACATTTGATCTATATATCAACCCTTTTTTTTCAATAACACATTTAGACCCAAGACAATATAGAAAAGTTCGTTTTCTTCAGTTCGGAATCATACCATTATTCTTTGAGGATGAAATAACTGCATTTAAAAATAAAATAATGGACAAATAACGGCTTAATGTTGTACATTTTCACATACAACAATTGACTTTAATATTTACCCGTCATAATCCTTTTGCTTCAGTATAACATGGCACGTCGAGCAGGTGAGCGTGCCCTCGCAGGCGCCGAACCCCTCGATGTTGAGATCGTTGTTCACGACCACGTCGAGCAGGGAGTCCCCCGGCTTGCCTTCCGCGTCTATCCGTCGGCCGTCGTGGAGGATGAACGACACTTTGATTCTGGAGAGAGAAAAGTTTATTAAAATCCTCTTCAATCTCACCCACTAATATTATAAATGCGAAAGTTTGCGAGGATTTTTGTGACTCAATCGCGCGTTAACGATTGAACAGATATGGATAAAATTTTACAAACTTATATGATCTGTATTAACATATAGAGACCTAATAGAAGTGCTTAAAATATATATTACAAGGCCACTATGACCTCAATAACTTTGATCAGGAATTATACCAGTACTCTCAAAATTCACACCTAAGGGGACACTATCTTAAGTTATCGAAGACCCTTTCATTTAAAAACCCCCACAAGCACTTCTTTAACAACAAAGTGATCAAGGCATGGAACAAATTGCCTGCAGAAGTGGTGTCAGCACAAACTACTAACCAG
This sequence comes from Anania fuscalis, assembly GCA_950371115.1. NCBI lineage: Eukaryota > Metazoa > Arthropoda > Insecta > Lepidoptera > Crambidae > Anania > Anania fuscalis. The sequence goes on from OX493352.1 coordinate 4,158,572, forward strand.
TTTAAGAACAGACTAGACAAGTAATATGGGGGAAAAGCAAACTTGAACTATGATAATGAGATGCAGGCTGTCACCAGTTGTTTCAACTGCCTGCCTGCCAATAATAAATAATATAGGTAGCTTTTTATCCCAGTTGGGGTTGGGTTTAATGTTCCTGTGTGGGTTATTTTTATATAATTATATCTTCTTTATTTTAAGGGTTTGCCGGTGACACACCAAACATCTCTAATAAACATCTCTACCAAACACCAAACAAGGCTAATCTCCGCAAAGTTTTAACCAATATAAGCGATTAATGAAAAGTTCATAAATCGCTATATTCATGTTTGAAATATTATACAATAAGTACTATAACTAAATGTTTTAAGTTACGAATTTCTATGTTGTTGTTTTTTTTTAAATATTTAAATATAAGTATATATTTTAAATGTTGTGTATGCCTATAATAGGTATATATATAAGATGTTTTTAATTATGTCGTGTTTCTAAAATGTAGCTATATATGTACTGTTGGTGTACCTTTTAATATAAATAAATAAATAAATAAACATCCTGTAGTCCATGCAAACAAAATTTCGGGGACAGCTAGTAAATAATAAATAAATATTGGGCAACATCACATACATTGCTCTGATCCTAAGGTAAGTAGCTAAAGCACTTGCATTATAGAAATCAGAAACAACGATGATACAACAGACCCAAGACAATATAGGAAAGTGTTTTCCACATTGATCCGACAGATTCAATCGAACCTCAGAGATGGCGACGCCATATAGTCCAGTGTGCTCCGCTCAGCTACGGAGGTCGTCAAAAGAAAAGTAACCACTAAGGGCATATTAATTCACAATCATTGACATAAGTTCTAAATAAGTTTCCTAGAACTTATCTGCTCGGTTAACAAATAGGGATGTTGACTTTGATAGGGCAATTTTAAATATTGGAAAACATATGTGATGTTGTCCAATATTTATATATATTTTAAAATATATTATATCCCAGTGTAAACACTTTCATGGAGAGAAACTATGGAGAGTTATATACTTTTATCTCAAGAACTAGGTAAGTATGGGATAAATTTAACTATTCTTAAATCCATTATTTGTCATAAACAAACATGTAACATGACAAAATAACAGCTTTTTCCAAAATGCTTAATAGACTAAGATCTAGTATTAGAAATAACTACCCTCATCATTGGAACATTTCTATCAAGATTTACTAGATATAATCTTACAAACTTGCCATATTACCCTTAAAATTAAAGTGTAAACCTCACTATAATGGATTAGTAATTATGCTAGACAGATTGTTCAGAAATATTTTACTCTTACTATTTTAGTATACTCAATCATATTTTTAAAAAGAAGGTAGCTGCATGTATTGATTATAATGTGCACAGTAAAAGAATTGAAGATAATGCCATGATAATTACCTAATAGGTTGAATTTAAAGCTGAATAGTGAAGTACCTATTATCAGCAAATATGTTTTTGGAATGTTACATTTTAAATTAGATACCAAACAATAGCTGATGAAATTGTAACAACTTTGAATGTATTTCCTAAAAAATAATTATGTGGTGATAATCATAAAGTTTTATCTATTTTATGCGAGAGATAATGTTTAAAAACTTTCATAGATATGCCACTTATTATATAAAATTGTTTATAGGAAAAAATAAGCAATTCTACTCACTTTTCATCCTTCAATGCAGGCCTGGTCGTCGATAACGGTACAATTTGGTTGTAATTGCTAAAACTAGTCCTTAAAAGGTTATAATTTACTAAATAACTACGAGGACTAGAGAGAGTTCTAAATAAACTTCTGAACAACATTTCTGTGGCTTATTATCGCCTGATCGCGACGACACTGCTCGAGGACTAAGTTTATCGTTTAATTCACTAGGACGACAGTCGTAACCACAATATTTTATGATAATTTTAGCAATTTTATCTTGATTTTAAATTGATCCCGATTTCACGAATAAAGTTTTAGGTTATATCGCCACAGAATCCACAGATTAATAAGTTAGCGCTAGTGATGTGGCTTCTTCTTCATATCACAAACTTCATTGAAATATTAAATGCTCTAAGTAATTATATTAAGATAGTTTCGAGTCCATTAAATGTGGGTGGTACATTGATACACATAATTATAGAAGCAGGTCAAGTAGGTCTCTTTCTGTATAGTTTTGCTTAAAACAAAATATAGAGAAAAAGTCGTTCCTAAAACGGAACGTTTACTTTAGTATTATTTGTCAAAATCTGTCATTTTTGTTGACTGACAGACTGACAGTGACAACACATTTTTGTGTGTGATTTTTTGTGAAATCCACTTTGTGTGTGAAATAAATCATTCAAATTCTCCCACATATTAAACTCTTAAAATCAAGTATCTAGTCTTTTTACTATCACAAGCATCAAACATGTCGGAGCGGTTAAAAAGTACGGAAAACGTTTCAAACGACGAAGTGATCGAGGACCTTACTAAGGGTCTAAAAGAGTCTCTGAATACTCACCAGAACCTCGGTGAATTCGTTATTAGTCCTAATTCTAGTACAGAAGAATCGCCAGTGCACAAGGAAGCATCACACACATCAGGTAAGCGCGGTTAATTTAAGGTAAAATACGTCAAAAACATCGATGGTAAACTTCGCCCTACGTAAAAATTTCAGTAAAATTTTTATAATCTACGCTTGATTAGCAGCAATACTAAAGAGTCCATTGTTACTATAACCTTGAAGCTTCTTTACTGAAGTTGATTATTTAGCTTGTACAGTACTAATAAGACATAGGCTACCTTAAACAATCAAGTTGAAAAACGACGGTACAAATTCTTCCTCTTCATTCTTGGGGAACATGTAGGGTTGGAGTAGGGCATTGAATTCGTGAAGCCAGGCTCTCGATAATGAACAATCATACAAATATTTTAAATGCGAAAGATTACAAGTATGGATGGATGTTTGTTACTCTTTCACACTAAAACTACTGAACGGTTTTGGATGAAATTTTGCATACATACAGAATATGATCTGAATTAACATTTACGATACTTTTTATCTCCGATAAATGGTCCTGTGAGATATATTGAATAAACTAAAATCACATGGGCGTCCTGAATAAAGTCAAGCGGTACTTCACGCCTGGACAGCTTTTAACTCTTTACAAAGCCCAAGTCCGATCTTGCATGGAGTACTGCAGCCACCTTTGGGACGGCTCGGCGAAATACCAACTTGCTGCACTAGACTCGGTGGAACGCAGAGCCAAGAGAATAATAGGCGATAAAAAACTGGTGGCGTCCAAGCTGCACAGCCTGGTTCACCGCCGCAAAGTTGCTTGCCTATCGGTCTTCTACAGATTGTACTTCGGAGAGTGTGCTCATGAGCTGCATGAGCTCATACCACCGTCACCTTTCTTCCATCGGACATCCAGACGCACGGCCGGCTACCATCCGTTCTTAGTTGATATACCCATAATCCGCACTAAGCGCTTCTCATCATCTTTTATAATGCGCACAGCTAAAGATTGGAATTCCCTGCCTGCGTCTGTATTTCCGAGTGCATATAACCTGACTCTCTTTAAGTCCAGAGTGAATAGGCATCTTCTGGGCAAGCTCGCTCCATCGTAGATCCCATCTATGCTTTAGAGCAAGATTGGGGTCAAGAGTAAGCCCATCTCAAGTAAAAAAAAAACATGAGCGAAGTCGCGGGCAATAGCTAGTTATTTTCATATATCAGATGCCAATTTATTGTACTTACTTTCAGAATTCACAAAGTTCGAAGACATTCCATTAGATGATGAAAAAGATTTCGATAAAGAGAAAGACGGTGATGGTGACAAAGAAAGTGATACGGATTCAACAGATGAGGAGCAATTAAAAGATGCAGAACTAGACTTGACAGATGACCAAAAAGAAGAGAGAAAAATCATTGCAGAAGAATTGAAGGTAGCGGGCAATAATGCATTCAAAGACGGAGATTATGATAGGAGTATAGAAAAATACACAGAAGGTATGTATGATTTAGGGCCTGTTTCTCAATCGCTAAGTATGTCTCAGTTAATTTAATCTTCCAGCTAATTCATGCGAATTCATACAAATGGTGTTTTTTATTTAAATTTATTTGTTGAGTAGTGCTTACTTTTCGATTGTGAAAAGGCCCTTACTAAAGTTAATTGGTTAATAAAAAAGTTTTTGTACTAGTGCACCCCTGGATTAGTTACGACACTATGCTATATTTCAGTAACATGTGTATTATGTATGTTTATTTTATCTAAGCATTTATATCTTATAGTTATTTTTATGTATTTTGTATGTAGGTTTGTTTGTTTGTTTTAGTTTGTTGTTTTGCGCACACACAATGGCCCAATTAAAGAGGCTAATTCATAGAATGGTTGTATTTCATAAAACGGCCGAACAAAACTGGTCATATCTTTTAAGCGTCAACGTTTGATGATATGTCAATCAACGTTTGGCCATATCATTGAAATACGTTTACAAGTTACTGGAATTTGTGTATTAATTTTGGGCCATAGATAAATAAAACTATATAAATATTTGTAATTTTGAAAGGGAACTAATAAATAAAAAGATTAAAATAACCTAAAACTAACCTCCCAAATTACGTGTCGAACTCCACGATATTTAACGTTGCGCCTTTTTTCGAGTGACTTTCACAAATTCATATGGAAGTCACTCGAAAAAATACACCTAGCTTGAAGTCTTAACGATAATTCACTGCAATTCAATCTTCTATATACACTTTCACAATTCACAATAACAGAATAATAATTGTCCGCCGCCATGTTGTACCACAATAACAAAGCGACATCATCGCCTCTACCGGTGGATAGTATAACTGTTTTACGATATGGCCACCAACGTTTGGCCATTTCATGAAGTATTCGGTCATATCGTCAAACGCTGACTGATTAATTGATCTGGCCTATTAACATCATGATGTGGCCAGCGGGTACTGTGCCGCAACATGAAAAACGACCATTTTATGAAATAGTTGGCCAAATCATAAAGTGATTAATTCTAAGATCGGGCCACGACATATAAAATTTCACAATAAGCACTCTGCACCACTTTCCCTTTTCTTTATAGTTGTCCTCTGTCTGAAGGTTTCTAGAAGAGATCGCTGTTAGCGATAAGACTGCTTAAATTAATTGGACATCTTTCTGTAAACTTCAAATGTAACTTCTTTGTCTGGTGTGCAATAAAGAGTATAGTATCTTCACTTCAGTATCAAATTTTTAAGGCCTAGTTTACAAATGCTGCAATTTTAAATGCAAAGTAACGCCACCATTAATTTTGTATCAAATTCTCACTTCCAGGCCTTAAGGTCTGTCCGCTGCAGTACCCGCAGCAGCGAGCCATCCTCTACTGCAACCGCAGCGCGGCCAAGATGAAGCTTCAGAAGTACAAGCAGGCCACCAAGGACTGCACTAAGGCGCTCGAGCTTGACGACAAGTACCTTAAAGCTTACCTGAGGTAAATATCGTGATAATTATCAATAAAATAAAATTATCCGATAATTAGCCTTAGTACTAGTTTAGTTGATTTTATTATCAGATAATTATCAGTATCGGATGCAGTGGCGGGCATTGGTTTTATTTAGAGTTAGGCAGTAGCTACTTATAATGTGTTTTATTGATGAAAATCAGTGGTTTCCATCAATAATCCACATTTTTAAGTACCTATTGCCTACCTATTTCAATTATCAGGTAGGCACTGCCTAATTGCCTATATGCACTGCACGCCCCTGATCGGATGATAATTATCGAATAGTGAAGATAGGTTAATCAACCTAGTAAACAAATCGAGGTCCAAGTGACTTGCCATTTTGCTCGAGCACTCGTCAGAGGCTACATATCGACCGAGCACTCGGCCGAGAGCGCTATTTCGCCACTATACTCGGCTCGTGTGATCAAGGCAAATGTAATGTCCATTATTTATTTATTTTTATTTATTCCAGACGGGCCCAGTCGCACGAACACACAGATAAGTTAGACGAAAGTCTAGCGGACTACAAGAAAATACTAGAATTCGACCCGACACACAGCGAGGCGCTTCGGGCCACAGTCCGCTTGCCTCCCTTAATAGAAGCAAAGAACGAAAAACTCAAAACTGAAATGCTAGGGAAGCTGAAAGACTTGGGCAATATGATTTTAAAACCCTTTGGACTATCGACAGAGAATTTCCAATTAGAACAAGACCCGGAATCGAAAGGTTATAAGATAAATTTTAAGCAATAGATGTAAAAATGTGATATTAAAGTTTATATATAAATATGTATTGAAGTGTTTTATTCGATAATAATAAATGATAGAATAGATAGAACGGTCGTGTCGTGTGGTGCACGTTAATAGAATTGCACCACCCCTTCTCTTCCTATGGGTGTCGTAAGAGGCGACTACAGGAGAACCGCCATAAGAAGACGGGCAGCAGCGTCTTCTCTCTACCATTGGTCAAACTGCAATCGCCAACCCGACTGCCAAGCGTGGCGATTATGGAAAAATCCTCCTTTTAGAGAGGTGTCCTGTGTCCAGCGGTGGACTGATATAGGCTGGTGATGATGATGATGAAATGATAGAAGCCGTATTTTTGGAACATTAAAAATGTAACACTACACAACACGGGTATATAAATGCAACATTATCTTTTTATTTATTATTGTCCCGACGTTGCATCAATACCCGGGTTATGTACAGTGTTGTTATAATTAAAAAATGCAACAAGAAAGTTTAGGTTACGATTATTAAAATTTTGGAAATATTTTCGTTTCACGCAGAAAATATTTCCAAGGGCAATGTAGAAAACGGACTTTTTTATACTGTCTCGGGTCTGGATGTGGAGGTATAATAATGTATGTGATGTTGTCCGATATTTATATTTATTTATATCCGACCCGAGGCTGCTTCTAGTGGATTCATGGCTTACGAAATTATAGGTATCATGGGGTATGAAAAACTCTTTTATTTACACATTCTGACAGAAACAGAAAAATATATTCCTTTCAAAATAAGAATTTTCCACACTGACGTTTTGAGAAATATCTTTTCAATGTGACGCTGGTTTTTTGTATATTTTTTTTATAAATCTAATTTACTATCATGAAACTCAATAATTACAACATTAGTTTGGTGAAATTATAGTCGATCTTCACAAGAGTAAGTTCTTTCAGATTTTGGCTGTATTCATCTACTGTGGCACCTCTCGCTTCGCTCGCTTGGCTCGCGCGGCGTTGTGGTCACTGTTCTAACATAACTAACCTTGATGAAATTGCTCGTATCTCGAAAACGGTGCGTGCTACAGCAAAAATAAAGACATTTAGCCGTCCCCTGCCTCCCGTAGGCCCCCTACCCTCTAAAAATATTAAAGACTGTTTATATGAAAAATCTCACTACGCACCTACGTGCTATCGCGGTTTCCGCCGCCTGACCAGTCTTAAAGCTAAAATCGCTTGCAAGCACCTCATTGCCACTCACTTCAAGCCACGCCCTACGTTCATTTATGTTCCGGGTTCAATCAAGACAATAGTGTTTAGGCACAAGCAAGCAAGCTTCTATGTATCTAATTGGTTGTAGTAAAACGTAGTAAAATGCATAACCAATCAGGGCGGGTTGGGGCGTGTTCGGCGCGATACGCTTACACAGGAATATTTCTACAAAGCAGTAAGGCGACGGAGACCGCCATAGTACCTACATTTTTCATACTAAACATAAAAAAATTACAAGGCCCAGCTCCATACAAAATGCTTTTAAAATTCGGCTGTCTCGGACACTGCCTACATCGCCTCGTTTCATACTCCAACCAATCAAATATTTTCTAACTTACTTTTGCAAGACATGCGCCTTAGGGTGAGTTTCCACCAAAGGGAAAGAGAATAGGGCGGAGCCGGAGCCTATCTATTTGTGCCGTCTCCTCTCCGGGACTCTGATTCAGATTTAATGGAAACTCACCTTACACGGCTATGCGGGTAGGAAAAAAACCGGCCTAGTGCGAGTCGGACTCGCGCTCGAAGGGTTCCGTACCATTATCTATAAAAACGGCAAAAAAACACGTTTGTTGTATGGGAGCCCCCTTAAATATTTATTGTATTCTGTTTTTTAGTATTTGTTGTTATAGCGGCAACAGAAATACATCATCTGTGAAAATTTCAACTCTATCACGGTTCATGAGATACAGCCTGGTGACAGACGGACAGCGGAGCCTTAGTAATAGGATCCCGCTTTACCCTTTGGGTACGGAACCCTAAAAAATAGACGCCGGATTGGCCACACGCCGCGTGACTTAACCCCTCCGCACCGCGCGTTACATCAGAATGTGTCTGTTACATAGTTGTAGCCAGTTGCGGGCATTCGTTTTTATTTCGAGGTAGGCAGTAGATACGTACATAAGTGTTTTATTGATGAAAATCTGCGGTTTTCATCAATGACACACATTTTAAGTACCTACTGCCTACCTCGTTTTATTTACCAGGTAGGTGAGGTAGGCACTGCCTAATTGCCTATATGCACCGCACGCCCCTGGTTGTAGCTAGTACAGACAGACAACATCACGTCATAGTATCCAAAACTGACAAATTTCTTTAATCAATTTTCAACTTAATTTTCAAGCAATTGAGTTTATTATTCATTTGGAAAATTAATTGGACAGTTTGTGGTAACTTGATGTGCTGTTGCTTTATGTACTGCACGTGTTTTTATTTAAGTATCATTTAAATTCAAAATGATTTTATTACAGACAGAAAATGGCAAAATGTCGACGAAGACGGAAGTAAGTTATCTAGCTTTTTATTGTGTTTGTTGTTAATAAAAAAAAACAATAAATATAATCATTGTGTTAAAAACCTGCTAAAATTGCTATACCCTTACAGGGTTTTGTACCTTACCAACAATGTGCAATTTCAATAAATAAATCGATAAAGCTTTTAACCTAAGTATGTTATGTATCGTATCACCACAAAATTTTCTGAATTACCTACATAGACCTAGAAAAAAAAATCGCCGAATATAAATTATATAAATTTAATACAAAAACTTTGCGTTCTTTCAGAATGTGCAAAACGTAAGTTGCGACACGATTTCTAATTATCTAAGTATAAAATTAAAGGTAAGTTATTGTTTTTAATACTTGAGTTAAAGTTAACGTCGATTTGGTTTCTTTTTTAATTGTGCCTAATCCACAGCACAAACCCTATACAGGGTGTACAAAAGAATAGGACAGTCTTTAAAACCACGTGATCAGCTGGTCATATACAACAACTTTTTTTAAGGGAGCTAACATCGAAATCGTAAATTCTTTTTTTAGACGCTTCATAATTATCATCGAGGTAGGTATACAAGTAATTAGGTAAGTTTGTATGGAGAAGCTATAAAAAAAAATATTGATTTAGATGTTGCTCTCATAAAAAAGCTGTTGTATTGACCAGCTGATCACGTGTTTTTAAGGAGTATCTTATTCTCTTGTACAGCCCGTAGAACAGTATACAGGGTTACATTGGAAAGGGGTGCCAAATTTTCAGGGACCACTCGGAATCTATTTAAACGCAATGATATTTCTTTATGTATTGTATGATTGAGTAGGTACCTACTATTTAGGTACTCTGAACTGGCATAGGTTCCAGAATGATAGTTGTAGCTGTAAGCATGTTACGACAATACACCGGCCATCCTGACATCAGAATGGCAGCTGTATGAGATTTTTTATATAACATTAAAAGGGTTTAGGTACTGTTTATTTCTGTGTAGGTACTGTTTAGTACAGTTTAGGTACTATTGTTGATAATATATTTCATCAAGATACAGAAACTACATGTGCCATCCTGACGTTCACAATAATACGCTTGCACTATCTCTGTGCAACCTAGAACTGCAAAATTCAATGCAATAATAGTCACAAGTGCGCGCGAAAACAAACATTAGCTTTTTCGATGTAAGGTACATTTCCAGCAGCAGGAGCGCCCGCGCATACCAGAGGTTAAAATAACAACAAATACCATAAGCAGTGCACCTCTAGATCTTATTTTCAAAATTTAGCACCCCTTTGCAATGTAACCCTGTATAGACAATTTTTCTACGAAACGGATTAGTGATCACTTACAAACTAAATATGAGTTGACCTGTCACCCATACTAAAATAGTTGAAAACATTCGAGAGAGAGAGAGAGAGAGAGAGAGATTTGTTTCTTTTCTTGAGTCAGATAATGTATCTTTGATCGAAGATGTGTTGACACGGAGTCCTGTCCATGGGCGCCTCGAGGAGTGGTATCTCCTTTGGGATCCCTTGCAGAACTTTTGAGTGTGTTGTTTCTATGTTTTGTTTCTGATGTTTGCTCTTAATCTCAAGGCGGCTGCTTGTGCTTCCTACTGTATTTTAAGATCTAGGTGTCTTAGGTTCTGGAGGAACTCGAGCGCGGCTGATGGGGTGGTTCTCATGCATCCAGTAGTTGCTACGCTCGCTAGGCGCTGTAACGTCTGGAGTTTTGCTTTCACTGTGGTCAGTTGTATTTGCTGGGCCACCATACAACTGGCTACCACTACCACATATAGGGTGTACGTCATACGTCCCACTGCAGGGCACAGGCCTTACCTTCAACTATGAGGTGGTTTGGGCCTTACTCAACCACGCAGGCCCAGTGCGGATTGGTGAAGGGGTGGGTGTCTTAAGGGTAATACATACCTTGGAAAAAAAAATACAAGAAAAAATTGTTATTTTCCGATGTAATTTTCTATGAAAGTTGACATGCTAATAGCTTCGAAAAAATATATGTTGTTTATGTATCTTTCACAAAGAGGAATTAGAAGTTTCGTAATATAATAACAATTAGTAACTTATAAAAAAAATAAACACTATAGACTAATTTTTAAGGATTTTTAGCTCCTATCTCAGAAATTATGTGAGTATAACCTTCAATTTTTTTTACTAAAATAGGTATTTGTGATTTGAATAGTTATTAGTAATATCAAATGTTTTAGGATACAAATACATTATATACGATTTTTTAACTCTATATCCAGCGATTACGCTAGATTGTTTAGTCTGCACCGCTGGCTGGTGCAGACTAAAAAAATAATCTAGCATACGTAATCCCCTTAAGGCCAGTGATTGAACTTTACTGTCAGATGTAAATCAAGTCGCCATAAGGCCTCTGTTTAGGCGTTTTGGCTAATATCAAGCGATATCAGCCGGGACCAACTTTTAATTATTGTGCCTTCCGAAACACGGAGATGCTCGTGATATGTCACTAAATATGGGCGGAATGGTTACCCATCCACTCAAAACCGCGGCGTTGGTTGCTTAACTTTAGTAATCGATACTAAAGCGCTGCCGCCACTGAGTTACGAGCACGCGGCGTTAAGCGTTGAAATAAATAATTGTAGGAGCCTGTTACACAATGTACGGATAAGTTCTGAATCAGTTCTGAATAAGCTATATTTTACATATGGATAAACTCGATTTTTTACACGATTTTCAAGTTCTTTTATCCTCTACATATTTTTCTTTTACATAAATTTATCCTTACATTGTGGAACAGACCCTAAATGTAATGATAATTGACAGCCGCTGCCGCAGCAGAACTGGTAGGTTCAAGCGGTGCCGGTCCGGCGACCGACGGTACTATGTCCGGCAGCGGTCGTGCCGCGCGCGGCGCCGCTGCGGCCGCCGCAGGAGGCGCCGCTCCGGCTGCCGGAGGAGGCGTGGACGGTGCGTACAACTAGCGGCACGGATGTTGAGCGCTGGGCGAAATTTGCGCAGAAGACAATTAAGATTTGATTCGTTAGTCGTGTAATGCGCTTGCACCGCCGGCCCGGATTGGTGTAAGCTCCGCGCACACGCGTGTCTGATACGATGAGCAAAGCTATCCCCACTCTTTGCCCCAGCGCTCATCATCGGTGCCGCGTACTGTAGACTAACAATTATCAGTGTTACCACAATAACTCTTGACATGCGATTTCCATCATCACGTCATCGCGTCAGCGTATTGAAATCTACTGCTGGTTGTAAGCTATACGGGAGATCGTATGGCTTACATCCGACAGCGATAATAATAGGCATCGTGAAAGAGCATATCCATCCATCATAAACACCCGCCGCCATGCCAGTACGTCACCCATCAGTTGAGTGTTACTGGAACTGACATCCCAACCCAAAGCAAAATTTTTCGCACAACTGTATGAGCAGTGTGGCTGACATATTTTGTTTGGCATACGCACGCGTCATATATCGATAAATATAGAGAGTTTCGATAAATATAGAGAGTTGCAAAGTACTAACTTTGCAACTCTCTATATTTATCGAAACTCTCTATATTTATCGATCGGGTCAAAATATCATGAATTTCGTGTGACGGAATTTATGGATGGCACCTTTACAGTTATCTATGGCGCTGCCGCTCCCGGTCGGGCTCCTTCAAACGCTGTCGCCGCTGCGACCGCCGCTACAAGATACACCGCCGCCGGTCGAGGTCCTGAGCGAGCCCGGTGAGTTGGAATAAATAAATATACATTGGACAACATCACATACAGCTTTGATCATAGGTAAAGTAAAATTTTAGTATAAGTATACGTCCCAGTAAGTATACATAATTATACGTGTGCAGGGCACAGGCCTCGTCTAAACTATGACGTGGTTTGGGCCATACTCCACTATGCGGGACCAGTGCGGATTGGTGGAAGGGTGTATTGTTAGGCCAGTTTCTAAACTTTACTTTCAGAATGTAATCAAGCCGCCATTAGGCCTCTGACTAGGCTTCACGATCACAGATCGGGCCCGCCAGAAAGGAGCCCGGCGCGGCGGTCCGGCCTGCCTAGGCGGTCCCGGCCGCGTCGGCGCCACCACTGGCAGGTTCGCCGCTTGGTAGGGTGCTTTTTGCATACACTAGCCCGATCGCGCCAGCTAGTATACAGTATATATATATAAACGAATTTTATTGTAACGAAAACTGACAGTTACATTTTATTTTCAGGTGGATTCTAGCAAAGTGTGTGATAAATTATTTGTAAATTTTCTAACGAATAAACATTTATATGATAATAAGTTTTATTTATTTATTCTGAAAACCAATTCAGAAACAAACAAACCAAGAAAGATACGACCTAATATTATGGTAGTTTACTTACGTAATTGTACGGACGACAGCTCGTCGACCTACTACAAAATGACAAATTTTCTCATTTCAAAATGATCTCTTTTTGTCAGGCTTAAAGTTGAAAATCTATTGGAGAATATTTGACTTTTTGGGTAGGTCGACGTGCTGTTGACTGTACATAACTTTAATCGTCCTATATAAATTTTTCAAAAAATTACATAGTTGCCAAATGTGTAGTAGGTAACTTTTCAATCGATTTTACTTATGTCAGAAATTCATACTAAAGGCAAGTGAATTAATCTCATAATGTATAATCAAGAATTGCAAGACACACTATGTACAAAATAACACGTTTAGATGAAGTCTCTCCCGTATACTTGTTGCGCTTCCAACATCTGCTCGTGTTTCCTCTCGTTCTCCAGGATGGACGTCAGCTCCATGATGCGCGTCGTCTCGTAGGGAACAAACGTGTCCACTTTCTGAAAGATCAGGTATTGGTTATGTCTAAGATTTTAGAACGGAAGTAGCCAAGAAAAAAAATGTCTTTCGACAGAATATTGTTTTTAGGTTAATACAATAGCTTCATAAGTCTTAAAGAAGGTTTGAACTTTGTGAATATTGCGCAACTAATTTAGTATCTAGTTATTGATGTATTCCTCCTCTTGTAAATGCAGCGCCCAACAGACTACAGAGGGTTCTTATTAATCTGTATAGCAATGTAGCCTTATCAAATTTAAATTCAAATCATTTATTTGTGATACACAGGTAAATAGTAGATAGTTATAACATAAACACTACAATAACTAGACTACCTTAGGTACTTAAGTTAACTATCATCATCATTATCCTCATTTTAGTCTTAGGACGTCCACGGAGGCACAGATAAACAAAGCCTGGAAGTGTATTTTTGAAGCATTCGCATTCCGATTCGCTTACGAATTCACAAGAAACTCGCATTTAAACTTCTAGGAAATTGTATACTATTCTAAGGATTTTGTATGTGAATTGGAATTCTAACGCTTCAAAAATTATACACCTCACAATAGACACACAAAACAATATAATTAAATAGAAATATAATATTTTTATGTTGGCGACGTCTTCTAGCTCATCAAGCAGATTAGATCCTTCCTCTAGCAAAATTTAAAAAAAAAGATAAGCTTGCCTTCACAACGGTACTTTTCTGCGTCCGTCTCCCGAACAGGCCGAGGGTCCTCTCTATCAAGAAGTAGAAGATCTCCACGAAGCTGATGAAACTAGCCCCCAGGAATAACCCAGCGGCTCCTCCGAATGATACTGGAGTAATACAAAAGAATTTAATCACTATCGTGGCATTGCGACCACTCCTAACTAAGGTCTAAGGTCACGTTCAAGGGAAGCGGCGTGTCGGGCGGCGCGGTGCGCGGAGCGGGTTGCGCGGCTTCAAGTGTTTTATCCGTTTAAGGAGAGCTTCCTGCCGCATTTAACGCGTTAAGACAAACATTGGTTAATACTAGTTGTTTCGTTTATGAAGGAGCGGGGTTTACGGAATAGCGGTTTCCCGTTGCGTCACCCGCTAGGTACCTACTTCACCGGCCGCGTCCGACGCGGCGCGAATCGCTCGTCGTATGTGACGCTGCAATTCAAACAAACGCGTGCAAAAACGCTTCTACTTGTTTGTACGCTAATGTTTGTTTTTTCAGCTGCCCGCTCCGCGTACCGCGCCGCCCGACGCCCCGGGTCTATTTGAACGTGGCCTTACGGGTTTCGAGGCGTGTTACTGCGTGAGTGCGTTCATTTCAAACGTTTGCGAAATAACTTTACTGCATTCGCTTACTTGTTTAAACACAATATTAATTTTAAGTACAGAATTAGTAAAATAATATTATTACCGACGAGGTCCTGGAAGTAGAAGACTATTTCCCTAGTGTACCTGGTGCGCGGCGGCTGGACGGTAAAGCGGACTGCGCCGCGCGTCGAGAACGGACCTTTGGCCCTGGAATACAACATGGTATGTTGGTGGTCTACCAGTTAGCGGAGTGCATAGCTTGAATTATCGACCTCATGGTCAATGGCTTGGATTCATCATCAAGTTGCCAATGTTGCTATGACTGGACTGGCCAGAGCCTGAACCAGCCAGGTAGATTATTGTTTGAGAAGTGAAAATAGACGGGTGGTATAAGTTTAACGCATTAACTCTTGTTGGTTCCTAAATGGGTGAACCGATATTTTTTTTGGTTCGAAATGTAACTTAATCAAAAAGTAAGTAATAATTATATAAAGTAAGTAATAATAATTTGCTCATACCATATCTCCTCGCTGCTGACGACCTCTCTAAAGGCTGCTTCGAGGCACTGAGGGCTGCAGCTACACTTGACGCCTCCGTTCACCCTCAGCTGGAGGGCGTACGCCGATAGGCACCACATGCCAGCCGGGGTGCAAACTGGACCTTCTGAGGCAGTAAGGATTCTTTTGGTTAAATAAAATTATTAAAAAAGAATATTGGGCAATATCGCACACATTGCTCTGCTCCTAAGGTAAGTAGCTAAAGCACTTTTGCTATAGACATTAGAAACAACAATATAACTTTAACACTCAGTGAAATAAAAGTTCGTTTTCTAGATTGATCCGACCGGGAATCGAACGGATCCTCAGATATGGTGACACCAAGTCCGGCGTGCTCGCCTTTCGGCTACGGAGGTCGTCAAAATTATTATACGTATCAGTCTGTCATCTGTCGCAGAATCGATTAAAGGTAGAGTAAACGGGTTCTCAAGTGGAGACCAATCCTTGGCAAACTTAGTGTAGGATGACCTCCAGCTCGATGGACCGACGTCCTTAGGCAGATGACTGGCAGTGGCTGGATAAATCGGGAGATCATGCTCTTTAGCGCTCTTTGTAATAGGCTGACATGATGATGATGAGTATCAGAAGATCCGTGTGGTGCCGGCACGTTAAAAGAATAGCACTACCCCTTCTCTTCCTATGGGTGTCGTAAGAGGCGACTACATGAGAACCGCCACAAGAAGACGGGCAGCAGCGTCTCCTCTCCACCATTGGCCAAACTGCGATCGCCAACCCGCCTGCCAAGCGTGGCGATTATGGCAAAATCCTCCTTTTGGAGAGGCCTGTGTTCAGCAGTGGACTGATGTAGGCTGGTGATGATGATGATGATCAGAAGTTACAATACAGCATCGCTATTGGGCGCTGGGGCATGAGTGGGGATCGCTTTCATCAAAAACCGTGTGAGCGGAGCTGACTACAAATCACAGCCGGCGGTGCACGCGCGTCGCATTACTAGCCAATCACGTAATGTTATGGTCTTCTGCGTATCTTTCGCCCAGCGCTTAACTTTCATGTCGCTACTTGCAACGCGTTGTATGACGCTTATCTTATGATACTTATTATTTATTATATGACTTTGGTGAATGTGACTTTCAGGTTACCAACGTAGGAATATTGTTATCTTCTCTTTCTTACCCTGTCACATTAAAAAGAACAACAAACATTACCTACCTTGATAGATGTAGTAAAATGGCTTGCAGCCACATAATTTAATGGCCAGGTGAGCCCTGCAGGCCAAACGACACGTGTTTGTGCTGTACACCTGAAAAAGTGAGTTATTATTAACCTATCAAGCTTCAATTACCGACCGGTGGCCGCGTAACAATAAAATTTTCATTGTGTCTCTTTGCCGTGGCCTGACGGGTCATCTCTTTTTTTGAGCGCGATAAAACTTTTTATCTGTTTTCGACCTTAAGATAAGAAATTAAAGGTCATAGTTTAATATTTCTACGATATAAAGAACTACATAGAACTTAAATGGGAAGTGTCATCAGTTTTCAACCTTTAGTCCAGGCATTAAAGTTCATATTTTGATATTTCTACGATATAAAGGGTGCAAAAAGGTTGGGTGGGGTGGTAGGTAGAAGTAGCCGATTTCCCTGTTGTTACATAAGTAGAACTTAAAGGCAACTAACATCGCTTTGCAGTAGGTACTTGTAGCACGAGCCAAACAATGTTCATTCATTGCATTGCATGGATGCCAAGTTTTTATGTGGCCTCACTTTTATTTATTTATTTAAACTTTATTGCATGTATAAAAAAACAATATGTGGACTTAATTCATAATTCATTTATAGTTTCACATGACTGGTACACTGATAGAAAATGCCATGACCATGAGGTATTTTCTGCCAGTCTGTAGGCACTGTCAGCCAAATGCCATGAAGCATTTTCAACGAGTCGACCATTAGGTTAAAGAGTGCGATAGAGGAGATACAAATCTTTTCTCCGAGTTTCCCTTTGCTTGGTTAGGGAACAATTTTTCTCGTTTCCAAGTTTACCTTTGTTATCTGATTGGGAGACTCGTCGGTGTACCGGCAGCCGCGCCTGTGTGGCTTCAGCTGCCGCACGCCCTGCCCGCAGCCAGTCTCCATCACACTCAGCTCAGTCAGGCGGTTCAGAGAATTGAAGACTGATGTCTTCATTTGGGTGATGTCCGCTATGTCGTAGGGGGAGTGGACGTAGAACTGTGGAAACGGTTTCAGGATAGTATTTAAACTTGAAATATGTTTCAACTGCTTCTGGATAAAACCAAAAAGTTTAAAATGTTAGGTAACACGACGTAAAACGACGACCTCCGTAGCCGAGAGGCGAGCACACCGGACTTTAAATGGCGCCGCCATCTCTGAGGTTCCGGGTTCGATCCCCGGTCGGGTCAATGTAGAAAACGAACTTTCCTATATTGGCTTGGGTCTGGGTGTTGTGGTACCGTCGTTGTTTCTGATTTCTATAACACAAGAGCTTTAGCTACTTACCTTAGGATCAGAGCAATGTATGTGATGTTGTCCAATATATTTATAGGTTTATCCGTGTCAGGAAGTTTCAGTCCACAGCTGGACATTGGTCATTCCCGATGTTGGTCTCTGAACCAAATCTTTGGCTATTATCCGAATAATCCGATCCGATGGCATGCTAGCTTGGAAGATCACACAAGATCGATTGGAATATGGAAATTTTCCAGCGCAGTAAATGTTATTTTCTATGCTATTTGAGGCTGCCATGCCAGCGCAGAAGCGGCCTTCAATTTTGAGGGTTAATAGGCCGCTTTTGCGCTGACAGTCTTATTTGTGATACCTACACTAGCCTCTCTATCAATCTCCATTATAACGTAGCAGCTTAAGGACGAGTACTTGCAGGTCATCGGGAAATTTTTCGTGTCGTTTGCTGTAGGCTTGCTGAAAAGTAATAATTTAATGGTTAAAACAATTTAAATTATTTTTTGTAGTCACAGCATTTTCTTTACCTTTTTGGCCTATCACACTTCAATTCAGCACTAAGGACCCTTCATTAAAAACCAAGCATAGGAGGAGTGGTCGAGTGTTGCCATTTTAATTTATCGCTGAGTGTTATCGAGTTAAAAAAAATGGAGTGACTGAGATAGCTTTGAGCAAGTGCTTTCGTCCTGCTACTTTGATGGGTAGAGGGATAAATGATTTCCGGTCTAAAATTGAAAAGGGATGGCGGAAGATTGATTAGAGAATAGCCCGTAGCCCCATGTCAATCGATGGGCAAGTTGGATGCTTATCCTGTGTGGGAGACGTAATTTATCCCATCGCATGCCCCCTGGTTGTAGTGTATCTGGGACTGGCCAGTATTAGTATGACATAATTTATCCCACCGTCTGCTCCACGGTTGTGAGGCTTTTGGGAACGAGAATACAAAGCCAGACAGACATTTATCTTGACGTGGAGTGTAATAATAAATAATACTTACATGATGGCTACGTCACCAAGTGCAATAGAGTTAGTGACGTAGCAAGCGCCAGCCTCGGTGATAGCGGGCGTCCAGTTCGTGACGCTGCTTTGGGACCAGGTGGTCTTCACTTGAGGGTCTGGTTGGACCTTTAAAAGGAGATAGCTGTCCTCGGTCATTGTGCATAATCGTAATTTGTTTAAAGTTTGACAAAAAGACTTTATTTTTTGTTGAAGACCTCCATGGCCGAGATGCGAGCACGTCGGGCTTGGCGTCGCCATCTCTGAAGTCTCGGGTTCGATTCCTGATCGGGTCAATGTAGATACCGAAATTTTGTATACTGTCTCGGGTCTGGGTGTTGTATTACCGCCATTGTATCGGATTTCCATAATGCAAGTGCTTAGGATCAGAGCAATGTATGTAATATTGTTGTCCAATATATTTATCTAATTATTTATAATAGCAGAATAATTACTGAACCATCGGAAAAACTCGAAAAAAAGGCGGTACGAATAAGGT
Source organism: Anania fuscalis (assembly GCA_950371115.1). Classification (NCBI taxonomy): domain Eukaryota; kingdom Metazoa; phylum Arthropoda; class Insecta; order Lepidoptera; family Crambidae; genus Anania; species Anania fuscalis. The sequence goes on from OX493352.1 coordinate 4,177,922, forward strand.
CAGATACTTAGTTTAAATGTGTCTCTAATCTTCTTCCTCTTAAACAAATAGAACTTACATCAACAACCAGTTGGAACAAGTCTACATTCAGGTTCTCATCGTCTTTGAACTCCTCGTAGCCCTCTAGGTGGAACAGGTCAGAGTTAGCGACAGTGGTGACGAACTTCGCGTAGTAAGGGTACTTCGGATCCGATGGGTCCACGTGCCAGCGCTCGGCTATGGCTTTGGGTAGTTTCGTTGGATTTACTCTGTTCTGCATCAGAAAAAAACAGATTAACAAACAAAACACGTAGAACTGACGACGGTCGGTCGGGGAGAAAGGTTTTAGAATGGATGCTAAGTACAAGCAAGCGCATATCGTCAATCGTAATATAACCTCAAAAATGGCGATATTGAGTTATACATACAGTTCAACTGCAAATTTTCCGCTCTATCGATTGGTGTCTTTAAAATCTCGATATCTAGAAAAAAATGTCGAATACGTTAACAAAATTTAGGTAGTTTTTATTCATTTACACTTATTATTGTAACTTAAGTCCATTTTATCAATAAATTCAATTTGTAGTTTACGGTAAGGACCAATTTGAATTTATTTTGAAAGTATTTGCTTATTTTTGGTGCTTACGTTAAATTTCAATAACAATATTTTTAAGTAAAACACTAAACCTGTGCATGAATATGTTTTCACTGGCATTGGCATGGCTTAAAACATTAGTAATTCATGTGATGATGATAATTTAATAAATTTAGATCACGTTTTTTGAAGTAATGATGATGATTGTTTAATACTTATATCACGCGCCTCACCAATAAAGCGTTACGGTTCACGAGACAGGTCTTGTCTGGTGATTGGGACTTGAAATGTAATTGATGCAATTTTGTGCAGGCTTCATAGCACCTCGATATATCGCCAAAAAATAAGCATCTTTGTAAGAATTCCAGAACAGTCCAGGCCTCGACGGAGTCGAAGGCTTTCTCGTAATCCATAAAGGTTAAGTACCTACGAGGCCTGATTACATTCTTCTGACTTCTGTATAATTTGCTCTGGATGTTCTTTAGTGTACAGCCTTTACTAAACTCAGCCTGGTCCAGTGGCTGGACGGACTGGAAGGGTTCAATCTTGTGTTAAGATAATTTGGTACGACTCTCGTAAATAGCTTTTAGACATGGCTTAGGGCAGACGAGGTCTGTAAATCTTCAGAAGAGTTTCACCTCGTTTTTTGATCCACCACAATGTTACGGAACAGAAAAATATGTTAGTTCCTTAGAACGTAAGTTGTCTGGCTTTGGCGTTTGGCGTAATTTAGTGTATGTCCAGTTTTGGGAGATTGTTGGTATAGTGGCGTGTTAGCGTAGTTCTGGAGTCATTAGCGTCAGGTAGAGGACTGATATATATGGTTTCCTGTATTTTGCTGTTATCCATTGGTTATTATGACCGACATTAAAAAGAAAATATTTAGATAATACTTCCATTAATCACATAATATTAAAACATAATTTTCCTACAAGCTCCCAAAATATCTCTCGTAACTTCCTTACGTGATACTTTATAGTCAATTATTTCAGAAAGGCACAATGCGAAAACTAAAATCGAAATACCTACACAATCGTTACTATTGATCTTATATGATTTAAACTTAAAAACAGGCCAAGTGCGAGTCGGACTCAAGCACGAAGGGTTCTGCACCATTATCTATAAAAACGAGCAAAAAATCACGTTTGTTGTATGGGAGCCACCTTAAATATTTATTTTATTCTGGTTCTTAGTATGTTCCGTAAGTCATCACTGCTAAAACACAGACTTGTTTGTAGACTTTCGTCTTTCGGCACTTAAGTTCACTTGCCTCATCGCAAGTGGTGACCGCGGGCAGGTTGAACAGCCAAGTCCTGAAGTCCTTTTCCAGGGTGATGACGGTGGGGTTCTCGTTGTACCGCTGCAGCTGGCCCATGGACACATCGATGGCGCCCCAGATTGCTGCTGAGGTGATGAGCAGCCAGAGCAGCCTGAAGGTATACCGGATTTTAAAAACAGTTTTTTTACGACCTCTGTAGCTGAGAGGCGAGTACGCCGGACTTCCCGTCAGCATCATGGCGTTGGCCATCTCTGAGGTACTAGGTTCGATTCCCGGTCGGGTCAATGTAGAAAACGATTTAAAGATTCAAAATATTAATTCATGGAGGTAAGGTAAGCCTGAGCCTGATAAAACAAGCCTGATTTTCTATATTGTCTCGGGTTTGGGTGTTGTGGTACCGTCGTTGTTACTAATTTCTCACGAGTACCTACTTTAGCTACTTACCTTAGGAACAGAACATGTATGTGAGGTTGTCACATCACATGAGGTTCTACGTATGAGGATCACATCTTGTATAACACTATTATTAATGTACATTAATAGCTTAAGTCATGATGTAATCTGTTATGTTGTAAAAAAAAAAACATTTATTTAATAATATTGCATTTTAACATAATTTATATGTTAAAATGTAATGATTTGGACCCCTTCTGAGTTTCTGAGCTCACCTCTCTATCCAATAGCGGCCTGGAACAGCTATGTGGTTGAAACCATGAATGGTTGTCTCCAGACAGAAGTCTCGACCGCATCTAAAACAAGAACAGTTTCTTGTTCATCATATAATCAGGCCACGAAGGTCCACTGCTATTCACGTAGCAGAGAACTGACTCTAACCCTGGGCTATTTAAATTCTTTTATCCATATTACTTACAGCTTTGCATATCGCTTATATACTAGTCGGAGAGCGCCCTACGCTCTACACTTGCCTAATCGCGGTCTCCACCCAAGAACACGTCTACCCCATTGGCTGTCGGTTCTACCGCAAAATGTAATTGGCCCACTGTCATTCCAGAATATCGATATATCGATTATCTTTTTAGTTCGCTGATGACCTTAAGTTTTCTGTTCTTTGTTTACTCTGTGTGGTGCTAAAGTACCCGTCAACTGTCAAGTTTCATACATATGCGAGGTAACAGCCTTGGTATTTGTAGCGGCTAGTGGTGCATCAGTGTCTCCTTACACTAGGTACACACCTATTGTAAAAGTACCTACATCATAGCAATATCTACCAAAAGATAAATTACTATACACACACACCTTAACACGGATTTGACTACGGCTGTCCTATATGCTTCCCACTTAGACGGCCTCTCCTCCTGATAGGTTGGATACATTGCTAATAATTAAAAAACAATTGAGTCTATTTAAAATTTTTCATCTCCATCCAGGTGCAAGCCAAAAAAAAACCGAGTACTTATTGACGTGTCATCCAATGGTGTATTTGAATGTCACAAAAAACGGTCGGAATGGTTTTTACCCATCCACTTACGCTTACGTTCTGGGTAGCTTATGTTGGTTATATTAACATAGAGAAGGAAGGTAATAATAACACTGAGCTAAAAACATCCGGCACTGAGCTAAAAAGCACCTTAACTAACAACCAAGTTCTATTTAATGATTTTGCATTGATATGTATAAGTAATGTAATTTTGTATTTCGTACCACCATTTGGATAGATAATTTTATTTTTTTCATAGTTATAAAATAAAATAGTCATAAACGAAATGGATTTATCATGTAGGACCGATCAGATAACACCAAGGTAATTATATTCACGCTACGTACACATTACAATATCCATCATACTTATGAATAAGTAGAACACATACTTAAAATAAATTGTACGAATAATCACACCGAACTTGTACTATAGCATAGTTTAATTTAGATAAACAAATGTAACATGTGGGCATTTATATCTATAAAGATTTAATTATCGCTCGTATTTAAAGCTAAACCCTTTTAAAGATTCCCTTAAGGAAAAACTCGACTGCCTCAGAGGTGGGAATGAAACGCAAGTCGAGCCGAGGACATTTAAATGCAGCTGAATTTTCAGTTTTCCAAGTATGCCCGTTACTCTCACAAAAACTCGTAAGTAATCAAAGTTTAAATTGTAGAAAACAAGAGGACATCCAACCACGTAAACCACTTTACTCATATAGGTACAGGGTACAGGTACCATGAGCCTTAAACTATCCACTCAAAATCCAGGCAGTTCCGCAATCTGAGCCATTCAGTTAGCTGCAATGACGCCGAACTGCCTGGGATTTGAGTGGATGGTTTAAAGCTCAGTAACCCACCAAGACCTAACAACTTTACTAATAGGAAGTATAGGAACAAAGGCGAAATCCTAAAAAAATCTCTTGCTAAATACAAACTGAAAAGCACTGCCGTTTCGATAATGTAAGGAGCAAAAAATTTTGTATTGTCAGCAGCTGATTACGTTGTATTGCTGGGGGAGGCCTATGTTCAGCAGTGGCCGTCCTATGGTATGAAATGATGATGATGATGATGACGTTGTACTTATAAGGGAGTGTCATTATTTTTAACATCCTGTAAAACTAAACTGTCGAAGTAAAACTGAAATTATAGGTAAAACATAACTAAGTATTTGCGATGTCCTCAAGACATTCTCTTATACTCACAATTCTTTATCAATCGATAAAACGTACTTCTAAGAAGGGAGTGCTATTGAATATTTACTCAAAATACTGATAATATTACACATTATCTGTAATATAATATAGTTCAGTAGGCTCGCTTCACTCAACACTTTGTCCTACTTACTCCGTGATCATGGCGCTTGCAACAGTGCCGAAATATCGGGAACTCAAAAATAAGGTACATGGTAGCAATCTCGTAACAAACTATTCTAATGTTAGTGAATAGTGACCATGAAAGTTTAAAACAATATACTCTGTCCTACCTTGCGCAAAGTAGGCCAGCACTTATCAAATGACAGTGACATCCTGGCACACAAACTTGCGTTATACGCACCTATACACCGTGCTTTTTTAACCGTCTTAAAGCCGAAGGCCACTTAAAGTATTCAATAACTACTTGTCATTCGTAAAATAAAACTTGCTAATTATTAAGATTTCAAAGACTAAGAAATTAAAATAATTATTCGCAGAATTTGGTTTGAAACATCCTGTACACGGATATGATAGTCCACGTGGACGGTGCTGTGCTGCACGCGTGGAGGAGGCAAGGTCAAGGACTATGCATTGTTGAAACCGTAAACATTATAAACAGGATGCTACATTACTATCTTGAATTATTTGTCATTTTTTATTTTAAAATTATATGGATGATAAAAAAATAACACTTCCTAGAGGTTTATTAACATGGTTACATAACGTGGGCTTCGGCTTTAAGACGGTTAAAAAAGCACGGTGTATTCCTACGATCTCGGAAAACTTGGGAATTCCAGGGTGTTCCGCGATGTCTTTGTGTGTTGCTCTAGCTTATTTTATTTTTTCTTTCTGTGCTTTTACTATTTCTATAACTTCTTAGGCCAAAATTTAGAATTGATCTTCAAGTGAACATCTATAAAAAAATATTGTAATTTATAATGGTACAGTTGCTTTTTTTCTCCAAAAAAACTCCCAATGTTTAAAACCCACGCTGTTCACCGTCATTTTACAAACGGCGTTGGTTTTACAGTTACTATAGTTTAATTTATACTCATATTACATGTAAAATTTTGTCGTAAAACTGTTTGTTTGACCTAAACAAATGGAAAAAACAATATTATCGCCGCAGTGGCGTAGAAATGTACTAATCATAGGAGCTAGCCGTGCAATTATATGGCTATTGCAACCAGTTGGCTGATACATACACTTCTAATTAGTTAACTTCCTTCTAGAGGATAATTCTAATTTATGGGCCGTAGCTCAAATACAGCAACTATGGGACCAATATAATATTAATAAAACACTTCTTCCTACGAACTAACATCGGATGTTTTGGAGGAGTGATTATTTATTTGCGATTTCGATGTTGGCCCCGTAGAAAAAGTTGCTGTATTTTTAAGGCGGTTATCACGGAATGTTATCGGTGACAATAATAACAGTGGACCTACTCTCTTCTCTCTATTTTATGTATCTCACTTAGCAACCGGATATAAAATGAAACAACATGAAAAATTTACAAACATTTCGTAAAATGAACTCTAGTCGATTTGAGAATAAGGTTTAAAATTATGCGGACTTAGAGGAATTCCTTTGTCATTGTTGCAAGTGAACGATTTCCTATGTTTTCGAACGTCGTAGAAAAGATGGCTTCCTCCTTGAATGACGAAGTTATGATGTATAGGGTTATCATAGTACGTTACTCAAGTCATAGTCTTTATCTCAGGATATATATACCTACCTAATATTTGATATCTTTTGTTTCCGTTTTTAGGAGAAAATTCAATATTGTGAGAATTAGGGCCAATATTTTGAGCGTAAAGCCGTGCGTCACAAGGCTCACAGCTGGGTAGCGGCCACAGCTAAATAAAAAAACAGGGTGGCTCCCAAACAAAAGCTATTATTGGAAGAACAGAAATAGAGCAGTGTAAGAGTTGTCAATTTTCAAAAAGTGACCAATTTCTGTGTACATTCTGTGCTACAACCACGTCTTGATCGAAAACCACAAATATTGCGGAACGTCCTACCTACGTTCCGTACGTATTTTACTTTGTTATAGATGGGGTGGGGTACATTTGAAAAAAAAAACATGTATTCAATAAACGACATCGCTGTTAATTGATTAATTGTACTGAATTGTGCCCTTCTTTAAAAATCCTGAGTTGGCAACCCACGCCAATTTGTGTGTGAGTGGATGGGTGACCATATCAATTACAATTATTGTCCTTTATCATTTATTATTGACAGGTCATTAGTGTTTTGAAAATAACCCAGGATATGCTCCTTAGCGTTTTTGATTATTTTTGAACTCGAACTATTCAATGTAACCGTCTTTATAGAGATAACAATGACCTTCGCTCGGTCATTGCACCTTTTATGAACACCTAAAAAAAACTTCATAGATTTTTTTATGGTGAAAATGCGCTTATTTATTATTACTCATAAGTACATAACCATTAGTAACAATATTTGGTTACTCATCATAACCAATTTATTTGTCAATGTGACTAACAAAACGTAGCAATACCGGATTAATCATACAACTAATAATCCATGCCCTAGAATCGAGCCCTGCGGTACGCCACCGCGCGAACCACTGACGCACGCTTATCTCTTATCAGCGAACGTTATATCACCTTTACGCTGAATTTCGAAACTTAGATAAGATATCCGCGATATAACATTAATACTAGAGTTTTTTAATATCGCCTGGATATAGAGGACCAGTATCGAACGCCCTAGTCTGTTCTGATTTGGCGCGGAAACCCACCGGTTGTATTATAAGTGTAATTTTAATGTTGATCTGAGTGAAAAATTGTGTTAAAATGGATTACAGAGGACTGTTGTTTGTTTTTCTTGCATTTGGATTTAGCAGTGCACAAATAAGTAAGTTAAAATCATTATGTAATTTATCGAAAGGCGTGGCCTATGACTCATCGCCAAGAGATATAGGGGATGCATTGAATTGTTGTTTAACTTACTATTAAGTTTCATGACGTTAAATCCCAGTTGCGTCTTAAGCCATCGCTTCAGAGCCCGGGTTCAGTTTCTTGTTTTTCTCCTCCACACCCCACGGTCTTGCGCGTCTATAGGGACGCGCTATCAAATAGTTGATAGATTATTGGATTGAATTGATTATTGGAGAAATACTTTTCTTTCTTAAGTCTTTAAGGATTTTAAAGCTTTTAATGGCTACTTAAACATAATAGGATATGCAATGTAGAGTTGACCGAATCAGCAAAGGACCGTAGCACATGGTTCTCCAAGGAGAAGTCCTTTACCCTCCCCTGCTGGAATCAAAATGCTGCTGCTAGCTGAAATGATAATGAATATTGAGAATTAAATTTAGACTTCTTTATTAGTGTATTAACTAGTAAAACAGACAGCCTAGACGGCTTAAAGTTTATATTGTACCTGCAAGGAAATGTCTTGGCTTGCCATTTGATTTCAGATTCAAATATGAAAATTAAAACTATAAACGGAATGTTCATCTTATATCCCGTATAATTTTTTTTGAAATTATCAAATAAATCAATTAATTGATTACCATCTGCAGGTTTGATTTCGTTTAGATAACTTTAAATGAGTTCCGTTCCCGATAAGCTTACTGCATTGAGAGTGACTCACACATTGATCAACTAGCGGCTGTTTATACTTGTGTAAATAGAGAATAGAGAATGCAGTCATCCAGTCTACACTGTGATAAACTATCATAGATCTTAAACATAGATATTGTATATACCAAAATGATGAATGCTTTATTGTTTAAATGCATGACTTATATATTATTTACGAATAATACTTTTATAGCCTGTGCCGCAATGTACGGATGGGTTCTGCATAAGTCCTGTGTAGGCTATTTGATACTTACATATTTTTTAAATTGAAAAAAGACAACTCGTCCATGTCGGGATTTGAACCCTAATCTCCTGCTTAGCGCGCAGGCGCTTTACCAATTAAGCTACAGGGACATATCTCGACCGGACGAAATTTGTTACTTATCTTTAGGAAAACACTATTTTTGCATTTCACGACCGTCGAATTATGGCACATTTATTCAAGCACTTTTATCGTCTACATATTTTTATCTGTTACTTATCTATAGCACTTTCATACGTTGTGTAAAAGGCCCTTAATGGTGTAAGTAAGTAACTTAATTATAATATATTGTTTTAAACTTTCATGGTCACTAACATTACAAACTGCTGTTTCGCGGTCAGATACTGTTAGTGTTGTGTGTCGAGAACAGGTGCGAGAAAATAGAGAGTTTGTAGACAATAGTACCGACGCGTGCAATAAAAGACAGTGAAAGAGGGTAGACCGATATGTTTGCCCTTAACAACTTACCCGCAAGATCTTCAGTTACTCATGGCGCTTGCAACAGTGCCGAAATATCGGGAACTCAAAAATAAGGTACATGGTAGCAATCCCGTAACAAACTATTCTAATTATAATATGTTGAGGTGGTTTGGTTCTGTAGCTCAAATCGATTTCTTTCAGACACCTCACCCCTTGCTATAAATAGGCTTGCCTACATTGATAGCACCCACAATACTGTGTAATTCTTTTATTGCAGTAAATAGGGTATCTATTAATAACTTTGTACTAATCTTGTACTTTAAATAAAGTTTTAAAACGATAAGATGGTTAGAAGTATGTAGGTCAAGTTAAGAACAAACTCCAAGATTTTAAAATAGCTTAGCTGATTATAAGTTTTTTTTAATGGCTCGCACGACTTGTACATTGGCCACGTACGGAGTTAAAAGGTAAGAAAACGATGATTACAAGTTAGAAACAAGTAAATATCATAAGGGCCTGTTTCACGATGAAAGCACAATGCAAAATAGCTATAGATGTATCAGATAAATTATGTGGAGTATAAAAGTTCTTTCTTGAAGTTAATGTCATGTCGCGAAACGCAGAACATTACAGATGTTCTGTTCACTGTGAAACAGGCCCGAAATGTTTTTAAAATTAGAGCCAGACATAGAATAATAAATGGAATAGTATTAAGAGCTAGTATAGATATACCTAAAAGTATTGTCTGTGGCAAAGCCGCGTTGCATTGCAACTTGTAATAGTAACGATTTAAGATAAATGAAGAATGTAATAATTTCGTCTTACTCTGGTTCAGTGCTCAGTGCTTAAAAGGTGCTCGTAGCTTAGTGGCGGCAGCGCTTTGGTATCGATTACTAAAGTTAAGCAACCAACGCCGCGGTCGTGAGTGGATGGGTGACCATTCCGACCATATTTAGTGACATTTATCACGAGCATCTCCGTGCTTCGGAAGGCACGTTAAAAGTTGGTCCCGGCCAATATCGCTTGATATTGGTCGTGAAGCCTAGTCAGAGGCCTTAAGGCGGCTTGATAACATTAGTCACTGGCCTTACAACACCCCTCCACCAATCCGCACCGGGCCCGCGTGGTGGAGTATGGCCCAAACCACCTCATAGTTGAGGTGAGGCCTGTGCCCTGCAGTGGGACGTATATAGGCATACTTACTTACTACTTACTGATTCAGTGATACACACTTCGTACACAAAGCCAGGCGATTGTGGGTTCGAATCTCGCAAATGTTTGCATTAGTACGACCTTGTGATGTCATGGATATTTATAAAAGTACTTACCTATAGTAATCTAAATCCGTTATCGTACAAACTTTTCTGGTTTGAGCTAGGTAAATTGTTGCAAGAATGTATATTATTTTTTACTATAAGTACTTTATTATTAGAAAAAATCAACAACTACGGCTCACCTTATTTTAATCTTATCATTACAAGTGTCTGATAGCGAGTCTGTGTTTTTAAAGATACCATTTCAAAGTCATATGACACTACTGAGACAGTTTGAAGAAAGCTTAGATATAAATACTTAACTGTAAATATTTTGGTAGTTGAATTTGAATTGTTTTCGCAAATATTGAGTAAAGCGTCAAGATACTAAGTAAGTACAGTTTAAAATTTGGAGGTGACACGATATGACTGGCGAGGGCGACTATAGGTGGTAACCGGAATACGGGAGTGTAGCAGACAACGGGCACAAATTCTCCAATCACCAGGATCACTCCCGGAAGCCTATAAGAGCCTGAAAAAGTTGCTAACCTTCTGGGATGTCCTGAGCTGGTTGGAGTCAAAATATGCAGCACTCACAATGGCCCAATCAAGGCTAAGTGCGGAAACCGCCCAGCTAAACTAACTTGTAGAGGTGGTACCCACCTCTACGCTTGGCGGAACCCTACACATACAGATATTAATACTGGATGTGGCCATGGCCCATGGTCCAAAAAAGCCTAGTAAGACAGGGGGTATAAAGTTTCAAAAGTCTGATGGCAATAATTTGGCTAAAAATGTAATAAGTAGCTATATGCCACATTTACGATCATGTTTCAGACTCAAAACAACTTCTCCTAATACTATGTAATAAAACATTCACATAATAAATAAGTGCTTGTGTTTTTACTTCATTGCTTTGTTTTTGACGACCCAAGTGGCTTAGTAGAATGTTGATTCACCTTGAACGCAAAGGATTCGATTACTCGCTCGGGTCAATTCAGGAAACTTTTGTAAATTTTCTTGAGTATTGCTGGTGTCTTTGAAATGCCCCCCCTAGCAAGATTCATTATCTGACACCTCGTAACACAAAATATTAATTCCTATTTCGATACATAACAGTAAAATTGGGTTGTTGTCTGGGACTAGATTAAACTTTTGGAGAGCCAAAGTGTCGTCAAAATAGGGGAGTCAACAAGTTACTCGTAACGACCATATACATTTCTGATCCTAGGGGTAAAGCTTAGTGCTTGTAGACTCCCCTATTTTGCTAGCTAAGCTAGACCCAAAACTAGGTATGTAAAATATCCCAAAAGTATGTTTTCTACATCGAATTGACCGGGTATCGAACAAAGGAAGAACCTCTGAAATAGAGACGCCAAGCTCGGCGTGCTCCCTCTCGACTACAGAGGTTGTCGCCAATATACACATCTAGACACTGTTTTTTTGTTAAAAGATTAATAAATATAAATATTGGACAACATCACATACATTGCTCTGATCCTAAGGTAAGTAGCTAAAGCACTTGTGTTATAGAAATCAGAAACAACGACGGTACCACAACACTCAGACCCGAGACAATATAGAAAAGTTCGTTTTCTACATTGACCCGACCGGGGATCGAACCCGGAACCTCAGAGATGGCAACACCATATAAAGTCCGGCGTGCTCGCCTCTCGACTACGGAGGTCGTCAAGATTGTTTACAATGTTGGGTAGCTGACTTTAATTCCTCAACTAATTGTTTACAATGTTAAATATTACCACATCACATAAATTGCTCTGATCCTAAGGTAAGAAGCTAAAGCACTTGTTATAGAAATTAGAAACAACGACGGTACCACAACACCCAGACCCGAGATAATATAGAAAAGTTTATTTTCTCCATTACCCGACCGGGGATCGAACCCGGAACCTCAGAGATAGCGACGCCACATAGTACTCGCCTCTCGGTTACGTAGGTCGTCTTATTTCTTTATATTTTTACAGGCAGGGTATGCGTGCCGCCAACAGAAGTAGTGCGGTGTCAGAACCTCGACATAGATGGCAGCCAAGTCGCTTGTGAGCAGGTCGCCACCAGGTCAGTTTCATGGCAGAATTTAATCTTAGACTTAACCTTTTGTTTTCGAACGATGAAGGAATCCCTAGATCTAATCACTTCGTGGTCCGTCCGTCTGTCTGTTAGTCAAGATTCTTAATAGAAATACCTAATAAATATCAGTCTGCAATCCCTGGACGCTGTGAAAAAAACAAACTTCTAGCAGTATATACTATCTCTACGCTTCTTCTCGGTGTTAATACCGTTATAAGACCGTTTCCAATTTCGACACTCGCAAGACAATCAAAACAAAACCCATTGAGTACTTTAGTACTTTTCGTTGACCTAAGATCATGAAATTTGAAAAAAAGAAGCAGTGCTTTATAGCTGCTCAAGATAAGGAACAAATACGTAAAATGTTACTCGTAAAACCCGGCAAATTCCGACTCGCACTAAGCCGGGTTGTCATTTTACCCATGTTTCTTTGGCACCTTCAAATCAATTTATTTCTCATCATTTCTGCAGGGTGGAATGCGCAGCCAAGCTATTACGAGGTGCAGCAGATTTTGGCGTGTTCTCTGATGAGGAACTGCTTCTACTTGCACAACACCAGCCGAACGATTTGCGTGTAGTCGCCACCCTCAGAGAACAGTCCAGATTTGGTGAGTAGACCATTGAAGGTACCTTTATTTTTCACACGATTTTTTGAATACGTTCTACCTATTTAAAATTATTGTTTTAATCTTAAATTAAGACTCCGTAATCATAGTCATTTTTCTGAAATGAAAAAAATGTAAATAATAGAACAACGTTCCTTTTGATTGCAACAATTACTAGGTATTCAATTCATAATTTATAAAGAAAAAATAAATATTTTTTATACTTACTTACTGTGTGTAGTTTATGCTTTTTATAGATTAATTTGTTATTTTGAAATTTTATCTCGTTTATCGCATCGCCCACAAGACATCTCTGTTTATCCTAATAGTCGACTGGTAGAGAATGCCTCATAGCATTAAGTATAAATAATAAGGCACCTATTGTATGTTTTTTATAATTGTGCAATAACGTTTAAATAAATAAAATATTACATAACAGATTTGATGATATGGTCCTAATTTTATTATTTCAGATCCGTTCTCGTTCGAGGCAGTGGCCGTTGTGCCCAACAGCCACGTTAACGGTTTCGCTGGTCTCCAGAACGGTCGCTACTGCCACCCTGGGCTGGGCGTGTCTGACATCCGCTGGTCACCGCGAGTGCTGAGGACTTTGGAAGTTGCTGTGAGTTACCTTAGTCAAAGTCAAAGTCAAAGTCAAAGTCATTTATTTTTGCAAATTGGCCATCAATGGCACTTTTACATGTCCCATTTTTTTTTTTCCTACCACCGCTTCGGGACTACATATCGGCTGGTGATGAGAAGAAGCGGCGCAACAAACTCAGTCACCTTTGTCAGCCTGATTTTATTACAGGAAATACAATTACAAGATAGTGTAAGTGCGAGCTAGGCAGGTTATTAAGTCCATGCACTCTTGTCGTTCAAGTAATCTTCAACTTTGTAATATCCTTTTTTAACTACGACAAAAAGATTATGAAGTATTCACATCGTCATCATCATCATCTCAGCCTATTGCAGTCCACTGCTGAACGTTAGCCTCCCCTAAAGAGCGCCAAAGTACACGATCCCCCGCTTTTTTCATCCATTCACTGCCAGCCATCTTCCTAAGGTCGTCGGTCCACTAATACAGACAGATGTTAATAAATAAATAAAAAATCAACCCCTCCTGCTCTCGACAGATGATATTTACAGCTATTTGTGATGGTGCTGGCTGACTACTTATAAGCGCTATCCCGTCGTTCCTCGTGTGCTACGTACTACAGTAGAACCCCGATTATCCGAATCAATCAAAACCAGGGGTAGGTATTCCGTACTGCCAGCCATCTTCCTAAGTTCGTTGGTCCATCAAGCAGGGGGTTCCTTTCCTACACTATATTTGCCTAGGCGTGGTCTACACTCGAAAACCCGTTTATTCCACCTTTCATCGGTTCTGTGACTGTTTACCCCACTTATGAATAATGAAGCTTTAACAACAAGGCCTTTTAATTATTTCGGCATTAATGACGCTGTTCTGTAAGAACGTGTGCCACAAACGCTGCTAGCTGACCGGCCACAACCACGAAACGCGGCCACGGGCATAGTACCTTTAGTTTTCATACATTTTATATGGACTCACCGCACACAGTTGACGCCGGTGGCCACCACACAATACGAATCGTTGCTGCTGGCTTCTTGCCCACACCGGCAGCACCTACCGCATTATGTCGCGACCACCGGCCACAAGTGGCTGTTGCGCGCTTCCGCTACCTTTGTGGCCGCTTTTAGCGTCTCGTGGAGGCGTTTGTGGCTTTGGCGTGGGGCCCGTGTGGTGCGACCCTTAAAGCTGGAAGCCGCTTCCAGTAAAAACGCCGCCACTTGTGGCTGGTAACGGTTTCGAGTCACAAATGTCGCCACTTGTGGCTGGAAGCGGCTTTTAGTTACAAACGCCGCCACTTGTGGCTGGTAACGGTTTCGAGTCACAAATGTCGCCACTTGTGGCTGGAAGCGGCTTCTAGTCACAAACGCCGCCACTTGTGGCCGGAAGCGGCTTCTAGTCACAAACGCCGCCACTTGTGGCCGGAAGCGGCTTCTAGTCACAAACGCCGCCACTTGTGGCCGGAAGCGGCTTCTAGTCACAAACGCCGCCACTTGTGGCCGGAAGCGGCTTTTACTTACAAACACCGCCACTTGTGGCCGGAAGCGGCTTTTACTTACAAACACCGCCACTTGTGGCTGGAAGCGGCTTTTACTTACAAACGCCGCCACTTGTGGCCGGAAGCGGCTTTTACTTACAAACACCGCCACTTGTGGCTGGAAGCAGCTTTTACTTACAAACGCCGCCACTTGTGGCCGGAAGCGGCTTCTAGTCACAAACGCCGCCACTTGTGGCCGGAAGCGGCTTCTAGTCACAAACGCCGCCACTTGTGGCCGGAAGCGGCTTCTAGTCACAAACGCCGCCACTTGTGGCCGGAAGCGGCTTTTACTTACAAACACCGCCACTTGTGGCTGGAAGCGGCTTTTACTTACAAACACCGCCACTTGTGGCTGGAAGCGGCTTCTAGTCACAAACGCCGCCACTTGTGGCCGGAAGCGGCTTCTAGTCACAAACGCCGCCACTTGTGGCTGGAAGCGGCTTTTACTTACAAACGCCGCCACTTGTGGCCGGAAGCGGCTTCTAGTCACAAACGCCGCCACTTGTGGCCGGAAGCGGCTTCTAGTCACAAACGCCACCACTTGTGGCCGGAAGCGGCTTCTAGTCACAAACGCCGCCACTTGTGGCTGGAAGCGGCTTCTAGTCACAAACGCCGCCACTTGTGGCTGGAAGCGGCTTTTACTTACAAACGCCACCACTTGTGGCCGGAAGCGGCTTCTAGTCACAAACGCCGCCACTTGTGGCTGGAAGCGGCTTCTAGTCACAAACGCCACCACTTGTGGCCGGAAGCGGCTTCTAGTCACAAACGCCGCCACTTGTGGCTGGAAGCGGCTTCTAGTCACAAACGCCGCCACTTGTGGCCGGAAGCGGCTGCTAGTCACAAACGCCGCCACTTGTGGCTGGAAGCGGCTTCTAGTCACAAACGCCGCCAGTTGTGGCTGGAAGCGGCTTCTAGTCACAAACGCCGCCACTTGTGGCCGGAAGCGGCTTCTAGTCACAAACGCCGCCACTTGTGGCTGGAAGCGGCTTCTAGTCACAAACGCCGCCACTTGTGGCTGGAAGCGGCTGCTAGTCACAAACGCCGCCACTTGTGGCTGGAAGCGGCTTCTAGTCACAAACGCCGCCAGTTGTGGCTGGAAGCGGCTTCTAGTCACAAACGCCGCCACTTGTGGCCGGAAGCGGCTTCTAGTCACAAACGCCGCCACTTGTGGCCGGAAGCGGCTTCTAGTCACTAACGCCGCCACTTGTGGCCGGAAGCGGCTTCTAGTCACAAACGCCGCCACTTGTGGCCGGAAGCGGCTTTTACTTACAAACACCGCCACTTGTGGCTGGAAGCGGCTTTTACTTACAAACGCCGCCACTTGTGGCCGGAAGCGGCTTCTAGTCACAAACGCCGCCACTTGTGGCCGGAAGCGGCTTCTAGTCACAAACGCCGCCACTTGTGGCCGGAAGCGGCTTCTAGTCACAAGTGGCGGCGTTTGTAAGTAAAAGCCGCTTCCAGCCACAAGTGGCGGCGTTTGTGACTAGAAGCCGTTACCAGCCACAAGTGGCGGCGTTTGTGACTAGAAGCCACTTCCAGCCACAAGTGGCGGCGTTTGTGACTAGAAGCCGCTTCCAGCCACAAGTGGCGGCGTTTGTGACTAGAAGCCACTTCCAGCCACAAGTGGCGGCGTTTGTGACTAGAAGCCGCTTCCAGCCACAAGTGGCGGCGTTTGTGACTAGAAGCTTTTACTTACAAACGCCGCCACTTGTGGCTGGAAGCGGCTTCTAGTCACAAACACCGCCACTTGTGGCTGGAAGTGGCTTCTAGTCACAAACACCGCCACTTGTGGCTGGAAGTGGCTTCTAGTCACACACACCGCCACTTGTGGCTAGAGGCCGCTTCCAACCATAAACGCCGCCACTTGAAGTGGCATCCAACTTCCAACGAAGTCGCGGGCAACAGCTGTAACAAAATAAATGATATTTCGACTTATGCATTTACTCTGTGTTGTTCCTATTCACAGGCAGCCCGTACAGACCGCTGCGACGGTGAGACCGGTACCAGAACAGCTGAAGAGCTGGAAGTCGACACCTTGAGCAGGTTTTTCAACGCAGCATGCAGGCCTGGAGATTGGAGCGCCAACGCTACCCTCGACGCTGATTTAAGTAAGTTGTAACAGTAAGGCACTTTACAATGCGTCGATCGCATTCGGTATCTATATTATTAATCATCAGTTAAGTAATGTGATTTGATCTATCACAGTTATTGCTTAGTGATTTTTCACTTTAGCCACAGCACAGAATATCGCACACACAGATATCACCCACTGAGACGTGATCTCGGAATACTCGGGAACTCGGAACAATTGTCGATTAATGATTTTATTTGAATTTTGAGTCTAACGGCTTAAATAATGGGCACTACCCCGGTCTAGTCTTGCATTTTTGCAAGACCATTTTTGGGCAATACTAGACCTACCTACCTACCATGGACACTTGCAAAATGGCGATGGTAAAATGTTCGGAACAGTATATTAAAAAATTAATTAAACCCCCCCCCCCCTCTTATTTTGGAAAAGCATTACTTAATTATTACTCCTGTTATTTTCCAGAGAGACGTTTCCCAAACCTGTGCTCCCTGTGCTCGGCGCCCGGCGTCTGCGCAGGGTACAACCCCGTCAACAATGTCCAAGTGGCCGGAGTCCAGAACACGAACAGACACATCCAGGCTCTGGACTGTTTGGTGACCAATGGAACTGTGGCTTTTGTTGCTTGGCAGCACGTTAGGGAGTTCTTTAATGTGAGTATCCGAGCCTTTTCCAATCTGCCCAGCACTCCATTCTTATAGCCGTCTTGATTAATAAATCTTGGGCAACATCACATTAGAACAACGACGGTGCCCCAACACCCAGACCAGAGCCAATAAAGATTATATTTCATAACTACTTAGATAAGTAAAGAACTATTTTCCTTCTGTATTTTTTTTAAATTTTTGGCTCAATGCTTTTGGATACAAAGGGAGAAAAAAGTAAAATTTCTTAAATTTTCTTCATAAAAAAACAAAAATCTAAATATGGTGATTCCCCCTGAAAACGTAAATGCTTTTTCACCCTGGTGTAGCAATCTCTGGTTGCTTGTTACTTCCTAAAAAAAATATCTCTAAATGTACAACTTGTTTCAGATCCGCAGCCCCGAGCTGGCTTCAAGCTACAGCCTGCTCTGCGAGGACGGTTCCCTCGCGCCCCTCACAAATACGGCCCTCAACACTCCCTCCTCCCCCTGTTCTCTGGTGAAACAGCCTTGGTCCGCCATCGTTGCTAGAAGGTATTTATTTTCATTCTCAGCTATTATTTTTTAGTCGTTACGCGCTTGACTGGTCACGATTTACGATCTCAGCCTATTGCAGTCTACTGCTGGACGTAAGCCTTTTCCAAAGAGCGCCAAAGAGCACGATCTCCCGCTTTTTCCCGTAAGAACAAAACCTCGTACTAGGCTAAAAGATATCATACGTAACGTGTTTTTTGTCTTTACAGCGCTGTAGCTCCGACCCTCTTATCCAGCCTTCGCACCTGGTGGCCTACGGGAGCTTCTCAAGGCGGCAGCATCTGGCAGACCAACTTGTGGGCAGTGGTTGCACAGGGCGCCAACACATTACTGGTTTACGAGGACAATCTCCCCAACCCGCTGAACTATACTGGAGGGAGTAAGTTCACGTTTTCTTCTTCTTCTTCCTCGGTCCCTCAGTAAAAAGAATCGTGACCACATTATTTAGTGTTCTTCCACAGTCTGCGATCAAGATTGTGTGGACCGCATAATCGTAAAGTAATAAAATGAACCTACGCTCCGCAATCGTGTAATATTATCATGCATCTATATTATTGCCATTAAATTGTTTTTTTTAGTATTTATCTATGGCTCACTCTATTCATCATAGGATAATAGAAAATATATATGACAAAAACCCAAAACTGGCATTTCTGGTTAGGTTTTAAAACAAGACAAGCTATAAAATAAGAAAAAATAGTGAGTTCCACTAAATATCGCAGTAGGTAAATTTAAAAATTAAATTATATCTATCTATGTCTGTAAAGCCTGTGACAGATTGTTGTAAGACTTAGGTAAGGTAAAGGGTTGTAATACGATGTGTTATTACGGTATTCCTGAAAAATGATTTTTTTCTTCTACTCATATGTTCATAAGCCACCCACAAGGTGGACAGACGACCTGGTAAAGGTTGCAGAAAGCCGCTGGATGTAGGCCGCTTGCAATTGGCCAATCTGGAAGTCACTGGGGGAGGCCATGTTCGGCCAGTGGACGTCCTGTAGTTGAAATAATGATGATGATAATGTAAAGTATGCCTATATACGTCCCACTGCAGGGCACAGGCCTCACCTCAACTATGAAGTGGTTTGGGACATACTCCACCACGCGGGCCCAGTGCGGAAAGGTGTTGTAGTAAGGCCAGTGACTAAACCTTACTGTCACATATTATCAAGCCACCTTAAGGCCGGGACCAACTTTTAACGCGCCTTCCGAAGCACGTGCTCGTAATAAATGTCACTAAATATGGTCGGAATGGTCACCCATCCACTTAACTTTAGTAATCGATACCAAAGCGCTACCGCCACTGAGCTATGAGCATTTCTAGCGATGATGATGATATGTCCATATTCTTTAGTCCGCAACATCCCCTCCATCGAGTCGAGCGTATCCTGCCTGCCTGCCAACCGCTGGTGCACCGTGAACGCGCGCGAGCAGGCCAAGTGCGCGTGGGTCCGCAACGCTGCCCACACCCTGGGCTTGCAGCCGCCCATCTCTTGCCAGCAGAGGACTAGTGTTTTCGACTGTCTAGACGACATTAGGGAGGCCCGATCTGACTTCTTCTCTGTGGACTCGCATTACGGATACTTGGCTAGACGGTAAGTGATAAAAGACGGTTTTTCTAAAAAGGTGCTTTATTTCCTCTTACTGCGCCATCTTCTGCCAGCAGAGGACTAGCGTCTTCGACTGTTGGGATGACATCTCGGAGGCCCGATCTGACTTATTTTCTGTGGACTCGCATTATAGATACTTGGCTAGGCGGTAAGTGTTAGATCTTTAAGGAAGTGGGCGTATACTCTCATTATAGAAACTTAGCTAGACGTTAAGATTACGGCAGAAAAAGACAGTTTTTCTAAACAGAAGCTTTATTGCCTCTTGTCACCCATCTCCTTTCAGCAGAGGACTAGCGTCTTTGACTGTTTGGACGACATCAGGGAGGCTCGATCTGACTTCTTTTCTGTGGACTCGGATTACGGATAATTTATGCTTTAAAACTATGCCTACAATATTAGATGTTGGTATGTCATAAAATTTTAAAAGTATCAACAATGCTATACCTTAAAGGTGTAGGCATGCAAAACTACATACAAACATACTTGGCTAGACGATCAGTGTTTAAGGACAGTTCTTCTAAAAAAAGACGCTTAATAACATCTTGCTTCCTCACGCAACACTGATACAGGTCTTTAGAGCGACAGAGTACTGACGTAGCCCTCTTTTGTGACATAGAATAGTGTTGTTATCTTGTCAGAACTGGTCCTCTTCCTAGACTGTACCAACACATGGTCGTCTTAACTGACGCGGTTGTAGCCCTGACTTGGTCATCTAGAAAGATACCGTAGTCCTCTTCACGGACTTAAATTGGACTGCGATTAACATAATTCACAAGAGCAACTAAATAGGTACTTCATGTTTCTTCTTCTTTCTTTTGTTCTACTCCACTAGACTTCTGTTGAAAGCCGCTCGCAGCTTCGTATATTATACTCTTTATCTGCCAGGCATTAGATCCAATTGGGATACCTACCCTTGCAAATTTTACTGTCATAGGTCACTCATAACGTAAGGATGGTAATTATCACTTCGAGCAAAGAATATAAATACAATTTATCTTTGCTTCGAGGCCATTCTGGCCATGACACTTCTGTCTTTAGCACTTGATAACGAAGGCCAACCTCTAACACAAAGCTTATGAAACCCGATTAAAATCGTTTGATATTTCTCAGGCACTACAACCTGGCGCCCGTGAAGCTGGTGCAGAACCAACGTGGAGCCACGTCGAGGGTGGCAGCACTCATCAAGGCATCCGCTGCGGAGAACATCACCCGCTTCGAGAACTTAAGGGACAAGGTGGCTTGTTTCCCAGAGTATGGCAGCATTGGTGAGTGGCACTTATGATTCTTCGCAATTTGACTAACCAGCCAGTCAAGGTGACAACCAGCAATTAGGCTCGTGAAGCAAAGCAGTAGCAAGCGTCATGCAAAAAAGGGCCTTAGTTTTGTGTTGTTCGTGTAGATATTGCCATCATGCACAGCACTTGCATTGAAGAACTAGTAAGAATTACCTATCTGGCTCGTATCACACCCAGAACGACCTTATTCATATTAGATATTTCGACATCTATAGCATGGTTAAATAAATAATGTTTAATACATACTGCAAGTAGGTATATTTTTCTGAATTTTCCAGAAGTATTTTATTTGTTATCTTCTTAAGGGTGATTCTGATTCTCAACATAACAACAAATTAGTACTTATAGGTAAATGCGACAAACATCGGTACCGCAAAAAAAACTTCATCTCTATTACTGAATTAAATTTTCATCAGCGATTTGTATCGGGTTTTTGTTTTGCGATTTTGACGTTGTTCGAATGCAGAAACTTATTGTGTTTCAACACCAAAATCGCAGAGAATGAATAGGTAATATGAAACTAACTAAATAACTATTAAGTTTCTCTGTGCACATAAAATAAAATGACTCCTATTCCCTCCGCAGCGTACGTGGCGTTCGTGCGCATCGCGCAGGCGCGCGGCGTGGTGAGCGCGTCGCAGTGCAACTACCAGCGCGCGGTGGGCGAGCTCTTCGCCGGCGCCTGCGCGCCCGGCGCGCTGCACAACAGCCACACCATTAGTGACTCCGACGTAAGGACTTACCATAATAGGGTTGTGGACACCAATCATAAATAATTCTAAGGCGTTTAGCAGACGGCGGAGCGGGCCGGGCCGGTCAATTTCACCGCGAAGGATAGCGCAAAGGGAATCCTATACTACCAACGCACACGGAGGACAAAAAGACCGCGCCGCAGGTGCCCGGCGGACACTGGCGCGGCGGTGTGCTTTGTGTTCGCGGCGAGGGCAGCCGCGGACATCGGCGGGCAGACGCGGTCTTTATTGCTTCGCGGTCAGACCGGCCCGCCCCGCCCCGCCGTCTGCAAAACGCCTAAGACATCATAAATCATGTATTAAATCTGACACCATATTTTAGGCCCGATAACCTGGTACATTATCATTTATTCGAAGAATCCTATTTTTGTTTGCTTCAAAACCAATAAAAACAATGACGTCTAAACTTGCTATCGCCATAAAAATTATAAGGAAGAGTAGGTTTTGACAGCACATTAAAAGTATAATAAGTATGTCTATTGATTGGTGGTGTCAACTAGCCTATTAGGGTACTTCTGTAGTCCGCACCGACCGCGTCATTGGGAAAAGGGGAATACTTACTTTAAATCAATCATACTTGATGAAAAGGGGAATACTTAAAATCAATCATACTGATATATTAACTCAATGACCCCATTGCAGCCGGGAGTCTAATGTAATTAATTTTGTACCACAAACTAGTTAAAGATATCTCTATCTTATATTTGGACCCTATCCTAGGACATCGATGTCCTACGCTGCGCTTGACCGTACGGCAATTCTTGAATATGACATATTTTATTAAATTATAATATACTTTATGGACTAGTAACGATTTGGATATACATTTTGTATTGGATAGGGTCCAAATATAAGGTCTTTTTGACCCACAAGGTAGACGATCTAGTTAAAGGTTGCAAAGCCTCTAAATACAGGCATTTTCAAACCGACCACTCTGCAAATCATCGGGCGGAGGACGTCCACTGCTGAAGAGAGGCCATCTTCAGCAGTATACTATGGCTGAATTAGTGATGTTGACTGAATGTGCTGTTGAAATCTGCCTCTGACTTAAGTAGTATCGTCCTAAGTACAGCTACCAGCATGGGATCCTCATGTTGTTCTGCCTGCTTATTGTTAATGCTTGTTACATTTTTGTTCAGGACTTCAACGCCACGACCCTGTGTACTGCGTGCAGACCCAACTTCAACTTCTTCAACTCAACTAACGGATCTAACTGTAAGTGTTTGATATCATACATATACACGGTTACATTGTGTAAAGTGCCAAAAAGTCGATCTACGAAAAAATCTAAAATTGGTTGTCTGTAAAGTCGGTTTACGGACGATAATTTTACGTGGTAACGTCTGAAAACATTGATGCTACTCGGACGCATCGGCCGATGGAGAGAAAGAGAGATAGATGCGTCACACAATACAAACGCATAGGCCGATCGTGCCTCTCTATCGCTTGTCCCGCGCTCTCGCTCGCACGCGGAACGTGACAGTTTTTCGAGCGTGCAGCCGGTCATCGATTTACAAGACGAAATGACGTCAAAAACGTTCATTTTATTTTGAATTATTCCTACGACGATGAAAAATGGTAGGTAAGACTGAATAATTTTCGGTCGGTCGATAAATTGCACTGTATGTGGACTGCTAGGGTTCTTGTTAATTTGTAAATTCATACTTAACCGTTATATTTTCACAGTTACGTGTGCGTTTGACAACTCCAACCTGTTTCTGGGAAACCAGGGTTCCGTACGCTGCCTGAACAGCGAACACACGGACGTGGCCATTGTTGAGTTGCAGAACATCAATGGTAAGCAAATAAATCATTCATTCATTCATTCGCTCTTTATTCATTCATTTATTCAACGGGTTTTTTACCTTTTTGAGATGTTTAGTACGGTGGAAACGTACTTACTTGCCCGGAAGAATATAAAATAACTACTTTACTTACCTTATTACTACAGGATGTACAAAAAAAGAACAGGACAGGACCTTTAAACTACGTAGGCCGCTCATTACAGAGAGAAAATAACATACAAATCATAAAAAAAATATATGCTCTATAACAATTGCCCCAATTATGCTAATTTAGAAGTGGCAAATTGAATTCCTGTTTACTGAATATCAGTATAGTTGAGCTGATGACACAGCTCACTACCGCGGCCTAATGTATAATCAGCGCCATCTATCGGAGGGGTGTGGTGTGGTGAACTAGTATTAGTAACTGTTCGCTTCCCCCATCTATCGCGGTGGTACGGGGTACTAATACTAATATTTCTACTTGTTCGTTACCCTAGCGCAACTGCAAGCCTTGAACGTGGACGGCAACAGATTCCGTGCGCTATGCGCCAACAACTCGCTGGCTGTGATGAACGGCACAAACATCGACGACAACTGCTTGATTGCTCACGTGGTTGACGCTGAGGTGTTGACAAGAAGGTAACTTGTTTGCATAGTCAATGAATCATCATCATCATTTCAGCCGGCGGACGTCCACTGCTGAACATAGGCCTTCCCCAGTGACTTCCAGATTGGCCGGTTGGAAGCGACCTGCATCCAGAGGCTTCCAGCAACCCTCGTCGTCGTCAATGGATGCATGATTATATTATAATTTTTATTTATTCAAAGTCTACAGCTCATAAATAAATATGCAACACTACTCATATTGATGGCGGGTGCAGGGACTAATGCAAGCTCGTTTAGTGTCGGAATATGACGTCAAAGTATTGACGCGAGACTAGCTATATTTACGGCTTTTCATTTCTTCTTCCACTCCTACTACCATTACAAATAAACAAATAAATTATTTCCACAAACACACCAATTATCTAGCCCCAAACTAAGCAAAGCTTGTATTATGGCAACTAGTATAACGGATTAAACAAACTTAAATACGCTTATAAACATCCCTGACTATGGTACAAATGCTCGTGTTCATCAAACTAATATTTGCCCCTTGCGGGATCCGAACCCGCAACCGCCAGGCATTATAGTCCGGAGCGCGAAGCACTACACCAGATGGTCGTCAAGGTCTATTGTATATTTGTTAATTCAAGGTCAAATGTCCATTCGCTTACAGTCTCAACAATAACCATTATTCTTCTTCCAGAAACGACCCAATTTTCAACAGCGTCAACTCATTCTTAGACGCTCTCGACAAGCAGTTCGGTTACAACGCCGACGCCGTGCAACTGATCAACCTCCACATCTATTCTCCCTTCGATGGCGCCAGCGATCTTCTGTTCAAAGACTCTACCATCGGGCTTACCGAGCCCTCATCAGAAGTCACTGTCACTCACCAACCCGCTAGGAACTACATAGAACTGTTCAGACACTTGGAGTCCTGCACTAGCAGTGCTCCCACCACGGCTGCACCGGGAATTCCCGGAATTCCAGGAGTTGCCACCCGCAATATCATGTCAGTACTGATGTTGGCTACTATGGGATTCCTGGCCAGATTCGTCGTATATTAGGTTATGATTTTTAGGTACACTCAGATGCTATAAAAAAATGTAGCTTTCAAAAATGTGACGTGCGCGTTAAGTTAAGCCTTTAGCCATATGTATTAAGTATTGACAGCAAATTACTGTCATTACTGACAGTAATTAAATAACAAATTGTTTGAAATATCACACCAATTATCTGGCCCCAAACTTAACATGTTGTTTGAACTCGTAGATACTAAGGTAACTAATTAACGGATAAACATTTAAATACATTTTTTAACATTCACGACTTGGATACAAGCGTAAGCGCCATTGAAGTCTTTTAATTAAAGTTACAGTAAGTCTGTTAATAATTTGGGACTAATTTGTTAAACATCTGAGTGTCTGTTAAGTAAGAGTTAAGTCCAGTATTGAGCCCAGTATCACACGGTAATAGGACAATCCTTTTTGACGGTAATATATGCCATCTAGAAATTATCGAGTCCACTAAAACCTCGAACATAAATTTAAAACTTTTTAACTTTTAAGCTCGCGTCGCGCACACATTTGTGCGCGGGCCATTGTTATATCAATTGTTGTCTTATGTATTCCGAGCAAACAGGTAGGTAATCAAAAAGCGATTAATTATAAGTAGGTAGGTATACTGTTTTTTTCAGAACTGGCGAAAAACGTAAACATGGATGATTAGTTTTGCCGATACTAGAAAGATCACTGATCTAATTCAATTATATTAATTGAATCGCCAATTTAAGATAAAATGCAGTTTTCTGTCAGTTTCAATTTATTTCAACTTTACACAAATTTTACGAAAATATAACATTTTCGACTTAGAAAAACATTCACTTCGTGATTATTATATTAGTATTTCCCAAGGTTTTCAGACTTATGTTGTGAAATTGTATAAGTACTCTGAAATCTTTGCTTTGTTTTCATTTATTCGATCAGAATTTTAAATACTTGTAACGTTATTAATGGACAACGTAGTATTTAAGAATTTTGTGAACCTATGCAGGTAGTAGACGATAGCAAGTGTACAATTTTTATTTTTGTGATTTTAATAAATAAATAAAATGTCGTAAGTTTTGTTTTATTTAAACCAAATAATAGCAAGTTATTTTTACTACTAATAGAAAAAAATCAACTGTGTGATAAGCAGTTTTGCCGCTCGATAGTCCCACTTCGGTATTAAAAGAGTCTACAATCTATTGTCCAAAACTATCGGTTTTATCGATATTATTGATTACTACGCTATACTAATGTAATAGGTATATAGGGTGTACAAGAGAATGGGACAGTTGGACTCATAGAACCATATCTACGACAACTTTTTCTATGGGAGCAACATCGAAATCAGGATTTTTTTAGCTGCTCCATACAAACTTACTCGCTTACCTCAACGATAATGTATGGAGCATCTGAAAATAAAATCACGATTTCGATGTTGCTCCCATAGTAAAAGTTGTTGTATATGACCAGCTGATCACGTGGTTTTAAGGAGTGTCCTATTCTGTTGTACAGCCTGTATAAACTGTTTCACTTGCATAAAATTGTGCACTCCTTATTCGATTCCCCTAATTTATTATCCCCGCTTAACTTCGACGCTAGAATGATTTCCCGCAACCGTGTGAAAGCCTTCGTTTTGCATATTTATAAAAACAACACTTCCTTTTAGAACTCAGTTGTACGCATGTGCAGATTGTTTAATGAATTGCTACAAAACAATAACCTCGACACATTTATATCCAAGCATTTCTATAGCGATAGAAAATTGATACCGAGAAGAAAAATGTTCATCATCATCATCACCAGCCTATATCAGTCCACTGCTGGACACAGGCCTCTCCAAAAGGACAATTTTGCCATAATCGCCACGCTTGGCAGGCGGGTTGGCGATCGCAGTTTGGCCAATAATGGTGGAGAGGAGACGCTGCTGCCCGTCTTCTTATGGCGGTTCTCCTTTAGTCGCCTCTTACGACACCCATAGGAAGAGAAAGGGTGGTGCTATTCTTTTAACGTGCCGGCACCACACGACACGTATTTGTTGTTGACGAATAATGTTAAGACATAAAATATTATTTCGTAAATGTTTATTCGCATAAGATTTATAAAATGCACCACTATGTTAAAATAAGTTACCAGTACCTACACATTTTCACTATACTTTTGCCATAAAAATGAAACAAAATTAAAGATTAATTATAAACTCTAAGGCCGCGTACACACCTAACGTATTGTCAGCCGCTGACTCTCAGCAGGCTAAATATCGGCTACAGTACTGTATCCTAACTCTAAGCATCATCATTATCATCAACATCCCAAGTTACTAGACTGTCAAATTTCCCCAATGAATAGTAAACACTATTGCTTGCAAAATTTGGTCGATAATTGACACTTTTAACCGCCATAACGTGCTGTTGAGTACACAGGGGGCGTTGTTTGAACAAAAGCCTTTACTGAGGCGAATGTGTCTATCAATAAACAACCTTTTCTGTGGTCAAAATAAAAATGGCGATTTTTCTGTCTTAACAACTACTTAATTCTCAAACTTCTTGATAATCTATGGAGCAGCAAAACTTTTTTTTATGATTTCGATGCTGATTTATTGTAAAAGTTGTTTATACATATTATTGTACAAAACCACACTGTATAATGCGCATGAGTCAGCGACTGGACAAAGCGTATAGTCAGTACAGTTATAGTTTGAACGCTAAGTTTACTATGTAAGGATTGCTACACACATATTCGGACTTGCATTAATTATCAAAGCCGGGCGCTAAAACCGCACCCTTATTCCCCAAAAACTAGCAATCGGCAATAATCGAGCCGTCATCGCCCGATTAATGGTTAGTGTCAAAATCTATTGGCAGCACTGTCAGTAGATAGCTTTGTTCAGGCTCAAAAGGGCAAGAACCCAGAGCCGTAAAAAGTGATTTAAAAAAAAAAAGCTTTGTTTTTGTTGTCAATTTGTGATTTTAAAGCCAGAATTGCTCAATTTTGTCCATCGCATTGCTTTTGCAAGGAATCAGCGTACGGAATATGTGTAATTAGATGTAATGTAGTAGGTGCTTCTGGTCGGCTTTGTTGTTCGACATACACTGCCGCACCGACAAAGCCGGCCCGAATATGTGTGTAGCTACCCTCACGTGAAGCTCAATACACAAAACCTCTTAAAAAGTCGAAAGCCAAAAAGGTTTGACATAAGAAACTAGCCTTTAAAGAATTAAAAGAGAAAAGGAAATAAGAGAAAGAAAAGATTATATTTTAAAATCTAGCTACAAAATAGAAGTTTAAAAAGTAAGGGTTATAGTATTTACAATTAGGTAGGTACTTATTTTATACAAAACAAGTATTATGCGTTATAAATAGGAACTAGTTTCCTTAATACATAATTATATTAGTCCTAAAATCCGAATGTAGAAATATCGCTGAACACATTACTTGTTTGGGGTCGTAGATAAAATACAACTTGATACAATCCTCGACACGGATATTGAGCGTTCGGGCAAAATCGCTTTGCGCATCTTACGAGACGATCATCGTATCAGGGGGCCTAGCACGAAAGTGTATCTTTCGTTCGGTCGTATCAACCTTACAAATTAAAATGGCCAGTCTCATGTGTCAATCCCTTGATAAAATATGACCAACTCAAACTAGCCGTGTAAAAAACCCAACCGTTTTCAATTGTTCATAAACTGTTAAACCTTTGATGGATGTTTGAATTTGATCGGATAATACGACCGACCAATCGATGCGCTTTCGTATTAGGCCTCCTGAGACGCGTGTGCGCGGAGCTAGCAAGCAAAGCAAATACCGGCGGTGGTGTAGGTGCATCGCGCGACTAGCCAATCACGTAGTCGTAGATCTTTCGCGCATCTTTCGCCCAGTGCTAAAGATCCGTGCCGCTAGTTAATTTGTAGCTAAAAATAAGAGCGTAAAGCAAGTTCGATTTTTTAACTTGAAAACCTCGCCCTGCTTTTAAGGGGGTTAGTTCAAGGTATACAGTGACCTAAATTTCATAGTTTTAAGAAATAACTACTTACTCTGCTTTATTCTGTATACTAATCGTAATGTATTTCGTTATCTTTACTGAATGATGAATGAAATGCTGAGCGGGGGCCTTTTTGACACATATTGCTTTTTACTATCCTGTAAATGTTTTTTCCTTTTGTATTCTGTGTGTGTCAAATAAATCTTTTTCTATTCTATTCTATTTAATGAGAGCTACGCCGCACTCAGATACGTTCCTTAACTTTACTAGTTACTTATGAACACCTATAATACTAAAGTCGGTACGAATAGAGTCCTTATTGCTGCCGCAAACCACATTTATAGTCCGGTATGGATAAGCAATATTGGTGTCTTAACCTACAAGAATTTTAAAGTTTCCAAATTTTTTTTCTGTGGATATATTTATCCCTAAAAAGCTTAATTTAACGTTTTGTGTCAGATCTTGCTATCTTTTTTTCTTATTTAATTCGGTTTAAACCCACCAAAATTGATTTGAAGTTTAAAATTATAATTGTATTGTTCCTAATATAGCATGTATTGAATACAAGCCTAGTTTTTGTCACTAACGTCCGGTAAAAACTGACAACGAATAACATTGCCAAAAAAACTTACAATTAAAAAGTTAACATGATGTATCTCAGTTCATATAAATATAGAGAAAATTATTTAAACTAATTATTTTCATCCGATAATGGCCGAAAAGACAAATACCTAAATTTCTACCAAAGTCAACACTAAAAATGACACAAAATAATATGTTAGGTTAGGAAACTGGTCCGGAAACTAATATGCAAAAAATCACAAACTTTAGAATTTTTGAAACCTCAAACCTCAGCCGTACCGGACCATTAGATAAGTATACATAGTAAGCTAAACGCTATATTTAAAAAAAAAGTAAGAAATTCTGAATTTGTGGATTGTATTGAACTATTTCCTTTGGTGCCATTAAGTTCGATGTTGCCGTATTTAATCTACAACCCAAGTCGTTTTCGTAAAAAAAACAATAACATTATTGCCTATATACGTTTATTCAATCTACACAGTTATCTGTACATAGGATACACATACAAAAACATTATTAAATAAAAATATATTTTCTTCGGTTTTTTTAGTTAAGATTGTGTGATAACATATATTGCAACCTTTAAGTTTGAAGAGTAAAGCAAAGAAAATACTTGGCAGTATTCTGATATTTGGTAAATTCCGAAGAAGAACGGGCAAAATTGTTACAAGGTTTACATTTATTGGTATGTTCTAGTAATAAAATATTTACTTAATATTTTCTTTAGGTTAAGTTAGGTTGTTAAAAAATATTCGTTTATAGTATACTCCGACCCTTTGTAACAATTTTGCCTATTCTCCTTTAATTTTTTAATCAAACACATTCAGTGTATTTTTCTAAATCAATTTCACACAATCTGTCATCAACCTATAAAATTAAAAATGAGATTTACTATTTAACTAAAACCGTGCCTCAATGAACTAATTAAATACACAAAAATGCTTAATTTATTAATTAACTATATTTTATTATATAAAAACTATATATACAGCTTACATTTATAGCCTATGCGCTATTAATATGCAGCGAGCTATTTTGATAGCGACTTCCATCGAGATACATGCAATTTTTCGTAATCAATTATACAATGTATAACAAAAGGATTACCTATTCTTTAGGATATGTTTGTGCAAACGAAATTAAACAACTTTGCTAAAGAAACAGATCGAAACATGACAAAATTTAAAGTTAACAGATTAACTGTCGCACTCTGAGACGTCAATTAACAATGAAGTGTGGGTTAACTTGTTTTTCGTTCAATAATGATCTTTATTGGTATGGAATTTAGTATAACAGGTTTTTCTAAGTAACCATTAAAGTTAAGTGACGTCTTTGAGTGCGGCAGTAGGCTGTTTAACATTGAAAAGTGTCAAACCCTTTGGAATTTGGCAAGTTAACGCGCAAACCGTCGGATAGCTTCAAAAAAAAAGTATTTGACTAAGAAACATTTCAGTGGCGTTAATGAACACAAATTTTAAGTAAGCTTAGTGTTAAGTATGGATAAGTGTATTTTTGCGATTTTAATGTTGATCTCATAGGAAAAGTTTTCTAAAAGCAAGCTAAGTACTGAAATAGGGCCTTATACAGGATGTTGTAAAACGAGAAACACACTTTAACTAAAAACTTTTAGTATGTGGTCAATAGAGGAACACATATCGCACAAATTCACGACCCATTTACAATCACTTTTTATTTGAATTTTTACTTCAGATTTGAATAATCTGAGTTACACTGCCAGCATAATTAAATTCCAAATGTCTGTCGCACTGTTTTCGAAATCTTTATTTTTTTTCAATGCGATTTTGTTCCTTTAAAAAAAGGGTAATATTTGCAGAGATCCCCTTAAGGATGAGGAGTGAGGATCTCGAACGCCCTTTACCTCCACCTTCTCCAAACATATAACGTAATTGATACTCCCATACTTCCACATATTGCAGAGCAGATATAAACACCAATTAAATTCCCTTTCCTGATTCTCACTGTATTAAAAATCAATTGTGATTAACTAACCATAATTAACTGGTGATTGGTTAACCTGAATAATATTGCCAGCATAATTTAAATTGTCTGTTTCACACTTTAAAATTAAATCAAATTTACAATCAACATGTCGGCCTAGAAAACAACATAATTCAATTCACATTCAATACTTCGCACTGTATTCGATTTCCGTAATCATTCCTTGCACTAGTCCACAAGTGGTCCACATCTTCATGGTGACAGAAATAGCCATAATTACTTGCCTATATCCCTTTTTTAATATTTCCGTAATTAATCATGTGCTTCATAGACACTGAAATAATCATAATTGATTGATTAGTCCCCCCTTTTACTATTTCTGCGATAGACTCAGCAGACATGATCACAATTTTTCATATTAAATATGCCCTTAAAATCAGTATATCCACACAGTTCCCCCACAAGTTCACTGGTGGATAGTTTATTCATATTGAGTATGCCCTTGAAATTAGCTGATCCACGTAAGTACGACAAGTTCACTGGTAGATGGTTTCTTCATATTGACTATGCTCTTGAAATCTGCTGATCCATAATTTTTTCCATATCGAGTAAGCCTTTGAAATCAGCTGATGCACATTGTTTTCATATCGAGTAAGCCTTTGCAATCAGCTGATACACATCTTTTTCATATCGAGCGAGCCTTTGAAATCTGCTGATCCACAATTTTTTCCATATCGAGTGAGCCATTGAAATCTGCTGACCCACAATGTTTTCCATATCGAGTAAGCCTTTGCAATCAGCTGATACACATCTTTTTCATATCGAGTAAGCCTTTGAAATCAGCTGATATATTTTTTTTCATATTGGCTATGCACTTGAAATCAGCTGATCTAAATTGTTTTCATTGACTATCGTTTTTGAAATGAGCTGATCCCCTTGTACCCCCCCACAAGTTCACTGGTGTATGGTGTGGTGGGGGGTGAGTACCGCCCCTCCAGCAGGGAGTACGGAGGCGAGTACTGGCGCGGAGCCGCCCACGGAGCCCACGGAGCCCACGTTGCCGCCGCAGAATATCACTTGCTGGCCAAACAAATATACAGGGTGTTAGGTAAATCGTATATCAAGTCGACAATAGCCTATGTTAACACTTAAAATAGTATGGTGAAGTCAGAAATTTGATATCACCGTTGTAATTTTAGGTCCTATCACGCGCTATTTATTAGAAAACAGGATACAGATTGCTTCAAATTCAATAAAAAGTAAGGGTAATACTAAGTAACTTGAGTTAGGCGAGCAGTGACGTCATAGTTCACTATCATCATACACATTTTAAGGAAGAGGTGCGTTTTGACAGCTCATAAAAAGTATGTCAATTGATTGGTGGTTTCAACCAGCCTATTAAATAGCCCTAGTTCCAAATTGCGTTGCATAAATTCAATTATAGTAAATGCAGTAGGTAGGTTAAAAAAACGTCTATTTTGTGTTATAGGTATTTGTGATTAACCCGTGACGCGTCCCGCGCACTCCAGGGTGTGCTTACCTCAAAATAGCCCGGTAGCGTCCAGCGCACCCGTTGGTGTGCCTACGCGGGCATGACTTTTAAAGCCGTGTCTATGGCGGTAACTCGTTATTTTTTTACCGTTCTATGAATTTAACGGCCAGTCTAGTTATCAACAGGTCAGTATAGACCCGAAAAAAAGAAACTGGGTAAAGCCAACACCCAAAAATAATTAAAAATCGAGAGTGAGTTGCAATTTTTTGTAAGGTCGGCCATTTTGCTTTCATTGTTTGTAAACAAAAAGTTTTGTGTCATTTTTTGCAGCGAGGACGTAATAACTGAGTAATAATTGTAACCCATACTAGTGGAAATTTAACGTACAATACGTTTTTCATATTTGTTTTTGTCATTTTACAAAATATTTAATGAAATAGTTTTAGAACTTTCACTCGCCCTAATTTTTATGAGTGTATTTCGTTTTGCTAAAGCGATAAATATAGCTAAATTTGTCCGTGTGGCTATCAAATTTAAATAACTTTGTAGCATATTTATCCAGGAATACAATTTAGTTATCAGATTTAGAGGTAATCGTGAATTTTTTGTGCTATCGTGTTTTAAAGCTGATCATTGCCGCCATTTGTCCTAGACGTTTGATACCAGCTGTTAGTGGCGGGTCAGCGGCGCGGCCGTTTTTTTCGTGCGCGTAATTAATTGTGGTTTGTTATCAATTGTAAGTGATTTGAAGAAAACAAATGAGTGAAATTGAAAGCTTAAGTGTTAGTGAATTGTGTTGTGGCTAGAAATCATGAACAACTTCTTGTATTTCATCATATTTATTGAGGTTAGTGTTAGGTATCAATCAAAAAAAAAAAACGCGACCTTAATTATTTTATTTTTTTTTCTAGGAAAATAAAAACTTCTTTAATAAATATTTACTGCTTTGCCTATGTCCTCCTCTTTCTAAAAATATATAATACATATATATTTTCTATAGAAAAACCACTCAAATAAAGTTTTAAAACTTAGTAATCCTAAAAATCTAGATTTTCTAGGAAACTTGAAACGCGAGCGGGGGTCGGGGGTGGGGCCATGTTGATCATGACACGGGTTAATACAGGTTGACTTTTTATCACCATCCAAACCTTCTGAGGAGACTCCCGTGAAACAAACGAACAACTCTTTCAACAAGCATTATGAAATTATCTTACCGGCGGTTGTCCCGGCGTCGCAAGTACATACTGCTGCTGTCTCACCCCGCCTACCTGACAAACAAACATAATATTCAATAAACTAATAAATATTGTAAAAACGTATTGTTGCAAATGTATTTTAAAAGTGGCCAAACGTGGATTGCCGTATCATAAAAATTTGATGTTTTAACGATATAGCCAATTTTAGTTGGCCATTTCATGAAATAAAACTATTTTATGAAATGACTAGCCACATTGAAGTGTTCAATTTTAAGATTTGGCCACGACATATACTCTTTTTGCGTAAATTTAAAAAATAAAGTACCTAACAAAAAATTCCTTAATACTTTATGCGTGAAACGAGACGTTTTCTTAGAGACAATGCCTTAACGATACTAAATCGATGCGTCATTTTGTAAGAACATAACAGTGGCGTTGGCGTCAGTAAGAATATGTTTTCCTTGTATGCGGTTTGTTTTATTATGATTACTTAATATAATTATCAAGAAAAATACACAAATTAAGTGTAAAATAAAATATTAGTAAGTTTAAACACGTTCTATAAAATTTCTCGATACCCAAAAAATCGATCGGATCCCGTTAGGGCGCATCACTTCAAGTGTCAGCTGTCACAGAACTCTTGTTATCTTGAAAGAACTATAGTAAAGAAATAAACGAAGAACATAAGTATAGTAAGCATTTACCTGATGTACTTGTTGCTGTATGGGCGCGCGGTGGCCGTCCGCTTCTTGAACTACTACTTGCTCCATAAACGTGCTGTTGCCTACAAAACAATTATTAATAAGTATCGGAAGATAACCATAAACTATTTTTACTGTGCTACAACCAAGTTTGTACATTGTCTAATACTATTACTATTTCGTAGTATTTCGACAGGTTATTTCGGATTTGGACGAATTTTGCAACTTCTGGACTGGTATTGGTAAATTTGGACAGATTTTGTAATTTCTGGACTATTTAATTTTGATAACACTGGACATTATAAACAACACACAACAGAAATGTTGTTAACAGTCCCTTCCTAGCTTAACTACTTACTATAGTACATCACGCCCACCACACACACACAAACACACACACACACACACACACAATTACACACATAAACACGCACACACACAAACGTTTATGTCAAAATCACGCATATACAAGCCGCTCTTAACTAAATTTCCATTTGGTTCGGATGAGGAGAGACTGGCAATCTGTAATACAGGTCTCCTAGTACAGACGCCAGTCTCTCGCATAGAAATTGATTGTGATAGTTTAGTTTATAATTTCGTTGTTCTATGTGAGAGATGAAATATTATTATTATAATAATTACTTAAAATAATGTTACAATTATCGCTAAGATAATTAGAACATTATTTTAAGTAACTAAGACCATTTTAACGCTTCAAACACACGTGTATGTTGCGAATTAAAAAATATGTAAATAGATTCCTTATTAAAATTTGCGCGTCACTGGCGATAGAATATGTTGGATATAATAATTTATATTATTTTATGAACACATTGTAACCATATTCTGGCAAATAAATGATTTTTGATTTGATTTGAAAATGTTAAATTCGACTCTTTTTTGGAAGTTGAGGATTTTTACCCGTATACAGGTTGTACAAAAGAATGGGACACTCCATAAAACCACGTGATCAGCTGGTCATATACAACAACTTTTCCTATGGGAGCAACATCGAAATCGAGATTTTTTTTCAGCTTCTCCATACAAACCTACTCGCATACCTAATTTCGATGTTGCTCCCATAGGAAAAGTTGTTTTATATGACCAGCTGATCACGTGGTTTTAAGGAGTGTCCTCTTGGACACCCTGTATATTGTGACTTAGTCTCGGTTATCATTAATTTGTTTTTCATTATATAGGACCTCCGTAGCCGAGAGGTGAGTACCTACGCCGGACTTTAAGTGGCGCCACCGTCTCTGGGGTTCCGGGTTCGATCCCCGGTCGGGTCAATGTAGAAAACGAACTTATCTATATGTCTCGGGTCTAGGTGTTTTGGTACCGTCGTTGTTTTTGATTTCTATAACACAAGTGCTTCAGCTACTTACCTTAGGATCAGAGCAATATATGTGATGTTGTGCAATATTTATTTATTTATTTTATTTAGTTATTGATTATATGACAGTAAGGATACATAATATTTTACCTGTATTATTAGTAGTAGTTGTGTTGGAGTTGTTGTCGCATCCGAATAGGCAGTGCTGGACCGTCCACCGAGGCTCGAATGGTATGTGTGTTTTGACCTGGAAAAGGCATAACAATTAATCTATGGTTGATGAACAAAAATCTGTATTTATGGTATGATATTTTAAGGACTTCCTTTTTCCCGGGTTTCGTTAAATGCTTAGATTCAAGCAAGATTTAGAGACGACAAATTATGTCAAGGTTTTATTATTAAATATATACTGGACAATATTACATACATTGCTCTGATCAGGCTAAAAAGAACTTGATACATCTAAACCCGAGACAATGCACAAAAGTTCGTTGTATACATTCACCCGCCCGGGAATCGAACCTAAAACCTTAGAGATGAGAATTTTTGTTTTTAGCAATTCCATGCAAGGTTTAATTGAAGATAAATAACACTTGAAAAAAATCATCGACCTCAGGTGGGACTCGAACCCACGTCCCATCGCAAGCCGGGCGAGTGCTTTACCAACTAAGCTACCGAGAACGTCACGTGACACGAGGAAATTTCTCAAGTGTTTTTTCGCGCTGTTAAAGCCAGCGTATCTCTGATCAATGTTGTAGCTATATGTATAGCTGAGTAGTATACTACCGTCAACACCCTATAGAAATATATTTACAAATATTTGACTATTGGTTTATTACTACAGTTACAGTTTATTTTTACAGTATTTGAAAAAACACTTGAGAAATTTCATCGTGTCACGTGACGTCTTCGGTAGCTTAGTTGGTAAAAGCACTCGCCCGGCATGCGATGGGACGTGGGTTCGAGTCCCACCTGAGGTCGATGATTTTTTCTTCAAGTGTTATTTATCTTAGAGATGAGAGACATAGGCACTAGGCAGTCATATCTCATAATTTGTGTTACCCTCACATGTAGCGCTTCAAATGGGCACACAAAATCAGCTGTCATTTGTATAGTACAGCCAGTCCATATATTTTTAGGTCACTTTTCCCTCTCTCTCTCTCTAAGATAAATGAAGAGAAAGAGACAGGTACCTTCAGTTCGGTGGTCAGCATAAGTATATGCCGGCAGGGCAGGCGGAACACTTTGCTGAACAGACAGGAACATTCCTGCGTCGATGTTCCGTACATGCATATCGCTTGGCTGCTTTGCCGTCTGGAACATTAATAACATTAGCATTACATGGAATATACATTTCATAGGATATTTAGAAAGTAGTGCCAAATTTTAGGAGATGGTTCAGAGTCGATACGGTAGCTTAGTTTGAAAAACGTGCGTCCTGCAAGCGATGAGATGTAGAATATACAGAAATTCTTTGGAGATAAAGATATCGAATAATGATAATCATTGCAAATAAATAAACTATGCTTCAACATCTCCCTCTATAGATTATAAATGGATAGTAAAAGATTATTGTAAATGAGTGTTACCTAGAGTTCATGTTTGTTAATGTTGATTTTATGTTTTAACATTTTTTTTATAATTTATCTGTGTTAATTAGTAATATTATTGTTTAACTTAGCTAGCCCTCTTAAAATTGCCATGCCCTTGCAGGGCGTCACATTAGCTACTATCATATGTACCTACTATCTTACCCTACTATTAATGTGACATGCAATAAACTATTTGAATTTGAATATGGAAATCAAACTTCCATATGAGGCGGTTAACTTTTTATAGTTTATAAAAAAAGTAGGCACTGCCATAAAATTACATATCGATTACGATAATAAATTAATTTCATGACATGCAAAAATTAAAAAAAGCGACGCTCGTATAATTTTAGTTTGTTTTTATGGTTACAAAAAATAGATGACGATCCGTGGCTTGATATTTCTTTACTGTCGTAATCTATAAAAGTACTACTTTTAACCATAGCAGCCGCGCAGATATTTGTGAAACACCTTAGGCACGGTTATTTGTTGATGTTTATCAACAACCTCGCCAGACTAGGTAGCTTACATCATAAACAACAAACAACATATTATTATTAAAGATAAATAACACTTGAAAAAATCATCGACCTCGGGTGGGACTCGAACCCACGTCCCATCGCAAGCCGGGCGAGTGCTTTACCAACTAAGCTACCGAGGACGTCACGTGACACGATGAAATTTCTCAAGTGTTTCTGTTTGCTGTCGAAGCCAGCGTATTCTGATCAATGAGGTCGATGATTTTTTCAAGTGTTATTTATCTTTAATTAAACCTTGCATGGAATTGCTAAAAAACAAAAATTTACAACATATTATTATTATTATTACAGCATATAATTTTTTATTTATTTTACGACTTTTGATAATAGTCACATTTAACTTTTATACAAAAATATTCTATTTAATTTAACGTCTGAATGTTCTAATCTCTATGCGCATTGTTGCATCGCATCGCGCGCGTCGCGACGTGAAC
This sequence comes from Anania fuscalis, assembly GCA_950371115.1. Lineage (NCBI taxonomy): Eukaryota > Metazoa > Arthropoda > Insecta > Lepidoptera > Crambidae > Anania > Anania fuscalis. The sequence continues at coordinate 4,216,954 of OX493352.1, forward strand.
ATAGACTTACAAATGTCACGACAGTACACAACAAAATTTATATTTATTTATTTCAGTTTACAAGCATGCTTACAGAGTTCTCCAAAGCGCACACAAGGCAATTATATAATTGTAATGTCATAAAAATTAAATTATATTATTACACCTATTAAAATATATAATGTCAAATGAAATTTAAATATAAAATTAGCAATTAATGTCAAGCGAAATTAAATACAAAAAAAACAAATATTACATTATACAGTCAATCAAATTCATACATTCCAAACATTGCATGTCATTTTATCTAAGACTGTCTGGATTTTTTAAATTAAGCTTCCCCAGCAGTCAGCATATAGGTCAATATCTTCGTGCCGAGCGAGTAGATCCCCTATCAGACTTTATCAGAAATCTTTGAAAATCATTTTTAAATAATGTATTGAGTTATAATTAAACTCGTAGAACAAATGTTGTTTATGATATTAGCTATCTTGTTGATGTTCAAATAACCGTGTATAGCTGTCTGATAATAGCATTGATGTTACCTGCCGCTGCGGTCGTCGAGGCACTTCTGCGCGAGCTTGGTCTGGTGGCTCATGAGGTTGTACGCGTACTGCGTGATCGTGTCCGTCGGGGACTGCTTCAGCGTTTCTGTATCCTGACATATTTATATCATTAATCTTTATTTGCTTCAATATGACATCTTAAATATACAGGGTTACATTGCGAGGTAGTGCCGAATTGTAAAAATGAGATCTAGAGGTGCCCTGCATAAGGTATTTGTCGGCAATTTTAACCTTTGGTATGCGCGGGCGCTCCTGCTGTTAGAAATGTACCTTACATCGAAAAGGTTTGTTTTCGCGCGCCATTGTGACTATTATTGCATTGAACTTTGCAGTTCTAGGTTCGTGAATGAGACGAGATTATCCACGCGTACCACCTTATAACAGCGGATAGTAATAATAAAAAATAAAATGTGTTTGTTTTGTACAAAAATATGTTAGATCGATTAAGTTACTGATTCTAAATGGTCAATGAAAATTTGGCTCTACTCTGCAATGTAACCCTGTATAAAACAAAGTCCGAACGGCTGGACCGATTTTCATGGTTTATGAATCATAAATCCTACTTTGCTTCAATATGTTTCTGATTAGATTAGAATAGCAACAATGTGTATGTGTAATGTATTTTTTTCGTGTTAATGTCAAAATTTACACATAATAACAACATTGATTAATACTTGTTTTGTTCCTTTCTCTCCGTAGAGGTAGAATAATTATAGATACAGGTATTTGGAACTAAACAATAGACAAATAGGTCTAGTAATGTATACAAACAATTAAAAAAAGTTTGACCTTAAAAACGTGTTATTATTATATATTACATACTGTCAATTCAACTATAGGCATGCGGGGCACATAGGCAATTAGGCAGTGCCTATCTGGTAAATGAAATGAGGTAAGCAGTAGGTACTTACAAATGTGTGTCATATGAAAACTACTGATTTTCATCAATAAAACACGTAAGTATCTACTGCCTACCTCGAAATAAAACCAATGCACGCCACATATTATAGGCACACTGAGGACATACCGTGTATTGAAATAAAAATTTAATTTTAAAATGGGAAGTACACACATATCGGGTGTAAAAAAAGGCTTAACCAAGCCGAATACCACATATTCTACGTATTATTACGATCATTTTTTTCTTTTACACTATACCTGGGAAATGACGGGTTACAGAGTTATTGACAGTCAAAGTTAAAAAATTTTTTCAAAGATTTTTACAAAATTGACTTCTGTTTGATAATACTAAACTTTTTTACAAAGAAACATGATCCGCTTACACACACAGGCATAGTTTGAGGCGTGCGCGCTATACATTGCGGGTTAAAATAAGTTTTTTTTTTTGATACCAAAAAATAAGTCATTTCCCAGCAATTATTTTTTTTGCATTCTACTTGGTTTTATGTATAGAATTCGTGGTTTAAGGCTTCGTTAAGCCTTTTTTTACACCCTGTATGCATAATGTCACAATATCACCATACAATATGTTTGTGTGAATTTCAAAAAAACTGTATGGACTGTATGAAATATACTGTTTTTATATTGATAATAAACCAACTCACCCTTAGCCTATTGATAGCAAAACTCCGCCTTTCATCTTCGAGCTGGTTCGCCACAGTGAAGAATACAGGCACAAACTCATCTGGCTGCATCTGACTTCGAACTAGGTTCTGGAACTTGGTCACTAGCCTTTCAAGACCCTGGAAGCGAAAATATTCAGTAGGAAAAAAAGATCACTTATTATTGTATACGGAAATCAGTGATGCAATTCATAGTTATACACTAATTGGAAGTTTTGAAATGTAAATAAGAACTTAAATTTTTGTTTTTAGCAATTACCATGCTAGGTTTATCTAAGATTTTTAATACTTGAAAAAATCGTCCGCCTCAGGTGGGATCCGAACCCACGTCCATCGCATACCAATCCACATATATATCATCATATCTTCACCAATAGTTAAATATTTGTAAAAATATTTCTATCGGGTGTTGACGGTAGTAGTATATACCGCAACATTGATCAGAAAATACGCTGGCTTTGACAGCGAGAACCACTTGAAAGATTTCGTCGAGTTCACTAACGTCTCGGTAGCTTAGTGGTCAAAGCACTCGCCCGGTATGCGATGAACGTGGGTTCGGATCCCACCTGAGGCGGACGATTTTTTTTCAAGTATTAAAAATCTTAAATAAGAACTTTAATACAGTGATAAAATTATTTTATTTAATAATGATTCAATTCATTTAATAGGATTCTAACAATCAATAATCCAATCCTAACCAGTGGTTCGCAAACGTTTGTTAAAACTTTGACCGTTTAATGTGAAACAAATCTATTTTTTTGGTCATTGTATTATACTCTACTATGGAGAAACATATTTTTTCATTTCGATGTTGGTCTCCCACAAAGTGATTGTATTTGAACACCGAATCAGTACTTAAGGTGCCTCTGATAAATTATGTAACACGTAAAAGGGAACGGAGAGGGGAAAGGGAGTCGACGAAGTGACAAGGGGTGGGAGGGTCCCACAAATTGATGACGTCACACATTTAAAAATCTTATTTAAAAAAAAACTAGATGTTGGATTGCAAAATATGTGACGTCACAATAGGAATGGGGGAGTTTCACATATGTGACAATCTGTTATTTGTGTGTGTAATATCATGAAATTTGTGTAGTTTGTGTGTGTTAAAATTAACTAGGTACTTGTGTTATTATTGGTATTTCAACGTCAGAAGGATGTGGCAGAATATGTAGAAATATTTTTATAGCTTTAAGACCTTATGTAACCATATTCTTTAAAATAAATGATTTTGATTTTTTGATTTTGAATAGTTATTTATGGATGGCCCCTAAGATTATATACATAAACTCTGTTAAACCTTGTATACGTACCTTATGTAGTATATTGGTGTAGTTGTCGGCCTCCAGCCAGGCGTCCAGTTTGGCGACGGCGCCGTTTGGCCGCGTCAGCATGTCCCACAGCCGTAATGTTCCCGCGCCCGTACCTATTATTCCTCGTTTGAGCACCTGGGACAATCGAGAATGTTATATACTTTGTCCCGGTTAACTTTAGATGTATTCTGATAAACTAGTTTTTGTTTTATTTTTAAAAATAAAACAAAAACTAGTTTAACTCCAAAAAAGATTAACCAGTGGGGGAGGGGGGGACCAGCAAGATACAGGCAACCATCAGTTGTCTCAACTGCCTGCCTGATAATAAATAAATAAAAACCTAGTAGCTTTATAGGATTGAAGAGCCCTAATACAATTTTTTGTTAGTTTTGCGATTTTTTTGTGTTTACGGTTCACTATTGTATTTCATATTTTTTTTAATCTATAATTTAGTTTGCCCGAAAATTTTTCCTCATAATTATTGATTTTCCGAACTATCGCTTACTAATATTGAAATCCAGAATTTAACAAGCAACAAAATTAAAATCCCGAAACATCATAAGGTCTAAACGTATTTTCCATAAATATTATAACCCAGAATATTTAAAATCAATAAAATATATTTCTCTAATAGTTTTTAATCATAAATGTTATTGCACATAATTATAATTTATCCTTATAAACTCATGGAAGCAAATGTAGCAATGTGTCAATCGTTGCTACGAATGCATGCAAGCAAGCAGGCATGCAGGCATGCAGCAAGCAGCTTGCAAGCGGCATGCAGCATGCAAGCAAGCATGCAGCATGCAAACAGGCATGCAGTAAGCAGCATGCAATACAAGCATGCAGCGTGCCAGCAGGCATACAATATGCCATCAGCACGTAATCAAGCCCGTATGCAAAATGCATGCAGCATGCAATCAGGCATGCAGCATACAAGCAGGCATGCAGCATTCAAGCAGGCATGCAGCATGCAAGCAGCATGCATGTAGCATGCAAGCAGGCATGCAGCATACAAGCAGGCATGCAGCATGAGCAGCAGTCCTTCCGCCCTTCCGTAACAAATATCTGGAACCCATACTCGCTTCCGCAGCTTCACCAGCCTCAGCCGCTCCAGCTCGCACGGGTGCCAGAAGTTTGTTACAGGGGACGAGGACTGCACTCCCTCCGCGCCTCCGGCTTTTAAATTACACTCTAGTATTGGGCAGACAACGGCAAAGGACCACGGCGAGTCGGGTTTCCCAAATCGTTTTGTATGTCAACTTGGTTTTATTTTGTTTCAAACCTTATGGCCGCTTTTAGCTTTTCACCGATAATCCTAATAATCTAGAATCCTAGATAAAAAGAAACATGCATTTGAAGATTTTTTTTTAAAATGAATGGTATCTATGATATATATGTATATTTATGTATAAATGCTCCGATTCAGATTCTGAACTAATTTTTTATGATAATATGTGTATATTCGGAATATTACTACTTATGTCAAAAGATATTTAGGACAAATATGTTTATGACTAACAAAATTATGAGATTTTATATTTATAGAAATGAACATTATGACTAATAAACTTTCGGACAAATGCCTATTAGACAATGTGATTGATTCGGAGATTTGATTATTATGACAAGTGATGATTCTGAGAACTTTGTTATGGGTTATGATTTTCGACCAAAAAGTTTATGAAATACAATGGGATCCCATGAATAAGCCATAACTGCAAAAGCGGTATAAATTTATAGGAATATGTCAAAAATAGGGAAATGACTTTTTTGCTTTGTTCCAACAGGTTATGATGATTTCATAAAAATACTTGTTGATACTTGTAGGTTTCCATTTTGTTAGTTCGTAGCGGCCTCCGATTTTTGATTTATCTTTAAAATGACCAGTAATCACCAAGCAAAACTGATAACATTTTGTAATAGGCCTCCAAGTCATTTTTATTTTATTTTTTTAAAATTTATTTAGGACAAGAAACAATTACATTAATGGTTTAACCATAAATATTATAGTATAAAATTTACTAATAATGTAACCAGCACCGTTGCCTACAGATATAATATATGAACTTAAGTCTTGCTAAAGTGTGTGCAGTTAGAAATAAACAAATTGTTTTCACAATCACACCAATTAGCTAGCCCCAAATTAAGCACAGTTCTTACTATGGCGACTAGATTACGGATAAACATACTTAAATACTTTTAAAACATCCATGGCTTAGGTACAAATACTCATGCTCGCTCATCACACTAATATTTGTGTATACCCCTTGCGGGATTCCAACCAACCCGCAACCGCCAGGCTCGTCAAGGAAGGTACTTTCGGAGGAATATTCTTGTTCACGTAATTATATTGTCATAAGAAAATAAAGAGAGCTAAAATCTAAATTACCCGCGCAGTAGAGCCAGCGCGTATGTCATGTAACGCGCGGCGACGTCTCCCAACGACAACGCTATGTCGTTACGTCTCGTCTCTTTGACGCATAGAGCTGCGCAACGATACTTGCCATGATTATGCTATTATTATACAGGTAAAGTAAAGTAAAGTATGCCTATATACGTCCCACTGCAGGGCACAGGCCTCACCTTAACTATGAGGTGGTCTGGGACATATACTCAACCTAGGCTAGGTTTTAAAACAAGACAAGCTATAAAATAAGAAAAAATAGTGAGTTCCACTAAAATTCACTTAAAGAAAGATACGCAGTAGGTAAATTTAAAAATTAAATTATATCTATCTATGTCTGTAAAGCCTGTGACAGATTGCTGTAAGACTTAGGTAAGGTAAAGGGTTGTAATACGATGTGTTATTACGGTATTCCTGAAAAATGTTTTTTTTTTCTACTCATATGTCCATAAGCCACCCACAAGGTGGACAGACGACCTGGTAAAGGTTGCAGAAAGCCGCTGGATGCAGGCCGCTTGCAACCGGCCAATCTGGAAGTCACTGGGGGAGGCCATGTTCAGCAGTGGACGTCCTGTGGTTGAAATAATGATGATGATGATGTAAAGTAAAGTATGCCTATATACGTCCCACTTCAGGGCACTGGCCTCACCTCAACTATGAGTTGGTTTGGGCCATACTCCACCACGCGGGCCTTATGCGGATTGGTGGAGGGCTGTTGTAAGGCCAGTGACTAAACCTTACTGTCAGATGTTATCAAGCCACCTAAAGGCCTCTGACTAGGCTTCACGGCCAATATCAAGCGATATTGGCAGATGCCAACTTTTAACATGCCTTCCGAAGCACGGAGATGCTCGTGATAAATGTCACTAAATATGGTCGGAATGGTCACCCATCCACTCACGGCCGCGGCGTTGGTTGCTTAACTTTAGTAATCGATACCAAAGCGCTGCCGCCACTGAGCTACGAGCACCTTATTATACAGAGTGTTTGGTAAATGGTATATCAAGCCTAAACTAGCCTATGTTCACATATGCATATAAATACTATGGTAAAGTCAGAAATTTTATATCTTCATTTAATTTTCATAAAGTCAGTCATTTAAATAAATAAATATTGGACAACATCACAAACATTGCTCTGATCATAAGTAGCTAAAGCACTTGTGTTATAGAAATCAGAAAAAACGACGGTACCACAACACCCAGACCCGAGCCAATATAGAAAAGTTCGTTTTCTACATTGACCCGACCGGGAATCAAACCCGGAACCTCAGAAATGGCGGCGCCATTTAAAGTCCGGCGTGCTCGCCTCTCGGCTACGGAGGTCGTCAATTTATTTCTGTAAATGTTATTAATAATATTTCTGTATTTATTTCTGCAAATCGGCCATCAAAGGCACTTTTACATGTCCAAATTTTTTTCCCCCTACCACCGCTACGGGACATATCGGCTGGTGATGAGAAGAAGAGATTTTGAGAATCCGATTTGTATAAAAATGAAAAGGCAGAGCCCCTTGTGTTCCACTTCGGCAAGCCGAAGACGATGGTCTCGGCGATTCTCGTGTTCTTAATATTAATTACTAGCAGCCCGTCCCGGCTTCGCACGGGGTAGACAATTATCGCTAATAGTTTCGGCAGCGCATTCGACGAAAGACATTTTAAGACTCATTTTTCTACACCTTCGGTTACATTGTTCAAATTTTACCAAGGATCCCTAATTTTTTTCAAAATGAAATGTAGCCTATGTTAAATTGGAAGAATGTAGCATTCTATTGGTGAAAATTTTTTTTAAATCGGCCCAGTACTTTTTGAGCCTATTCATTACAAACATACAAAAATAGGTACAAATATTTCCTCTTTATAATATTATAGTAATAGTATAGATGAGTCACCTGTAACTGCTGGGGCGCATGTTCCCCGCGCAGTAGAGCCAGCGCGTACGTCTTGCAGCGCGCGGCGACGTCGCCCAACGACAACGCTACGTCGTTCCGTCGCGCCGCTTCGACGCATAGCGCGGCGCACGCTAACGACGCTTGCCAGACGCTACACGTCACGTGGGCCGACGGGAATGATGTACGGACCGACTGCGGGGAAAAAGAAAGTTACCTATAACTTTCAGTATTAAATAGAACTAAGCCGGTAGTAACAAGGTACGGTATTAGATAGGAGAATCGTTTTGGCGGGATGTTCTAACGAAAACAATACGCTCGACGCATAGCAAGGAACACGCTATCGACGCTTGCCAGACGCTAGACGTCGGGACGAGACGGGAATGATGTGCTGACCGACTGCGAGGGAAAGAAACATTTGTTTGTAACTTAAAGTAGTACAATCCTTGTCATGAATGTTGAGCGCTAGGGCAAGGAGTGGGGATCGCTTTGCGTATCTTACGAGACGATCATCGTATCAGCGGCGCCTTTGCGCAGAGGTAACAACCAATCACAGCCGGCGGTGCAGGCTAGTCGCACTACTAGCCAATCACGTAGTCGTAATGATATTCAGCGCTATTTTCGCCCAGTGCTCAACATCCGTGCAGCTAGTTGTACGTCTACGTTAAAATACGAGGGAATCGCTTTAACGGGATGTTCTACCTACTTAAGGGAAAAAAGTTTTGCTTGTCGTACTAAATACTTTTTTTGTGTTGCCACATACTTTCCAAAGTGAATACTCATTTCAACGATAATTTTTATTAGTGTTGTGACGTTAGCCCCAGCCAAAGCTGTGCTCATCTTGTATGTGTCCCACCGTAGCCACTGTAGGGTACAAGCCCCACCTTTATTATTTATTTATCAGTGTTAAAAAGTTTGATCCTATACAAATTTTAACCGAATAATAATGAATTTCGGTACGAAACAATTAATGTTATCGGCAAACCTCATCTGCAATGTTGCTATGCCTTACAGGGGCCCATAATGATCTGATACACTATTATTTACACACTTATGTACACATGAAAAAGCACTAAAGATATTGAATTGAAACGTATCGACACGACCTAGTAAAGGTAATAAGAAGCCGCTAGATGTCAGCAACTTACAACCGGCCAATGTGGAAGTCACTGGGCGAGGCCTATGATCAGCAGTGGACGTCCTGTGGCTGAAATGATGATGATAAGACCTGGTAAAGGTAACAGGAAGCCGCTGGATGCAGGCCGCTTCTAACCAGCCAATGTGGAAGACACTGGGAGGTCTATGTTCAGCAGTGGACGAGCGTCCACTAAAATGATGATGATGTAACATCAAACGACCTGGTAAAGGTAGCAGGAAGCCGCTGGATGCAGGCCGCTTCCAACCGACCAATCTGGCAGTCCAATGATGATGATGATGATGATGATGAAACGTATCGTTTACCTGCTGACACTTTGTAGGGTCGCAGACCACGCATCGCACGTGCCTCCACGCCGGGTTGCAGGATTTGAACGTCTCTAGCAACCAAGTTAGGTCGTCGTCTATTAATGTTGAGATACCTGAGGATATATACTATAGTTAGAATAGGGATGTCGACGACAATCATAAATAATTCTAAGCCATCATTTATTAAATCTGACATCTTATTTTAGGCCCGATAACCCGGTACATTATCATTTATTAATATAATCTGATTTTTGTTTGATTTAAAATCAATAAAAAGTTAGGCAGTTAAGGCCAGTAAACAATCGACGTCATAGCTTGAGGTGCATTATCACAGCACATAAAAAGTAAGTCAATTGATTGGTGGTGTCAACTAGCCTATTGTATTGACTTGGCGTATGTAGAACCCATCAACATAATATACCCTAGACAGGTTCCAAAGTTATTATTGCTCGGGTTAAGGCCTTAACACGCTTGAATGACCTTGACGCGTCGCGCCCATACAATTTCGCGCGTGCGGATGACCTCTAATAATTGGAAAAACATGTTTTTTTTATGAAATTAATAACTTTAACGAGAATTTTCAAATAAAACTCTCAATTCAAAACATGTATATTTCTAAAATATTGTTTTGTGTGAAAACAGTAATGAAATAGTTTGTGCCGTTAAAGAGAACATTTGCAATTCATAAAAAAAAAATAGACACTTTATTGTGCATGTTTTAATCCAAGGGACTTAACGGAAAATCAAAATTATTCAATTCAAGATGTTTATTAAATCCTCTTCTAGCATATCGTATTTAAATTTTTAGATTAAATTAACAGGCATTCTGACAATTTGATTTTCATATTCGAGATTTTACGCACTTGGGTGGTGTTAAGGCCTTAAGCCGAAACAAATTTGATAAACGATTAACTGGTTGATGGAAGAGATTGGCGATAAGACCGCCTAAATTGAACATCTTTCGATAAATATCAACTGTTACTTCTTATGGTGGTGTGCAATAAAGAGTATCTATCTATCTACCTGTGTAAAATAAAAGTGACATGAATTTTGAGAGTTAAAACCTGGTACAAACATAAACTTATATTTAAACGAGTAACTACGCGTGGCGCTCTTAATAATAATTTGCAACTGATTTGTCAGAGTAAAATATTAATTATTGGCTAATAAGATCAAAATGTAAAATACTGATTTTACTTAAATGTATGTTGCTTGCTGGTAAAATTAGTGAACTTTTCTTTAGGAAATGATTCTAATGATCAAATACAGCTTTTTTTATATGGAAACATTGAATTCTCAATTATTATTTTTACCATTCCATACAAACTGATGTCAGATAATCGACAAAGTTAAGTATGGTGTAATGTAAGATAAATTTATAAAATCTTGTTAACAATCTTTCAAATTCTTTTTACTCACCGGCACTGACGATAACAGACTTCCCGTTCCCGTCCTCAGCCAGGAACAGAGTGACGTAGTGCTTGACGGCCGGGCTGCCGGCGCCCCCTACCGACGGGATCGCGCTGTTGAACTCTATGCCTGTAACAATACGGTCTAATTTACAACTGTGACTTTGTGACTGTTTGGACAATTTGTCGGATCAGATTTTTTAATATCTGTTTCAGAGGAACATATATTATGTTTGTTTTAGTATTAATTCTATGTTTGTTTTTGTATTGATTTTATGTGAAATTATGTATCTTCGTGATGTCCATAGGTTGTCACTCGATAGGCCACTACCAAAACTATCGTATAATCCAAAAGTATCGATTGTTAAATTACAGCAATAGTATAAATTAAACACAATACTATCGATAGATATATATTCATCTCCAATAGTGTTAAACTATCAAACCTATCGGTAGTTTTGTACTATTGATAGTAGTATTAAAACCCAGTCTACAATCGATAGTATCGATACCATTGATAGTGTAATACAAAATTAAATTAATTTATTTGCAGTAAACATGGTTACAGTATGGATGCTAATAATATTTAAACCCTCACTGTATTACTATTATCGTGCAGTAATATCGATACGTATTTTTCAATACTGAATTTTAAGGTCAACTATCGATAGTCCACCAACACTAGTCCATAATAAAATTTTGACGTGATAACTTTTTATAAGTCGATAAACGCACGCACGAAAAAGTGTCACGTTCCGCATGCGAGCAAGAGCGCGGAAAAAGCGATAGAGAGGCACGATCGGCCTAAGCGTTCGGCTTGTGACTAGGGAATGCAATCTCGTCTCGCCGAGATTTGTTTTGGAGACAGTTTTGTGTTTTAATTAGTTTCGCAGAAATATTACACTACAATTACAATTACAATTACGAGGTTCGTGATACGCGAATTGGAAGAACAGTCGACGCCACTGACAAAAAAGCTGGCCGAATCCTTAAGAATCCGTATATCTGAGCGCCGCACATGTTTGACATCAGTATTGCTATATTTAAGGAACTTTACTCAATACGAAAATGATTTGGAAGAGTATGCGCAAAATGAAACATTCATTATTTCCCCGAAGACCACTATCCGTAAAGAAATTAAAAAACTTATAGAAAGATTGCACTGCAAAACACAGTACAATTATAACTCACAGACGCAGGATGTCGATGTTGTTGCACCGGTTGCACAAGAGGACGATGAAGGCTTCGATATTGAAGACAATACAATGCCTCTTTCTGCCGTCTCCGCGGAAAAAAATATCACACTTCATGAAAAGCTGCAAAAATCGCTGAAAGCACTGAAACGATCTCACAACATTTATTTAAGAACTTGTGAAGTTAAGTTTTTGTTTTTTTGTATTTATTTACCATAAGTAATGTTCCTATTACCCTTCATTATTGAAACTAAAGTAATAATTTACAAAAGACTAAATATAGATAATTATTGTTTTAATACATATCATGTCAATTACTAGTTCTTAAAACAAGCATTTGCATATGTTTTAATTGCGATTCTCCCAATCTCGCGAGATCCCGTAATTTGCGAGATCTCGCGAGACTGGGTTTTGAGTCTCGCGAGATCTCGCTAGGCGGAAATCTCGTACGAGATTGCATTCCTTACTTGTGACGCATCTACCTCTCTTCCGCTCAATCGGCCGATGCGTCCGTGTAGCATCAATGTTTTCTTATGACTATATTAAATAATTTCTACGATGTAAATGACTACTTAGATAAAAAAAAAAACTGGACTTGTGTGTTTCCTTAATATGATATGACTAATTTGAAGTAATTTCTTTTAAAGATTAATCGTCTGTACCCAGGGTCGCGCGGTGCATATAGGCAATTAGGCAGTGCCTGCCTACCTGATAAATGAAATGAGGTAGGCAGAAGGTACTTACAGATGTCTAGTTAATGATGAAAACCACAGATTTTCGACATTAATACACATTTGTAAGTACCTGCTGCCTACCTCGAAATAAAACCAATGCCCGCCACTGTCTGTACCTACATATTAATTTGTCACTTTGCATGCCCAACTATATTGGGCAAAACATGTCATAGATCTTTATTTTGTGTAACACATTTAATACCATGTTTTTTTTTTATTTATTTATTCAATAGGAACACCAACAGTATATACATAAATACATTCAAGGATAAAATTATAATATGAGGTGACAAATTCTTATATATATACCAATAATAGGCACAGCATTTTTACTTAAAAATATCTACTATACATACTTATAAATATTGCATTTTTTTTTTAAATAATCACAAGTATTTTTAATAATTTACAGAGAACACTAACAAAAAACCACAAGAAGGTAAGTTTCTGCCTAAACTTCGGTAAGGAGTCACTAAAAATATCAAGACCTGACCCATGTCTCTCATTGTATTGCGAAAAACATCTAGCAAGGGGAGCGTGGCGACCGAGATTTGTTCTGGTTGCAGGCAGAGCAAATGGCTTCTTAATAGGGTAACGAGGTAGGCGAGACGGCACGGATAGTCTTACCCGCTCCACAAGATCACTACACTTAATTTTGCCATTGATAAGCCTGTGCAAAAACACCTAGTCATGCCGTAAACGCCGGTGGCGCAACGTGTCCATTTTAAAAAAGGCTAACCTGTGGTCATAGTTTTTTTTTTTTCATTTATTTTGGCATCAAACAGTCATGTACAAAAATAGATGCAAGTGAAAATTATGTTACATTTGTAGACCTTATAGTGCCCAAAATTTATATAAAGATAAATATTAAATAGTTAAGCTTAAGCTAAGACGGTCGGACGTGACCAATTAAGTGTAGGTCCGGTATTAAGTAAATTTAATTAAAGTTATGTAAAAAAAAGGTAACAACAGTTACATTGACAAATGTTTTTCGTTCTTAAACTATAAAATGCTTTTTAGTTTTTGTTTTAGCCTGCAAATAAAGAATTTGAATTTGACGTTATCGTCCGTGAACAGACTTTACAGACAACCTTTTTTTATGTTTTTCCTCACCTGTCTCTATACATAAGAACTGCGGCACCGCGTTAAAAGCTAGCTGCATGCCAGGCGTGGTCAGGTACACGCACTGGATACATCCGGACTGCGAGTGGAGCAGTTTTACTCCCGCGTCTGGAAACAAAAGTTCAATTCAATAATCTTAAATATTTATCGTTTTTAGAATTTGTTGTTATGGCGGCAACAGAAATAAATCATCTGTGAAAACTTCAACTGTCTAACTATCACGGTTCATGAGATACAGTCTGGTGACAGGGACAGACAGACAGACAGACAGCGGAGCTAAGGTCCCGTTTTACAACATCACATACAGGACGCGGCATTGAGCGCTAAAGAGTGGGAACCGCTTTGCGAATGTTATGAGACAATCATCGTATCAGAGACGCGTATGCGCGGAGCTAACAACCAATCCCGGCCGGCGGTGCAGGCGCGTCGCGACTAGCCAATCACGTAATCGTTATGGTCTTCTGCGCAACTTTCGCCCAGCGCTCAACGTACGTGTTAATTGTACATTGGTCTTATCTTAAGAGAAGCAGTTGTGCTATAGAAATTAGAAACAATCACGGCACCACAACACCTGAGGCAACATAGAAAAGTTAGTTTTCTACATTTACCCGACCGGGAATCGAACCTGGAACTCTCTCTCTCTCTCTCGCCTTTCGGCCGCAGAGGTCGTGGGTTTTCTTAAATCAGGCGAGCGAAACTTCTCTGAGAAAATGTTATTTGCAGATAGTAACTTCATATCATTATAAAATCAAAAGGGGTAAAGTTTCTTATGGCAATGTATTCGCGAGAAAAAAGCCAAGTTTTAATTAATTGACAAAGAGAAACATCTAGATTGTTACAAGGGTGGAAGCTGAAAATCAGTGTTTTGCTCTAAGAGCAGTGTGAACACTGAGCTCCTGGCTTTTTGCATCGCTGCGGCACACACACTAAATGAATGTAATTAATTCAATCTTTTGTATTTTTTTATGTATATGTGCTAAAATGCTTCGCAAATTTATTTATCTATCTAAGTGACGACTGTCTGGTGTAGTGGTTCGCGCTCCAGACTACAATGCCTGACGGTTGCGGGTTCCAATCCCGCGAGGGGCAAATGTTAGTGTGACGAGCAAGAGCATTTGCACCTAAGTCATGGATGTTTATAAACGTATTTAAGTATGTTTATCCGTTATCTAGTCGCCGTAGCACAAGATTTGCTTAGCTTGAGGCTAGATAATTGGTGTGATTGTGGAAACAATTTATTATTATTATTAATTTGGCTATGAATAGCCTTGATTGAGCAGCCCTGAGCGGCTGGTTGTGCAGGGAAAAGTGGAGGGAACCAGATCGCGCGGCAGGTCACCGATGCGCTGGACTGACCAAGTGAAGTCCGCAGTAGAAGGCCGCGTGTCTGACTGCGCCAGACACATTGCCAACCGAGAGAGGTGGCGGGAGATCGTGAAGAGAGCTGTGTCCGCCTCCACCACTAACACGGACGCCTCAACGTGACCGCGACCGCTCTGCCAAGAGCGAAACGACAGAGAAGATGACGTGCCCATCACCCCCACTTACCATAGTTAAGCTGTAGTTTCCTCACGACGAAATCGTACTTCTGGTTCAGCCAACGCACTGCGAACGCTCCCACCGCCACTAGTTGTTCCTCAGTCGTGATCACTTGGGGCTCCGCGGGCCTACTGTAACAACAACATTATACATTACATTCCGATCCCAAGGAACATAATCCGTAGGGCATACAGGTGCCCGATACTTACACATAATCCTACGCACCCATAAATACACACACACACACAGGCGCGCGCGCGCGCGCACACACACACTGTTCTTATCTTTTAGATATAAGTAACTTAGCCTTACTTAGCAAACTCTAAGGGAATTAGCGAGCTATTTCCAATACAAGTGTCAATGTGCGTCAGCAAGTATGAGAAGCGGAACACTAGCGAAATTGTCTGTTCTAGCGCATTGATTCGACTATAATGCTGTCTCTTTCCCCTCGCGGTTTCGCCGATCTGCTCCGAAACCTGCTTAGCTCCTAGCTTCCGCATGTGTTTGTCAATGTTGTCAATTTTTAAGAAGCGAAAGTGGGTTTTTAATTAAAATGGACATCAAATTCACTGAAAAATTGATCTAAGAGGTCAGAAACAGTCCTATTCTGTACTTGCTTAGTCATCCAGACTATAATGACGACACAAAATGTCGTCATTATAGTCTTCGATTGTCTCAACTAAACTGACTGACTTGCATTACGTTTCGCGCCGCGGAACGCTTGTTACTCTACACTAGATCGCAGCGGAATGTATCCAGCGGTTTAGCTCCTCGTGTTTCGCAGCGGAGGCGTGGTACAGGCGTAAACCAATTCTTTACTACAGTAGAATCTCGATTATCCGGACACATTCTTTACGGCCCTAAATTACTGTCTTAGGAATGATTTGACGGTGCAACGCGACATGTTACGACAAATTTATTCCCGCCTCCGATTTTTTAGGGTTCCGTACCCAAAGGGTAAAACGGGACCCTATATCTGAGGCTTCGCTGTACGTCTGTCTGTCTGTCCGTCTGTCACCAGGCTGTATCTCATGAACCGTGATAGTTAGACAGTTGAAATTTTTACAGATGATGTTTTTTCTGTTGCCGCTATAACAACAAATACTTAAAGACAGAATACAATAATTATTTAAGGAGGCTCCCATACAACAGTGATTTTTTGCCGTTTTTAAATGGTACGGAACCCTTCGTGTGCGAGTCCGACTCACACTTTGCCGGTTCTTTTAAGGAAACCATTTTGTAAGATTGTCCCTATGCTATAGGCTGGTAGAAGCGTGGAATTCTACGGAATTGCAAACATTTAAAAGAGCATGCAATAAATTATTAAAAATTGTTTGATTTAGCTTTGATATCGATTATACGGATTTTCGATTATACGGAATACCCCTGGTTTTAATTCGGATAATCGGGGTTCTACTATAGTACGTAGCACAAGGGACAGCGCTTATAAGTAGTCAGCCAGCACCATCACAAATAGCTCTAAATATCATCTAGCATCGAGAGCAGGAGGGGTTGATTTTTTATTCATTTATTAACATCTGTCTGTATTAGTGGACCGACGACTGTAGGAAGATGACTGGCAGTGGATGGATGAAAAAAGCGGGAGATCGTACTCTTTGGCGCTCTTTATGGGAGGCTTACGTCCAGCAGGGAACTGCAATAGGCTCAGATGATGATGACATGATTGTATTAGTTCACGTGGGAAGAGCTGGCAACTCGGAAAACGCACCATTAAATCTAAAGGTTTCGCGAGTCTAGTACAATTTGTAGGGTGTCGCCATCGACGGATACGTCTGGGCAGTGGCGTGCATTGGTTTTATTTTGAGGTAGGCAGTAGGTACTTACAAATGTGGATTATCGATGAAAACCATCTTTTCCATCAATAATCTACATTTGTAAGTCCTACTGCCTACCCCATTTCAACTATCAGGTAGGCACTGCCTAATTGCCTATATGCACCGCACGCCGCTGCGTCTGGGAGGAGTCAGGACATCATCATAACAGGGTAAATCTTTGTTAGTGTTGAATCAAGGGTTTGTTTTTATTCATGATAACCAACAACTTTTACTAACAAATTAGTAACCTATCTCAACTTGATTTTGTTAGTGTAGAAAAACGATGTTTAAAACGCGGATGGCAAACATACATTTACAATGGAAAATAAATAACACTTGAAAAAAATCATCGACCGCAGGTCGGACTCGAACCCACGTCCCATCGCAAGCCGGGCGAGTGCTTGCGATGGGACGTGGGTTCGAGTCCCACCTGAGGTCGATGATTTTTTTCAAGTGTTATTTATCTTCAATTAAACCTTGCATGGAATTGCTAAAAACAAAAATTTACAATACATTTACAAAATTGAAATAGGTGAATAATTTCTTGGTAAAAGTTGTTAGTTTTCATGAGTATTGAACAAACCCTTAGTATTTCAATCCAATGAAGATTCACCCTTTATGTATAAGGGAATGTTATATAATAGCTAGCTGCTTTTTAAGGGTTGCTTCTATTTTAATTGTAAATTAAATAAGGATCTTATATAATTCAAATATTTTGCGATGTTTAGAAACATATTTAAATATGTTTATCCGGTATTTTAATCGCCAAAATACAATCCTTGCTTAGTTTCGGTCTAGATAATTAGTGTGATCGTAGAAGGATTTATTTATTTAACAAATGTTACCTATCTGCAGAGGAGCCCTTTGCCAAAGGGCAAACAGATATTTAATAAAAAAAAACATGTAACTAGGTTATTCCATCCCATCCCACTAATATAAATGCGAAAGTGTGTAAAGATTTTTAGATGTTTGTGACTTAATCACACTTATGCGGCTGAACGGAATTTGATGAAATTTCGAACCCATTGTGGAATATGATCTGGATTAACATATAGGATACTTTTTATCCCAGTTCGTGTGGGATATTTTTTATATATTGTTCTTTATTTGAACGTTTGCACATAATGTATCATACCAAACATCATTCCGAGTGCATATAACCTGACTCTCTTTAAGTCCAGAGTGAATAGGCATCTTCTGGGCAAGCTCGCTCCATCGTAGATCCCATCTATGCTCTAGAGCAAGATTGGGGTCAAGAGTAAGCCCATCTCAAAAAAAAAAAAAATTTCACACAAACGAAATTGCAGTTACAGCTAGTATCTGAATAAAGGTTTTTATTAGTTATTACATACCTCTCTAGCCATCGAGAGGAGCTTGACAGGAATAAGAAAACAGGATAGAGTAAGATCCAGCTTAATACAAGAAAAAACTAAATATGCCGATATAAAAATAGACCAAGTAAAGTGGAGATGGACAGGTCACATGACACGAGATACACAGGAAAAATGGTGCAAAACTGTTACTGACTGGTATCCCAGAGACGGCAAGAGAAGTAGAGTGCGCCAACAAACAAGATGGGAAGACGACCTAAAACTCACGGCTGGTCATTTGTTGGAGAAGGGTAGCACATGACAGGACCCAATGGAAAATGTTAGAGGAGGCAAGAGGCAAACTGAGCTTTGGGATAGTTTATAAAAAAATAATAACATGTCTTATACTCATACTTGTTAAGTCCAGAATAAAAATATTTATAATTATTATTACATACCTCTCTGCAGTCTCCGTGGTAGGGTTCTCAATGATAGCTACTTCGTACTCCTGCTGCCCTTCCACCTGCGTGTTGCTGATCTCATACTGCTGGTATGTGTTCGTTTGCTCTTCTACTTGTTGCTACAAACAGATTTATAATCAAAACAAAAACACTTTAACATAACATCCGTTAATACATTGTTTGATAGCGACTAGCTAGACTTACAAATAATACTTAAAATACAAGTAAACTTTGTTTGCTTAAAACTAAACATTTTTATTATTATTTTTCCTATTTCAACTTTATAAGAAAAATTATAAAAACCAGTAACATTCTTGTAACCTGATAGAATTTTTTTTTATTGTATTAGGCATGCTTGCACATCTCAGGATTATCGAATTTAATCCTTATAATATCTTGAAATGCCTCAACAATTCAATTCTGTAGGATTAGAGTGTCAATTCCATCTAATTATTGATATATGTATAAAAAAAATTGTGTTCATTCATAACTTATTCTTAAGATAATAATATGTGGTTGATCTAGATTAAGCAGGGGTTTACCCTCCAATTACGACTTAATCTAGGTCGAATCCGGCCTTATTCATTTAATTTATTCTTACATAAAATACTCACATTTGTATTGACTTCTGTTGTACTCTGAACAAATGTTCCACTCTCTTCCTCCGGTTCTCCTTTGACATCGTAGATCGTCTCAGCCATAACAATCCGACCGGACTGGTCCATGGTCCACATGCCTCCGAATGCAAAGTTAGATGGGTTCCCACTTTGTTCATACAGAATTACTGTGTTGGGACCTGGAATTTTGAAATTTCAGAGCAATAAAGACCTACGTAGTGTCGAATCATATAGTATTAAAATAAATAAATATTGGACAACATCACATACATTGCTCTGATCCTAAGGTAAGTAGCTAAAGCACTTGTGTTATAGAAATCAGAAACAACGACGGTACCACAGCACCCAGACCCAAGCCAATATAGAAAAGTTCGTTTTCTACATTGAGCCGACCGGGGATCGAACCCGGAACCTCAAAAATGGAGGCGCCATTAAAAGTCCGACGTGCTCGCCTCTCGGCTATGCAGGTCATCAAAATACAATCCGTGTGGTCTCTGGAGAAGGCCTACACCGGCAGAGGGGTCCATGAGATAGCATGCATAGCGGCCTAACCCTTAACCAGGCACTAGTACAATAGGGACCACATCATTTTGAACTTTATTCACCTACCTTACAGGTATGAACCAATCAAAAATTTTGACTATTAGGCCTGGTTAAGGGCTAATAAAATACATATCCACTACGATTCTTACTCATGTAATACCAATGGAAGATAAAGGCTTTTTATTTTATTATGGTCTCTCTGACAATTCAAACAAATATTTTATTTATGTACTGACCTAATTGAACTGGTTCTCCTTTCATGTTGACAAACACTGGTTGCTCAAAGTTTCCTTCCACCAGCTGCCCAGTGTGCACTATCTGCTGCCCTTGGTCTACAGGCACCTCCACGACTTGGTTCACTACCTCCACCTTCTCCTTTTCAGCCTCAGGCTTCGGCCTATTCACCATGATCTTTGGCTTTTTTTCTGAGTCGGCTGGTTCATCACTTTTCCTCTTTATAACTACTTTCTTCTTATTTTTCTTGTCCATTTTTGCACTTAACACCTTTCAGCACCCCTAGAACGCGCGATTAATACGCGGTAACGCGTTTTTAGACAGATATTTACTCAGAAATACGCCTCGCCCAAATAACGGCATTGTCCTAAATTTTTACTCTTATCTACATTTGTTTTCAATGTAGTTAAATTAAATAAAAGCCCGTCAGTTGTCTACGATATTGGCAATTAAAATTTTATCCAAAATCTATTTGCCTCAGAATTTTGAACAAAATAATCTTGAGCGAAAAAGACAGCTTAAAAAGACGCCATTTTTGTTCGAATTCATGTTCTATCTCTTTCTGACTGACAGTACTGACACCACTAATCAAGTAATCATTTTTTTTAAATCTCTATAGTCACCTAAAACCTGGACTGGTGGCTGTCAAAATAAATCCAAGGTGAAGAAGAAGAATCCGGAAATGGCTCCGGTCCCGCCCGGCCGGACAAATCCGTCGCTCAAGCAAAGATTAGTATGTAAGTATCTTATGTTATGCTATTGACTACACACGCACTTAGTGGGCATTCAACCACACAAGCACGATCAGCATTTTTATACCAGTTTTCTGAAGAAAAAAACAGCTGTACGCACAGCGCTGCACATTAATGCTCGGGCTTCACCTGCGTGACGCCTAACGTTTAAATAATGACATGATTAGCGTTCATTAATAAACACAAAATTACGCGGCCACTAAATATGAGGCCACACTTATTTGACGTTTGATTCTAACGTCTAGCGGCTTAGTTAGCGTGTGATCTGTGGATACAAGTCTTTAAAATAAAAAAAATGCTTCCAAGAACTGAATACTTACTATTATAATTTGGTCCACTCCATCCTAACTTAATAACTATGCACTTTAACATTTATTCCACAAAGAGTTTTAGAATGTGACCGTGTTTTACCATGTTTAGTTTCGAAGGTGTAGCCACAACAACGCACTAGACGCCCGCTAAATGCCTTTGATGTGTCGAAAGTTACCACCGTCCGAGCTATCGTCTAATTAGTGTCTAGTGTCATTAAAGCAAATTAGCGTATTAAGACCGGCCAAACCTGCGTACTTTGTCAAATAGCGCACTAATTAATGATATTAGACGCAGGTGAAGCACGAGCATATGAATAATCCGACGAAGTTCCGAACCAAGCCGTGCCAGCCGTGCTAGTTGCCTGCCTGCCTGGCCCTGCCACCTTAGAGCATTCAACCAACAGGAGACGACAAGCTCGCTAATTTCTATGAGAAAAAGTCTGTCATTTCTTGCGGGGGGAAGGGAATAACGCACACATAGGGAATTAACACTAACGCATTTTCAATGACGTTGCTACGCTCACACACAACAAAAATTATCTAACACTAGCTTAAACTAGACGCACACAAATATATTCACACACAAGGGCAACTTATCCATGCACGAGTGGGACGTCAGTTTTAAATAAACGAAGATAGTGCTTAACACTATCGATAAATTTTATCGATGAGTTCTGCCAGTATTATGATAAGGTTTTATTCAATTCAGACTCTTTATTATGTGTAAGATAGAAACTTTATGTAGAGGCGACTACAGGAGAACCGCCATAAGAAGACGGGCAGCAGCGTCTCCTCTCCACCATTGTCCAAACTGAGATCGCCAACCCGCCTGCCAAGCGTGGCGATTATGGCAAAATCCTCCTTTTGGTGAGGCCTGTGTCCAGCAGTGGACTGATATAGGCTGGTAGTGGTGATGATAGAAACTTTCCTTTTGGCTGTCATTAAGATCTACAGGGTGATTTATTAATATACATCAATATGGTAGAGTTTAAGGATTGGACTATACCCAGCCGGAAAACCGGTCCGGGTAAGTATGGTTTCAATCCATCGCAAGCAATAAGGTCGTCGTGAACGAATTCTAGCTGATTCTAACAGATTCCGGCTGGTTAAAGTCCAAGCCTAAAACTGCAAGAAATACCTGCAAAATTTGGTTTTCAGGTGTACTGTCATAATTATAATAAAAAAAACACTGGGCTATAACCCGCAAAAATCGTAAATATAATTAAAGATAAATTTTGAAGGTTGAATTTTGTAAAGTAGGATTTGCAAGATTGGGTGTTAACTATTTTAGCTGTATTCACGCTGTATACTATTTCGAAAAGTGCGTAGGTAAGGTAGTTCTATATCGTTGTAGATATGATTCATCTAGCCCCTCCCTCTTGGAATAAAGGCATTCTCCAGATAGATAGATAAAGATAATTAAAAGACCTGTAAATTGAATAACTTTCTAAAAATATTACAAATATTTTCATCTCTTAAAGCGAAAACATGAAATTAGTCTAGAGAAATCATGAAATAAGAATATCATAATACCAATTTTTCTGCTTGCTTAGAAAGACAAAGTTGTAAATGAATTCAAATATTATTGGTCTGGGACTGTCTATGGTGGTGACTGGAGATGGTTAGCTCGGAAACTTTATAATATAAAGTTTTGTTTCTTTGGAATGGATTGATTTCTATGACTTAATCAGTAATTGAGAAGGTGGTGAATAATAATAAATAAAAAACATTATCCGAAACATTATCAAATCCGCAAGAATCCGTTCAAAACATGACGCTATTGCTGAAGCGATGGATTGAAACCGTACTTACCCGGACCGGTTTCCAAATGGGTATAGTCCGAGCCTTAACATACGCTTAAATAATAATTAATCTGTTAACTTTTAGCAACAAGTAAAATGTCTAAGTACGGACAACAGCACGTCGACCTACCACAAAATGTCAAAATTTCTCATTTGAAAATGAACTCTATATGTCAGGGTTAAAGTTGAAAATCTATTGGAGAATTTTCGACTTTTGGGGTAGGTCGACGTGCTGTTGACTGTACAAAACACATGTTTCTCTAGAGTTTATGATAATGATAAGATATTTTAGGTGCCTCAAAGATTTTGTCGCTACCTTTTGCAATGTTATATTTTCGCAAAAATAATGAAAATTAATATTTAGTGACATCTTAATATGAACAAATTATAATAATGTCTATTCTTATATAAATAACACGGATCTTACAGTAAAGCAACCAAATTACACAAAATTTATAACAACATACAGTTTTTATTGTATGTGTAAATAAATAACAACAAAAATGCTTGTAACCTGGGCCTTAACATCATTTTTGTGTTAAATAAATTCATATAAACAATAAAACCACCCGTTTATTTTCCCAACGGGTGGGTTTATTGGGTGTGTTCCGAATATATTCCCATTTTTGAAATACATTCGGGTGGAATGCCAACTCTAGGTGACCTAAAGGTCAAGTGGTAAAATCGATATCGATATTTTGTTTTTGTGCTATCCCATCACCAATTTTGCTGCAGGGTGGCCAGCGTATATCAATAAAAATCTCAAATTTTCAGAATAAGGTGAAGTTCACAAATATATTATATTATTGAAGTAGACCGATTAAATGCAAATATTTATAGTATTGACTATTGATACTTTAAAAGTAAGTATTAAGTCCAAAAAAATGCGCAAAACTTAAACAAGAATCATAATTTGTTAACTGTGATATATCATTAATTCAATAACCATCTATTGTAATTAATATTATTAACAATATCAAACGTGAAATACGAGTGTGATTTTAAAATTGGGTACTTCAGTATAAAAAATACGCTAAATAGGATTTTTTACCTTTAACTGGTATCACTTTTTGATTGACAAATTTTATGAGGTTTTTGCAATTTTAAGGCATTATTTGCTAATATTGAAACTCAATAATACTTATAGATGAAAATTTACGCTGTCCTCTAGCACATAAGATGTTTCTGATCTTTTTTAAAACGAGCAAACGGCGTAATTTGGCATATTTTGGCTGCGGTCCTTCCACGCTCACCGTGATTTGACAATGATGGCGGAACGCGCTGCAAATAGTTTTATATAACCTCTGCGACCGACGGTCATAGACTTGTGGCAGAGGGGAATGCCTGTCAATGGCGTCTCCTGTTGGTTGAATGCTCTAAGCCTGCCACCGAGTTAAGCTGGAAACATACTATCGGACGCGGCTTACGGACGCGGCTTACAGCCGCGACTTAAAGGAATCTAGGTATTGAATGTACACTAAGGCGTGCAAACCATCGGACGTCAGTCGCGGACGTAACCTTCGCTGACCTTGAGCGCTCGGACGTCCGACAGCAATCTGGCGCGCTGGATGTTTCTGTAAGCCGAAAACGTCCGCGGACGGTATGCACGGGGTGCGGACGCGTCCGAGCGTCAGAAGGACGCCCACTGCGCGAGAGCTCGCACGTGCTTATTGATTGCATGAACATTTTTATTATAAGATAGCTAGCGAT
This sequence comes from Anania fuscalis, assembly GCA_950371115.1. Lineage (NCBI taxonomy): Eukaryota > Metazoa > Arthropoda > Insecta > Lepidoptera > Crambidae > Anania > Anania fuscalis. The sequence goes on from OX493352.1 coordinate 4,241,725, forward strand.
TTGATAACGTATGCGAAAAAGAAACCCGCTTATCACCGTATTCAGTATTATGTTACAGGAAATCTCCGGGACCTGGACAAGATTTATTTAGGGTTCCGTACCCAAAGCGTAAATCGGGGGCCTATTACTATTCCGCTGTCCGTCTGTCTGTCTATCTCATGAACCGTGATAGCTAGACAGTTGAAATTTTCACAGATAATGTATTTTTGTTGCCGCTATAACAACAAATACTAAAAACCAGAATAAAATAAATATTTAAGGGGCTCCCATACAACCAAAGTGATTTATTTTGCTCGTTACTAAGGCTCCGCTGTCCAACTGCCTGTCTGTCCATCTGTCACCAAGCTGTATCTCATGCACCGTGATAGCTAGAAAGTTGAAATAAATATTTAAGGGGGCTTCCATACAACAAACGTGATAGTTTTGCCGTTTTTATAGAAAATGGTATGGTAATGGAACCCTTCGTGCGCGAGTTCGACTCGCACTTGGTCGGTTTTTTTTGGCCTGGATAATTGTATTTTGGATTAGCTAAAATCTACTAAACGATACAGATTTTCTACTGAAATTACTACTAAATCATCGTCCTCTTTGTCACAAACCTACCAAAAACGTAGAAATCTACTTAAAGTGGTCACACTCATGGCGTCCGCAAGCAACGTCCGAGGACCGTGCACACTTATCAGTCGCGGCTGTAAGCCGCGTCCGTAAGCCGCGTCCGATAGTATGTTTCCAGCTTTACGAGTTCCACAAAATAATCAAGTTACTTACTTTGATCGAAAAATCAATGCACATTTCATAATTTGTATAAATTTTTGTTTAGCTGGAAACAAACTATCGGACGCGGATAACGGACGCGGCTGACAGGTGAGACAAAGGAATTTAGGTATTGAATTGAATGTACACTAAGCTGTGCAAACTATCGGACGTAAGTCGCGGACGTAACCTTGGGCTGACTTGCTCGGACGTCCGACCGCAATCTGGAGCGCTGGATGTTTCTGTAGTTTATTGATCAGTGGACGCGGACTGCGCGAGAGCTCGCATTGTGCTTATTGATTGCGTCGCGGCTGTCAGCCGCGTCCGACACTTTGTTTCCAGCTTTAGAGGTTTTTTACTCACTCGACGTTGGCGGTACAGTGTACACCCTGCGGTGAAACACACGTCAGTCGCCATATAAAAAAGAAGAAGAAGTAAAACGGCAAAGATTTTACGATGCATTTGAAATAAGTACAACTTTTATATTTCAGTGACATGACAACTTGTAGTATGACATTAATTTTTATATCTTCATAGACTAAAAGAATGGTGATGTGCCTAAAAAGGTTGTATAACCTTCACTCCTCCTCACAACACTATTCTACCCCGATTTGTCTTCTAAGTTGCAGCAAACGCGATCTCCTCCTTTCTCTTATAATGATCATTTTCTCTCCTCCTTTTTCCAGTATGTGAACACATGGGTCAGCAGGTGATGATATTATTATTATTTTTTTTAAGTATCAGAGTAAATATACCTTTTTGCTTTTTCAAATTAAATACGTCAACATGAATCTTAGAGCATTCAACCAACAGGAGACGACAAGCTCGCTCATTTCTATGCGAAAAAGTCTGTCATTTCTTGCGGGGGGCAGGGAGTAACGCACACATAGGAAATTAACACTAACGCATTTTGGATGTCATTGCTACGCTCGCACACCACAAAAATTTTCTAACACTAGCTTAAACTAGCCGCACACAAATATATTCACACACAAGGACAACTTATCCATGCACGAGTGTGACGTCAGTTTTAAATAAACGAAGATAGTGCTTAACATTATCGATAAATTTTATCGATGTGTTCTGCCAGTATTATGATAAGGTTTTATTCAATTTAGACTCTTTATTATGTGTAAGATAGAAACATTCCTTTTGGCTTTCATTAAAATCTACAGGGTTATTTATTAATATACGTCAGTATGGTTGAGTCTAAGGCCCGAACTATACCCAGCTGGAAATCCGGGTAAGTACGGTTTTAATCCATCGCTTAAGCAATAAGGTCATTTTGAACGAATTCTAGCGGATTCTAACAGATTCCGGCTGGTTAAAGTCCAAGCCTAAAACTGCAAGAAATACCTGTATAATTTGGTTTTCAGGTAAACTTCTTAAATATATAAAAAAATACTGGGCTATAACCCGCAAAAATCGTAAATATAACTAAGGGAAAGTTAGAAGGTTGAATTTTGTAAAGGACAGAAAGGTGTTAACTATTTTAGCTATATTCTCAACCATTTTCTTTTTGAATTTGAAAAACTTTATAAATATAAGTGCTATCATGAAATAAGAAAAACATAAAACCTATTTTTTGCTTGCTTAGACATAAAGTTGTAAATGAATTCAAATATTATTGGTCTGGGTCTGTCTGTGGTGGTGACTGGAGATGGTTGACTCGTAAACTTTATAAATATAAAGTTACGTTTCTTTGAAATGGATTTATTTTTATGACATAATTAGTAATTGAGAAGGTGGTAAATAATAATTAATAGAAATCATTATCCGAAACATTATCAAATCCGCGAGAATCCGTTCAAAACACGACCCTATTGTTTAAGCGATGAATTGAATCCGCATTAACCCGACCCGGTTTCTGACTGGGTATAGCGGTCTATACCGAGCCTACGATAAATGATAAGATATTTTAGATGCCTCAAAGATTTTGTCGTCACCCTTTGTAATGTGATATTTTCGCAAAAATAATGAAAATAAATATTTACTGACATCATAATATGGACAAATTATAATAATGCCTATTGTAATATAAATAAGATCCGTAATCTTACAGTAAAGCAACCAAATTAAACAAAATTTCTAACAGCATACTGTTTTTTATTGTATGTGTAAATAAATAACAACAAAAATGCTTGTAACCTAAGTCTTAACATTATTTTTGTGTTATATAAATTTATATAAACAATAAAATCGAATCCACCTGTTTATTTTCCCAACGGGTGGGTTCATTGTGAATGTTCCCGAATTGTATATTCCCATTTTGGAAATACATCCAGGTGGAATCCCAAATCTAGGTGACCTAAAGGTCAAGTGGTTAAATCGATATCGATATTTTGTTTTTTTGCTATCCCATCACCAACTTTGCTGCAGGGTGGCCAGCGTAGGTATATCAATAAAAATCTCAAATTTTCAGAATAAGGTGAAGTTCGCAAATATATTTTATTATTGAACTAGACCGATTATATGCAAATATTTATAGTATTGATACTTTTAAATGTAATTATTAAGTCCAATAAAATGCGCAAAACTTAAACAAGAATCATAATTTGTTAACTGTGATATATCATTAATTCAATAAGCATCTATTGTAATTAATATTATTAAAAATATCAAACGTGAAATACCAGTGTGATTTCAAATTTAGGTACTTCAGTATAAAAAATTACGCTTAATAGGATTTTTTACCTTTTACTGGTATCACTTTTTGATTGACAAATTTTATAAGGTTTTTGCAATTTTAAGGCATTATTTGCTAATATTGAGACTCAATAATACTTATAGATGAAAATTTACGTTGTCCTTTAGCACATAAAATGTTTCTGATCTTTTTTAACACACGGCACACGGCGTAATTTGGCATTTTTAGCTGCTGTCCTTCCACGCTCACTGTGATTTGCCAATGATGGCGGAACGCGCTGCAAATAGTTTTATATAACCTCTGTGATTGACGGTCATAGACTTGTGGCAGAGGGGAATGTCTGTCAAAGGCGTCTCCTGTTGGTTGAATGCTCTAAGACATGAATTAAGGTAAAATAAAATAATCTTTATTTGCTTAAACACGGTATGCATAGGTGTTTTAAAATGAACGTACCAAGCATGTTTAGCCAACACGAGGCATGCAAATTAAATATAAAATTAAACTAAAATTAAATATAAAATTAATCTAAAATTGCATTAAATTAAATTAGGTACATAGATGTCATATCATAATTATGTTGAAATTAATATTTATTATTTAAAAAACTCCTTTATGGTATGTGAGATTAGCCACTTATTCAATTTTGTTTTAAATTGATTATTATTTAATGTTTTGAATTCATTAGGTATATTATTGAAATTTTTTTTATACTCATTGTTATACAGCTTTTTTATACTGCATTGTTATTGGAGTTTTAGTAGTAACAGGATATTTTGATTTCTTGTGTTCCGTGGATAAATGTCAAATGCCCTATTAAAAATATGCATAATTTGCATTACAAATACACATGTTTCAAATATATACGGGAACGTCAATGTTAGTAATTGCAACTGTGCAAATAGAGGACGACATGATGTTCGTGGAGGGACACCGTATATTGCTCTTATGCATCTTTTTTGGGCAATAAAAGCTCTATTTATATTAAGTAGTATCACATCAGTAAACTGTAGCGTAATTTAGAACCTACAATGTATGATAGGTAGCAATCGCAGTTTTTGTTACAGATCTAACCTGCTTTAAAGCATAAATAAACTTATTGACTCTGTAAGGATAGGTCCAGATCTGGCTAACGCGCCGTGAATGCACAGGACGTGCACAGCGCGCTATTTGCGCGCGAGCTGCACGCGCGCGGCATGCGATCCGTTACTGCAACAGATTGGTGTGCCTCTTTAGCGCAATGGGGAGGAACACGCAAAGCTTTTTGTAGATGGCGCGATCGTCGCTTGTACCCTGTTGACTGCTAGTGTCAAGTGTGTATTTGCGATTTTTCCGCATATAACGTTTTTTAGCGTTTAAAATGTATTCATTAATGTCTTTTTCTGAGCTTCAAAGCGGATTTCGTAAAAGGACCAGAACAATTCACGGAAACGTTGTGATTTGATAGAGAGGTAAGCATTGAAAATATTGAAGGTTACATTCTATTTCCTGTGCATAATTCTGGTTAATTTGGACTATATCTGTTATTTCTTCTAGATTGGAGGCTTATGAGTGGATCCGAAACTTTGGCGCTGACTATAACATTACAGATGACGTTGCAAATGCCTCTCTGGCGATAAAAAAAATCAGAGACATTGATGCCGATTTTCCACTTCCTAGCTTAAGGAAACATGAAAGGTATTAAGTATATTCAAATAATTTCCTGATATTTATTCAATACACTTTTTAAATAATAAGTATTCATCATCTGATGCTTTTTGTTTCACAGATACAACAGCAAGCAACAAAAAGTTCTGTATGAAGCATGTCATCTCCTAACTGTCCACCTCTACTCTGCTGGTGATATCACATACATGAAAGGATAATGTAAAGCAAGGATGGAGAAAGTTAATTTTATACCATTGTGAGCGCTGCGGATAGTGGCATGTATGCATGATGTAAACATGTATCTCTAATTCAATACCAGAGGTCATGAAAGTTCTCCAGATTATGGGAAGTGTATTTAGGATATGTGGTGGACAAGCGTGGATTGGATTGTGAATTTCTAAGAAGTCTTGATAAACTTCTAAGCAAAGATACAATAATTAAATTAAGCACCCGTATAAAGCTAAACAAAAAGCTTGATATATGAAATTACTGTGCCTTAGTTAAGTATTAGTGTTAGAGAGTTGTCCTTTGAACAGAAAATTCCTTACTACACACAAACACATAGATATTTATTTTGTACTGGTAGGAAATTCTGCAATTTCATTGATGCATAGCATGTAGTCGTGATACTATTTCTTTAGTAATAAGTATGATACTCACATTTGTGAAATGTTACTTTTTTTATAAGCATCATTATGAAGTAATGGTATATTTAAAGTTAGTAACATGTTTAAAGGTTATTTGAAAATAATAATAAAAAACAGATATAACTTCCTAGACTTTTATTGTTTTTTTTTATAAATAGATTGCCTAAAATTGCAGCGCTTGAGAGTTTCTCAGTTCTTCATAATAGTAAGGCTTAGTAAGTAATTGAGATTTTCCTTTATGAAAAGGAGGTACCTGTTCTATTACATTTCTTTCTGTCTCTTTTGTAAGTATATTGCCTCCGCTTTGTCATTTAATTAAAAGTTCACAGCACTCTACAGTAGAGAGACAGGCAAGTAGTAGAGTCCTTCATAAATTCAAGAAGAAGACAGGGTAAAGCACTAGCTAATATTTTCAATGTATTAGTATGTTTAAAACTGCTCCATGAAGCTTGTCATGATTTGGGCTTTTTAGGTTTCTGTACTTTTGTTTCAGTGCCAGTGAATTCACTAAACTGTTACCCGTTTAGTATATTATACTTTTTTCAAAATAGTCTTCTTTTATGAAATATGCTGTGAGTAATCGTGCAATTTTTACATCCGTAAAGCAGATTCCCACTGATTTTTGCGTTTATAGTCCTTAGGGAATAAATGAACTACTTCAATTTTACAGTTTAAAGCACCACACTGTTGCATTGCGACTTTAATCCTCGGAAATATGGTAAACAAACAGAAATGATTGCAAACTTCCATACAATCTGACAGATGTTATGTCAGATCTAGGTACAAGACAATAAGCGCCCCTGGCGTGATAAAAAGTTAGTTTTTCTCCCCATTCATGCAAGGCTTGTACAATGCGCGCGATCTGCGCGCGTGCAGTTCTGGTTCACGTTCGAGCCAGTTAAAAGGTCGCGTTCGCGCGGCTCGCGCGCAGTCTCGCGCTGCGCCTGATGTTCAAACATTATCTATATGCGTTTTCCAATTTACGTCTTGTTCTATAGTTATACCTAGGAACTTCGTTTGTTTTACTTCGTTAATTTTCGTATCTTTATAATGAATATCAATATTTTTGTTTCTGTTTAATTGTATGTAAGTAATTAGTAAATGCTTTAACATCAACATTACTTTTAAATAAAACTATACTTTTCTTATAAGTTGTAATGATGACTAATCTATACATATAATTGAAGCTATAAAACAAAAAACAATTTCTCTCTCTATCTCTCGAAATGAAACAAAAGGTATGATTCCGAATTCAGCAGCACGCAGTAGTGCTGGTCCCCATATTTTCTATATGAGTTTATATGAGATTACATCGACAACCATCTGGTGTAGTAGCGCTCCGGACTACAATGCGGGTTCGACTCCCGCGAGGGGCAAATGTTAGTGTGATGAGCACGAGCATTTGCACCTAAGTCATGGATGTTTATAAATGTATTTAAGTAGTTTATAAATATATTTAAGTATGTTTATTATCTGTATCTAGTGGCAATAGCACAAGATTTGCTTAGTTTGGGGCTAGATAATTGGGTGTTTGTGGATACAATTTATTTTTATAAGTATACGGAATCATACCTTAAAACTTTTCTAAAAAAACTATATCAGATAATTTATATATATTTATTAATTACATTTCACTGTCCTTCGAATAAAACTTTTTTTTTTACTTGTGCCTTTTGTTATTTTTGACATGTTTTCAATTTTTGACTCATAGTGCCTTATCACGTAAACTTAAAATAAGTATTCAATAAATCATCATAAAATAAAATATTTATATTACATCGCATGTACTGGACTGCACTCAGTGCACTGTGAGCACTAATGCACGCCGCTACAAAGTTGTATCGGTTTTGCACGGTAAATATGGCGTTGCTTCGTAAAATTGACAAAGAAGTTGGAAAATTGTTAAAGTAATGTAAATAAGTTTAGTGTTTATCAAATATGCGGATTATTGGTGAGAAGTAAAATTTGAATTTGTTTTAATGATCTTTCTGTCGTAATTTATGCAACCTTTCAGTGAACATTTAGGCATTTTTATTTTTTCATACAAATGTCAGATCACGATGACCGCCGACCACTGACTACGTCACATCGGCCTCGGTCGGGACATTTTCGGGTCTCTTTAGGTCCAACACCCAGACGTGTGGTCCGCCCTGTCCTTACGAAGTAATATATAAGTCAATGGTCCACGCTCATTGGAATTTTCACTCTTTCTCGTCCTTGATCCCACTTACTCCTGAAACTATTTATGGTTTCCAAACTCTAGAATGTTTTAGTATGTCCTTAGTTAGGGTACACTTAACCTAGGAAAAATACTGAAAAAAATCCAGCTCACCTGGGAAATTGGGAAAATGATGGACGTTTAAACGCCCAGTATAAGGATCAACTACTTAGATGCAGTTTGAAAAGTGGCTATGTAAAATACAAATAAAATTCCAAACATTCTTGGAACAATGTTTTAGTTAAATAAATAATTAAAACAAAACGAAATAACCAAAATCTAGTGTGATATGAAGCAAATCAAGCTAAGGAGTGCAGGGAAAATCATACTTTATTTCATACACATTTTTTTTCTTACATAACCCAATTTAGCTGATTTTTCTTATGGTGAACCATGTAGTTTACCCTGTCAATATCAAGGTTTTGCTCTAGTTTTTCTGTGTAGGACGAGTTGCACGTTTTTTAAGTTTATTGTACGTGCGAACGTTTATAAAGTTTCTAGCAAAATTTTTGCTAACACTGCATTATGTGAGCCAGTCTTACTCACCACCATATGATTCAAATGCCACACACTATATGTATCCCTAATAAAGACAGACACAGCAATGGAAACTTAAAATTTTCCCTCAACTGGCGGTCCTTTATATACTTTAGTCGTTGCCAACCCCGACCATTAAAAATATATTTCCCATGTAGTACATACTTGATAAATTCTTCCAATATGTATTGGTTCCAACTGTCAAACTTTTGGTTTGCCTAAATAATGTGGATTATAAATACGAATACTTAGGTACCCAAAATATATACCTATTATATCTACTTTTGACCAGATTTTGTAAAAGTGCATCTTTTTCTTCATCATAGTGATTTTCTATAGTATTTGAGTCAGGATTTTAAGAGGGAAAATTGCTACACCACTTGGCTATTGATCCTCGTCATCTATGCACTGAAACTGTTCAAAGATTTCGTTAGGTTTTAACGGTTTTTGTGTCAAAGCCTGAAAACGATGACAGACGTGGATTCTCCTACTGGGCGTTTAAACGGCCATTAACTTTAAAGTCAGATATTGATCAGAAAAGATCAATGTTAAAGTATTATTTTATGTGTATTTACTAGGTTGTAGTTACAGCTGTGTAAAATAACAAGCATCATGCAATTTTAGCACAGAACATGAGTATAAACTCACCTTTTCGAAGCTATGGTGCCAATTAATTATATTATCTTCAAAACCGAAAGATCAGTAAAAACAGCTTTTAAAATTCGCAAACTACTTACTCAAATAAAGTCATGTATCCTCTGTGATCAAAAATGGAAAAGAAAATTGGTCATATTTGACGAAAACTATTATTAGAAATAAAATAAATTGGATAGTTTTTTTGGGCGTTTAAACGCTCGGTAGGAGTATCTGGGTTAATTCTTTTTCGAGCGTTCTTCTGGTTTTTATTACTTGATGCCAATCTTTGTTCTAATTGCACAGGTAAGTAGTATCAGGTTCATACTAATTTTCTTCCATTTCAGGTGACGTAACTTAGTCTTTATACAACCAGGTGCTTTTCTCTTTCTTTGGGGTCTTTCGCTTGATTCCTGTGTAAATTCTGTACTTCTTCAGTTTCAGTCCATTCTTCCTTAGACTGAGTTCTTCCTCCTTGGACTGCATGAGGAGATTCTATTTCTGGCTGAAAAGGTAAGTTTATTGGTATTAATAAATTCTATTTCTATCTTCTTATTGTTCTTTTCCTTATTTTTGGTTTTGTATAAATTGTTCTTTCTGTTTCAGATTGCGGCTCTTCATGATTCTTCGGGTTATGTGCGAAATCATCATAGCTTCTGTCGTTTTCGTCATTATAATACATTTTATTATCAATAAATTTTACGTCTCTGCTAATAACGACTGTGTTTTCACTTGGTAAATAAATCCGAAATCAAACAGTAGGCAAATCATTGTTTCAGAGAGCGAGGGGTATCTGTGACGACCAACACCTGGCTGGCGAGCTCCAGCATGTCAGGAAGGTACTACGGGAAAACCAGTTGCCGGTACCACGTCGTTCCAGACCCCGGGTCAAGCATTCCACCGTCGAACGCCAACCTGCCATACTACCATAAATGAAGAGTGTCACTGACAAGATTGGAAACATTTTGAAGCGCGCTTCAATCAAAAACTACTTCAAGTCGCCAAAAAGATTAACCAATTTTTACCGTCAGGTTAAATAAAGTGTTAATAAATCGCGAAATAATCCGTAAAAGTAGTTTCATTTAAACAAAAGCTTTACTTCCAAACATATGAAGGTGTCCGCTTGAAGGTATTCTTCCATTCCAACCCATTTTTCATATGGTGAGCTTCCATTTAATAGCTTTGTAGGACTTCTATTAACCAGATAATTTGCATTTTGCCGCCAGTGGCTTGCATTGTTTTAATTTCGAGGTAGGCAGTTGATACATACTATTGTGAAAATCAGTGGTTTTTATCAATAAAACACATTTATAAGTACCTACTGCATACCTCATTTGATTTTTTAGGTAGGCACTGCCTATTTGCCTATATGCACAGCACGCCCCTGTTTGCCGCTATATGACCTTTCTTATGGCATATACTGCAGACAATCCCTTTATTTTTGCGTGAATAGTAGGCTTCATTGTCGTGTTGGCTGCTAGTCGATTCACGTCTTGCTTCACTTTCTTCTTTGATTTTAATGCATAGATCTTCTGGGCTTGGTAGTACATCACGTGACTCTATCGCCACTCAAAATTTTTTAATTTGGGCGGCAGGCTATACAAAATTATTATGCTAAGCAGCTCAGGGTGAATAGTAACTTCCATAGCTGCAAGTTTGCTAACAATGTCCATAAAGTTATTCAAATGGTCTCTTTTATCATCCTTTTCATTCATCTTCTTTAGAACTAATTGTTTAAGCAAAGTTGCCTTATGTGCAGGACCAGTACTTTGATAAATGGACTTTAGTTTATCCCATAATTCTTTCTATGTTGATCCTTTTACTAATTTTAATTCAGGTGGTGAAATTAATAACAATAGCTCTGACCTTGCTTTTAGATCTTGCTTATAAAAAACTGCTTCTTCATTATTGCCATCTTCCGATAACTTATTTTCTCCAATTACGTTCTCCCATAAATCAGCTTTTATCAGAACCGCTTGGGCCTGCATCTGCCATGTATCGTAATTTTCTTTTGATAACGGCTCAATACTTCGCATATTTGATGATGCCATACTTAAATCTTTGCTAACTACGCTCTGCTACCAATTGTTAGAGGTTTTTAAGTAAGACGGCAAAGATTTTACGATGCATTTTAAATAAGTACAACTTTTATATTTCAGTGACAATTACAGAGAGACATGACAACTCATATGACATTAATTTAAATATCTTCATAAACTAAAAGAATGGTGATGTGCCTAAAGAGGTTGTATAACCTTCAATTTTCAATCAAATAAGTAACTAGATTATTTTGTTGAACTTGCACTATAGGCACCCTGGTTTTTCGTTTTGTCACGGTAATATATACGGATTTGGAGTGTTCGGAATTTCAAACTATGGCTCGGTCTATACCCAGCTGGAAACCGGACCGGGTTAACGTGGATTCAATCCATCGCTTAAGCAATAAGGTCGTTTTTTGAACGGATTCTTGCGTATGCTTACGGATTCCGTCAGCGTATAGACCGAGCCATAGTCCGAATACTCCTAATCCGAATATATTACCGTGACAAAACGAAAAAATCAGGGTGCCTATAGTAGCCAGAAACGGCTACGGCTCCGAAAGTTAAAAATCTGACCTGTAAGGCTAAGGCTCGGTCTATACCTTCGCTTAAGCAATAAGGTCGTTTTTTGAACGGATTCTTGCAGATGCTTGCGGATTCTGGCATCGTATAGACCGAGCCTAAGCTCCTGCTGTGTGTGCTGTGGCCTCTTTGTTGGCATGAATTGACATGTGACAATGACACTAGACGGTAAAATAATTAAAAATTCTTTTTTTCTAAAACTTGTATCCTTGTAATACTAATCTAAAATTTACATTTAATTATTTTTTTATTTTATGTTAGCTGACGTAATTAGTTTTTTTCATGCTCATTTTAAGTACACTGACCATTATCCTCCAAGTGGCATTCATAGTTTTTATGTCATTGGTATCTATGAACATTCTTCGGTATTTTACTGGACCTCTTAAAAAAATGGCTGTTACTGCTCCAGCACTCTTCGTGAACCACGGCGGAGGCCCTCTTCCACTTCTTGGGGACAAGGAACACGCAGAACTTACCAAACACTTGCGTGAAGATGTGAAAAAGTATCTGGATTTGTCTTCAGTTAAAGCTATCATTCTTGTTACTGCTCACTGGGAGGAAGATGCTGTAACTATATCTTCAGGTATAAAACACAGTCTATACTTCGATTATTACGGTTTTCCCGCCGAATCTTACAAGTATAAGTATGATGCGCCCGGCAATCCAGATTTGGCAGGCCGTATACACACGTCCTTACAGAAAGCAGGCATAAAATCTAGACTCGACCCACAAAGAGGTTGGGACCATGGAGTTTTTGTTCCGATGATGCTAATCAACCCGGCCGCAGATATTCCAATTGTTCAAATTTCTGTTCTAAGCACTCAGGATCCAGAAGAACATTATAAATTGGGAGAAGCATTGTACCAGTTCCGGAAAGAAGGCGTAGCGGTGCTAGGTTCTGGCATGTCGTACCACAACATGAGAGAATTTAGGGGCGGGCGTCATGGTAAGGTAGTTAATAAAGAGTTTGATGAGTTTCTGAATAAAGTGTGTACTGAAGAAGATGAGAAAAAGAGGAAAGAAGGGTTACTATCGTGGCGCCAACAACTCGGGGCAACAGATGCTCATCCGATGCAAGCTGCAGAACATTTTATGCCCTTGATTGTTATTGCTGGGGCTGGAGGACAAAAGGCTGGTACAAGAGTATTTAATTGGGATATGAGTGGTACATTTAGGTTAAGTGGTTTTGTATGGAAGGAGTAACTTATTGTCTGCCAGTGGCCCCATGAGACCACATTACAATTAAACATAATATATTGTATCTCTTTGCCAGGCGGAGGGGTTGAGTGACCTTCTTTTTGGCTCAGCATTTTATTGATCCCCCAGGATTTTTGTTAAATTTTACCATTAGAAAGATTTTTTTTACACTTATTTACAAATAATTATGTGTCAAAAAAGCTTGTAGTTTTTCAAAAATTTATTATTGAAAATTTATTGGTTTGTATTGATTTTGAAGTCAGATTTGTTGCCATGGCGACACTGACGTCTGTCTCGTTTCGTTATTTGACTGACCAAAGAGGATTTAAGTATTATGTGACTGACCATGTCTGGCCTCTGGCATTGATTTGACACATTTATCAAAGTTATGTTTTTTAGGGAGTAGTTATGACAAGCGCCCGGGGCGCTTGCTTTTCCCGCGCGAACCGCCACATGGACGAAACCAACGTCATTGTCATATGCACGTCAAACGCGATACTATATATATATACTATGGTTTAGATTTAGAAAATAGTCTTGACTTTTTTTATACAACAATAAATGTGATTGTGGATGCATGTGTGCCGCGGAAAAGACAAATACATGAAACTTCTCGGTATTGTTACCCTGAATGGTACTCAGTTGACATAATCAATAAAATTAAAACTAAAGCATATCTTCACAAAAAATATAAGTCGAGTAAGCTTAAATCCGATTACGATGCGTTCGCTACGTGTAGAACTGTAGTTAAAAATATGATTAAAGAGGCCGAGGATAATTACAGGACACGGATTCAGAGTGATTTGATGGAGAACCCAAGAGCGTTTTGGAGTTACCTGAATTCAAAGAGGAGGAATATGAAATCCAAAGTAATTTTAAAAGAAGGTGAAGTATTGGCGGCAGAACAATGTGCTGGTGAGTTTGCTAAATACTTTCATTCAGTGTATAACAGGGAAAAGGCGATGTTAGACACAGGCATAGCGATGGAGGAGGCGGGCGCCAAGAGCGGAGCGGCTCGGGTTCACATAGGTACACTACAACTGAGGGACGTGCAGCGGGAGCTGCAGCAGCTCAAGCCCAAGAAGTCTGCGGGACCCGATGGTATCCCACCGTACATATTTAGAGACTGCCGAGCCGTGCTTGATGAGCCGCTTCTTTACATCTTCAACCTATCGCTTGAAACTGCCGAGTTCCCGGAGAGATGGAAAACCACAAGGGTTGTTCCAGTGCCTAAAGGGAGCGCGGACGCGAGTGTAGAGGGCTATAGACCAGTAGCAGTTCTGAGCACACCGGCTAAAGTATTCGAGTCTGCAATCCACAGAATAATACTCACACAAGTAAGCTCACAACTGTCAGATGCTCAGCATGGATTTCGACCGCTTAAAAGCACTACCAGCAACCTTTTGAGCTATGTATCGGATGTATTACCAGAAGTAGACCGAGGGGGACAAATCGATGCCGCCTATTTTGATTTAAAAAAAGCGTTTGATTTGGTGAATAATGACGTATTACTAAAGAAGCTGGCGGGATTCGGTTTCACTCCTCATTTACTTAAGTTCTTTGCTAGCTACATGAAAGATAGGCAACAATATGTAGAATATGCGGGCCATACATCTGATGCCTATTTCACCAGGTCGGGAGTAAGCCAGGGTAGTAATCTTGGGCCTCTTCAGTTCATATTAATGATTAACGACCTACCAGAGGTCATTAGAGATTCGAAGTGCTTGCTCTTTGCTGATGACTTAGAACTATATTTGTCTATCAGAACTAAAGAAGATGAGGAAAAGCTACAAAGGGACATAGACAGAGTGGTGGCTTGGAGCAGAGAAAATTTGCTGCAGTTTAATACGTCCAAGTGCGTGACTATAAGTTTTACTCGTGCACGCGATTATACCCCGAATAGTTACGCGGTTGACAACACACCAATGGTGAGAGTAAAAGAGGTAAGAGATTTAGGAGTTCGCCTCAACACAGATTTAAATTTTCGGGATCACATCACTTTAATATGCAAAAAAGCATACAGGAATTTGGGGTTTGTTCTCCGCAGGGTTCACGGGTTTAGTATTGCAGCCATCGTCACTTTGTACAACGCCTTGGTACGCAGTCAACTAGAGTGTAACGCAATAATATGGGCTCCGTATGAAGATAAGTATAACTTGATGCTAGAACGAGTCCAAAATAAGATTATACGATACTTATACCTAAGGCTTTATGGAGTGTACCCCTTCTATCCACTAATGTACCCAACATTGTTCGTACTAGGCATGGTGGGGTACAACGAACTGAAAGTAAGGAGGGACGTGGCACTGGTATCGTATATATTTAAAATTGTAATAGGCAAAGTGCACAATGCGGATATACTGTTGAGGGTGGGATTGTGCGTGCCCGACCGCTACGTGTGGCGCCGGCGCAGGCCGCGCCTGCTTGCCGCGCCGGCCTCGCGCACGCGCCTGCTGGCCGAGGCGCCGCTGACGCGCGCGATCCGCATACTCAACATCATGGCAGATGATGTGGATCTATTTTGTTGCCATCTGAGTGAATTCACAAAGGTGGCACTATTGACAGTGTCATACAAAATGCAATAGATTATAGGTATAAGTAGTAGAAATTGTATAGTTATTAAGGGTTTTACTTGTTTCTGTTTTTTAGTCGCTTCGCTATCGCAATAGGGCAACCTGTAATGGTAGTTTGTAAGTTAAGTTATGAATAAATAATAAATAATAATAAAAACTATGACCACCATAAGCGAATCCTAAGTCGATGATGACCACACTTCGTGGTACTATTGAACCATCAACATGTTTACTGCTACTGCTACTGTAGTTATTTTAGGTATGTTGTTAATAAAAATAAATGGCAAGAGATTACCAAAAAAAGAGGGTAGCCCCCCTCCCCCGACTCTCCCCTCCACCTCCTCCCTAAAATGGTACCACCCTTAATCAAATGCTCTTCCTTGGGTTAAAAGTAAAAAAGCTTGCATTGCACAATTGTTAAAATAGATGTTTATATTTATTTACTTTAATTTTGAGGATGGGTGCTTAATGTGATGTATTATTATTATTATAATCTCCATATTAAAAAAAAATGTTTAGTCTATGTAAATCACATAATATTATTAGAATAGTTTGTTACGAGGTTGCTACCATGTACCTTATTTTTGAGTTCCCGATATTTCGGCACTGTTGCAAGCGCCATGATCATGGAGTAACTGAAAAAAGTAACGGAGTAACTCAAAAATAAGGTACATGGTAGCAATCTCGTAACAAACTATTCTAATGTGAGTGACCATGAAAGTTTAAAACACATAATATTATGTTTTGATTTAAGGGAGTTGGGACAGAAAAAATTTTCAAATGCAAAAAATAACATTATTTTATTGATTTGTTTGTTGGTATAAAATACTCTATCATAATTCTGTTTATCTTTATTTAAGTTGATTAGTACTAAGAAAGCAATAAAATATTTTTACAATATTCTAAACAACACAGGATTTTATTTAAAGATACCTGTGGAGCCATTTTACTTTCCGAGGTTCCAAGTTTGATCCCCGGTCCGGTCAATGTAGAAAACAAACTATCTAAAAATTATATAATATTTATTAAAAATAAAATTATTAATATTTTTTCTAGACAAAAATTAGAATCCAAAAAAACAGATGTTATTTTATCAATTTAATTGCAGTCACGAGAAATGAAATGTAGGTACACACTTCGTAACTTACTCCGTTGTGATAAGGTTTGAGGTCTAATGAAATTGGATACATTTTATGTTGTCATCCATCCATGGTAGTTACAAGGTTGATCTTGATTTACGGGACACCCTGTATATCATTAATGCAAATTGAACTATTGTTTAAGAGTCTTTTTTATAACCTATTAAGATTCCAATCAAGAATTTATAATAAATTATTTTAATTAAATTAACTTTATTTCTGACAGTACGTAAGAACCTTCGCGAAACTTAGTAAGCACAGGGGAAAGCTTATCGCAGATGGTGATAGATAAATGTGCTTGATGACTACCATCAGAAAATAAAGTACATTAGTTGTTTGTTTTGAGCATGCAAATTTTGCCATTAGCCTTAACTAGACCCCATAAAGATCCTTCTAGATAATTATTTGAAAAACCCTGCATTAAATACGTAACTAAACGAATTCTTTAATGAAATGCTCGTGTCTCGAGATCTGTGTGAAGGTGGTGAGCCAGTTAACATTGCAGAGGTGGTCATTATTAGGCGCAGTGGACACGATGCCCCGAAGGTAGTACCGGATAGTCCCTTTGTCCGAGTCCGGGAAGGCCAGGCCGCCGCCGCTGTCCCCTTTGCATAACGCCGTCCCTAAAAAAAAATATGGCCTCACTACAAAAAAGATAGACTAGGTTTAAGCCATGTCTAAAAAATAGACAACTAATTTGAAATGTTGATACAATAGACATTCGAGTCGAGACATATTATCAACGGACATTTCAAATTTGGTGGCTCTAACCAGATTTCTATAACACAAGTGCTTTAGCTACCTACTTACCTTAGGATCAGAGCAATTTATGTAATATATTATTTTTTTATCTTTTTTGTAGAATTTCACAAACTTTGTCTATCTACCAACAAGTACTGCAAGGATTGGTTTTGCAGGAATAAATATTATAAATATAATATTAGACAACATCACATTCATTGCTTTTATCCTAAGGTAGACAACGAACGACGGTATTACAACACCCAGACCCGAGACAATATAGAAAAGTTAAATTTCAACATTGACCTGACCGGGGATCGAACCTGGAACCTCAGAGATGGGCGACGCCATATACAGTCCGGCGTTCTCGCCTCTCGGCTATGGAGGTCGTCGAAGTATATACGTGTACGTTAGAGATCCGTTATCCTGCCTATACTTAAAGGCTTTAAGAGAAAAAAAATCGGCCAAGTGCGAGTCGGACTCGCGCACGAAGGGTTTATATTCCGTAACATTATCTATAAAAAAGGCAAAAAAATCGCGTTTGTTATATGGGAGCCCCTTTAAATATTTATAATATTCTGTTTTTTAGTTTTTATTGATATAGCGGCAACAGAAATAGGTACATCATCTGTGAAAATTTTAACTAACTATCACGGTTCATGAGATACAGCCTGGTGACAGACGGACAGACAGACAGACAGACAGACGGACAGCGGAGCCTCAGAAATAGGGTCCTTTATTTTTAATTAAATGGGTAAAACCCTAAAAAGAGGATTTCCGCGGTCAGCCGTTAAAGGCCTCCACATTAGCTGCTGTTGTTACTAGTAATAGGTTCGCCCAATTTTCTAACAGAAGGATTCATAAACGCAAAACCCTGTTGTTATATTGTTTTTCTCCTATCTGCCTTCGCCTTCAACATTTATATGGGTTTGGAAAATTCTAAAACTCAAAACAACATTTGAAAAGTTTGTGAAATAGTGTTGTCTATCTCATAGAGCGCGCCAATATACAAGTTTTGAACAGTAGCCATATTCAAGGAAGCGAATATGTATACCTACAAATAACTTTTTTTATTTTGCTGCTTTAAACATAAACACAAGTATCGGAGATTCGGATGTTGACTTAGTAAAGAAAAGAGTTTGTAGATTCATTCGGGGTAACTGAGCGCAGTGCCTGTTTCTCCAGAGCGGGGAGGTTTGGGTCGAATGTGCCCAAGCGACTAACTAGTCCCGATGGTGACGTGTCTCAGTAACGGTAGTCAAGTAAAATTAATTCTGTAAAAAAACGATTTTGGCTATTTCATCCAAGGTTTTTTGCATCCTGAACGTGAAAAAAAAAACAACATTCAGACGAATTGAGAACCTCCTCCTTTTTTTGAAGTCGGTTAAAAAGAATAATAAAACTGCGGTATCTAAAGACTACATATTATAAGGATTCTATTCAAAGTATAATACAACCTTTCTTCTTTATTTTTGTGTTTATTTTAATTATACCCCCCGTGCGTATACTTGCCCTGCACGGCTGCGTACACACAATGTGAGGCAAGTGTGTGCTGAGATATTTTAAGTACGTCATTAAATCATTACAGAAAAAAACTAGGCTTATAAATGATTAATCTCAGAGCCTCAAATGAATATCTGTAGCTCTTATATTTTTTGCGTGGTTCGCCCTTATTCACAAAAGTGCGCACACTTGTCCCGAATGACTCTATTCATGAACACATCCGCTTCCTTAAAGGCTATTGTTTAAAACCACACCTGTATGACATAACTTATCGTATAAGAGGATAATTTACCATTTCTATAGCCAGCACAGATTTTGTCCCCAGTGATATAGGCTCTGAAGTCTGCAGGCGAGGAGGACTGGCACTCCTCGATGGATATGTAAGGGAGGTTGACCACCAGGAGTATCGGCGATTCTTTTCCGTCAGCGCTTGTTAGGCCCCAACCTCCTACCTGAAAGAAAAATAGTAAACAATTTATTAACTCCGTTTACTAACGTAAAATTGAGGATTTCCGTGAATAAAAGTCGCTGGCATAATAAGCCAAAGTGGTAGTGGGCGGGGCACATAGGCACATAGCACGTAGAACTGACGGTCGATGGGGCAGAAAGGTTCTGGAATGGAGGCCACGTACCGGCAAGCGGACAATCTGTAAGTCACTTTGGAAGGCCTATTGCTCAGCAGTGTACTTCCTATGGCTGAAAGAATGTACTCCGATTAACGAAAAAATGAGTAAAGGGAGGCGGTGGATGAGAAACTGTTTTATATACCTGCACGAGGAAGGAATGGTCTAAACAGAGCTACTGATATAGAATGCCGTAGAAATGATTAAATTTGGTCAATGTCTAATATGTCCATATTGTCCATCTAGATTCTACAGACGCCATTGACACGACAGCAAAAGAAGAACTTCTTTGCATGGTGTGCAGTAAAGAATATCTATCTTTCTATTATCGAAAGCCTTTTAATCCATCAACTCCCAAGCGGTAACCGGCTACCGTACATCCATAATTGTTATATTTTACTAGCGGTCGAGGGTTTAATTAAAGCAATGACAAGCAGTGGTGCCATCGCAGCAGTCAATGATGCCATTCTAATTTAATGTGATTCGATGAAAGATAGCATTCGCACAGCCGCGAATCCTCAATTATTGCCTCTTGGTCTTTAATGCGCTAAAATACCTTTCCCAAGCTTTTTTCCCGTAACTGTCGCTTCTCAAACACAACTGCGAAGTCGACGCACACGGGCCGCACAAGCGGGGAGTACACAATGGTCTCCACCAGAAGAACTATCGCGATGTCGTCCTGGAAGTTGGTGGACCCGCCGAGAAAGCGAGGAGGCAGCTTCAGTTCTGCGACCTGCGGGTAGATACATTTATTTAATTCGATGTGCGTCTGTTATAGTGTAGTCTTTTTCTACCTTGTTAAAAGCCCCCTTATAATGCTTGACTGTATTCAAAGTCATTTATTTAGTAGGTACAAAGCCCCATTTTCTGGCACTTATATTCTTACTTCCCAAATATATAGTTTTAACCACAGAGTACATTATAATATAGGAAACCACCTCTTGGGTACTACATACTCAGTCACCTTTGTCAGCCTGATTTGATTAATACAAGATGATATACTAGGTACTTGAAACCTGGGAGGGGGAAGTGCGTCAAAATATCATGAAATTCATATTACGTAATTTATGGATAATGGCCCCTAATAAAGGGGGTACTTGCATCTGATCTCTGGACTCGTTCGTCTTCTTCCAGCTTCCAGGGACGGTACAGCTTGCCGATTGCCACTGCGTAGTTCTCGGCAGGCTGCTGTTTGTTCGTGTCATTCCAGAAGCAGTGGGCAGCTAGATTAAATATATATTAAACAACATCACATAGATTACTCTGATCCTAAGGTAAGTAGCTAAAGCACTTGTGTTATATAAATCAGAAACAACGACGGTATCAAAACACCCACACCCGAGACAGTATAGGAATGTTCGTTTTCTACATTAACCTTAGAGATGGAGCCGCCATAAAGATCCTCCTGCTTGCAGCTACGGAGGTCGAGAGGAATACATGTTCAAAGTTTAGTTTTTGCTGAAGAAATAGGATTATAGCTACAGGACTATCAGGACACGTGGGCAGGTACACAAATACTTACTCAATTATGGGCATGACACTTGATAAGATTGGACATCCACATCGCGCCTTTAAGCCCGCCTGCTAACTTGCTCTTGGCTGTGATATTACGTCGTATGTGCACATAGTGCTCGGCCACACGTGTAAGAGCTAATTGCGTACGTTTTAATAGAATTTCATTTTCTATCTAGTCTAATTTATGCAGTCTTATTCTTTAAAAAAAGTTAGTATTTGGATCTGTACCTGAAATGACGACTTTAGCGCTAACCAGCGACCCGCCACATATCTGCATGTAGGGGGTGGTAGTCTTCCTGTAGATGCCAGCGTGCCAGGGCAACTCCGCCTTCTTAGCAATTTCCCCTAAAGGTCCTGCGATCAAACCATCTCCCGATGACACTACACCGCATTCTGCAATGAACAAGCCAGGTTGTAGACAATTCCTCCGATGTACGAGAATGTTAGCGGGCTATCTTATAATAAATTCTCACCTGGGAATGAAGAAAAATCTCTGATCAGGTGGATTAGAAAAACGTATATTTTTTATGGATTTACAATCTTTATTTATGTTTAACAAAGTTTCTTACATTCAACATGAGATCATCAAAATAACAAAACAATTATTGTATTAAAGATATAATAACAACATGGCGAAAACGCATTAACTTTAATTGATAAAACTGATATAGGTTTACTGTAAAAACTCGAGGGCACAAATTTTATGGCTGACACATTTGCCTTAACGAACCAAAGCAACGTAGTTAGTTCTAGATAGTCTATTTCTATATGCTAAGATCCGAATCTCCAATCATACGGTTGCTTAATCATAGTCCGCTTCTGGCGTAACTGGTGTCACTTGGTTATCCCAAAGATCATAAGCTGGAGTGACAGGAGTAACTTGGTGGAAGTCATTACCGTCGAAATCAGCTACTTCTTTGGGAATACTCAGAGATACTGGATTAGAATTGCTTGTTTTATGAGTGTTAATGTTATTATTTGGTTCAACTTGTTTTAAAGGATCTTGAAAAGAGTTTTTATTTAGATCAATGATTGAATTTGTAGAATTTTGCACTGCTTTATTATCTTGGGTTGATACTGAGTTAGCCATTTGTTGTTTATTAGGATTTGATAATTGATTAGGATTATTTTTTGAAAGTTTTCTATTATTGAGTAGGCCATTGAACCAAATTTTAATGGGCCGTTTTCTATTGCCTTGATCTTTGGTTGGACTTGTATTATTTGAGCTAGTTTCTGATTGTGTATGTCCAACTTTATGAATGGTGATGGAATTCTTATCTTTTATAGAAAATTCAAAACCACTAATATGGATTTCGATGTTGTCGGATATCATAATGACATGAGGACGGTTTCTCAAACCTGCGAGGCAGCGGGCGATGTAGTCCCAGCTACCGTCAATACAACGCATGTATGGGAGAACTCCAGTGTAGTAGTAGTTAGGTGATCGACATTCGGGCCGGACGATAGTGCCGTCAGGCTCATATTCGCCACAAACCCGGGAGCCTTCTGCGTCTGAGCCACCAGTAATAAGGCAGCGGTATTCCACGCTTTCATCTTTGTTTAGTCTGCAGAATCCTGTTGAAAAAGCCTGTATTCAAAAAAAGCTTTTGGTAGTATTATATTATAGAATCAAACATGGATATTAGAGGCAAAGAAATGTGTTAATATTTCTATAATATAAACCTTGGTTTCAAACGTAAATTTAAGTAGATCTAGGATTTTTACCAAAAATAATGAAAATAATCCAAAACGTATCTTGGAGCGCCCTCCAATTCTCTTATTCTCTCTTATTTAAAATTATACTCACGCACACAGTCCCCTACTTCTGCAGACCATACCCCATTTAAACACAGCCTGTCTTTTTTGTCTCCAATGATATTGTAGCCAGGATAACAAGTGACGTTGTAGACGACATTATCAAAGGCTTGGCCGGGAACAGCATTGGGTCTGCCCACCACGATGTAACTACCACGAGCTGGAAACGGCGGTAGGACACATGCTCCTGTTGGTCTGCAAAAATTTTAGAGAATATAGCACACTTCTTAACTGTAAACTTAAATAATGTCTGTAAATTATACATACTGCGGTCTTGTTGTGCCAAGCCTGTTGCACAATTCGTCTGATTCGTCTGATCCATCTGCGCATTCTTGTTTCTGAAAAACAAGTTTTATAATTAGCATTATGCCTTTATTTGTCAGCTTAGGCGTTGAAGACTTCGGCGTCTTGATTCTATTGGTGATCTAGGTACCTAGATGACAGATACTCACCATTGATCTGAGTTTGTTTAGCTCCAATGTCGCCATTGCAAGGGATTTATCCTCTGAGCATCAAGCAAGTTGTTTTACAGAATAACAATATTACACTACTTTTGCTGTATCCAAAAGCAACAAAAAACCATCGAGCTACATGGCTATTGTCTCATGACATCGATGTCGGATACGGAATTCTCAAAGAAATTACTGCTAAAAGCTTTTATCATTCTTAACCAACTTTGTACATATGTGTAAAATTATGTAGTTTAGGCTTTCCACTTGTCCTCCCACTGCCGCTGGGTGCAAACAACTCAGAACCACTTACTGTTATTTTATTATGTTATGGGGTCTCGCCGGATGTTGGTAAACAGTCTAAAGTGTGGGGATCTATGAGGAGTCCAATGTCTAGCAAACGACATCTAAAGGCTGATTATAATGAGTATGTCCTACTAACCCCATTGCAATCCGATCCCTGGTCGACGCAAGCACCGTACGCGCATTGGAACACATGCGCGCTGCAGAAGTTCCCAGCGCATGCGCGGACTGTTTCATCAGATCCATCTTTGCAGTCCTTATTGCCGTCGCAGAGACGGTAGCCATCTATCTCCTGGCCATCGTCACAGCGGAACTTGCCTCCACTGCAAAAGAGAACAGGTATACAGCTCAGTTATAAATCATAAATCTTTATTTGCGGCAATATGGTATAAAATATCGTTAGAAACAAAAATATCGATTCACATATTAGGCGATATAAATTATCATGAAAATTTTACAATACAGAAAATAAAATATTAAAAATTAAATCATGTCAAATCGAATTATAGATCAAATTAATTAATATATTAATACAGAATGTCATTATAATCAAGCCATATTATCAAAACGCATTAAAAAAAAAAGTTCTTTTTTTTATTTGAGATGGGCTTGCTCTTGACCCCAATCTTGCTCTAGAGCATAGATGGGATCTACGATGGAGCGAGCTTGCCCAGAAGATGCCTATTCACTCTGGACTTAAAGAGAGTCAGGTTATATTATGCACTCGGAAATACAGACGCAGGCAGGGAATTCCACTCTTTAGCTGTGCGCATTATAAAAGAAGATGAATAGCGCTTAGTGCGGATTTAGGGTATATCAACTAAGAACGGATGGTAGCCGGATGTCGTGCGTGCGTTCGGATGTCCGATGGAAGAAAGGTGACGGTGGTATGAGCTTGTCTTATAACCTATTGCAACCTATATGTTTGATCCCTTTAACTTAGATATTAGGAACGTTAAGATTCATGCTGAGACCATGCATTTAGTGTCCGGTAGCGGCTGTCACCTCGCATGAATATCGCAATTAAAGTCGAACACATGGCTTTTCAAATTGCAAAGCTAAAGGTAAGTTCATAATTATGACCCTCGCAGAGCTGATTTCTTTGCGGAAGAAAGGTTCTCGAGTGGTGGCCACGTACTGGAACTAGCAGTATGGACTGGCCACTCACCCGGTGAACTGACCATTTAGTCAAGGTAACGGGAGCTCTTGGGTGCTCTGTCTGTTTCGTTCTATGACGTCTTAGGCCTCCCCCACACGCGTCTTTCCAGCTTCGACGTCGTGGCAGCGTCCAATCAGCGTTAAGAGAATGGTGCTGCGCAAGCGTTTACGTTTTAAGATTACTTGAACGACAAGAGGGCATGGGCTTAATAGCATGCCTAGCTCGCACTTACACTATCTTGTAATTGTATTTCCTGTAATAAAATCAGACTGACAAAGGTGACTGAGTTTGTTGCGCCAATTCTTCTCATCACCAGCCGATATGTTGTCCCGAAGCGGTGGCAAGGATAAGTTATATGTTGGGACGTGTATAAGTGCTCGGAAGAGGGCCTATATAAAGAATTTCATTTCATTTCATTTCGTTGCGTCTACTCTGATTGGACGCTGCCACGACGTCGACGCTAGTTTGAGGGGTTCCTTAGCTAAGCCACTGGATGAATGCCCAGACCCACTCGCTGTAGTGTTCTATAGAAGAAGCCATGTCTAGCAGTCGACTGCCAAAAGCTGATGATGAACTTGATTATTACGAGTAACTTACCTCACAGCCGTTTCATTGCGGCATCTGGGCAGGAGTTCATCGGAATTATCAGCACACTCCTGTTTGCCGTTGCAAGGGGCTGTTCCGTCCACACATGCTCCGTATGTGCACCGGAACCAGTTAGATTGGCATCTATAATAAACAAAAACATGACGAACAATTGATAAAAACAAAAGAGAAAACAAACAGTAGGTAGTACCATAGAGAAAAATATATGTAGTACTTAGAAAGCAGGTTGTATAGTCTACGCGCTCTGGCCGTTAAAATAATCGTCTACTTTTAAATATCCTTGAGAAGGTTTAGAATCGTTGCGTGTGTCCAGAACGCCGTTCGCTGGAGTCCGGGGGTTGCCCAACTTCCTTCCTGAAGCTGGATAGCAGTACAGCCAGAGAAGAGAATGAACTGGGGCTCTAATCCGCCTTCTTATTTCACTATTATGGCATCACAATAATGGCATCGGGGATACCGTCTGGTTACTTTTACACAGAGAGCTAGAGTCCCCCACAATCCCCTAACTGCCTTTACGGCCAATGGGTATAAACATCATGTTCCAGCCAGTAATAAAGAGTCTTATTGGCAACACTAGGATAATTAAACTCAAAAAAGATGATGAATTGGAGAAACACTTACACGTTCTTCCTGCACAAAGGAAAGGTTTCATCGCTGCCGTCAGGACAGTCCCGGATCCCATCGCATTTGCTATAGATCGCTATACAGGTGTAGTCGTCGCGGCAGAGCCATTGGTTTTTTCTAAAACATACTTTTTTATAAGAATCTTCAAGGTGGTATCAGCGTCGCTACACCATAAGTGGTTTAACAGTGTGATTATTGAAACAAATGTTTTTTGTAACCTTTGCCTAGAACTAAACTACCTAGTTTGATCGAAATTGCAACCTTAATTGGTCCCCCAATTAACCGTCACAGGCATTCAATTTATTAATTAAATTTAACCTGTCAGGCGAAGTTCAAAAGACACAGTGAAAATTTAATTGTTACTGAGTGGCCGGACGGTCTTTGCCGCTTGATAGGTTAAAGAAAATAAACCTTAAGACCAGGCAGTAAGAGGTAACTTAAAGCAACTTAAAACTGAATGCCAAAGTGTCTGTTTCCCCCAATTAAGGTTGCAATTTCGATGAAACTAGCGTGATGGATAAAGAGTCTATTTCAGTTGACCTCTTGTGTCCTTTCTGGCTGGCATTGTATCTGATCGTTTAAAAAATAAGCCTCACCCACAGAATTAAATGTAACATAGGTGCATAACAGCATGCTGCCAACAAACTGGAGCGAATTGATAATTGCAATAGTTTACATCTGTGGTGTTCGTGGCTGTAAAACTTGTAATTGGTTAGTGAGTAGGGGCCTCAAACACCACACTATCGTCTTTCGAGCGTCGATCTCGTGGCACCGTCCAATCAGCACTAAATGATGCTGCGCAAGCGTTGCGTCAACTCTGATTGGACGCTGCAACGACGTCGACGCTCTAAACTCTAGAGTGGGGATTCCCTAAGTAAGTAAGGGGCAAGGTCGAGTGAGATCAACAAGATAAACAGTTTATGCATTACAGGGTGTACAACTGCTTACAGGGTGTAAAATGAAAAGAGCAACTGCCACCTGGACATGATCTACCTTGGGCAACCTGGAAGTCCCTAAATAGACTACGGACCCAAGTAGGCCGAAGCAAGGGGAACGCACAAGTGGGGTTACAGCTTGGAGACATGTCTATGTGGCATTTCCCCCATGACAATGGCACATCTCCTGCATTGCCCTGCGTGTCCCTACACCTGCACACGCGAGGATCTTTACAAGGCCACCGATATCGCTTTATCGGTGGCTGAGTTTTGGTCGTCACATATACAGGGTGTACAAGAGAATGGGATACTCCTTAAAACCACGTGATCAGCTGATCATATACAACAACTTTTACTATGGGAGCAACATCAAATTCAATAATTTTTTTCAGCTTCTCCATACAAACTTACTCGCATACCTCGATGATATGTATGGAGCATCTGAAAATAAAATTACGATATTGATGTTGCTCCCATAGGAAAAGCTGTTGTATATCACCAGCTGATCACGTGGTTTTAAGGGTGTCCCATTCTTTTGTACACCCTAAGGCAAGTACACCTTGTATAAAAGCCTGAGTGAGTCGACACGCAAAAAAGAAGAAGAAGCGTGTACAAAAGAATGGGAAACTCCTTAAAACCACGTGATCAGCTGGTTATACAACAACTTTTTATATGTGAGCAACATCAAAATCGTGTTTTTTTTTCAGATGCTCCATCTTCGGGTGCACCAGCGCCTGTCTAATTAGGAGTCGAAGTGGTCGCCATGGCCGAAACAGGTCGGAAAGATCATCATCATCACATTATCATCGAGGTATGCGAGTAAGTTTGTATGAAGGAGCTAAAAGAAAAAATCTCGATTTTAATTTTGCTCCCATAGAAAAAGTTGTTATGTATGACCAGCTGACCACGTGGTTTTAAGGAGTATCCCATTCTTTTTTACAGCTTGTAGAAGTTTTAGTTTAATTTACTGTTGCTTACCTACATCTGGTTTGCCTTTTCCACCGACCCAATGCTGTCTGTTTGTCGTCATTCCTTTTGGAAATAACAAACAAAAATAATACATTACCTACAAAGTTCTTATTTTATCAAATAGCCTATTATAGGGCCATATCTATATAGGATGTCCCAAAAAAGATACGCCAGACTAGCACTGTATATAGCTGAGCTACAGACCGGATACTATAATACCGGTCTCCAGATAATAATTTAATACCTTCAGCAGAAATAGCAAATGGAGACCAAGTATCTCCTAAAATCCAAATTATGCGACTTTTATTTATAGCAAGAAATTATCGCTATAAACTATTTAACTTTTATTAGAAGCATCTTGTTTTTATAAATAAAAGGTATGAAGCTAGCTATCTCCAATATGTTTGGCTTGCCTTTTTTGGGACACCCTGTTTATTGCACACCAAATTTTGAACCTGAAATCACTTTTCACAAGGTCGATAATAACCAATTATAATATCAATATACTGTGCCTCATACTGGCTGTGGTTAAATAGTAAAAAAAAAATAAGGAGGCGAATGTTTTCACTAATACAAAACAACTTCTACGAGTACTATGAGATCGTCATCAAAATTGATTATTTTCCTGTTTTTCTATACTTGATAATAAGACTCTACCGATGATGTATGCAGCAGCAAAAATACTATGATGCAGAAACTGTTTTTAACAATAATTTATGGTTACTAACATTGAAAATAATGAAATCATTTGTGATCAAAGGGTTTGCAATAGTGCCGAAATATCGGAAATTCATAAATAAATAATATAGGAATTTTCAGTCGGTTTTATTTTTTGTTTGGACACAGTTTCCCAAAGGAAAGAAATGTCTGACAATTTCTTAAACCCGACTTTAGAAACTTTGCAAATCTTGGAAAAGGCGTACATAAGACAATTGGTCGATTAATGAGCCTGATATAATTAACTGACAAATGTATTGTAATGCTAGCTTGCCTAAAACAAAGACTAATTTCTTCTAAAAGTTATAAGTCCCAGAAGTGTTCCTTGAGGGATGCCCAGCCACAGATCTGCTGGTTTCCCGTATACTTACCAGAATTCCGTGGTCTCGTTGCGGCATCTGCTCATATTCTCGTCAGAATTATCAGCACAGTCCTGTACACCATTACAAGGAGCTGTTTCAGCCACGCATGCGCCGTAGCGGCACTGGTATGTGTGGGTGCCACATCTGAAAAAAAAGAGTCCATAAAATTATGCTCAGTTGGCACGTCCTATCTATTCAGCCTATTGCAGTCCACTGCTGGACGTCAGCCTCCCTCAAAGTGCGCTAAAGAGCACGATCTCCCGCTTTTTTCATCCATCCACTGCAAGCCATTACCTAAGGTTGTCGGTCCATCAGGCTAGGGGGCGTCCTACACTACGTTTGCCAAGGCCGTTTTTTGATCGTTTCTGCGACAGATGTGGCCAGCCACTGCCACTTAAGTTTGCTACATATTTAGGTAACAACTTTATTAGAATTAGGTATATTATTATTATATTATTCATGAGACGATCTCCGGAGCCGAGAGGCGAGCACGCCACACCTGGCATAATCTCTGAGGTCCCGGGTTCGACGACGTTGTCCAATATGTTCCAATATTTTAATAAGATCCGATTAAATGCGAAGGGTCCCAAGTTCGATTTATGTTTAGTATCAATTCACAAAACGGGGTCTTTCCAATTTGGCTTCAGCCTAACTGTGCTATATTTTATTATAAATATGAGTTAAGGATATAAAAATATAAAAAATATAGAGCGAATTTATTATGAATTCCTATTTGAAAATAGATTAAAGTAAACGCATAATATAACTTGGTTGAACTGGCGCCTGAAAATACATACAGCGAAAACTTGTCAAACGTTTGTTAATCACTTTTAAAACACTCTACAACTTACATAATCCCCCCGCACAGTTCCGCTGTCTCATCACTGGAATCAGGGCAGTCTCTGACACCATCGCATTTTCCCTTCACAGATATGCAGAGCCCATCGTTGCACTGCCATTCTTTTTTGCTGTAATGAAACAAGAAAATGCTTTATAACATTTAAATAAACTTGGGAGAGAAACTTGGGAAGAAGATGCAATTTTATCAATGTTTGATAACAGATTAAATTAAATGCAGAGAAGTTATTCATAAATATTTTGTGTCTTGGTTGACTTAGGTTTTATCAGTTTTTAGGATACGACAGGTATTTGGTTTGTCATGTAAAGTAAAGTACCTACCTCTAAGCCTATAATAATACGTCCCACTGCAGGGCACAGGCCTCACCGTAACTATGAGGTGGTTTGGGCCATATTCCACATTGCGGGCTCAGTGGATTGGTGGAGGGACCGATGTTGTAAGGCCAGTGACTAAATCGTACTGTCAGATGTAATCAAGCCGCCATAATGCCTCACGACCAGTATCAAGCGATATCAGCTAGTACAAACTTTTAGCGTGCGTTCCGAAGCACGGAGATGCTCGTGATAAATGTCACTAAATGTGGTTGGAATGTTCACCCATCCACTCACAACCACGGCGATGGTTGCTTAATTTTAGGAATCGATATTAAAGCGCCACTGAGCTACGCGCACCTCGGTTTGTCATGATTAATAAGAATAAATAGTAGTGTTGTGACAAGGATTTTTAGAATGTTATACTAACCCACACGCTGACAGCCTCTTCGATCGGTGAAGTACCGAATCATTGTTCAGTGGAGACTGTCTGCAAGTGAATAAAAAGCAGCTGTAAGAAGCTTGTTTTGGTAATGTTCAGGCCTTAAATATTGTACTTAATTGTACTATCTACAAACGTTTTCAGCACT
The DNA here is from genome assembly GCA_950371115.1 of Anania fuscalis. NCBI lineage: Eukaryota > Metazoa > Arthropoda > Insecta > Lepidoptera > Crambidae > Anania > Anania fuscalis. Next base: position 4,272,415 of record OX493352.1, read on the forward strand.
GTAGTAGCACTCTAGTTAGAAAAGGTCCTTCAAAGGCTGCTAAGGATAAAAAAATCTGGACAAGTGCGAGTCGGATTCCTGCACTAAGAGTTCTGTACAAAATTGTAGCTTTATAAATAGTTCGTCCATAACGACTTTTTTATCGCTATTTCCTAATTTGTTCCTGTAGGTAGGTACTTATATGCTAAAAGACATTAAAGACATTGCTTTTCGCCTTTCATAATTTAGGTTAGCAGTTAACCTCAGGTTTTGAGTCACTGGCAGGTGTCAGAATATGGGGCTTAACTGCACCCATATTACTACGTATCTTGCAAAAGAATGCGATAGCGAAAATTGAGCAATTCTGGCTTTAAATCACAAATTGAGAGCAAAAAAAAGCAATTTACTGACAGTGCTGTCTCTACCGAGCAATAGATTTTGGCACTAAGCAATCAATCGGGCGATAACTGCGCGATTTTGCAAATTGATAATTTTTAGGCAATAAGAGTACCGGCCGTATCTTCTGTTTGCATTAAGTTATAAGTTTAATTTTTTACAGCTCCAAGTGATTGCAGACTTGAGCATTTGATATTATTTTAAACTTGATACCTTCACTCGTTTCCTAATAAAAAGGTATACTCAATAAACAGACAACGAAGTGATCTTCTAATCAATTTTTACTTTTGAGGTACGGGACCCTAATAAGGTTCACACTTACAAGTCAGTATCGCAAGCAGTCTCATCGCTGCCATCGGGACAGTCGCGGGTTCCGTCACAGACCGATGTGGCGTTGATGCAGCTGCTGTCACCACATTGGAACTCCGAGTAGCTGGAACTGAAAGACGTTGAGTTATTTCTGAGGATTTACTATGGTGACATGCAGTAGTGAGGCTGGGTAGCTAAGGGTGTTACCAGACCTATCGATCGATGACATCGATCAATGGTAAATTGGATAAGTCGACGTCGATCGAAGATTCTACCAGACCAATCGATCGATTGTCGATAGACATGATTCTACCAGACCAATCGATCGATTGTCGATAGACATGATTCTACCAGACCAATCGATCGATTGTCGATAGACATACCTTGGACGAGTCCAAGGTCTGCGCCCTGTATATAGGTACCGCTGGCACTGTTCTAGTATCGCACTGCTCAGAGGTATGGAGCACTGATGAGCATCTTAGAAGACATGGCCTGGTTTGGTCATTTCATGAGCTTGCTGACAATATGGCTGGTCTGGTCATTTCATGAGCTTGCTGACAATATGGCTGGTCTGGTCATTTCAGGGCGCAGACCTTGGACTCATCTAAGGTCTGTGCCCTTTATATGGGTACTGCTGGGACTGCTCTAGTAGGGCACTGCTCAACAATGGAGCACTGATATGCATCATAGAAGACATGGTCTGTTCTGGTCATTTCTGGGCGCAGACCTTGGATTCATCCGTACATGGGTACCGCTGGCACTAGTAATGGACTGATCAGAGATATCTTTAAGAGCACAGGTATGTTGTATTTTAGAAATCATGACTTGTTCTGGTCATTCCATTTCATTCCTATTTTGTGCGCAAACTAATTACATAACTCACCCGCATGATTTATCTGGGCCATTCAGCCTCAAGGAAAAAACAGCTGTACTGGCTGCAAAAAAAATACGACAATTAAAACAATAAAAAAAAGTTATACAAGCCACAACAAAAAAAAAATGTAAGTTTTTTTCTTCGTTGCTTGTGCGCATGTAGCCAGTGTTAGAATAGACATTAAAAAACACTTTTTTTTTCTTATTTGATCGTTAAATCTTAAGCAGGTCTTTTTATAAAGCACCAATCAAGAAGGTGAATAATAAAACAGTACGATTTGTTAGCATTATGTGGCTAATTATGATAAGTATTAAGCAAAATTGTTAGGTTTTATGATACTATAATATATAAAATTAAGTTAAGTGAATTTATGTTATTCTTTGTGAGAACAATAAAGATCTTAAACCGCAAATTATATAATTATATTGATTGCCTTGATCAGTGACAATACAAAGAAAACTAATGCGCCTGCAACCCACTGCCACTCTAGTTTGCTTATTGTTTCAGCTACGGAAATTAATTTACTTTCTGTCGGATAAGTAAGTAACCTCATTTTTCATTTATCCTTCAGTGAAATCCCGAGCTATAGGGAAAGCTATAGAAATAGGGTTTTCCATAGGTCGCTTAACAAACTTAAATTCATGTATTAAGACTATTAAGTCAAACCGTGAGTGTAACTATTTGCTTGCTCCGTAACTTATGACAGGCAATGCACTCGTTAATTAAAATTTCCTTCAAATTTTGAGGAATTAAGTAGTTAAGTTTAAGGAAATAAGTTATTAATATTATTTATTTACGAAATTACAAGCAATTTTCAATATTATTTTCATGGTTAAATAATTATTTATATAATTGAGACAAATAAATTCTTGCATATTCAATGTCAAGTTCATAACAGGAAAATGTATCGATTAGGAATATTATACCAAGTAGAAACAGGAACTTAGAACAGAAATAGACGTATTCTTAATTATATAATTAATTGGTTATAATCACTCAACATTAGTGGTGAAAGTCTCGCCTTAAATTCGTAGGTCGTTAGTTTTTTTAATTATTCAACGGCATTTGGCACCATGGGACAGAAAAAAAACCGGCCAAGTGCGAGTCGGTCTCGCGCACGAAGGGTTCCGTACCATTATCTATAAAAACGAGCAAAATTTCACGTTTGTTGTATGGGAGCTTCCTTAAATATTTATTTTATTCTGGTTTTTAGTATTTGTTGTTATAACGGCAACAGAAATACATTATCTGTGAAAATTTCAACTCTCTAACTATCACGGTCCATGAGATATAGCCTGGTGACCGACGGACAGACAGACAGACGGACAGTGGAGCCTTAGTAGGGTCCCGTTTTACCCTTTGTGTAAGGAACCCTAAAAAATAATTGAGTGTAAATCGGATTTTATTCTATCACGTTGTTCGTCGTGATTAATATTATTACCCAAGTAAAATTACAGTTTTTTATCACAATATAGTCTCAGAGGTAAGCCGCGGACAGACAGACAGACAGATAGACGGACGGACTTGACGAAACTATAAGGTTTCCATGTTGACTACGGAACCCTAAAAAAATATATTAAAGCTTTCAATGATTTTGTGTAAAGTAGTAGAAAAAACTACTACATTCACATTTAAATTATCGCGCTTCAATGCTTGTCAACATATTGAATTCTTAAGTTGTTGTTTTGCAATGTAAACCACTAACTCGGACGTACAACTTGACAGAAAACTTACCACACACAATAAAAAGAATGCATAATATATTACACATCATCACATCACACAAAGAGGTCAACACATCACAAATTCAACTAAAATACTGACTAAATAATCACTGTTTAATATAGGCTAGACTATTGACTAAATAGCCATAGTTTTATACTAAAATTATTTGACTTTCGAATGAAGATGTCTACCCAGTCTGGACAACCCGTACGCACTGACTATGATATACAATTTTTAGTATTTTTTCCTCATACAAGTATATTAATTGCTTCATATGAAGTTAATTATGTGTGCTAAAATATCATCGTATCGAATGTAAGCAGATACATTTGGCTATATATTATTAACCTTCGACAAAAATGACCCTGTGTTGTAGTGTGCAGCGATAGTTAAGGGTCTGACGTATAGCATCAATTCAATTCATTTATTCAATGTCAACAATAGACCAATTAATTACACATTACAATAAAAAAAAAATTGAATAACAAATTTAAAAAAGTATTTTTAACATTAGCCCGTACATGTACCATGTCACAGTGATACATGTAATGGCAGTCAAAACGCTTACCCAATATATCAACGGTTTTTGTTCTGTTTTAATAAACATACTTAATTTATAATTATAAACTTTAATATATATAATAATAGCTGCTGGCAACTTAGTTTGCTTGTTTTACAACAACAACACCAAAGTTTCACACAATCTCATTAATTGTAGGCAGAAACACATATTATTTATTGTGTGCCAGTTATACAGGCTTATAAAACAATATCAATATCTATTTTTTACTGTTAATAATGTGTAGGTGATGATATACGGAACAGAAACATGGCCTCTCACTGTGTGCCTTATGAGAAAGCTTAATGTTTCACAGCGCGCTATGGAAGGAGCTATGCTCTGTGTTTCTTTGTGAGATCGAATCAGAAATGAGGAGATCAATGAACGAACAAAAGTCACTGACATAGCCCGACGGAGTAGTAAGCTAAAGTGGTAATGGGCGGGGCACATACAACGCAGAACTGACGGCCGATGGGGCAGAAAGTTTCTGGAATGGAAGTCACGTACAGCGTAGGACGTCCTCCCATAAGGTGGGTAGACGTTCTGGTAAAGATTGCAGGAAGCCGCTGGTTGCAGGCCGCTTGCAGCCAGCAAATCTGGAAGTCACTGAGGCCTATGTTCACTAGTGGACGTCCTATGGCTGAAATGATGATGATGTTTGAAGAGAGCGCAATCTGGTTTTACTCAAGTTATCTGCGTCACCAGCCAATATGTTGTTACTGTACCTATAGCGGTGGTAGGGTAATTAAATGTAGCATAATTATAAACATTTTGTTTTGTTCATTTGAAGACACGGTCTCTGAGTAAGAGGATTAAGGACAATACGCATTTAATTTGAATTTACCTAATTTACGTGGGACTCTTAATAAGTGTATATGTGAGTTAGTTATTAATTGTAGTTGATAAATAAGCGATTAGTTAAAAGTACTTTGTAATTTATAGGGTTTATCTGTCTCCGGTCAGCCGTAGAGGTATATTATACTCTCTTAAGTACATCACACCACAGAAAACAAACTTCACGTCACTCGGTGAGCTATAGAAAGGTCTATGCTTGTGATCTATTCTTTGCGTGTCGACTTAGGTAATGTGAGGACCAAAACTCAGCCACTGATAATAGCACTATCGGTGGCCTTGTAAAGATCCTCGCGTGTGCAGGTGTAGGGACACGCAGGGCATGACAGGAGATGTGCCATTGTCTGGGGAGAAATGCCACATAGACATGCTCTCCAAGCTGTAACCCCACCTGTGCATGTTCTCCCTGCCTCGGCCTACTTGAGTCCGTAGCCTATAATGACAAATATGTTTGTGACTATAAGCAAGGATTATTACGGAATGAGGTCATGTGGCAGAAGGCTATTTATTTTCTATTTAGTGTTTTTAACACCCTTTTTTGTTTTACACTAACCCGACCGGGAACTGAACCCACGACCTCAGAGATGGGGAGTTCAAGTCCGGCTGCTCGCCTTTTGGCTACGAAGGTCGTAATTATTTTGTCATCAACAAGTCCGAACTCTGAACCTTTTTTCTTTAAAATATTTTCAATTTTTGTAAATTAATCCTGGTCGAACGTTGACCGGGCACTGTTAGTACAGTCAGTGATATAAATTGCTTCCAATATAATAATATAAACTTCACGTAAGGCTGCGTGACGTACCCTTATATTGCGATGACCGAAGTCGCAAAAGACAAGGGGTCGCGTTCGTACAGAGTGCCACTTGGGTACATGATTTAACTAAATCAATAATTAAATCATGAAATGTACCAATACTAAACCTTATTTTTAAGTTAAAAGTCATTGTCAATATGTATACTTACCTGTGGACTACTAATAGTCTTAAATAAAAATATTTTTTTCATAGGCCAAAAACCTCTATTATTAATATAAAATAAATAAATAAATATTGGACAACATCACATACATTGCTTTGATCCTATGGTAAATAGCTAAAGCACTTGTGTTATAGAAATTAGAAACAACGACGGTACCACAACACCCAGACCCGAGACAATATAGAAAAGTTCGTTTCCTCAATTCACAAATTTCAATAAGATCCGATTGGTATTCAATTACCTTTCAATTACACTACTTTTAAATTAGCAGACTTGAGGCCCAGCTGATCTGCGGTTAAGTATGGGAAAGTGTTATATTTTGAGATTGTAATATTTGTCACATAAAAAGTTGTTGTGATTGAGCAATGAAATCAAATCACTCCTTGAAGTTCCACTGCACCTTTATGTAACACCTTATTGGTTTATTGCGACTAACTGTACTTGACTGGTCAAACTTGCACAACTTAAAAACGTGTTTCAAATAAAATAATTTTAAAAAACATTAATAAACCTTAAGACTGGTTTTGCTTCAGTCTTCTCATCGTGGGCTAACCTTTTCGCTATACCTTAATATCTGCCTAAATTTAATTCTTAGGTTGACAATTTTGACATTGGAAATGTCTTTTCGTTCGATCCAGTGTAGGCTCCTATTTCACCAAAAAGTGCGATCCTCTCATATCTTGGAGAGTTGTGAAGATATAATATTAACAATCACGAGAGCTGTACGGTTCATAAATAATTATTTTGGAACGGTCAAATACTAAAAAAATTAATGCCAAAATAGTAGAATTTTTTTTTTTTCCAATTTTTGATTTTGGCGCTCAATATTTTGGAAACGAAGAATGATATCGAAAATTTGAAAGAAATCCTCTGGACAATTTAGTCAGCTAAAATTTGAGCCTAAAACAAAGACGATCGGGTTAAGGGGTTGCCCTGTAGCCTAACCTTTTTGAAAAACGTCAAAAATTCAAAACGACATTTTTCACATGACATTTACAATAATTCAAACTTCGATACGCGTGGTAATGAAATTTGTTTGTTCAAGGCGTTATGCCGAGAATACCTATGTTAATCTAAGAATAAAATAATTATCATTCAACGTTGTAGTTTTAGTAAATAACTTTTTCCTTATCCCGACTTTCTCGACGCCTAGCGTCAATATTTTTGGAATTCCGTAGATTCATTTTCAATGTGCTCGATAGTCGTGTGAGGCACGAAATCTGTTTTTTTTTAATCTTGATAAAATATTTAATTCTGTTTATAATATAGGTTTGGGAAAAAGATTTTTCGCATTATAGTATGTATGAACTTGTAATAAAATCTCTTTGGCTGTACTATAATATTATCTTGTGGGACATCATCCACAAGGTGGACAGACGACCTGGTAAAGGTGGCAGGAAGCCACTGGATGCAGGCCGCTTCCAACCGACCGACGATCTGAAAGTCATTTGGGGAGGCATATGTTCAGCAGTGGACGTCCTGTGGCTGAAATGATGATAATGATTAAGTATCTTAAAACAAATAGCATGGACATCTAGAATAAGAACGACTCCACGTCACACGTACTAAAGTGGAGCATTTCAATCGTGCTGACAAGCTAGTAAATACATAATTGTTTTTGTCGGTCGCTAAATCAATGTCGAGTTAGCTGCAAATTATTTAGCGTATTAGCCGCAATGCACTTGCAAACACTTGCAATCATCCACCGTCACTGATTGAGTCAGCAAGCAAAACGAATCACTTACATTACGAACTGCATAGAAACTCCATTTCAAAATAATAAAGTAAAAAAAACCGACTTCAAAATTATCTACTAACTCCTAACTGAGGAGTTTTGAGACTTTCATCATCAGCTCAGTAATATGATGTGATGACTCCAAGACGCATACATCTGAATAAGTTATTTCAACGCTGTAAAGTGTTCGAAACGTCAGGTTAAATAAAATGTTAATAAATCGCGAAATAATCCGTAAAAGTAGTTTCATTTAAAAGTTATTTCAAGTTAAAAAACAAACTCAATATGCCTACATTTTCGAGGGTTTTCCTTGATTTCCCTGTGATTGCATGATCAGATCCTAATTTGGTTAAAATGGATCAAGTCGAAGTAGGTTACTCTACCAAACAGAACAAAATAATTTCGAAATTGGTCTATATTAACGGTGCAACCGCCTTACAACATACAAAAAAAATGCAGTCGAATAGAGTTCAGAACCACCTCCTTTTTTGAAGTCAATTGAAAATGCTGGCAAGGCAAACTGAAACATAATATAACTGCTTTCTCTCCGCCTAAAATAATACGTCCTTAGCTTTCTTCCTCTGTTAGCGATTACAAATGAGGTCAGCCATGGTATTTACACTATTAGAAGTAAACAATAACACATTAAATAAACGCGCTTGTTTACTTGCCCTAGTAAGTGTATGAGCTTACAAATTACAATAATTTGGAATATACAGCTGTCACGTCTCATATTTGTATTTAATGGTAGTCGTGACTTTTAATAAATAAATATATATTGGACAATATCATATACATTGCTCTGATCCTAATGTAAGTAGCTAAAGAACTTCTGTTTCAGAAAACAGAAACACCGACGATCCACAACATCCAGACCTGAACATAATAGAAAAGCTGGTTTTTAGGGTTCCGTACCCAGAGGTAAAACGGGACCCTATTACTAAGACTCCGCTGTCCGTCTGTCTGTCTGTCACCAGGCTGTATCTCATGAACCGTGATAGTAAGACTGTTGAAATTTTCACAAATTATGTATTTCTGTAGCCGCTATAACAAAAAATACTTACTAAAAACCAGAATAAAACTCATATTTAAGGGGGCATCCCATACAACAAACATGACTTTTTTTGCTCGTTTTTATAAATAATGGTGTATCTTTGACCGAACCGAGAATCAAACCCAGGATCTCAGAGATGGCGACGCCAGGTCGCCTCTTGGCTACGGAGGTCGTCTTTAAAATTATATGTTTCAAACTTTCAAATTCAGAAATAAGGCAAAGTGGAAATAATAATCATCCCTCGGAAACTCAAAAACGTATTGTATATCTATATGTTTACCAAGTTCAGCAGTTCTTGGTAGAGTAACAACTTCTATATATACAAAATTTCACCATATTTACTAAATCTTAGCTGTCTGTCTGTCAGCGGCCTGTATATCATAAATCACATTTAGACAACTGAAATTTTAAAAGAGTGTGTATCACTATGTCAGCTATTATAACAACAAATAATCGTAATGTAAAAAGTTTAAAATTACAGTGGACATATGTGAAACCCGCTTTGTTTTGGCAATTTTTTGATCGATTGGTACGAAACTATTCGTGTACGATTCCGACTCTCACTTGGCCGGTTTTGGATATTGGCACTAAGGACTAAGAGATGGTGTAGCGTAGCATCAATGAAAAATAATGATTTAAAAAACCGGCCAAGTGCGTGTCGTGCTACGCGCAGTATAGGGTTCCGTTGCCTGTCGTTACCACAGTATATTTCAGCAATTACTTTATTAAAATCATTTTAAACATTTTCCTCTAAAAAAATTTTTAACGGCTAAGTTAAACGACTATTGCTCTTAAAATAACTGGTCTATCTTAACCGTTATGATTTGATTATCCTTGAAAGTTCATGAAAAGCACTATAATCATGAATTTTTCGAGATTTTCAAGCCAATAGTTTAGCTTTTAGAGGGGGGGGGGACACCCTAAGCGGATTCCTAAATCAAAAAATTGTCTTAGCAACCCCTAAGGCATTTAAAGGACCTATTCAACGATACCCCTCACGAATGGGGTGACGATGAAAAAATTAATCATCCCCATGTTACATGTTATGGGATGGGAGCTACCCTTAAAAAATATTTTTTCAAATTTTATTCTACCATTATGTCGGCGTGATTGATATACATATCTCCACAAAATTACAACTCTCCAGGGTCAACAGTCTCCAAGAAAAACCTCGGACGGACAGACAGACAGACAGACAGACGGACATCACGAAACTATAAGGGTTCCTTGTCAGGACTACGGAACCCTAAGAAGGGCAATGGCCGAGACAGCAAAACACAATCAATGGTTGAATAATAAATCGTACCCCGACTTCGATTTCCTTGAAATTATTTATTGCATTAATTATAAATTTTGTCTTTTGTTCACGCTAAGTATAAGTTTATTGGAAGCTTCAAAACACGGTTTCCAAAATGATCTTTAAATATTTTCTAAGAGGCTCCTTTTAATTTTTGCTATTATCTGGCCATTAATTATGTTATATTATAGATTTAATATAAATAATAAAAACTTTTTTATTTTGTTGCTGCCTGCTAAATGATGACTAAAAGTGCCAGAATTTAAAAAATAGAATAGAATGGAATAGAAAACGTTTATTTGACACACATAGGCATAGTTACAAACAGAATTACATTGAACATACAAAAAGAGTGTCAAAAAGGTCCTCAGCATTTGTCGTTACAGCCGAAGCCGTAACGACGCTGGTTTTCAGCGGCAACCCCGACTAGGACGTGGGACGAGTAGTGACAGCGGTTTATCGGACCACCAGAGAATCCCAAATCCCTCTGGTCGACTCCGGCTCGGATTCAGGCAGGCAGGCTTCGGAGGGCCGATACACCGCTGCACACATACTGTAGCGTGTAAGGCTACAGTCGAATGATATTGATATGATATGATAATGATAAGATGTTAGATTGATATAATAGGTCGGGTAATTTATGATAAAACACCTCATTCTATGAATGCCTTAATTGTACTAACTTACTTAAGTTATGTCTGTTTACATTACAGTTTATTGACCTAATTAGATGTGACGTATGTTGAGGCATTAGTGTAAAAATATAATTTTTCTTATGTGCGGTAAGCCGTACACATACCTTAATGTGTATATCTTGAAAGACCTAATAAAATAACCACTTTCTGTTTTTTTTAATTAACCCCTAAATCGCCATTGAAAAAGTTCTCTTTAAGTAATTATAACTGTATGTTTAAGCATTTCTGATCTTAACCAATAGTCAAATATTTGTAAAAATATTTCTATAGGGTGTTGATGGTAGTACATATACTACTCAGCTATACATATAGCTACAACATTGATCAGAATACGCCTGAGATATGCTGGCTTTGACAACGAGAAAAAACACTTGAGGAATTTCATCGTGTCACGTGACGTCCTCGGTAGCTTAGTGGCAAAGCACTCGCCCGGTATGCGATGGGACGTGGGTTCGAGTCCCACCTGAGGTCGATGATTTTTTTTCAAGTGTTATTTATCTTCAATTAAACCTTGCATGGAATTGCTAAAAACAAAAATTTATAACACTGCATTACCGCATTCCGTTAAAATCATTTGCTTTCCTCTACCTACGTCACCTTTAAGTTTGTAGAGGAGTAACTTTTGGCGATAAACCCGCCGAGTATCACAACATATTTATTTAGGTAAAATTGTTTTTTTGTTTTTTAGCAATAGCATGCTAGGTTTATTCAAGATAATTATACTTAAAAAAAAATCGAACGCCTCAGGTGGGAACCGAACCCACGACCATCGCAAACCAGGCGATTGCTTTTCCAACTAAGCTATCCAGGACGTGGCGGACGGACATTAATTTTATTTCGAGGTAGGCAGTAGATACTTAATACTTTAAATGTTTGTCATTGATGAAATTGAAACTGAAATTGAAATTGAAGCCTACCTACTGCCTACCTCATCTCATTTACCTGGTAGGCACTGCATAATTTCCTATATGCACCGCACGCCCCTGAAATTCATTGCGGTACCTCGAAGTCCTCGAACTTAAGAATACTAATTCCTTACTCCGAGACTATGAAAATAGGTGTGTTGTCTGTCTGACACTATTATTTATGTATCTTCTAAATGATTTCCCTAATGGTATGAATTCGTTTAAATATTCCGTAAAAATAAGTAAAGTAGTTTAAATTTCGAAAAAAAGAGTAAGACTTGTGTTCACGACACACGTATTACCTATATGGGTTCAGAATCCTTTTGCTAAGCTGCCACCTTTCTAAAGGTAGCAAATCACGAAAATAACATTTTCATAACCTCACTGGAAATCGTCTATAGTTTCAGCTCAGCTACAGTTCAGTCAGTAGCTATTTGTGTGTGGTAAGCGTAGCGCGCGCCGCGCCGTGACGAAAAGGCGCGAAATATTTACGTACAACTTTTTAGTCCGAGTTTTCATATTTTTTAATTTGTCTTTGGTAAATGGATTTGTATTTGAAAAGGATCGTTATTAAAGGGTAAGTTACCTTTTTAAACTTCGTTTAATGATTTTTAGTTAATTAATTATTTATTATTATTGAGCCTAAAAAAAATCGTTGTTCCAAAACCGTGGTAGGGTGAATTTGGGAAGTGTAAAAGTGCTATGGCCTAGTAGGTATTTGCAAAATTGATTTTATTTTGTCAGTTTTGCTATAAAGATTTGGGTCTCGGGTTCGATTCTCGGGTAATTTAAGGAAATAACTGTCCAAACTAGGTTGCGTCTTAGCTGTGTTCTCTCTCCCCCATTATCGGATACATCCCTACTATCAAAACGCAGCATATATTATAAAAGATATGGATATATTTGGCAAGCTGTGACCTCACTTTTCCGTACTCAAGTTACTATTTATTTAGGTAATTTTAAAGCAATAAACAATCATTATTTTAAATTGAAAATGATGAGTGACAGAAATAAGTAAAGTATGCCTTTATACGTCTTACTGCAGGGCACAGGCCTCACCTCAACTATGAGGTGGTTTGGGCAATACTCCACCACGCGGGCCCAGTGCAGATTGGTGGAGGGGTGTTGTAAGGTCAGTGACTAAACCTTACTGTCAGATGTAATCAAGCCGCTATGAGGCCTCTGACTAGGCCTCACGACCCGTATCAACCGACATCAGCCCGGACCAATTTTGAACGTGCCTTCCGAAGCACGGAGATGCTCGTGATAAATGACACTAAATATGGTCGGAATGGTCACCCACCCACTCACGACCGCGGCGTTGGTTGCTTAACTTTAGTAATCGATACCAAAGCGCTGCCGCTACTGAGCTACGAGCACCTCTCTAAGACACAAGCTGTAAGGAAAAAAGGGTGTTACTTTTTTAAACAGTGTTATCGAATCGTTGGTGAAATAGTAAACAACTATATTCCTGACGGAAATGTCAGTTGCGCACTCCCTAGGGAAATGTGGCCTGTGCCATTTATAATTCATGGCGCACGTACATAAGTAGGAGAGGCCTGTGTCCTGCAATGTTACATAATTTATACAAGGACTATGACCCCTGACATAAGTTGCACTATTTGTTACTCAAATAAATATAAGGCAGATCACATACATTGCATGACGACTGTCTGGTGTAGTAGTTCGTGCTCCGGACAATGCCTGGCGGTTGCGGGTTCCCGCAAAGGGGCAAATGTGTGATGAGCACGAGCATTTGTACCTAAGTCATGGATGTTTATAAACGTATTTAAGTATGTTTATCCGTTATCTAGTCGCCATAATAAAATAATTGCTAAGTTTGGGGCTAGCTAATTGGTGTGATTGTGGAAACTATTTATTATTGCTCTGATCGTCAGGTAAAGCTTGTATTATAGAAATCAGTAACAACGACGGCACCACACCACCTAGACCCAAGACTATGGAAAAGATCATTATCGACACTGACCCGACCGGGAATCGCATCACCTCAGAAATGGCAACGCCAAATTTCTACGGAAGTCGACAATGGTAACAAACTAAGGCCAATATGGCTGGTATAGGTACTTATCTTCTCTTCTCCGCACCTGCATGGTGCGAGGTCCCGTTTTTCACAAATGCCTGGCCGTTTTTCCCCTGTCCACCCTTCGGAAAACGGCCCAAGTCGAGTTCCGAGCCTACAGAGGCGCCCTTGAGGGCCGAGTCCGGTTCGCCCCAGATCGGGCCCGCCAGTGGTCCGGCCTGAGGCAGTTCCAGTCGCGTCACGTTCGCATTGTTAGGGTGTCTTTAGCGATGGTTTTGAGCTGGAGCCCCTGGTGATAATAATCTAGACATTTAGGACTCTCCGGCATCCCACTACTGTCCTAGTTTAAGCCTCGGCTATTCTTTTCCATCCATAGCCAGAAGAACCTTCAGCTTGATTCACCTTGATGGAGGATGCCCTACGCTTTGCCTAATCGCGGTCGCCACTCAATACACCTCCGTTTATATTAATAAATTGACGACCTCCGTAGCTGAGAGGCCGCCGCCATCTCTGAGGTTGCGGGTTCGATCCCCGGTCGGGTCAATGTAGAAAACGAACTTTTCTATATTTGCTCGGGTCTGGGTGTTGTGGTACCGTCGTTGTTTCTGATTTCTATAACACAAGTGCTTTCGCTACTAACCATAGGTTCAGAGCAATGTATGTGATGTTGTCCAATATTTAAAAAAAAATACAACTAACGACACGAAAGTTGAGCGCTGGGCGAAAGTTGCGCAGAAAAGCCTGCTTCGCCGGCCGTAATTGGTTGTTAGCTCCGCGCGCACGCGTCTCTGATACGATGATCGTCTCGAAAGATGCGCAAAGCGATCCCCACTCTTTGCCCAACCGCTCAACATTGATACCGCGTACTGTAACATGTCTACATTAAGTCACCTTCTTATGAATAAGGGCAAAACAGTCCAGAAATTAACTTTTTATGTATTTCTTTTGGCAAATTACTTTGCCAATATGTGGAATACATATTTTTAAATTGAAAAAAGACAACTCGTCCATGTCGGGACTTGAACCCTAATCTCCTGCTTAGCGCGCAGGCGCTTTACCAATTAAGCTACAGGGACATATCTCGACCGGACGAAATTTGCCTTCTTAATTTATTTGTGACATCAACGCCATCTAGGAAATGCTGCACGCATTATTCCTTTTTGTTTTTTCGAGTCGATGCTTGCCGCACCATGACTCTAAATTAGGCGTGATTTTTTACTTTTTGTAAACTATTATTTCATAATAACGGTTAGGGTTCAAGTCCCGACATGGACGAGTTGTCTTTTTTCAATTTAAAAATATGTATTCCACATATTGGCAAAGTAATTTGCCAAAAGAAATACATAAAAAGTTAAGTTATTATGAAATAATAATTTACAAAAAGTAAAAAATCACGCCTAATTTAGAGTCATGGTGCGGCAAGCATCGACTCGAAAAAACAAAAAGGAATAATGCGTGCAGCATTTCCTAGATGGCGTTGATGTCACAAATAAATTGAGAAGGCAAATTTCGTCCGGTCGAGATATGTCCCTGTAGCTTAATTGGTAAAGCGCCTGCGCGCTAAGCAGGAGATTAGGGTTCAAGTCCCGACATGGACGAGTTGTCTTTTTTCAATTTAAAAATATGTAGTCCAGAAATTACCATACTCCTCGTTAGAAACTAAATGACCCACATTCTGCTGTCCTTGCCGTGAATCCAGGCCATCCATGGCGTTTGTCACAGTATTTATTGAAATATCAATCATTTGTGACAGTAGAACGGTAGTAGGCTTTGTCAATATTGGCGCTTGGTAATCGACCAGTAATGGATATCTTAATTAAACTACAAGTAGATTTTTGTTATTTTAAGGGTTCCGTTACCCGTACCTTAAAAGCATAAAAAAAAATCCATCTAATTCTTACAGAATATTTCTGTCTATTTGCTTATCAGTCTTTCAAGACCCTTTTAACCAGGAACGGATGAAGGAATCAAGTTAAAATAGACATTTATTCTAAGATACTTCATCTTCAAAGAAAGTCAAAAGATACAGCAACTTGAAGTACATGGCCATTTGCAAGGGGGAAGGGCCAGTGACTTGCAAGGGAACCCTTAATAAGTTTAGTTTATGATGAAGTTAAATCAGTTCGTCGATGAAATTTTGTCGCCTGTTTTAATAATAACTTGCTAAAAGAAAAATAGGCTTCTGTTTCACAAATCACAGATTTAATCAACATAGGTACGCAGGATATATCGTAATAAAAAATCTAATGGAAACCAAGAATGAGAAAACTTTGATGATTCAATTAAAAACTTTTGCGAGTTAAACCAAACTAACTTTGGTTATTTTGTGAGACCCCGTTTTTATAGCACTGGCAATGGAAACTATTTTCAGGGTTTTAAAGAAAATGTATTTTGAACTCAACACTGGCTAAAAACAAAAAGTCGTTGTTAAAAAGAAAAATCTCTTTTTATTCCTCGTAGAGTAAAGTTATACTGTTATTCCTGTAGTCGTCTGGTTTTTAGCGTGAGAAGTTTATTAATTAACTTTATAATTATTTTGTAAATTGTTCTAATGAGATTTGAAAGTGTGTTTTGTTTTATTTTAGATGAAATAATGGGTGACAAAAGCAGTAGAACTTCGAAGATTGCAGCTTCCATTTTATTGGTGGTCAATATGATTGTGATGGTAAGTAGTGGGTCAATTATAGCACAATTAATAATTTTTAAGTCAGTACAACATAAATAAACGTTCTAAAACTTCTTCATTGAATAATTGTACTGTCCTTTAAACTTTCAAGTGACAATAATAATATGATATTTTAATGTGAAATTAAAGCGTACAGATTTTTTAAGAAGACGCAGTAATAAATTTGCCAATCAATTATGTACGCGCACCATGCCTAAATTTAAATTGCGTAACTTAGTACATCAAATGCAGTTTTTTTTAAATATTTGTCAATATAATTTTGCACATAAGCCTAGAAAAAAATATTTTATTTGTGTACAAAACATTTAAAATCTTTAAGGCCACTATGCGCGTATTCTTTATTACCCTTACGAGCAAAACTTTAACGAGAATACATTTAGCATACCTAGGTACTTAATACAATTATTAGTGTTTTTTTATTATTATTTGAGATGGGCTTGCTCTTGACCTCAATCTTGCTCTAGAGCATAGATGGGATCTACGATGGAGCGAGCTTGCCCAGAAGATGCCTATTCACTCTGGACTTAAAGAGAGTCAGGTTATATGCACTCGGAAATACAGACGCAGGCAGGGAATTCTAATCTTTAGCTTTGCGCATTATAAAAGATGATGAGAAGCGCTTAGTGCGGATTATGGGTATATCAACTAAGAACGGATGGTAGCCGGCCGTGCGTCTGGATGTCCGATGGAAGAAAGGTGACGGTGGTATGAGCTCATGCAGCTCATGAGCACACTCTCCGAAGTACAATCTATAGAAGAAAAAATAGTGTGTAAATTTTATTGGTCCTAAAATAAATACATATGTTTAAGCTCCAGACTTAACCTTTATCACCCATGGTCTTGAAGTAAAGATTCTTGACTCCTAACATAATAATTCTATCTCTATGCTAGGATGAAAATTTGCCATTTGATAACGTGCACAAAAATCCACTCATTTATTTTGGCAAAGCCACACAGATTACGGTATCGTCTTTTATAAGTATGTTGCCTCAGACAGAAATCGAAGCTACGTCTTTATGCATTGCGACTCCAATGAATGTTTTTCTATACTTTCTTAAACCATTAATCATATTGTGATTGATTTGGTGGAGTCTTCTAAGGATGACTAAAAGGGTTACAGAATTTGATTCATGACCACGCAAATGAAATCGCGGGCATTAGCTAGTTAACATAAAAATACTATCGTAAAGAAGTTACGAAGTTAATTATTTCGCGAGGTCAAACTACTTACTAACACTGACATTGAAGGCTGCAGCCTTCAGACAGGTCTTAGCCTTGATTTTGTGTCTAATTGATATTAGTTTGGACTTGAAAAGTTCAAGACCGATTGACTGGACTTGTTAATAGCAGGAGCTAGGTAACTACACTTTGCTCGTTAATAAGTGCTACCCTTACAAGGGTCCCGAGTTTCATTCCCAGTTAAATCATTTTTTTAATTATGTTGGTTCTGGGAGCTTTGGGAAATGCACTCATGTTAATTCCTTACTTCGAGGTTTTATTTATTTATTACAGGAAAATCAGGGTTTATACAATTTTAAAATACATAAATTAAATAAAAATTAATTTAAAAATAAATTAAATATTGGACAACATCACATACATTGCTCTGATCCTAAGGTAAGTAGCTAAAGCACTTGTATTATAGAAATCAGAAACAACGCTGGTACAACAACACCCAGACCCGAGCCAATATAGAAAAGTTCGTTTTCTACATTGACCCGACCGGGGATCGAACCCAAAACCTTAGAGATGGCGGCGCCATTAAAAGTCCGGCATGCTCGCCTCTCGGCTACGGAGGTCGTCAAAAGAATAGCATCTATTAAACCACTTTTAAAGGTCTTCACAAGTAGCGACAATCTAGGAATTAATAAAACATATCAAAACATAGTCAATACTTGGATTAATCAACACTCAAAGCCTTATATTTTTATGATAAAATAATTAACCAATTTTTAAAAAGCGCTCGCTTATCAGCCGCTTTACCGCACCAACATTGTATAGTAAATGTCCAACTTGCCATATAACATTTTAAACTTTCGTGTTGCATTTTTAAATTATAGCACTGCACACAACACGGGTATTGATGCAAAATACCTCTTTTTAATTTATTATTGTCCCGACGTTTCGACGGCGCTTGAGCAGGCGCGCTGTACATCGCCAGTCTTCCCGCGACCACGGCCTATGTAATTAAGCCGAAACATCGAGACAATAATAAATAAAAAGAGGTATGTTGCACAATACCCGTGGGGTGTACAGTGTTATAGTCCAACTTGCCATATAGATATGGCAATAAGTCCACCTAATGATGATAATGTCAGATACTCAAAGATCCATTTTAGTTCTGTGTTTGATGAAAATTGGAAAGGATTTTTTTATTATTTGTTGCAGATAATCTGCGTTTTGCTGTTCGCGTTCGGTCTGTGGATGATTGCTTCACCAACTACGCTGTCCACTGGAATACAGTTCATGGGAAGTGCGACTTTGAAGGTAAAAAAACTACATAATCCTACGATAAGCCTAAAGAAAAAAGTTTTAAGTCAAATAACAGCAGAAGAAGTATTATTAAAGTTGTTGTATTTGTGCACCAAGATTAGACCCAAAAACGTTTTACGTAGTACTTTAAAAAAATCATGCAGTGTGCGTAATATCACACTTGTATACATTGCTCTGATCCTACGGTAAATAGCTAAATAAATCAGCAATTTATAGAAATGAAACAACGACGGTACTAAAACACCTAGCCAGACCCGAGAAAAGTTCGTTTTCTACATTGATCTGACCGGGAATCGAACCCGGACCTGAGAGATGGCGACGCCAACTCCGGCGTTCTCGCCTCTCAGCTACGGAGGTCGTCTCTACCACGTTGTATGAATAAACTAACTTAAATCAAAAATCTACTTAGGTACTACCTACCTATTCACCCGCGATAAGTAAGGATTCTAACCATACCTCATTTATCAAAATCGGTAAAGGCATTTAGGATTTATAGTGGAATAAATAGACTCACACATTTACCTTTAATGTTTCTGCTTCCCCCTATGGTTGACTGCTAGAGAATGCCTTAGCGCATTAAGTAGGTAAATGTTTTTCGTGCGATAATTAAGGATGGATAAATACATCACATACGAACCCTGAAAACCTTACCCTCCTTTTTTTAGGGTTCCGTACCCAAAGGGTAAAACGGGACCCTATTATTAGTAATAGGGTCCCGTCTGTCACCAGGCTGTATCTCATGAACCGTGATAGTTATAGAGAGTTAAAATTTTCACAAATGTTGTATTTCTGTTGTAACAACAAATACTAAAAAACAGAATAAATTAAATATAAAGGGGGGCTCCCATACAACAAACGTGATTTTTTGCCGTTTTTATAGATAATTGGTACGTCAACCTTCGTGCGCGAGTCCGACTCGCACTTGGCCGGATTTTAGTAGTAGTCGTCTAAAAATAAGCCTTTCCTTTTCGTAGCTACTCTTCAATATAAATAAATACTCCCCTAGATACTTGGTCAACGTTATAATAATTCATAGCCCCTATAGATTTCACGTCACGCAACGGACACCGTACGTGTCATACAAAATGCAAGATGTATGTCGCGATAGGCCTACAAGCCCGCCTACTGTTAGCTTCTGATCGTTATGATTATTAATCGTTACTACACTGGAAAAAAGGTTGTGGAATTGATGGACACAGCTGTGGGAATATAGTTAGATGTAAAAGAAAACGACTTGGTAAACAAAATGAAATTCTATTTATTCCGTCAGTTAGAATATAATTATTAAAAAAATAATTATACTCTTAGTTTTTCGTCCATCAACTAAAAAATCACTTTGATAAAGCGCGTCAAAGTAACTTCTTCGTAATAATTGTACCGAGGCATGAAATCATGTGACATTTCAAATCAATATAATATATGTCTGTATTTTGACTATGTGAAAAACGAAAAAAATACGTGTTTAATACTTTTTGATAATTTACCTGATGGACGAAGGAAAAAATAAATAGTCATCATTATATATAAATAAATATAAATATTGAACAACATCACATACATTGCTCTGATCCTAAGTAGCTAAAGCACGCGTGTTATAGAAATCAGAAACAACGACGGTACCACAACACCCAGACCCGAGCCAATATAGAAAAGTTCGTTTTCTACATTGACCCGACCGGGGATCGAACCCGGAATCTTATAGAGATGGCGACGCCATATAGTCCGGCGTACTCGCCTCTCGGCTACGGAGGTCGTCGTAACAACCCCTATGTTTTTTTAGTACAAGTAAGCGTATTTTACAGAAAAATTTAGGTAATCACAAAGGGTAAAACGGGACCCTATTACTGAGGCTCCGCTGTCCGTCCGTCTGTCTGTCTTTCTGTCTGTCCGTCTGCCACCAGGCTGTATCTCATGAACCGTGATAGTCAGATAGATGAAATTTTCACAAATGATGTATTTCTGTAGCCGCTATAACAATAAATACTAAAAAACAGAATACAATAAATATTTAAGGGTGCTCCCGTACAACAAACATGTTTTTTTGCCTTTTTTATAGATAATGCTACGGAACCCTTCGTGCGCGAGTCCGACTCGCACTTGGCCAGTTTTTAATTTCTTACTTTGGCCACAGAGGGAGACTTTGGCTAAGCCCCTGTATACTAGATAGAAGATAGTTTGCTAAAACCTGCATGTCACCGATTGACATACAACATAGAACACCTTGCGTGACGTCACGTGACCCGGGTCGCGGCCGTGCCGGCGGGTGACATGCACCGGATTATCGGATTTTACTTTACAAACATTATCCTGTGGTATTTGTCATTCATGAGAAGTTATATAATGCTGCGATGATGATGAAAAATTAAGAACAGTGGCATTGCTATTGTAAAGATAACTTCAAAATTAGTTTCTTATTTTAACCCTCTTTTGCTTTCCTTGATGGGTATCTGGGATTTGGGTATCTGGGATGGGTATCTGGGATTATTCATCTTTAATTGTTGTTAGTGTTTGTTTAATCAAGGATAAAACTGCGCAACTCACACTCATTTATTTTGTGTACGGATACTTGATGGTAATGTATGGATAGAGCTTTTCCCCGATTTCTATGCTGCTTCCAGAAATATTAACAAATAAATAATATTGCTGTACCTACATAAAGCATTGCTCTGATCCTAATCCTAAATATCCTTTTGTTATAGAATTCAGACACATAACGGTAACACATCATTCAGACCCAAGATTATATAGAAACACTCAAACCCGGGACCCCAAAGACGGGGACGCCAAGTCCCTCGCGGCTACAGAGGTTGCCAAATATAAGTTGTGTATACATAGACCTAGAAGGTGTAACAAAATGTTTTTTTCTGATCGCCTGATATAAGTATAACAGCATTTGTACGTTCAGGAGACGTATTTTTAAAGCATTCGAAATGAATCTTGAATTCGAACACGAATACGATTCGTGTGAGAATTCTATTTCTATCACTCCCGATTTTACGCATTTTTGAATCACTCGAATTCTGTGTTGCTATTATGGTAAAATTCTTTAACTATTTTCGTTTCACGCAGAAAATATTTAAAACCGGAATGCAAAAACTTATTGATTTTAAAAACCGGCAATAAATCGCATGGAACGGAACGAAAAAAAAAGTTTTTAATCTGTGAACCATATGTTTACTTGTCAAAGTCATACTTCTAAACTTTCTACTAGTAGAATCGAAATACGAGTGGATCGGACCACTCGTTGCAGAATTCACAGAATGAATTTTCAAAAATAGCGATTTTAGTAATTCGCATGCGAATCTTGCCATTTTGTATTCGAATTGGAATTCATATGATTCAAATATACGTCTCCTGTATGTAGTTTAAGTATGACTGGCTAAAACACCTTATCCAGGTCGCGTATTGTTCGATGGCCCGGATATCGCATAATAGCTGTTTAATGGTATTACAGCATTTACTAAAGCGAAGTATCATTATCAGTTTTTAGGGTAATGGAGTATTTCAGGATTATTATCTATTGAGCGCATCGGGAGAAGCTTTTACAAAATAAATGTATTTTATAGTACTTTTTAAATTGTCTACTATGTGTGCATAGTAAGTTTAGGTACATTGGTGGTAGTTAAGTGTAATAGAAACATAATGTATGCAGTTACCACCTGGGTTTTGCCATCATAATAATGAAGTCATAATTTATTAATGAAGTTCTTTCAGGTGTATGACATCGTGACAAACATCGAAATCGTATAAAATTCTTATGCGTACTTGATCGCGAGTATCGCGACCAGCTGACATCAGTTTGTAAAAATGATTTTTGCGATTTTGATTTTTACCGGGACCTTTACATTCACAGCGAATTACCGCCCCTCGACACCAAACGGGTCGTTAACCTCGTAAGACCGAAAAGTTTGGTTAAACAATCTCTAGGTAAGACCAACCAACGGTCCTTTAAAAAGGACTAACATTTTATACACTGTCAGTCCCAGCACTTGAACCTTTTTATAAGTTTAGAGATATCTCACTAATTTCATCGTAAGCTTATTAAATAAGGTGATCTTCTATTCCAGGCACTATTGGCTCCTGAGATTCTGACAGTGCAGCTAGGAGTGGCTATGGCGGTCTTAGCAACATTTGTCTTCTTTGTTTCTTTCATGGGGTTCTACGGTGCTATCTGCAGATCGCAGTTCTTACTCTTTATGGTGAGTCATCGTCTTTTTGTGTCTCTGTCCAAATTTGTTGATTACCTACCAATATTCGGCCACATCTCTCGCAGATCCGATGACAGGTAGAGTAAACGGGTTCGTGAATTGAGACTATGCCTCGGCAAATGAAGTGCAGGACGCCCCCCAGCTCGATGGACTGATAGGATGGAGATGGCTGGCAATAGCTGGATAAAAAAACGGTAGATCGTGCTCTTTGGCGCTCTTTAGGGCAGGCTTACGTCCTTAAGTGGACTGTAATAGGCTGACGTGGTGATGATAAATATTCGCCCACAAAACCTGAACTTAAAGACTGATATATATTTACTAAGATACTCTTTCTTTATCATCTTCTTTATGTGTTTCTGTCAGAAAAAAAATTGATTACCACTATTCGGTTACAAGAATTTAGTGATATTAAGATATAATTAAGGACACGCTTAAATTATAAAATATTTTAACTTTGACACAATCTTGAAATCCGGTTCGAAGGACCAACTTTTTTATTTTTGGTTTCAGTATGCAACATTGGTGCTGCTTATACTTTTGTTGGAATGTGCCTTACTGTTCTACTTCGCATCTAGTTTTGTAGAGGTTAGTAACATATAATATAGCCAAATTACATCAAATATATATATATATATAATAAGTAGGTATGATTATCAGTAACGACCGTCTAGTGTAGTGGTTTGCGTTTCGTACTACCATCTCTGGCGGATTCGAATCTCGCTGTTGTGTGATGAGCACGAGCATTTGTACAAGTTGTGGATGATAATAATTGTACTTATTTAAGTATTTTATCAGTTATCTAGTCGCCATTGTACAAGCTTTGCTTGGTGATTATGAAAAAAAATTCAGTGTATCTTCAACTTATTGTACAATACTTGTCTAATCTGCAGAAAGGTCTTCAAGAAGAAGATGGTCAGTGGACCCATGCCATTCGTCTGGCATTGACGTGCTGTGAGCACAATTATACGTGAGTAGCATTTTCTCTAATTGTCCAAATTGGATCTCTGTAACTCTTCAGTTGCTAATACGAAAATTTACAATAAATTATCGTTGGATGCAGTTCAGCATTAGTAAAACAGTCAGTATAGTAGCTAAAGTCTGCAATTTTCTTGTTTTAGAAACCAATTCTATACGCCATTGCAGTAAACTGCTTGATGTGGTCGATATGTCAGAATTGTCAATATTATCCCTGGATTTATCAATTCATATAAAATCGCACTTCTAGACGGTGAAACATTCACAAAGATCATTGGCCCCATTTGTTGCACATCTCAGCGAACAGTTTCCCTTACCGCAAAGCCATTAGTAAAATCAATTTATAGTCTTAACCTGTCACGCGGCAAAGACCGTCTGGCCGCTCAGTAACAATAAAATTTTCATTGTGTCTTTTGACCTTCGCCTGAGAGGATATTCATCATCATTATCATCATAATTTCAGCCGGTGGACGTCCACTGCTGAACATAGGCCTCCCCCAGTGACTTCTAAATCAGGCGGTCGGAAGAGGCCTGCATCCAGTGGCTTCCTGCAACCTTAGACGTTGTGGGGTTGATATATTTATATTTTTTTGATATTTACAGGTCCCCAGAACTAGTAAAGGCTCCATGGTCCTGCTGCGGGCCCGGAGCTTATCCCAGCAACTGCACTGCTGACCACCTGTACAGGAGGGTAGGACTTTATGATAATCCTACTTATTGTCTAATGACAATTATATGTCTATGCCAAAACTATACATTGTGCGACCATATGCTGTTTGGTGAACATACATCTTCTATTTTACTTTAAATGGTATAAATAAATATAAACAAATATGGACAACATTGCATTAGTATCCATTGCTCTGATCCCGAGGTCAGTTAGCTAAAAAACTTGTGTTATATAAATCAGAGAACGACGGTACTACAACACTCAGAGACCCGAGACAATATTGGAAAGTTCGTTTTCTACATTTATACCAAGGCAGGTTGGTTGAACCTTAGAGATGGTGAAGTTAAGTCCGGCTTGCTCGTCTCTTGGCTACGGAGGTCATTAACTATAAGCTCAACTTACCTTCTACACTAAAATATTGTTCCATAGAAAAAGATAAATCTTAAATAAAAGATCTCACCAAATGTAGGTCTAGAAAAAACTTTTCCTTCTAGAACTGCCAAGAAGAAATATCTTCATGGCTGCAACGGTACCAAACTGCGATATACGCGCTGCTGACAGCTTCGCATCTGATATTGGCGTCTTGCGCTATCATAAGGCGGCATCGCAGTGCATCCCGCTTGCACAGCTAGCAATCGCAGCGCCGCGTTGGCGGCGGTAAGTAACATTATAGTAATACAATTTCCAGCACCATTGAAAAGCTTACTTTTTTTCAGCCCTTACGATTCTCGGTCATAAACTATGCATTACCATGACCGCATTGTAGGAAACTACCTGCATACAGTTTAACGATCGAGTTGTCGACCTATGAAGAGAACCTTTTCTCTGAAAAATTGTGAATACCGTGTTCAGTTTCCAAAAGTAGCAGTGTACTTCCTGTGGTATTTACGATTTACGAGTAAGTTTGCTTTTTTTATTTCCAGCTCCACCGGAGTCGGACAAATCATCTTCGACTCCAAGAAAGAGATCCTGGCATCTTACCAGGATATCTCCCGAAAGATCTTCAGATGACGTGCTGATGCTAGTTTTAGGCAGAGGGAGGATAGGTTGGGTGGAACAGAAACCATAGGAAGCTAAATATTTTACTTAATTAGAAATTATTACAAATTGCTTGTAACTAAACTGTGCTGCCAGACGGAGACCTTATTCCAGTTGCCCTAGTGTGACCTTCTCGTCTGGCCTGGCATGTGATCGTATCCTCACGGAAGCCCACATACTACGGGTTATTTTAGAAACAGTCGGCAAATTTAGAAGGGTGAATTGTGTTCATCAATACAAACTTTTCCTATGGGGTTCTGTTTACCATGGAAACTTTTTTTAAATGGCAGACATGTAACCCGTAAGCCATTTTTTAAATACTATGACAAAATGTTTTCTACTTAATTTTATGTAAGTGTAGCGCTTTTGTATTAAATTGAACACAAACTCTCTGATTGTTGAAAATCAAGTACAGACAACAGCTTGTAAACCTACTACAAGACGTCAAAGTTTCTTAATGCTGGACCTACCTAAAGTTGTAAATCAGTTGTATGACCTTTACTTTTTGGGTAGGTCGACCTGCCGTTGACTGTATTTTTACCTTTAAATTAGTACTTAATATAATGGTAGTCGTTAGATAGGCAATATAGGGGCTTGCTTGACGAAAGGTCAATTGGAATGGCCGTCCGTCTCGGCACCCCGTATTAGCACATAGCATAGAAACAACTGATACCCAAAAATTCTAGTCAAAGCTCAATTTTGTATGAAAAAATTAAATAAATCACTGCCTTTGTAAATATGACTTTCTACTGACCGCATTTTGAAATAATTTTCAAAGCGTGTTGAAATGATTTTCAAAGTTGATGCTCTGTTGTTTTGCTGTCGTTGAAAAATGTCTACAAAGAAAACTTTGGCTTGCTGTCGTGCCTTCCAAAAAAAAATTTCATTTCATACTTTTTCATTCATTTCAGCATGCGAAGCTAAATACATTGTTTTTTAAAATAAATTCTCTTGTTTTCTTTGTTTAACTTTCTACTACAATAAATGGATGACTGTCTTGCAAAAAAAAAAGAGTTCAACTCAATTTTTTTTCAACTGGTTGATTTTTGATTCATCAAACCCAAAAAACTGCTATTTAGAGAGTTTCTAGTCACATATCATATCATATCAAAGAAAAAAGCCTGACTAAGAAAAACATGTTGCGACTAGATAATGAATAAACCTTCTTAAATAAGTAGGCCTACATTTATAAAGTCCTTAGATACATTATGTTTGAATTACTTTGCCTTTTCGGGATTCGAACCCGCAACCACCTGGTTTTTTTATTTCAGAGCGTGTGCTACTAGACCAAACAGCGTGAAACATAATCCCTTGAAGTCGTTGATAAAACAGTAACCAGTCAATAAAACCATTTTTAACTCTAACTCAAATGAAAACACGATATCTAAATTAGAAATTGACCGCTGTCATGATACCTGGCTATCAGCCAATTATAGCATTACATATTCAACTCCCCTAGTACCTAGTAGTCCCTAATCCCGGCTACTAAAGTACATTAGCAGTCACGCTATAGCATTGTTACAAACTGGGTCACTGCATACAATCGATGGGGTAAGGAAATTAGGTTATGTAGGTACAAGAATTTTGCTATTATGGCCTTATTACAAAAAAGATGAACTAGGTTTAAGCCATGTTTCAAGATTAGCCAACCAATTTTTAATATGCGTCATTATTTCCGAGATATGTCTGATGTGTCAACATTATAAATTGGTTAATAATTTCTTAGACATGGTTTAAACCTAGTCTATCTTTTTTGTAATAAGTCCCATAAAGTCTTAGTTTCGTGGCTCGGTGATTTACTTTCAACGTTAAGGATTGAATTACCGGTTCAAGTAAAAAACACATTTCAAAAGTACAGACAGCCAAAAAAAAAAAAAAAACTTAAAATGAAAAACCTAACTTCAAAAGATACGGCCGTTCATATACGGGATATTTTGACACTCGCAAGGGAATCAAAAGTTTAAGTATATTTACTTTCCGTTGAGCTACAGAGCTAGAATCAAAGAGTAGAATAGTTATGCTAGAATCATAAACATTTTCGAGAAGATGAAAATGACCGAAAGCAGTAAAATTGTACTAATAAATATCATTTTGAAAAAACGCGGTATTTGAGATTTTTACATGTCCCAAACTTTTTTACTAATTCGGGAGTGTCGGGACGATTTGGGGGCTTGCGCTGAGAAGAAGCCGATTAAAAAACTGCGACACTGTTATTAGCATCATTTTTAGTAAGTATGGTACCTATGTTATCAAAATACTCGTATAATGCATGTGCGAGCATAGAAATTATTTTATCAACACATTTTTGTCATTAAAATAGATTTTCGAATAATCTTTAGGTATTCATTGAAATAATCTAGACGTGCGATGTTTGTATACAATTTGTAACAAACACAGCTTTTTTAACAAAAGGGGGTATCTGGAACTGAAATACAACAACTCTAGCAATAAGGCCAAAATCAAAATCGCGTATATTTTCATTCCATAGTAAACTACAACTTACGCGCAAAATAAAAACATCGATCGATCGATCCCATTCAAATTCAAATTCAAAATTTATTTGCTTGAAAAGTGGTATGTAAGATGGTACAATATACAAATTAATGAAAAAGAATGCACAATTCACCATAAGCTGGCATGCAAATATTTAGAGGTTGATTGAGTATCATAAATAATAAGTATCTATTTTACAAATCAATAGTAAATGAAATAATTTTAAAATTGTAAAGTAAATTTAAAATTGTAAAGTTGTTGTCAAGCTCCAAAACGGGGGTTACCCTTTTGTTTAAATCAGGATTTTTATAGCTTGTATACAATACAAATAATAAGCTAAACTCAACAAGAATTTGATCGTTATTCATTTTCCGTATTTCCTCTTCTGAACAAGGTCTAACAATAATTATTTTAATTTAGCGCGTTTGAAAACTAGTTGGAGTGGTCTTGTCTTTTTTTATTTATTACTCATAACAGTCTCAACACGGCACTTGATCATAAATGACTGATTCAGTGTTAATATTATTTTTGTTTCGTGCATTAAATTGGTTCAACTTCTAGCACTGTCTCAGTTTTACTTAGGACTTCCACAATCTTTGAAAGAACTAGAGGTTCCAATTCAAGAATATATTTTATAAAAAAATATGATTTACTAGAATAAGTACCTAAGTAATTATTTTAAATAGTTTTTACTGTGTGTAAAGATTTTTAGTACCAGTCTGAGAATTATACAGTTTAATAATATGAAGATAATTATCATTCTTCTGGTTCTTGGTAAGTGATATGTTTTGTTATGCATTGTGTTATTAAGAATTATTCCTATTTTTATTCCTTAAGTGATCGTTATTAATCATGGAATTTGTTTTGTTTTTTTTGTATTGTAATTTAAGTTCATTATCCTTATATCCGCGAATCAATTTAATCGCTATAAATTCATGATTTTGTAAGATGCATTAATTTAATGGCACGTCTCATTGCTTAGCCTACGTAAGTAATGAAAGCAATTTTTTGGTGATTAGGTTCCGAAATATTGTTTACCTACGAAATTGTAATTAGAATGTAGGTGTATACTAAGACCTTCCGATTTCTTTTTTAATATGATGGGGAAAACGGTTTTAAAATACGTTGCGTAGTTTACAAGGAGTTAGCGAATAAAAGAAGGACATACGCGAAGGGTGACTTTTTTTATTAGATAGAGATTACGACCTATTGAACAAACAAAAACCAGGTGGTGGACCAATCAATAATAAGACCAATCAATAGTTAATTAAAGAATATGATCCACTTATGTCAGTCTACACAAACTTTTAAACACTTTTTCATATTCTTCGCAGCTAAAGCAGTATTTCAGTCTAGCACACAGGCTGATAATGAGCCAGGAAATAACGCTTGTATGCTCCCTCCATCTCCCACTAACGGGCAGTACAATGTCAATCAGTTAGACAATCCTGACACTACTAAGGCTTACGAGTTCCTCGCTCTCAACTATTCCTGCAGTCCTGGCTACGAAACCATTGGGAATACAGTAAGACTATGCATTAAAGGAACCTGGTCTAGCGAGGAACCCAAATGCGTGCGTAAGTATGAGTCAGCTTTTGTAATTAAAATAGTTTGAGAAGGGGTACCCCAAGGGATTGATTTTGGTCCCGTAAGTTTAAAATAAGTTTTTACTGAAAATATCAATAAAATATAGTAAAAGA
Source organism: Anania fuscalis (assembly GCA_950371115.1). Taxonomy (NCBI): domain Eukaryota; kingdom Metazoa; phylum Arthropoda; class Insecta; order Lepidoptera; family Crambidae; genus Anania; species Anania fuscalis. Next base: position 4,302,077 of record OX493352.1, read on the forward strand.
TAAATAATCTACTAAAAGACTATGACCAAAGCTGATTGTATTCAAATTATAGTAAAAAAACTCTCCGAATCTTAAAGAAAAGTTTAAAAAATAAACGATTTCATATGAACTTTTAATACTCTTTACTTCGTACTCTATGCGAATTTTCTATGGTCTAATGTTCCAGAAACGTGCACATAAGATAGATAGATACCTTGAGCATATTTCCTCTTTTTAGCAAACCACATAAAACGAAGTAAATAAGTAATCGAATATTTTACCACCAGGTGTTTGTAAGCTGATCAAAAGCCCAACCGTGGAGTATAACTGCGCCGAGGGCTTAGGCACCCGACTTTGCCAAGATTCAGAACCAGAAGGCACTTTAATCAGACCGAAATGCTCTGCAAATCATTATTCCCCAGGAGACTTGCCGAACATGCGTTGCATTGATGCAAGGTGGGACCACTACCCTACTTGCCAGCCAGGTAAATATAAGAACGATTTTCTGAGGGTATCAGCCTGACGTTTCTGCAAGTAAACTCGTTCTAAGGCTCGGACTATAAGCAGCTGTTTCCAGCCGTAAATTGTTTAGAACCCGTTTAAAAAACAACCTTATTGCTAGAGTGATGGATTGAATCCGAGCTTACCCGAAGCCGTTCCCAGCTGCTTATAGTCCGAGCCTAAATATCACGGTACACGGTACTACGGTAACATTAATATCACGGTCGGTAAAACGGAACCTAGACTATATCGCTACTGAGTGGTATAACGTAAGTCGTTTTCGTCGATGAGTGAGTTAAGTTTCAAAGTTAACGGGGTTTTTTTAAGAATCGACAGGCAGGATACTTGCAAAGACTTTTCGACCATTCACTTGTGCGAATGTGTATAAAAAGAGGCAGGTGTAGAATTTGAACCTCCTGTTAACAAGCACCTTTACTAGACTTAAATCTCTAAACTCTAAATCTTTTTAACTATGTAAACTAACAGTCACAAAGCGTTCAAATCCAAAGATCCTACGTTATGATAAGCCCGGCTGTTTGCCTACTCTTTCTTTTATTCTTTCTCCTAGCTATGATCCTTTTGATAGCAGTGTTTTAACTTCGTGTTTTTAAATAATCTTTCGTTTATTTTGTTTATTGTTTTTCACTTTAGACTGTGACTTGTTTATGCCCTACGTTTTATGCGATTAAGTTTGGGCACTCGTTGTCATTTATGACTGTATAATTATTATCATTTCAGCCACAGGACGACTAATGCTGAACATAGGCTTCCCCTAGTGACTTCCAGATCGGCCGTTCGGAAAAGCTTGCATCCAGCGACTTCCTGCAACCTTACCAGGTCGTCATTCTACCTTGTGGGTGGACTGACCATGTTCCAAAATAAAATAAGATTTTCATTTTTCAGATTGCGGTATCTTCCCAACTGACGAGCTTGCCTCCAAACCTTTCTTTACTCCGGCTGGGTTAGTTAGAGTGCCCTGGTTTGCTTCTATCTACAAGAAGAACGTTGACAAGCCGTACTCGGCGTGGTGTGTTGCGACTCTTATCTCCAAGAATATCATATTATCAGGTAGATATTTATATTTTTAGTAATAATAAATTAATAAACATTGGTGAACATACATACATTGCTTTGATCCTAAAGTAAGTAGCTAAAGCACTTGAGTTATAGAAATCAGAAACAACTACTATACCACAACGCCTAGATCCGAGACAATGTAGAAAAGGTTGTTTCCTACATTTACCTGACCGTGGCTTGAACCCGGAACCTCACAGTTGGCGACACCATAATATATTTCGGCGTGTTCGCCTCTCGGCTATATGGCAATAGATATCTACAATTTATTGTACGCTATACAAAGAAGTTACAATTACAATTTATGCGGTAAGTCCGAAAACCTTATAATTGCTAACATCACGAAACCATAAAAAAAATCTAACTCAGATTTTTTCATTCTGGGCCAGCATTGATTATTTTAAAAGTAGCTTTAAAAACCCTGTTTTATTATTTGACTAGCCGTTGCCCACGACTTCGCTCGAGTGGTCTTTGTGTATTCAATATATCCCACAGGAGCATTAAACCAGAATAAGATGTATCATAGATATGTTAATCCAGATCATATTCTATATGTGTGTAAAATTTCACCCAAATCCGGTTTGTAGTTTTTGCGTGAAAGAGTAATAAACATCTTTTCATCTTTAATTTAAATTTTTGTACTAATATTAGTAGGGTTTTGGTAACATTTCTATTGTAACATTTCGAATCTCGCGATGATGCCCATAATATGTCCTAAACTCTGTAATCTAGAAAATTGAAATATAATTTTTTTACAATTAATATTTGAAGACTTCCAAAGTGAATCATTAATTTTAGATATTCTCTGGAATATTTTAGGAGCAATAAAATAACATACTGCTCCCAAAATCTCACTTCTGTAGAAAGGTGCCTCCTGGTCTCACCAGCTATTGTTGTCGAAGGAATTTTTTATGTGTTTTTTTGAACAATTCTTCTTGATTCCAGCTGCTCAGTATTTTTGGGACTTTAAGAATAAGAAAATACGACCATCCGAAGAGTTCGCGGTGGGAGTCGGTAAGATGATTTTTGGCTGGAACGCAGCTGAAGATACTAATGCTCAAAAGTCAGAGGTAAGTTACAACTAGTGGCTCAGATGTTAAGCGCTGGGCTAAAGATGCGCAGAAGACCATAACGATTACATGATTGGCTAGTCGTGCGACCGCCGGCTGTGATTGGTTGTTAGCTTCGCGCACAAGCGTTTCTGATACGATGATCGTGTCGTAAGATGCGCATAGCCCTCCCCACTCTTCGACCCAACGCTTAACATCGGTGCCAGGGATTGTATAATATTCTCGAGCAATGGAGTAATTGAGTATTAAGGTGGCCGCGAATCTATCAACACTGCAGTACCTGCAAGCATCGGCATTATGCGGCTGATGCGATGAGAGGTTCCAATACGATTTCAAAGAATTCTAAAATGCAAAGACTGCGGTGCTTGTCATGTAAATACCTACTGCAGCAGTGTTGATAAATGCGCGGCCACTTTAGAAGGCCTACCACGAAAATGGTTCGTTCGTTTGAATGAACTGTAACTTTGGACAGACGGACTTGGTTCAAACTTTTGACAAGTTGTACACAATTTAAAACGGTAGTTTTTAACGGTTAGTAGCAGTTGTTCTTCATTTTTCAAAGGATTTAAAATAGTGAGGGTCACTAGTTACAGTAAGCCTTTGGAACCAAGTTTTGCATTTAAGATAGGTACTTAATTCACATAAAGTGAGCGTAACTTTTTCAAACGGACGGTGCCAAAAGTGCTGACGATACCCAGCCGAGAGGTGAAACTGACAAACGGTTGCGTTTTTAAATGTTCTACATTAAAATAAAAATGTTTATTTTTGCAAAATATTAAATTAAATAATCTTATCATATCGAAATCATCTTATCTTAAAAGGAGTATAGTCTGTCAACGCGGACTAGGTACTTAGTCCACGCGGGCTCCGACGGTGTGGTTATGGTTTATGAGGTGATGACAGCATGTAACCACGTCTGAAGTTAGTTTTATGTAACTCAAACTAGGTCTTTGTTTCAGGTGGCCGATATAATAATACATCCTGACTTTCCATCAACGACCAGGACGTTGGAGAACAATATAGCGGTGGTCAAACTCGCCACAGAGGTTACGTTCGGACCTGACGTGCGACCGGCGTGTTTGGACTTTGACGTGACCTTTGAGCGGCAACAGTTACGAAAAAAGGCGATCGGATTGGTAAACGGACTATCAAATATAACTACAGTATGGCCCAAACAGTGACGTTCTTCTTCTTCTTTCGTGTCGGCAAGAACACGGGCTAAATCTTACTTGCCCAGAAGGCGGCTACCGATCCAGGCGATACTGGGCGATCCAGGCTTACAGTGACGTTAAAAAACGGAGATACTAACTTTGACACAAGTACGTTAATAATTCAAGCTAGAGTAGAGATATGATGACTCTATTGCAAAATAAACTAAATTGCTTTGTGCTAGATTTATAATTCCTAACTTATTATAAAAAAGAACACACTGAATTTATACAAAACCAAAAAATTAAATTGTATTTAAGTATAAAGTACTATTTTCTACTGTATCTACAGACTAGAAAACATAAATACTTATTTATAAGGTATCGGTATGAAGAACTTAAAAAAAATGTAATGTTACTGCTTGGGCCACCCTGTATTACTTATTATGTTCTAATTGCTCATTATTCACACTGGATCCGTCATTATTAACGATACATTATGATGATGTTTATAGTGCACTCGGAATCGTGTTTTTTCACGATTCGTTAAAGCGGATATAAATTAATGTTCACATTCATGTCGTGATTGGGAGTAGGTATGACAAGTGCGTATCGCACGAAGCCAACGTCACCAATGTCATATCCATACATGTCAAACGCGATACTATGACCACACTTCGTTGTACTTTTGAACCGTCAACGTGTTTACTTCTACTGTAGTTAATTTAAATTTAATAATTTAAATATACTTATTGGCAAGAGAAAACCCAAAATAAGAAACATCATCTATGAAGATATCATGTTCATCCATTTAAAGCTGAGAGACTTTTATGTCAATTTAATACCAATTATCGAAAACATTAGTTTTCCAAAAAAACACTGTTTTTCGTATGAGTGTTCAATCATTTAATAAACTTCCTACAGTACGCTGCTAAAAAAATGAAAGATGACAATCAACAGGAGAGGAGATGGAATATGTGCTGCACAAAGACATTACATTAATAAATCAGCAAGACGTAATAGGAAAAGAAATAAAACAGAATAAATAACAAACCGCCCTCCAAACTAGGACAAATCCGGGGAAACCCGGACGGATGGCACCCCTACCCAGGAGGAGCGAGCCTCGTACGCGCGCACGACGCGCGCCCGACGCTTGACATAATCCGTTCCATACAACTTCAGACAATTTAGCAGAGCGCCCGAAACGCAGCGCCTCGTGCGCGTGCCCCGGGCGCTTGTCATAACTACTCCCATTTAGAGTTCAGTCTTGGATGGACTACCGTACAGGATATATTTTCACGATTTGCAATGCATGTGATTTGTGATTGAATTGTGATTAAAACTATAATCCGTTTTCAGCTTTCTCTATGGCTAGCAGAAACAAAAGACCGAGCCAGAGACAGGCTTGTGACAGTGTTAGAATTGCCGTACGTGCCGACGCAAGAATGTATTTCGCACTTCAATGAAAACTCCAAAAAATACATTACCTCAGATAAGTTCTGCGCTGGGACTAGCACAGGTATGTAATATATAATGTAGGTACAGAACCCGGCACCGATGTTAAGCGCTGGGGTAAAGAGGGGAACGTTTGCGCATCTTGCGAGACAAGCATCGTATCAGGACGGGTGCGCGGAGCTAACAACCAATCCCGGCGGTGCAGACACGGCGCTACTAGCTACTCTACTAGCCAATCACGTAATCGTAATTATCTTCTTTACATCTTTCGCCCAGCGCTCGCCATGGGTACCGCTAGTCGTACGTAATAATTTAAAAATATTACTTTCTTTTGTGGGTGATTCGACTGCTCAAATAGAACGGGGAACATCTAAATCTGACGAAAAAATACAATTTCACATACTAAGCCGCCGACCAGCTGCCATAGTCTGTATGTTTGTCCAATGGCGGTAAGTAGGTGTGCAGGGAAGAAATGACATCACTTAATACGGGCTATGATCACGCAAGCTGGTTATATGGTTGACTACCTCCGTAGCCAAGAGGCGAGCACGCCGGACTGTAAATAACCGTCATCTCCGAGGTTCCGGGTTCGATCCCCGGTCGGGTCAATGTAGAAAATGAACTTTTCTATATTGGGTCGGGTCTGGGTGTTGTGGTGCTGTCGATGTTTCTGATTTCTATAACACAAGTGATTTAAGCTACTTACCTTAGGATCAGAGCAATGTATGTGATGTTGTCTCATATTTATTTCATTTATTTATTTATATGGTAGCAAGCAAGCGACGTTCGCGTCGTGTACTAATTCGGACTGGACGCGTATTTTTGCAACATTTAAATTCCGGTCACATATAAACAAGAATCGTATACTAACTAGAAAAATGTAGGTACACATTGAGATTTCGAATGCGGCCTGCATCCAGCGGCTTCCTGCAACCTTTACCAGGCCTTTGCCCATCTTGTGAGTGGACGTCCTACGCTGCGCTTGCCGGTACCAGCCCCCTAGAGTAACCAACAAAACACGATATGATATGACACGATACAGTGATTTATCGGCACCCAACTGTCAAAATAAGAACTTTTATCGAAACAGCGAGCATAACCGTGACGTCACTAGGACAGACATAAGTACTCGCTGTTTTGATAAAAGTTCAATATGGCGGCTATGTTTATCATATTTGTGGGTATCGCAATGTCATATCATAATAAATCGTGTTTTATTGGCCATGCTAGAAGTAGAAGGGCTGGTCTCATTCTAACTGATATTGTCTAACATTTATTTACTATTTCAGGAACAATTGGCCGCTGTCGAGCTGATTACATTGGGATGGGTAACAGCGGTGGCGGCATCACATACGCTGAGCAAGAACGAGGGGTCACCAGACACTACCTGCGAGGCATAGCTACCTTGACGTCGAACACCAAAACTTGCGTCAATGACACTATTGTAGTCTTCACTCAGATATTAAAACACGAAAATTTTATCAGGCAATTCCTCTAAACATCAAAAGCCATGTTGCAGAACTATCGATGAAACACTATAAATAAAATGAAATAAATAAATTGATTCCACAATTGCACCAATTAGCTAGCCCCAAACTAACCAAAGCTTGTACCATGGCGACTAGATAACGAATAAACAAACATACTTAAATACGTTTATAAAATAGCTAATAATATCGATAGCTAGGAACGTTACAATTGATTCTATCGATAGTAATATATTTTTATTTTTAATTATGAAGAACTTAAGACCTTAACTTTACCAAGCCTTTGTTAATGAGATGAGATAAATTCACTTCTATTTAATAAATAAAAGCTTAGCTTTGAAATTTTATTTTTCACCACTCTGTTTTCTCACGAGCATGCGGCATGCAGTAATGAGGTACTCTAGAGAAATCATATTTATTTCGTTTGACAAAAATTCCGCCATATATCCGTATTAGAGGCATTGGGGTATAATGTACTAGCGTACTAGAGAACACATCTCGAACTAAATTTTTCAGCCAAGCATTGTAGTATTGAATAATCAAGAAGCAGATTTGACAACTTCAATAATTGACACTGACTGAAGCTTTGTCCACTGAGGGGTAACCATGAACTCTTTAAACAATCTCAAAGCTGTCAAATCTGTAAATTGTGATACGCCATTACATACAAAATTTGACAGATTTGAGATTGTTTTAAGAGTTCGTGGTTTCCGCCCTGGACTACAATGCTTGGCTGAAACGTTTAATTAGAGATGTGTTCTCTAGTACGCTAGAACATTATACCTCAATGATTAGAGGTAACTTTATTGACACGGTATTGTTTTAGTATTGGCGAGAGTTGACAATGTTGTCATTTCATACTAAACGTACGTACCTAAGTAAAAATTAATGACGTGTTTCGGAGAAAGTTGGTGGTTGGTTGGTTCATTGGTTGATATCGCTGCTTTATTTTATGGCTCTTGAACCTTAATTAAACTAGGCTCACTTTACGCATTTTCGTACGAATTTGAGTCGTGCCGTGAGTCAACCTATGAATTATGAACTATCAGGAATTCTCAAACTAATGCCACTGCGTGTGCGATTTCGACAATGTGTTTTTATTACCATGTTTTACATTCATTCGAAAACTTAACTTAATGTACCTTATTGTTTAAAATATTTTTGATACATTTGATACGTTTTAGTCAATAAAAAAAACAAGCAGAAATCGTTGTTTTATTTAATTCAATAGCCGATTTTATAATCGGCATATTTTGCCGAATGAGTAGTTTTCTCGACTAGACAGTGACTAGTCGGCCAACTCTTTAAACTTGTAATAACCGTACGAGCTCATTAGGACACACGTCACACTGACCAATAGAAATATTTAAAAAGTAATTAAATCATTTGAAAATAGACCACTAGCTGGTAGTGTTTCATCTGACTGTTCGCTTGTTGTGTAAAGCAGGGTACTCACCTCACCTAGCCGTGTAGGTAACGTATCTGATACATCTCGGCGGGTCACGCTCCACGCAAGCTTGTCCTTACGTACTCACTTGATACAGTATCAGATACGTTACAGCTTATTTGCTATAGGGCTAGGTGAGTACCATGTTTAATGTACCGTTATTTCAAAAGTTGCGTCTCTGCATCGCAATGGATGTGAAATGTGTGGCTGTCCACCTTTGTGGGTAGACTTACACTATGCGATTGCCGGTACCTGGCCATTCCAGAACATTTTTGCCCTATCGGCCGTCAGTTCTACGTGCTATGAGCCCCACCCTGACACTTGCTTGCTAATCCGTCAGGCTATGTCAGCGACTTGTTCGTTTGAGGATCTCCTCATTTCTGACTCGATCTCGTAAAGAAACACCTAGCATAACCCTTTCCCTAACGCTGTGCAACCTTAAGTTTCCTTATAAGATTCAGTCAATAATACTGGTATAATTTTAGCAATCGATAGTATCGATACTATTGGATTGAACACTACCATCCATAGTGCTATCGATATTATAACTGAATTTCAAGCGCAACTATCGATAGTCAAACTTTCGATACTTCGACAACACTAGTCGCACCTGAACTGTAAGCCTGAAGCTACGTGTAGTTTCCTCTTTTGGGGTTTTCAGGAGTCGACGCTCGAAAGCGAATAAAACCAAGTTCCATATAAATTCATACACTTTTAGTTTATATTACTTAAAATACCCTGTTTACATAATCAAAACACAAATTGATAATAACGAACCCTCCATCGGTTAACACTTTCGATTAAAATCATTCGATGACATAAAAGTTTTATTTAGTAAAAAAAAGTGGCTGCTCAAAGATATTAATGAACCAATCAATTGATAATCATTATGTATATTTTTTAAATCTTTGCCAAATATGAAAATATGATTGATGTTCAATATCTATAACATGAGCATAGTAATTGTAAAAGGTTTTGTACTATAGTCACTGTCTAAAATTGGCTTTTTATAGTCAACCACTTTTTTTTTAGGTTCGACACTATATTCAATAGTGTTATTGTTCAGCACTTCGATAGTATCAATACTATCGATACTTAGGTATCAACATTGCACTCAATTATTGCTTCGTTGCAGTCTATCGATATACTTATCGATATTAAAAATTTGGATATTCGGCAACACTACAACTACCTAGGTTTATTATTATAAGAACTCCTTGATAAAATCTTCATGTTTTGAAACCTGAGTGAATATGCCTAAGACGTCCTTTTTGCAGGATTCGTAATAGGACGTCAAGGAAGCTAAACCTCGGAGGTAGTACTTCTTCACTCCTCTGTACTCCTCGGGGAACGCAATTCCGCCGCCGCTGAAACCGTGTGCTATTAAGCCTATACGGCAAGTGCCAAGTCCTGGAACAATATTAAAAATCGTTGAAAAAATAATTTAAAAATGTAAATAACTTTAAAACGGTTTTCGAATGTGTAGTTTGACAAGTTCTGTCCCGCGGTTTTTAGTCTGACAGACAAACACACACATACAAACATCATAGCAAACATGCACGCACGCACGCACGCTCGCACGCACGCAGGCGCGTGCGCTTAATTCAGAACCTTTTTGAAATAAGCAGGTTGAAAAACAATCACATCTTTTTTTAGCACTGGAAAATAATCTCAGATTTGATCTACGTTATTGTCAGGTCACGTCAGATAATTCAGCTATGGACTTTTTTATGTTACTAGATTAAAAATATCTTCATCAAAAAGTCACGTAGCTCGTAGAACTAACGGCCGACGGGGCAAAAAGGTTTTAGACTGGAAACCAGGCACCTATCAGCCAGCGCTGCGAAGCAGGACGTCCACCCACAAGGTGGACAGAAAACCTGGTAAAGGTTGTAGGAAGCCGCTGGATGCAGGTCGCGCGCAACCGGACAACCTGGAAGTCAATTTATATGGGAGGCTTATGTTCTGCAGTAGACGTGCTATGGCTGAAATGACGATGATGAATGATACTCTTCCTACAGCTGCGCTTGCGTCACTTACCTACGCTATGCCCGGCGCAGATTTTATCAGTAGTTAAGAACTTTTGGAAGTCTTCTCGGAAGTTAGACATACATTTTTCCATCGGCACATAGGGCAGTGCGTCATCAGCACCTATGTCACTTCCAGGTTTACCTCCTTCTACTGAAACAAACTGAAAAAGACCACAAAGTTTTAAGAAGATCACATTCTAGAATATTGTTCAAATACAACCGTCGGCAGGCTTCCAACCGACCGTCACTGGGGAATCATCATTTCAGCCACAGGACGTCCACTGCTGAATAAAGGCATGTTCAGCAGTGGACGTCCTGTGGCTGAAATGATGATGATGATGATTAACAACCGTCTGGTGTAGTAGTTCCCGCTCCGGATTAGCCTAGTTGCGTGTTCTAATCACTTAAGGGGCAAATGTTTGTGTGATAAACATGTGCATTTCTTTTTGTACCTAAGTCATGGATATTTATAAACGTATTTAAGTTTGATGAATAAATAATACATGGATGAATGTTACAGATATACTTTAGTTAGACTAAACCGAGGTTTTAAATTATGTTTGCGAATAAACTTAACTGGCTTAGGAATGACTAAAAATTTTGTTTCGAATTATCGGGTTTTTTATTACTCAATCAACAGGCTGTATGACTGTTATTTGTGTTCCATGTTCGTATGAATGAAGGTAGTAATTAATTAGTAATCTATCAACGCACACCTTAAACCAATGAACGGATTGCGCTGAAATTTGACACACATAGCTATTATAATGTAGGCGTGCGCTAAGAAAGGATTTTCCAAATCTCACCTTTCCAATCTCAAAATGGGGATTGAACACAAGAAAAGACTTGGGCAAGGGCTAGTTACTTACAAATCCCATAGCATTCTCTTGTAACTGTTGTTGCTCAAATGTCGCATCGAAGTCTAAGCACACCGGTCGCACATTGGGACCCAATGTGACGTCTTTTGCGAGTTTGGCAATGGCTATATCGTTTTGAGATTCCCTTGTTATTGGATATTCAGGATGTATTATTATTTCGGCTACCTGAAAACAAATAAGGAAGAGTTATGGTTTTATAGAGCACTTGTGATAGTGGCGCCGCCATTTTACTTAATATTAAACAAATACGGCAAAAATATGAAACGGATTTTGATGTAACTCTCAATTAATATAATTAGCTTACACATCAGAATAACATAGGCTACAATTTATAAATATTTTGTGTAATTTGGCCATATGAATTAACTTTGGCTCTCTCTCTGGGGAAGGCTTACGTCCAGCAGCGGACTGCAATAGGCTAAGTATTAAATATGATGATGATCTTGACTTACATCCAACTTCTGGGCGTTTCTATCTTCTGGTGCGTTCCAAGCACGTAACATCTTACCGACCGTCACCACGAACTCGCCAGCTACCGAGCCTTTCTGGATCTGGCGGTCCCAGAAGCAATGAGCGGCTGGAATCAAAATGAGAAAAATCTGGCAGCGGGACATGCACGTTAGATACTTAAGGCATAATTACAAAATTAATATTAAATTAAATTGTTGTAAATAAACTATAAAAATAAGGTTTTACTGGACCTAACACAATATGCTGGAATATACTTATATCGCACTAAGACTAAGAACTCACGGAGCGGTTTTCAGTCGCGCCCGCTGCGGTTGCGGGCCCGTAAACAACGCCGCGGGTGTAAAACGCGTCGTGAAATGTGTTTTATTTTTTTTCTTATAAATCTACATTCTACAGACGCTGCGGACCCGCAACCACTGAAAACGAAAACGGCTGAAAACCGCTCTGTGAGTTATTAGCTTAAGGCTATCTGACTTGCCTGTCAAAAAACCGCGATCACTTCGTCACTGAACGCACGCATCGACGATAAGTAATGTGAACCCACTCCTTAACTTATTATAAATGTGAAGGTTTGTATGTATGGATATGGTTGTTTGTTATTCTTTTACGCAAAAGCTACTGAACGGATTTATCCAAATCCGTTCAGTATTAGCTTTTGCGATGTGAATTTTGCACATCTGAATTATTATATATTATTATAGGATACTTTTAATTATTATAGGATACTTTTTATCCCGGTTAAGAATTCCTGTGGGATTTATCGAATAAACTAATGGCCACGCGAGCGAAGTGCGGGCAACAGCTAGTATTGGTATAATCTACTACTGGTACTAAACCTGTTAAAACGGCGTTCTTGGTGACAAGAGTGGCAGAGCACCACCCTGTGTATGGCTTGTCTATCGACTTCTTGTAGACTGTGGCGAACCAGGGAACCCGAGTTAGCCCCGTTGGGGTGAGCCAAGGCTTTAGAGCATTCTCATCATTTGGAAAGATCCCGCACACTGGAACAGAGAGGTCGATCTTTATATCTGAATCTGAAGCTATGTATCCACTATGTTCGCGAACCTCTTGGCTCCTGCATCTGCTCCACATAGTGGATACGTTCGCGCTCCAATCGGTGGCGGTGTTTGGGCGAACACAAAGGGGAGCGCGATCCTCCATCCGATTGAAGCAGTTGCAGGAGCGCGGAGCGCAAGAGGTTTGAGAACATAGTGGTTACGTACGAGGCTTTAGCGATTTGTTAAATAAAACCCTGCGCCATCTATAGACTGCTGATCCGATTTAAGTCCTCTTTAAGCACTCCAGTGAATCGAGTGATGAAGTCATTACAAATTTACGATTTTAAAATGATTATGTTCTTATGTTTAATGTTTTTGTTGTGTTTTTATGTTTAATGATGAAGTATACTGTATGTATTTTGATTTCATAGCGAGTAACAAAAATGGGGCATGACGGGCCGTAGCTTTTAACTGCGCCAACTTAATACTTTGGTTTTGTCACAGCTTTAAGGGTTTTCAGACATGAGTATTTGATATTATTTGAACTTACTAGGTATTTTCACTTATTTCTGGTACACAGATATCTTGACAGACTGACAGAAAACGAGATCACTTATAACAGTTCCTATACCTTATACAGTAAGGGCCTCTAAAAATAACTTTTTACGTTGCGTTTTGAGTCACCGAAACCAACGCGAACAATTTCTAAAGCAAATTGCAATTTATTGATATTTTGCCTGCTGTCTCAAGCGTCGTGATTTCCTCGATCAGTAAGTATAAATTTACCTGGCTGACAAGTAGGCAAGTAATCCCATTTTCCATCAATGCAATGCATGTTTTTTAGGATTCCGCAGAAGTGATAATTCTCGGAGCACTTCGGTCTGACCAAAGTACCCTCAGGCTCCAACTGGTTGCAGGGTCGGACACCCTTGCCTTTGACCACGCAAGCATATTCCACGCTTGGGCTTTTGACCAGCTTACACAAACCTAAAAACATAAATGTACATTAACTAGGATATGAGATGATCGCGAGGATAATATTACACATGACCTGGACAAATTAACCACGTCAGGCGGAAAACAAACCTAAATTTCTTCAACATCTGCGAATGCTCTACTAGCTGAGCTGCCGATGATGTTGGCTTACCTATCTGTTTAAATTCATCTAATATTTCTCCCTGTTGAAAGCTAGCTTTGTCTCATTAATGCTGCAGTTTAATTTTAATTTAGATTTAGCATACCAATATAAAAGCAAACCAAATAAACATAACATGTATATATAAATGAATCTAGCGAATTGCGTATCAAACTTGCGCGGGTTTTTGTTTAAATGCGGCTCACACTTGACCAGCTTTAAAACTTGATATCTAATTACTAATTTAGGTATTGTGTCACAATCACAAAAAATTACATTTGTATTGACCTTTTTTACTGTAGATAACATTAGCATTAACAAAAAACAATCACTTAGGTGATTCAGGACCATTTTTTGGTACGCCTCTATTGATCCCGATTTCGATTAGGATTCTATTGGTTTCTCGTAACCGTTATGCGATTTCCTTCCTAACGCATATTTTTCAGCTTCATTATTATATTCTTTGTTCGTTTGCGGAATACAATCTTCCTCGGATTTTGTGTAATCTTTCGGGGTATCAAACTTTTTGGTATCGTATTCCGTATCTTTCGGATAGTGTGGTTGATATTTTGGATATTGGTTGTCTTCTTTCGGATACGGATTTTGATCTTTTGGATATTGGCTCTGTTCTTTCGGATACTGGGTTTTCTCTTTCGGATACGTCTGTTCTTTCGGATACGCCGGCTCTTTTGAATAGTTCCGATACTCTCCAGTATCACTGAGTTTCTTCGTTTCGTAACTGTTAGTCTGTGTGTCATCTTCCTCAGATTGTACGGGGTCCGTCTGCATTATTGCGTCTTGCTTCTTTGGCTTGGGGTGCGTTACGGGGGAGGCTTGGGGGTGCTGTAGGGAGATGCTGTTTGCGATCGCATTAAGAGCTTGCACTTAAACAGGTTCTTAGTAATATTTTTTAAAATACTCACGTCCACATGTGGGTTCGTCACTGGACCAGATTCCTTTAATGCATAACCTCACTGTATTCCCTGAAGATTCATACCCAGGGTTACAAGAATAGTTGAGAGCGAGGAACTCATAAGCCTTTGAAGGGTCCAGTTGTTCTTCACTATTCGCTTTGTATTGCCCGTTAGCGGGAGCAGGGGGGAGGACACAACCACTCTTTTGGGGCTCGCTATCAGCGCGTAAACAACACAGGTATGCTGTTGATGCTGCAATGACAAGAAAGTTAGAAAATAATGTTACGAAAATAGAAACTCCAAACATAAAAAATAGGGATGACGACAGCGTAAAGTAAATGAAATTCTATTCAGTCCGTCAAAAAATAATGTACTCCTATTTTTCTTTTGTCAATCAACCAAAAAATCACAAAGATAAAGCGCGTCAACGTTCTCGTGACTTCAAAGGGCTAGTGACGTCAATAAACTTTTAAGTAAAAAGGCGAGACGTCATGTGACATTTCAAATCAATATATTATATCTGTAGGTAATCTTTTGATTATGTAAAAAAGAAATAAATACGCGTCCAATACTTTTTAATAATGTAGGTAGGTACCTGATAGACGAATAAAAAAAAGTTAGTCTTCATCCATATGTATTCACATTTGTGTGTTTCTTTGATAATTGTTAGTGTGTAAAAAAATCTAAAGTATACGTTTACAAGGTCGCTTTTTATAAACTGGTGAAATTTAAAGGGCAATTATAAAAACATTAATAGCCCATTTTTTTTAAATAAAAAAATAAATATTCGCTAGTTTTCGACAAAAACGCCAAAAACTATTTTGATTTCAAGATAAAATAAAACACCCCGTGCTGCTTGCTGAATGAATAGAGGGAAGAGTTTGGCACGATTGAAATAAGGAGACAGAGGCGATGACGTAGGGATGTCTCAGACTCAGACTAGACAGGATGCTCTTAATTTGTTTTTTGTTGTTAGGAAAAATAGAAATGAAAACTAGCCCGTTTTTAAGAACGAAAATAATATGGCCCGGTTTCTCTTATATAATTAGAAATTCTGTTTAAGTTTTACCTTACCTTATATACTAAATAGGTAAAGTCCCACTCCAGGGCACAGGCCTATACTATACTAATTTATATCTACTATGAGGTGGTTTGGGCCATATATACTCCACCACTAAGAGCCAAGTGCGGGGCGGTGGAGGGGTGTTGTAGGGCCAGTGACTAAACCTTACTGTCAGATGTTATGAGCATCTGGCAGTCTTCACACGACTAGTATCAATAAGCCAAGGTATATTTTTTACGTGACTTCCGAACATGTAAATAATATGATAATTAAAGATAAATAACACTTGAAAAAAAAATCATCGACCTCAGGTGGGACTCGAACCCACGTCCCATCGCATACCGGGCGAGTGCTTTGACCACTAAGCTACCGAGGACGTCACGTGACAAGATGAAATTCCTCAAGTGTTTTTTCTCGCTGTCAAAGCCAGGGTTCGAGTCCCACCTGAGGTCGATGATTTTTTTCAAGTGTTATTTATCTTCAATTAAACCTTGCATGGAATTGCTAAAAACAAAAAATTACAATATGATAATTTCAATAAATATAATCGACATGGTCATCCATCCACTCACACAAAAATATTTTTGCCGACCCCAGATACTTTGTTTTTTTACTATTACTTGTTTAAAAATGTAATACTTACCCATAAAAATGGTGTAAAGCATTGTAATGTGAACAACATAAAATGTAAAAAAAAAACATTTTATTAAAGAGAGAAACTGCAATAAAGATCAAACAAAAACTTACCTAATATCAGAGTAATTATAATATCCTTCATATTAACTTCAGAAGTCCAATAGTTACTTACAACGACGTATTTACAATAAAACTATTCAAAATTGTTACTATTTATACTAATTAATGAATTTACGATTTTATTATTTTATTTTTAGGTGAATATGATATTATCTTATCTTTATCTCTTTGTAAAATAAACGAGTTAATAGATGTAGCACCACACATTGAAATGAATAATTAATAATACGTGCTGTAAGGAAAACAAAAGATACAAACCGAGAGAGACCGCTCAAACCAGTTTCCTCACACGCATTTTGATGCTATGAGCGAATCAGAAGGTGTATTTATTTAATAGGTAACTTCCTGCAATTTATTCTACTGCTCAAACATCAATATTTATCCTTGGATCACCTTGGCATTGACGAAATGTCAAAAAATTATCGATTTTCCCATACAACCTATGATAGATAAAACGACTGGTATGAATGAAAGTGAACTATTATTTACCTAGTAGATATAGTGGTTTTCATTTATGATTTCCCAATCCGAGTTGCAATTTATTATACTTTGAAGAATCTAAGGCATATAAATAAATAAATAATAAATAAATTGTTTCCACAATCACACCAATTATCTAGACCCAAACTAAGCAAAGCTTGTATTATGGCGACTAGGATAACGACAGCTATATATAGATATAGAGGAGCAAAAGCAGCCAAAATAACAAATTTTAATGTAGTTTTAAGAATTATATTAACCGTTACAGGATTTCTACACCTCAACTAATGATATCATTATTGTCTATTTACGCTTAATCTTACAATAATTTACGCTTTTTTAATGTGACGTAAACAAAAAAAACCGTAACCAGGAACAGAGAGACCACCGGAGACTGGGGGCCTGGTCGAGTCCATCATCGGCCGAAACCTAAGAAAAATCCCGGGCAAAGTGATCAAAAAATATTTTTTTTGTACTTGTCTGATTTATCGGTATTTAACTTAAATTACTATTGTAATTGTAGATTTTAGGTGTGTGGTTTGTTCCTTATAATCATCACCGAGAGCGAAGCAGCGGGCAAATGCTTATTTGCAAAATCGATATTGATGTTTCATTTTTATAGTGTAACGTTTACCTTGAGACAAAACAAGTACTGTCTCGATGTACTCGACTTGGTTCAGAGTCACCTCCTATTTTTTATTTTTTTTACAGATCCTATAAAAATTGTGTTCTTTGTAATACTTTCTTTGTAACGGAAAACGTTTTATTCCTGAATTCGTATTGGTTTTAAAAGCGCAACACCAAGACGTAAAAATTAGAATTTTGCGCGAAGAAACTGGTTCGAGCTGTTTTCCTTGTTTTTATTGGTTTTCTTGCTAGATTTAGAACTCGCAACTCACTGGATAAGAGTACGATTAACGCTTACGGGATTATTATAAAGTTTGTCTGATATTTAATATATTTATAATGTGGCGCTATTACATCGCTTGCCTCGTACTTTATTAAATGCATCTTTCTTTTGAAAAACGTATTTGCGTTACTGTAAAGGTTAAAAGTTTTTTTTGTTAGGGTAAATTGTTGACTTTTAAACTTAATAATGAAGTTTATTTTTATCTCTGTGGGACTTGGTAAGTGTTTTGGTCCTATTATATCGTATCTCATGTTGTCGGAATGTCTCATATCTGAGGTGCTCGTAGCTCAGTGGCGGCAGCGCTATGGTATCGATTACTAAAGTTAAGCAACCAACGCCGCGGTCGTGAGTGGATGGGTGACCATTCCGACCATATTTAGTGACATTTATCACGAGCATCTCCGTGCTTCGGAAGGCACGTTAAAAGTTGGTCCCGGCCAATATCGCTTGATATTGGTCGTGAAGCCTAGTCAGAGGCCTTAAGGCGGCTTGATAACATCTGACAGTAAGGTTTAGTCACTGGCCTTACAACGCCCCTTTACCAAACCGCACCGGGCCCGCGTGGTGGAGTATGGCCCAAACCACCTCATAGTTGAGGTAAGGCCTGTGCCCGGCAGTGGGACGTATATAGGCATACTTTTATATCGTATCTAATGTTATTTAAATTTATATTGATGTAACGCGTAGGTGCTATTTATATTATGTCCTCTAGGTGTTGTATTATTGTAGGTATACCTACAAATGTTAAATGTGGTGTCGTTGACCCAATCACCTGATTAGGTCGATTATTGTTATTTACTTTACAACATTTTTCAAAAACTTAATTAATTAAAATTTTATTGATCAAATGGTTAAGGGTCAAGTCAGATATTAGCAGTCGCTGCGCTTAGCGACATCGCATGATGTCCTTTTGCATCTTCTTTATCTTCTAAATTCTCTCTCTCTAGATGATGAGTTGAGTTGAGTTGAGTTCACGACGGAAATAGACGAATTCCTCTACAAATCTCGCCACATGCCATTAGTGAATCCATAATAAAAACAAATATTTCAAAAGATACAAGTCAACAAGGGATTCTTATTTTGTTCACTATACATTTATATTTTCGACGTGTATAATCAAAAAAATAATACATTTAACGATTATTATCTAAAATCTTCTCAGCAATAGCACTATTCCTGTCTCACACACGAGCTGACAACGAGCCAGCAAAGAATGCTTGCTTGCTCCCCCCAGCTCCCACAAACGGGCAACTCAAAGCTAATCGCTTAGAAAACCCGGACCCTACTAAAGCTTATGAGTTCCTCGCTCTCAATTATACCTGCAATCCCGGCTATGAAATCTTAGGAAATGAAGTAAGGCTGTGCATTAAAGGAACCTGGTCTAGCAACGAACCCAAATGCGTGCGTAAGTATTAGTAGAAATAATAATGAGTCAAGTTTAGTTGGAGTACCCCAAGGGACTGATTTAGGTCACAAATCGTATAAATAAGTTTTTGCTGAAACAGTATTACGAGTTGGGTAAGCAGTACATTAAAAAAATACTTATATGGAAAATATCTGCTCTTGTCATCGTTATGTGCGTGGGGAGTTTTTTAACAATTCAATAAATATTGTAGGATTGGGCTACCCAAACGTAGCATTTTAAATTTTTCATATTGTGTTTACTATATGAACTGAACGTAGCAAATAATTTAAACTAGGTACTACTTTCTGATTACGGGATATTTTACGATTAGGTATGTGCAAGCTTAACAATAGCCCAAGCGTGGAGTATACCTGCGTGGTCAAGGGCGTGGGTGTCCGACCCTGCAAGGAGTTCGAACCTGAGGGTACTTTGGTCCGGCCGAAGTGCTCCGCGGATTATTACTTCTTCGGGGACCTACCGAACATGCGCTGCATTGATGGAAGCTGGGACTACTGCCCTACTTGTCAGCCAGGTAAATTGTGCGATTACCCACAATATCATTGACAAACTCAAAAGGCTATTTTGATGTGTTCAAGAAAGTAAAAAACAATAATAAATATAAAATTGATCCATTTCTGGAGTAACGCAAAAGAAAAGGTGTAAGATGCGCAAAAGACCATTACGATTACGTGATTGACTAGCAGCGCGATGCACCTGCATTGTCGGCCGTGATTGGTTATTTTTTCGCACACACGTCTCTATGATCGTCTTTTATGATGCGATTCGAGAGCGTTCGGGCAAAGCGGTCCTCACTCTTTACCCGAACGCTCAAGATCCATGCCGGGGATTGTACAAAACTATTATAATATATTTTTTCTATCGACAAAAACAGATGAGCGTTGATATTTTTAAGTTTAGGATTAGATATTTAGTGTGATTTTTAAACTACACTTATCTATATATTTTTTTCGTAAGGACCTATCGATGAGAGCCTTATTATAATCTAGTCAAAAATAAGTATAAATATTGTTTTTTATTCTGAACACAAACAGATAAGTTATAATACAAAAATTTGTGTTTCAAAGATAAATAACACTTGAAAAAAAGATCATCGAACTCAGGTGGGACTCGAACCCACGTCCATCGCAAGCCGGGCGAGTTCTTTACCAACTAAGCTACCGATGACGTCACGTGACACGATGAAATTTCTCAAGTGTTTCTTCTCGCTGTCAAAGCCAGCATATCTCAGATCTGATCAATGTTGTAGTTATATGTATAGCTGAGTAGTATACTACCTGTCAACACCCGATAGAAATATTTTTACAAATATTTGACTATTGGTTAAGATCAGAATTGCTTAAACATTGTAAATTTTTGTTTTTAGCAATTCCATGCAAGGCTTAATTAAAGATAAATAACACTTGAAAAAAAAGTTCGAGTTGGTTCGAGTCCCAACTGAGGTCGATGATTTTTTTCAAGTGCTATTTATCTTTAATTAGGCCTTGCATGGAATTGCTAAAAACAAAAATTTACAATATGTGTTTTTAGTAACCCAAGCAAAAGTTTTGCGAGATCGATGCCCTAAAAGATGATGATTTCTCCGTTCTAGTGTGCGGTGTCTTCCCAACTGACGAACTTGCGTACCAGGCTTGGCTGACTCCTGCTGGAATGACCCGAGTGCCCTGGTTCGCCACAATCTACAAGAAGTCTATCAGCATGCAGTACAAAGGCTGGTGTTCGGGGACTCTGGTCACCAAAAGTGCCGTTTTAACAGGTACAGCATTGCTATTGATATAAGTACTTGGTAATTTTGTGAGGTAAACTGATTTCTTGTGTACTTAATTGAAGTTGCTCTTTTATGAGACATTTTTAAGCGATGGCATAATGTTAAGGAATTCGACGATTAAGTACAATCTGTTTCTAACTTTCATTGTCTCTATCAACAGAATTTATCCCCACGTAAATGACTAGGTGCCTCCAGCTATGTCGTTTAAGCTCGTTTTTGTAAATCTGTCTTTCTTGATTCCAGCGGCTCATTGCTTTTGGGACCGTCAGATCAAGAAAGCATCGTCACCTAGCGAGTTCGCGGTGGCTGTCGGCAAGTTGTTTTATGGATGGGACGATGAAGACGAAAACGCTCAGAAGTCTGATGTAAGTCTTTGATTTTATGGAACGTGAGGCGAATCTGATTAACTAACCGTAAACTACCTAAGGTTGCATGCAGGCTGCTTCCAACCGGCCTATCTGGAAGTCATTAGAGATGCCCATGATCAGCCTGCCATACTTTCAGCCAGCCATCCAGTCTGAAATGATAGCAATGATGATAAAATACTATCTACACAATAATGATTGTACGCCATTATACAGGTTCACTTTTAGAACAATAATCAAAAATAATGGATTGTGTGTCATTGCCATCAATATTTCAATACACACATTTCACCATGAGGCCACATTAAATGATTAAAAAATAATTGTGTCCCATACATAATGAATGATGGTCTAAGAATAACTGCAACATACACACACGCCACAAACACACGTCACTGCCACAAACTCAACCACTCATGCTGAAGCTGTCGTCTGCAGTTTCTTACATTACTCGAATTGTAGATCTAGGCCTTCAAAACTATTTTGTTCGTTCGGACATATAAACCAAATGAATTAAGACTATCCTAGTTAGTAAGCTATCTGCTTCCAGTAACAGTTTTATGACTGTTAGTTGTTTTTTGACGTAGGAAATGCTCTATGCATACCTGCTTCCGTAGCGTCAACAGCAGTTTATATGAGACTGTTAAACAAATGGCGGCGCTTCTCACCAGCACCCAATTAGGTACACAGGGTAGGTACACGGCTAAATAGCTAACATCATACACAACAACATTTGTTCTACGACTTTCAATAATTTGACACATTTTACTTCATACTAAAATAAATATCAATTTAATTTAACGTCTGAATGTTCTTATCTCTGTGCGCTTCACATCGGGAGGGGCGGGGGAGGTTAAGGCGCGAGCGTCACGCGCGTCGCCTAACATAGACTTACAAATGTCACGACAGTACAATAAAAGCTTGGAAAATCATTTTTAATAATGTATTGAGTTAAGATAAAACTCGTAGAACAAATGTTGTTTATGATGTTAGCTATCTAGTCGTGCGAGGTTGTTGATTTTTTTCAAATAACCCTGTATATTCCACTAAAATCTCAGCAGGCTTCATTGGGCCGCTATCAGCGGGATGAGAAAAATCGCTGTTTGCTTGTACATCCCAACCAATCTCTTTTTTCAGGTGGCCGAAATAATAATACATCCCGAGTACCCATTATCGTCCACAAAGGAATCCCAAAACGATATATCAGTGGTCATTCTGGCCGAACAGTTTACATTCGGCCCTGACGTGAGACCAGTGTGTTTGGACTTCGACATAGCTTTTGAGCAGGTCCAGTTGGAAAACACGAGGGGATTGGTAATGCTTCATATCTTCAAAATTTTAAAACACTTGAAAATAATCGAACCAACGAATCATGCTTTTACTAGGCGAGTGCTTTTTTGACTAAGCTACCGAGCTACGAACAGACAGGAGTCATATGTTTTTCATGTTTCTCGCTTATGCGATGAGCTGTGGGTTCGAATCCCAATATTTGATATACCTTGACGTAAATAACATCGGTACCCTTATTCCCTTAATATTAGCAATCAGCAATAATCGCGCAGTCATCGCCCGATTTATGGTTAGTGTAAAATCTATGGGCAGCACTGACAGTAGATTGCTTCATTTTTGTTTTTTGCTGCCAATTTGCGAGTTTAAAGCCAGAATTGGTCGATTTTCGCTATAGCATTGCTTTTGCAATTGCTATATTTAAGTGAAAAGTTTAGTTTAGTTTA
Organism: Anania fuscalis; assembly: GCA_950371115.1. Taxonomy (NCBI): domain Eukaryota; kingdom Metazoa; phylum Arthropoda; class Insecta; order Lepidoptera; family Crambidae; genus Anania; species Anania fuscalis. The sequence goes on from OX493352.1 coordinate 4,325,162, forward strand.
TTACCTTAAATCCATACCATGCCAACTAAAGTAGAGTAAAACCGAGATAGACGCCCCAGTGGTATAGATGCCCCGATTGTAATTACTCTAGTTTCGAAAATGCATTGCGTGTTATTTTATTTATCTATCGAGAGACTTTCCAACTACCACCAAATGGATCATGTCTCATGTCTCTGTGCGATTGCAACATAAGGTCTTCCTTTCATAAATCCATAGATAAAAGACCAAAGTACTAGCCAGTTTTACAATTAAAAGAATGAAATAATTGTACAGGGAGATATAACATATTTTCAAAAAGTGTGGCATCTATCCTGGTTGTACCCTAATCTAGTAACGTGATTTTTTCATCAAGTAAATTAGATTTTGATGATTATTATGTTACACCGGGTTCCTATATTGTACTATGCGTAAGTGTACATCAGCAACTGATCGTATTGGTGTCAAAAGTAACGAGCCGTTATAGTCGTTCCTATAAAATTTGACGAAGCGTCGTTTATAGGAACGCTTTTGAGTATGTCAAGTTGACAATTCCTACCATTCGTTAGCAAAACCAACCGTTTCTCGGATATAGGAACCGGGCTTTATAGAATAGACTTAACATAGTCAATATGGTCCACTATAATTTAGTTTTTGCTTTGCTCAGATATAAACGTATAGCAGATATCAATATTTATACTTAGAACTAAGTATAAATGAAAAAAGGTAGAATTCTTTTGATGTTTTTTTAGTACCCTAACTGGATTCCAGTAGAAGGAGATCAGGGAGTGAGGGCCTTAAGAGCGTTCGGGTTGCCCTACATCCCTACTCAAGAATGTACCCCCATCTTCCGTGAGGACTTCAGGAAGTTCATAACTTACGACAAAATGTGTGTTGGCTACAGTGCTGGTAAGTGATCGCTTGATGTTTCGTATAGGAAGTGAAGAAAATCAGTAGCGGTGTTAGGAAAGCAGGAGAGGGGCGGAGAAAGAAAGAGAGTCGCCAGTGAAGTTCTAACAGATTATCATGAAATTGCGAGATTTTTCCAACTAATTAGTAAGCCAAAGGCGAACCAATGTATTTCCATATTTGATATAAATTAATTCTTCAAACATGAATGTTGTATTGTTGGTTAATATATTTTCTTAATCAGATAAAAAAAATATATTTATTAGATGATTACTTTATGCAATACATACAACTTTTGATAAAACAAAACTAATTTTTCTTAATTATTTTGCTCTCCTATAAAGTAGCAATTTTGAACTAACGCACAATGGACTTCACTGACAAAATGCCAATTGAAGATCGCTTCAATCCACTCAGTCGGCTCGGGTAGTCATTAAATAATATATAAATAAATTGTTTCCACAATCACACCAATTATCTAGCCCCAAACTAAGCAAAACTTGTATTATGGCAACTAGGATAACGGATAAACATACTTAAATACGCTTATAAACATCCATGACTTAGGCTCGTGTTTACTCACATTAACATTTGCTCCTCGCGGGATTCGAACCCGCAACCGCCAGGCATTGTAGTCTGGAGCGCGAACCATTACACCAGACAATCGTCCGTTATTATTTACTATCGGTCGGTCAATGTAGAAAACGAACTTTTTTCTGATTTCTATAACACAAGTGATTTAGCTACTTACCTTAGGATTAGAGCAATGTATGTGATGTTGTCCAATATTTATAACCTTAGTATCTTCAATTTGTCAAAATTGTCTTTTTACCCAATTTCTGAGTAACGTTTTAGTAAGCGGGAATATTGCTTTTTTAATACCCTCATGCTAAAATAACAGGACATGATAAATTGTCAAAATATTAGATATTTACGCGCGCAGTATAGTTATCTGCTATTTCTAATTACGATTACGATGTCGGACCAGTCAAAAACTGGCTACACCCGGAAAAAAACTGCGTGGAATTCCACAGTCCTTGTTCTTCTCATGTATTCTTGTTTCAGGTGTGGCTGGCACTTGCCGTGTCGGCGTCGTAACCCATGGCAACACAGGTGGAGGCATCGCATTCCCTGAAGTGCTCCGAGGGGTGAAGAGATACTATCTCCGTGGTATAGTCTCCTTGACGTCCTCATACAAACCCTGTATAAATGGCTCTCTCGGCATATTCACTCAGATCTCAAAACACGAAAACTTTATAAAGGAGTACATTTAAAATGTCTTCATATGTTCGCCGAACTATCGTCATTAATATCGATGACCTCTGACGATTGATGACAACAAACAACAATTTATTGTCGTTTATTTAGATCTTTAATGTATTTTGTTTTGGTGTTCTGCTAATGGTATCTCTTATATTTATAATTAGGTATACTTACGAATTTAACAAGTAAATCTTCTCCGACTGCAAATTGATTCTTTAAATCTTGTTTTCATCTTCACTTTTTACGCAGTCGGGTTATTTGATTTTTAAATTAATAATTTTATTTTTGACTCTTTAGTTTGTAGTGTTCTACTACTACTTTTCAATGAACTATAAAGCCTTATTTGTAACTGTTCATTGAAAAAAAAAAGGTTTTAACTCGAGTAAGTAGTATCTATTTATTCTATCAAATCTATTTGACGACCTCCGTAGCCGAGAGGCGAGCACGCCGGACTATATGGCGTCGTAATCTCTGAGGTTCCGGGTTCGATCCCCGGTCAGGTCAATGTCACAGAGAAAAACGCAACTGAGATCCTTAAAAACGAAAACTATAATTAATATTTAAATAAAATTATATCACCTATGCTAGGTCTGGGTAGTTTAACTATAAAATAAATTTCACAAAATGCGATTTTTAATAAATTTATCTACTATGTTCTAAGGATTCATAAACTACATTGCTAAGACAAACTTAAGTATGCCCGGCGTATACAAGCTCCGTGTATAGTTAGTCACTGTAGGCATACTTTTAGTACGCTCGGTGTATACAAGCTCCGTGTGCAGTCACTGCAGGCATACTTTAGTACGCTCGGCGTATACAAGCTTCGTGTAGTCACTGTAGGCATATTTTAGTACGCTCGGCGTATACAAGCTCCGTGTGAAGTCACTGCAGGCATACTTTAGTACGCTCGGCATATACAAGCTCCGTGTGTAGTCACTGCAGGCATACTTTAGTACGCTCGGCGTATACAAGCTCTGTGTGAAGTCACTGCAGGCATACTTTAGTACGCCCGGCGTATACAAGCTCCGTGTGTAGTCACTGCAGGCATACTTTAGTACACTCGGCATATACAAGCTCCGTGTGTAGTCACTCAGGCATACTTTAGTACGCTCGGCATATACAAGCTCCGTGCGTAGTCACTGCAGGCATACTTTAGTAAGCTCGGCGTATACAAGCTCCGTGTACAGTCACTGCAGGCATACTTTAGTACGCTCGGCGTATACAAGCTATGAGCGTAACTGCGTAGTCACTGTAGGCATGTTAGTACGCTCGGCGTATATCAATCTCCGTGTATGGACAGTCACTGCAGAATCACTTTAGTGCGCTCGGCGTATACAAGCTCCGTGTATAGTCACTGTGATACACTTTAGTACGCCCGGCGTATAACAAGCTCCGAGTGTAATCTCTGTAGACACTTTAGTACGCCCAGCGTATAACAAGCTCTGTCTGTAGTCACAGTTTAGTACGCCTGGTGTATTTGGTTCCGTTAATAATCACGAAATAGGATTTTTAATAAAATTCTTATGTTTTGAGGCTAAAGTGAATGTGTGAAGCCTACTGCTGCAAAAGCCGCCATCGGAAGTTCTGATGGATGCGATGCCATATAAGTAGTATCTGACCACCCCTTTCACGTCAACGGGGAGGGCGAAACCACCGCCATTATTGTTTCTGCACAACTGCACCGATGTGCCTGGGGGAAATAATAACAAATTAATAATTCCGATTATCAGAATGTGTCTATGTTTTCACTGCCTGATTGTGGGAAGCGGTTCCAGTCAATTTATACAAAAAGAAAATGTATTGACTTTGGGTGTGCTAGGTGACAAAAACTCTATGTACCTACCTCGTGATACGGATAAAAGTAAAAAATAAAGATTGTATAGCTAATGGCTCACGTTCGCATTGCGGAACTTTTAGTTCGACTTTTTATTTAAATAGTTTATTAACTGCACATAACGCTGATACAATTTAAAAAAAAAAGTTTGTTTACCATATTCGCTTACCAAACGTAAACAGACTTCACTCCCTACTTTATTAGAACAATACAATAAAACAAAGCTTTATCAAGCTCACTTTACAGTAACAAATGTTACAGAGATATACAGGGTTACTTTTGGACCCCTCGCCAAAATTAAATATAATTTAAGGGAAGCGTGATACTCTAAGAAAGGGAGTTATAAAAAAAAATAGTATATATGTTTTTTTTTTGCTTTTATTTTGACAGGATTTTACAGTCGCTTTTTAAATCCTAAGTTCCTAGGCGTGTTTGATCACTCACCCTAGCGTTTGACACGCCGCGGCGCCTACGCGCCACACGTTACTCGTCACAGAACGATGCCTATACGAACAACTGAATGGCAACAATTTTGTTTTGTGATTGAAAATAGGGATTTTTTTTAAAGTTTTTTATTCTAAAGATGTGCTGCTTCTACAGGATTACGTGAAAAAATATTGCGGGGTGTCCAAAGGTAACAATGTATGTGTGTATATGCACTATCAATGGCATGCATTACGCTGTCTCGGGTGCTCCTGTGTTGGTTAGCAAACGCCACGGACTCATGGATTACACTTGCACGCACCGTGAGATTCGGGTGTGGATCCGTGTGCAGGATACTGGAGACGTATTTTTGAAGCATCCGAAATGAAACTTGAATACGAACACGAATACCTACGATTCGTATGCGAATTTGTGTTGCTCCCGATTTTACGCATTTTTAAATCACTCGAATATAGTGTTTCTATTATAGTGAAACTCTTGAAATTATTTTCGTTTCACGCAGAAAATATTAAAAACCGGAATACAAAAACTTATTGATTTTTAAAATTGGCAATGAATCGCATAGAACGGAACGAAAAAAAAAGTTTTTAATCTGTGAACTATGTTTACTTGTCAATGTCATACTTCCGAAATTTCTACTAGTAGAATCGAATACGAGTGGGTCGAACCACTCGTTGCAGAATTCACGGAATGAATATTCAAAAATAGGAATTTTAGTCATTCGCTTGCGAATCTTGCCATTTCGTATTCGAATTGGAATTCGCATGATTCAAAAATACGTCTCCTGAATACGTGGGCATTGTCGAGCCAGAGTACAGTGTAGAGCATTTAAACAATCCCTACACTATAAAATGCCAGTTTACTTACTATTTACTAAGCCAGCGCAAAATGTATCCAAACCAATCAAGTTTGGACCGGTTTTAGTGATGCACTCCTGTTGCGGCAAGAGGGGTAGGTATAACCCTCTCAGCTTAGAACTCGCTTCGTTCTTGCCAGGGTTCGCAAGCGAGCTGTTATACCAACTCGCAATCTGAAATAGAAATGATCTTTCACAATCAGACCAATTAACTAGCCCCTAACTAAGCATAGCTTGTACTATGGCGGCTACATAACGGATAAACATACATAAATACGTTTTTAAACATCCATGACTCAGGTACAAATGCTGGTGCTAATCACACATATAATAGCCCCTCGCGGGATTCTAACTCGCAACCGCCAGGCTTTGTAGTCCGAAGCACGAACCACTACACCAGATTGTCGTCAAATAAAAACCGGAGGCTAGATGAGGTTTTTCAAAAATATTTGCCATGGCTTCTATGGATGAAAGTTTTGCATACCTATGAGATTTCAACTTTCTTCACTATCGTAATCTTTATCTTCTGTATTATATAAAAGGCAACCATTATCTGACTGACCTATCAACGCACAGCTCAAACCACGGATTGTATCCGTTCGGGTTTATTAAATTTGGCACACCTAGAGCTATTTTCATGTTATGCGTACGCTAAGAAATTTCCCAAAACTAATCTCCTAAAATCCCCTAATGAGGTAAAACGGGGACACAAAAATTTTATGGAGCACCAAGCGATCGCGAATTCGCGAGATTAATTCTTTAACTAAATCAGCAATTAGTGAAGAACATCTTTATATAATATAAGAAGTTTTGTAGAGTCTTTTTTTATTTGCCGAGTTTGACATTCATTAAGTACCTAATTCACTCAAAATCAGAACCTAACGCGGGCGATGCTAAAAGCTAGTTAGGAATAGTTGTTGTCATAATAAATGAAGGACTAAGTACCATTCCTACTCGAGTTGTTTGCAGCTGGTCTTCCTGAAACTGGGGCGAAAATTGTATACACACGGGCCATATTTTCTGCGTGTATACGATACTTGTTGCTAACAACAGCACTGCAATATCATCTTGATATTTTGACGCCGCCCCGCGGAATGTAGGATGCAGTTTAATATCAGCTATCTGAAAAAAGGTTCGTTAAAGTTTTCTGAAGTTGATTCCACATAAGGGGGGACCCCTCTTTCGAGCGTCGACGCCGTGGCAGCGTCCAATCAGCGTTAAGTAAATGCCGCTGCGTAAGCGTTGCCTCAACACTGATTGGACGCAACCACGACGTCGACGCTCGAAAGACGCTAGTCCCTTAGTAGAAGTAAAAAATGATAGTAAACATATTTCACAGTTTATTAATTCAAAAACGCAAAACAAAAGTTATTAAATATTTTCTGTTAATTTATACAACATGACAAACATTGTTCTGATCCTACTAATAGTAAGTATAGCCAAGGCACATGTTACAGAAATTAAAATTAATACAGGCCTACATACCGAATAAATTAGTTGGTATTATACGTTTTTTAGACTCATTACGGAATGATAACTTACGCTGAACTTCTGAGCAGATTTGTCTTTGGTATTGTCCCACTCTCGGTACAGCTTGCCGAGGGCTACCGCGTAGTTCGAGGCCGGCTCGGGGCCATTGCTGGCGGTGTTCCAGTAACATTGGGCACCTGGAATGATTCAAGAAACTAGTAAAGTTTCCCACTTTTGCAGTCATATAATTTTTATTGTCAGGGAAATGCTGTAAGTACCACATCAACCGATGGTGCAGTCGAAGGCTATATAGGATTTCGAACCTCAAAGTTTGGCCACAAAAAACATGGCGGTGTCCTCCGATGCTATCGAGTTAGAACCGGAGGTTATCGCCCTAAAGAATCCCTGGTCCGCAGTTTCTACCAATCATACCTGCCATAAGGCGTACGTATATTATAGACCACACTTGAGTTTGCTTAATAACGGTCACCCATCCATTTAGTGAACAAACTTAAACTTGCTTAACCACTGTCACCCATCCGTTAAGTTTTTAAGATAAGGGATGCCTTATGCTCCCAAACCCAACTACGTTTGTTTGCGTTTTCCGTGACAATCTGTAATTAAGGCCGCACCATCTCTTGTACCCCTCATCTTGTAACTTTTAGCTTTTAAGGTGTATGGTCTTGTTGGTTGTCAAAATAAATAAAATAAAATAAAATAAAATAAAATAAAATAGAATAGAATAAAATAAAATAAAATAAAATAAAATAAAATAAAATAAAATAAAATAAAATAAAATAAAATAAAATAAAATAAAATAAAATAAAATAAAATGAAATAAAATAAAATAAAATAAAATAAAATAAAATAAAATAAAATAAAATAAAATAAAATAAAATGATTAAACTTTATCATTTAGCATCATCATTTCAGCGAAAGGACGTCCACGGCTGAACATAGGCCTCCCTAGTAGGTATGTGCCCCTCCCACTGCCACTTTAGCTTGCTAATCTGTCGGGCTATAACAGCGGCTTATGATCGTTTGCTTGCAGATCTACTCATGTCTGATTTGACCTCACAAAGATAATGAGCATATCCCTTTCCATAGCACGCTGTGTACCTTGAGCTTTGATAGGCCACGTTTCTTTTCCATAATAGTTACACAATGGTTGTAGACTTTTGTCTTCTTAAAACACATTAGTGCCTAAAGACGAAAGTCTACAACCAGTGTGTGTTGCCAGTGGTCAACCGCTGATGCAAAAAAACGAGTTTGTTGCGCCGCTTCTGCACATCAACAGCCGATCTGTAGTCTCGAAGCGGTGGTAGGGCTAAGTTATATTTTGGATCGTGTAAGTACCCGGAAGAGGGTTTGTATACTGAATATAAGGTGTAAGTGAATTAGTGTCAGATATTTTTAGGAGTAACTTAGACTATCACTTGGATCACATATAAGATAAATTTAAAATTATAGAACAAACTTTAATTCACGCACCAAGTAATATGATATTATGATGAACAGTGTAATATAATTATTTGAGTGCATGAATGTGATTCTGCAGAGATTATGAATCGGCTAGCGTTGTGTGAGTAGTCTACTTGTGGTGTTTGGGTACATGTTCAGGATGATGTAGATTCTTTATTTTAAACTTTTTATTTTTTTCGATTTTTTAAAGTTTGTTCTATAATTTTAAATTTATCTTATATGTGATCCATGTGATAGTCTAAGTTACTCCTAAAAATATCTGACACTAATTCACTTACACCTTATATAGAATTTGAATTTGTAGAAGTGTGTCAGGCTCTTGCTCTTACTTGATACGACAGCATTATTGTTAATGAGCGTTCCTCCACAAAATTGGTGATACGTCCCGATCGTCTTCTTGTAAACCGCCGCGTGCCACGGAACCACGAAGGGGTTGCCCAGGTTACCGTTCTCCGGAGGCAGTCTGCCGCAATCTGGAATATAATCATAATGTATAGCTTGTCTCATAGAATACAGTTTATCTCTGAACTTCTTTTTGACATTTTATAAGGACACCTTGCGACTGTAGATTTTAGACCATTATACTCCATTTATTGGGTTCTGTACCCAAAGATTACTAAGACTCCGCTGTCCGTCCGTCTGTCTGTCTGTCTGTCCGTCTGTCACCAGACTGTATCTCATGAACCGTGATAGACAGTTGAAATTTTCACAGATGATGTATTTCTGTAGCCGCTATAACAACAAATGTTAAAAGATATATAATAAAATAAATATTTAAGGGGCTCCCATTCTCCCATACAACGAATACGTTTTTTTGCCGTTTTAATAGATAAAGGTAGGGACGGAACCCTTCATGCGAGTTACCTGGTTCACATACGGCGATATAGTTCCATTTTCCCCCAACACAGCGCATCGGGGAGTTCTGGGCACCAGCACTGTAGTATTGGGCGAGGCATATTGGTGTGACGGTGACACCTTCAGTTTCGGTATGGCTGCATTCACGTTGGAAGTTGCTGGCGTCCTTGCAGGAGTAGAAGACAGATGGGTGTTTGTCCAGCTTACAGGTAGCTACGGATAAAAAGTTTAATAAATAAAAAAATTGTTTCCACAATACACCAATTAGCTAGCCCCAAACTAAGCAAAGCTTGTGATGACTAGATAACTAAATAACGGATAAACATACTTAAATAAGTTTATAAACATCCATAACTTAGGTACAAATGCTCGTGCTCATCACAATAACATTTTCTCCTTGCGGGATTCGAACCCGGAACCGCCAGACATTGTAGTCCGGTGCGCGAACCACTACACCAGACGATCAATCACACCGACAAAGTGGAAGAAAAGAATTTTGAAACATAATTTTTTAGGGTATCTCGCATACATGTAACGTGGAGGATGTTTTTTTTCATCGGCTACCCCATCGCGTGGGTTATCGTTAAGTAGGCCCTTTAAAATGACTTAGGGGTTGCTAAGACTATTTCTCAAATTAGAGACCCGATTGCGAAATATTAAACTTTAAAGTGCTAATTTTTGTTTGATCTGGAAAACTCATGATAAAAGTGCTTTTCATATAAACATTTAAGGAAAGTCATAACTGTTAAGATAGATCAGTTAGTTTAATTAAGAGTAATAGTCGTCCAACTTAGTCGTTCAAAAATTCTTTAGAGGAAAACATTAAAAGTGAAGTACCTTATTGCTGAAATATATTGTGGTAACGACGGGCAACTAGGGAACCCTACACTACGCGTGGCACGACACGCAATTGGCCGGCTTTTGTATCATGCGATCGCAGTCTAACTAACGACTATGAATGAGCAGAATATGTGTTGCGGGATTATTGGCGATAAGGATATATAATATTCCTCATTAGGAATATTCGTTAATTGTGGCCGCTCTCTGTCTCCAAGAATTATTGCCTCCTTTGGTCAGTTGGAATGGTAATTGTACAGCGAGTTGATTAAGGTAGTTTGCAAGACTTGCTTTATAACATTTCCGGCAATTGGCTTCAATTTCCTCCTTCACAGTGTTTATTTTCAGAATTTCATGCAACTCTAAAATCCTTAGAAACTAGGGTCCGTTCATTGCTGGGTATCTGCCTAAGGATGTACTTCTGACACCTTTGAATTATGCTTATGTTGGAGTTACGTGCTGAGCTCCACAGTTGAGAACACAAAGATAAAGTATACTCACCCAAACATTTAGGTTCATCTTCAGCCCAGACTCCTTGCACACATAGTCTGTCGGAACTGCCCAAGATACCATAGCCACGGTAGCAGGTGTAGCTCAGAGCGACGTAGTCGAAGGCTTGGCCGGGAGTCGGGTTTGCTAGACCTTAAGAACACACAGTTTTTAATATTATTGAAACCTTCAATGAGTTAATGTAGGTTCTTATATTCGATCATAACCCTCAATAGTTTATGGCGATAAACATACTTATATCCGTTTATATACATCCATGACTTAGGTACAAATGCTCGTGCTTATCACACTAACATTTGCGCGAAGCTTCACAAACTCTACACCTTAGTCAAAATATGTGCGGCTTGGCTGTTTCGTTACTACAAGCTATTAACGGAAAAGTAATGTAGAGTGGATACATTTTTCACCCTATGCCCATGTGAATGTAACGAAACGGCCAAGCCTCATATTTTGACTAAGGTGTAGAGTTTGTGAAATTAGGCCTAGTAGAGATATGGCGGGTAGAGTTAGAAGCTTGGCTCTACATGAGATCAGCCGGTCGATTCTCTAAGAAAAACGCAACGGACTCGCTCTAAAACTCGACTTAGCTGTAGCCTCTATCTAGTTAGTAAGAAGGTTCATATTATTTATCGTTGATGGGCGAGTGCAGCGACGAAGTGAGCGCGGTTTTGTTTACAGAATCGACAGGCAGGGCCCTAACCATGAACTGTTAACAATCACAAATCTGTCAAACATTATCATTTCTGTCAAATTTTGTATGAAATGACGTACCAAAATTGACAGATTTGACAACTTTGAGATTGTTTTAAGAGTTCATGGTTATGGCCCTGATAACTTATTGACAGTGCAAGTCATATGGTCTCGTCTTAGCAACATTTTACATGAAAATGTTTTTGGTGGGATAAATTGTTTCCACAATAACACATTAACTAGCTCTAAACTAAGCAAAGATTGTACTATGCCGACTGGATAACGGATTAAACCACGGACGTAAAAAAAATACGGACGTAACATCACATTAAAATAATGTGAAGCATGCAAGGTACGCTAATTTCGTTCGTTGTACATGATCTACACTCACACATACACACTAGGTACGCCAACCCGCCGCCATTTCGCCCCGAGTGACAGCGCCAGTGACACATAGTAAATGCGTTCGTTGCGTCAACGATTTATTTATCAAAAATGCCGTCTTGTGTTGTTAAATCATGCAAAAAATACACGAGCAAAAGTAAAAAGTCACATGGAATCACCTATCATACGTAAGTTATTACGATTCGTGATAAAAAAAATTATTTATGTTTTAAAGACTTTGCCGAGAATTCTAGAGGTAAAATTCACCAGTGTTGTCACTTTATTTACGGGAAAATTACCCCAATAGGTGGGGAAATCTATATTTGTATGCAAATAACTATGTATGTGACTCTGAAATCAGATTTTGTCAGTTTTTGGGTACCGTTTCTCAAAAGTAAAATAAAAGATCCCCATACTTTTAATATAAAATATCTCTTACGTCGTTTTCATAGGTTTCCTAGAGACAAAAATCGTAGGGATGACTGGATTTTAATTATTCGAAACTGCAGAGGAGAAAGCAGTTGGAACCCATTATCTGCCAGTACCGTGTGCAGTTCACATTTTGATGACATAGATTTTATAACTACAGCTAAGGGGCTACGTTGTTTGGTTCCGTATGCCATTCCAAAAAGAGTAAGTTTTATTGTATTTGAATTATTTGTAATGAATTTATTATTTAATGAGCGGCTTCTATTCTTATTTATTTTATTACTTGCAGTTACTTTTAAACTCTACAGAAACACAAACACAAAGCTATTTTTCACCTATATTGCAGGTATTGATATTTTTGGACAATGTACCTATCTATTTAACATTTATTGCTAACAATGCAACATATTTACCACCGAAATTTTGGATTTCCATAAATTGATTTTAAAGAAAAACAGAGGAGGATTGAGGTTCCCATCTAAAGACTTATTTGATATATGTTCTGTTTGTGAAATTGTTATTAGAAAGTTGGCTAAAGAAAAAATACAAATATATAGTAATAAGCAACATATGTAGGTATCTAATGACAAAAATTTTGGAAATGTTCATTGACAACAGAACAACTTTTTTAAATATAGAAAATATTCACGCCATAGCAGGAGCGGATCATAGAATAAGTTTAATGAAATGCATTATTCAAAAGTATTTGAACGTTCGGTTCCATCATATTTCTAAAATAGAAAGTATTTCCCGTACATTAGACAACAAAAGACAAGTGTACAAAAAGTTGACCCAACATAAAGGATTTTAGCGCATCTTTATTAGTTATAAAAATAATATACGTACTTAACATTATTATTATACCATTATGATATATGATGTAAACGTATTTTTGATTTTTAACCCCGACGCAAAATTATCCTTTTTCAATTACGTATTAAGCGTCGTGGGGTTTTCAAAATTTTTGTTATTCAGGAGTATATTTTATAGATAGTCATAGCCTTATCACTATTATTGTCATGTGTAAAAATATATTTCTTCATACGTAACATGTGTTTTATTTTCTATCACAGTGATCATAAAAAATATGTTTGGTAGGCCAACATAGATCAACCGTTTAAATTTCTGTTAAAAAATATATGTAAATTACATAAGTTAACTGAGATCCATTGGTACCACCAAACAGCAGGGAAATTGATGGTTTATATAGCAACCCTTAAATCACGCACACAGCCTAAACGGGCGGCCATTATTATGCTTCACTTATGGTTAGACGAGGTTACGTCCGTATTTTTTTTACGTCCGTGGTTTATTTTTTTTACGTCCGTGGGATTAAACATACTAAAATAAGTTTATAAACATCCATGACTTAGATACAAAGGCTCGTGCTCATCACACAAAGATTTGCCCCTTGCGGGATTCGAACCCACAAGTGTCTATGTTTAGTTAGTAGTAACAATATAAGAAAGAAGAGATACTGATAGTATCTCTTCTTATATTGTTACATTGGTTTAGTATAGGGTGGTACCTAAAACAATCGATGAATCTCACTCACTACCAATAAAACAATACCCTACACATATATCCCTCCACAACAGCGCTAGTCTCGCTAGAGGGTATGAAATCAATATAATATATATATATTATTAAGTATATTAGTAAGTGAATTAAAAAGTTTTAGAGCTTTTTGTACGATTTACGTATTTTTTTCCTATTGACATTGTATTTTTTCCCAAAGTACAATTTTTCCCAAATTTTGCATCTATACGACAATTCTCATTTGAAATAATGTCATTATTTTTTTTAATTTTTTGTAATAACCCATATCTAATTATTTGTCATTTGAAATGGAATGTATTCACATCTATAATTTAAAATCATTCATATTGACATTAACACGCCCGCTAGGGCAAATTACACTGGTTCATTCTGCACAAACTAATATCTTTGTAAATACGTGTATTTTGTGAATAAATTATTTGAGTTTTATTTTTTTAAGGTATAGTAGGTATAAACTCAAATATAAACTAAATAAAAAACTCACCATCAATTTTATATCGCCCGTTTGCGGGCTGTGGGGGGAGTATGCAAGCACCTTTTGACGCGCTAGACTCCTTAGACAGGTGTGTTTCTGTTTCTGGAAGAAAAAAAGTCAGAATAAAGTGAGAACCCTGTCTGACAATCAAAACCAATCGTTTATTAAATCACTTACATGTATAATTTTCATTATAAATGGTATAATTGTGCATTACAACACAGTCAACACATGCAACCCTCCAAGGATAACCAGTGGTACTCATTAAATCTATTTGAAACTACCTTAATATTATAATTTACTCATTATAATAATTTTTAAAAAACATTACAATAAAATAATTAATTTTTTTAGATATAATAAACTGCATATCGTTATCATTATTTAATAAATAATTACTAAATCCTTATTTTCCAAGATTCCAATTGCAATATTTTCCAAGAAAAATGTACAGAATTTTTATTTAATACTTTTATTTAAAAAAAACGAGGTCGACATTTTAGACGTCAGGCTACCCTATAACACGATCTTCCTATTTTTTTTACACGCACTGTCACGTTTGATATGACCGCGCACACCCCAACCTCCCCTCGACCGTGGCATTATGTGTGAACGACCTAGTATATACTTGACCACAAACATCACTGGAAATAAATAAAAAATAGATACTCACGCACACACGTAGGATCCTGTTCGGTCCACACTCCCTGCACGCACAGTCGCTCCTTACTACCCACGACTCGAAATCCGCGATCACAGCTGTACTCTAAAGCGACGTAGTCGAAAACTTGCCCAGGGGTAGAGTTTTCCACACCTTTAAAATAACTTAGTAAGTATTAAAACAATTTCAGCGTTCATCATTACCATCATTTCTGCCATAGGAAGTAGAACGTCCACTGCTAAACATAGGCCTCCTCCATTAATTTTCAGATTTTCTGGTTGCGCGCGGCCTGCACCCAGCGGCTTTCTGCAACCTTTACCAGGTCGTTTTTGTGGCTAATTTCGGCGTTGATTTATATCAAACAAGTGAGGCCGAATAGACAACCATTTTTTTTTATAAAATGTCTATTCGGCCTCTCTTGTTAACCAATAAGGTATTCGTGTTCTTGTGTGAAAAGTGAAATGAATGATAAAATCGTAACAGTAGCAGTTTCAGGATAATCCTTCATTTTTTGTGACAGCCTCTACATCTACAATATTTACCGTTTACTTTGTATTGTCCGTTTACGGGATAGGGGGGGAGTATGCAACCACCTTCCGAGCTGGTCGCCGCGTACGCATGTCGCAGGAAAGCTGCTGAAACCAAGAGTCTGTTTTTATCTCTCATTTCCTTATTTCTTCCAATCACAGCGTTTTGGGTTGTGTTTTGTGAAAATGTTTGGAAGTTAGTAGCTGTTATACTATTATTATTATTTATTATTTAAACTTTAATGAACAGACAAAAAACATGTGGTACAAATGCCAATGGCGGACTTAATGCCAAAAGCATTCTCTACCAGTCAACCATAGGGCCAGACAGAGATGGCATGGGCGGTGCAACAAAATAAGCTTGTATACAAAGATCAAATAAATCAAACTTAACTAGATAACACATTACATACTATATATACTTAAATAACAATACGGTACATACATACATATAATATACTTACACATATACACGCATATATACCATGTCATCTATATACAGAATGCTGGGGGCCTAGCGCGAAAGTGTATCTATCGTTCGGTCGTATAAACCTAACAAATTAAAATGGCCAGTCTCATGTGTCAATCCTTTGATAAAATATGACCAACTCAATATAGCCGTGTAAAAAACCCGACTGTTTACAATTGTTTATAATTGTCAAACCTTTGATACGGGGGAATGGGTGTTTTAATTTGATCGGTTAATTCGACAGACCGAACGATACACTTTCGCGCTAGGCCCCCAGGTACCAAAGAACAGTACACTTCTTAAAACCACGTGGTCAACTGCTTATTTACTATGACTTTTCTAAGCCAACATCCTAATCGACTTTTTTCAGATCCTCCATTCATTTTCAGGTAGAGACTATGTTAGTTTATGGAGTATCTAAAAAAAATGCTAATTTCGATATTTTCTCAATTGAAAAAGTTCTAATCTGAGCTGCTATATCACGTGGTTTAAGGAGTGTCCTATTCTTTTGTTTATTCTTATGCTGGGGCTTCATCTGCGTCTAATGTCGTTAATTAGTGCTCTATTTGACGTAGTACGGAGGTGTGGCCGGTCTTTGTGTGCTAATTTGCTTCAATAACATTAGACGTTAGGCGATAGCTCGGACGGCGGTAACTTTTGACACATCAAAGGAATTAAGCGGGCGTCTAGTGCGTTGTTGTGGCTACACCTACTACACTAAACATGTTTAAACACGGTCACATTCAAAAACTCTTTGTGAAATATATGTTAAAGTGCATAGTTATTAAGTTAGAATGGAGTAGACAAAACGAAAAAAGTATTGAGTTCTTGGAAGCTTTTTATTTTATTTTAAAGACACACTCACAGATCAAACGCTAACTACGTCGCTAGACGCTAGAATCAAACATCAAATAAGTGTGGCCACGCACTTAGCACGTAGCTTAATGCTTTAATTTATTTAACGCTAATCATGCCTTTATTTGAACGTTAGGCGTCACGCAGGTGAAGCCCCAGCATTAGAGCAAAGTATTAAGCCTTTAACTGCCACGAAACTAAGCTCAATAGACAATCTGTCACTTATGGATAGCTATTGTAATTATAGGTACATAGGTAGTACTCGTAGGTATGATATTAAATTTAAAATAAGCACTCTGTACCAATTTCCCCTTTGTTTATAGTTGTCCTCTGCCTGTAGGCTGTCAGGAAGAGATCGCTCTTAGCGATAGGCCTGCCTAAATTGTACTTCTCTCTGTAAATATCAACTCATAACTGTCACTTCTATATTTAACTAGTGTGCCATAAAGAATAAGTACCTTCTATTTAACTATTTATCTGTATTTAGGGGTTACCACACCAGTGACCACCATGCGCTCACTGTGACTAGTAGCAGTACACCAAATGTTAAAAACGATCCTATCGTTTGTTTTTCAAAAGGAACACAAAACAGAATAATATAAAAAACGCTACGAGTATATTTAAAAGTCAAAATTACAAAACTAGACATTATTAAAAAGCATGCGTACTTAATACGTTAAGTAAAAAACCCGCTGCAAGCAAGAAGCTATAGCTATAGAACTCCAAAATTCTAATCCCTTTTATTAGAAAAACCAAGATGCAATGGGAACTAGCAAGACTATTATATAAAATGATCATTGACCCTACAATGACGTATGGACTAAAGGCCGCCGCGCCAACCAAAGCAAACCGATCCATGCTTAGACGGTACCAGCGGATCATTTTAAGAGACATACTTAGCCACAGCAAATCTCCACCGAAAAACCAAAAAGTACACCAACTTCTGATGGGCAAGACAATTACTAAGAGAATGAAATTTCTCTGACTATGTTACACTATAAAACTCAAAGCAAATAGGCTAAAGATTGGCAGGCCCATATTTACGTGGAAGGACTCGCTTTCACATGATCTGAAATACTATGATAAAACCCTTATAGAATTTAAACACCTAGCCGTAAACAAAAAGGAGATGAGACAAGCAGCTCAATTAATATTCGAAACAGAAGAAACTAACAGTGAATCCGACGCCAGCAGCTCATACGAAACAACAACACCTATGGAACGATGACGCAGAACAACTAGCAAGCCAACCAAGTAACAAGATAACATAATAATCAGGAAAAAACCACAACACCCAAGGCCAGATTGATTTGCCCAACCCATCATCATCAACGCTCAATCCTAACAACAACAAACCCGTCTTTACCCATTTTCCTATACCAGGCTCAGGATGCATATCTACTTGGTTGTGGTCGACTGGTTTCAGCCGACTTGCGCTGCCGGTTGGCTGGTCGGCCGTCCTATCCCATCCCAGAGCGGGTCCCTCCTTATAAAATGTGCTACCTGGTATGCCGGTTTGACCCGAGCAGGCTTTGATCCTGGCTGGGCTAGTACCTCGTATCGTATCGTATCGTATCGTATCGTATATGCGTACTTAAACACGTTAATTAAATGCCAAGCAACCATATTACACAATTTATAATAACTTATAACGCAATTTACATCAATCAAGGAAGAACCCATAGACCTATGAACATTTTTCAAAATTTTAATTCTATCTCTACGCTATTATATTTTATTACTGTTAAAGCTCTTATGTTATTATCTAAAATAAGCAGATTTCGGTACCAGACGAGTATAATGATAATTTGTTTATGGTCAATTAAAACGTGTTTTGATAATGCGGATAACCTTCGTCCAAAGTATTCTCGTAAGTAATTTTGATGAAGTAAACGAGTTACGATGATTAAAACTAAGTGTAATTAAAAAAATAAAAAACTGGCTAAGTGCAAGTCGGACTCGCGCACGAGGAAAGCTTCGTGCGCGAGTCCGAAACTTAGCCAGTTTTTTATTTTTTCCAACATTATCTATAAAAACGAGCAAAAAAAATCAAGTTTGTTGTATGGGAGCCCCCTTATGTATTTATTTTATTCTGGTTTTTAGTATTTGTTGTTATAGCGGCAACAGAAATACATCATCTGTAAAAATTTCAACTGTCTAGCTACCACGGTTCATGTGATACAGCCTGGTGACAGACGGACAGAAAGCGGAGCCTTAGTAATAGGGTCTCGTTTTACCCTTTGGGTACGGACTACAGAACCCTAAAAAGCTAAAGGCCAAGTTTCTATAGTAATAAGTTTTGCCTTTTTGTTAACATAAACAAAAAGACAAACACGAACTGTCATTAAGTCGAATTGATTACCATCGAGTTGATTCTCATTTTCGAAGTCGTTTGAAAAGGAATGTACCTATATGTTCTTACAATTTATTCATCGCATTTATTATTATAATCAGCTAATAAAGTAACACCACAGAAGTAAAAAAGAGGATATCATAATTACGAAGAAAAAACTAATAATTTACATACTATGTACTTCAAATTAAATTAAAGAATGACGATTCTGGTTACCTATAAGATGTGGAACTGTGGAAAATACAATACCTACTCGTTTAAATATAAAGTTAAAATCACAAAACAAGATGACAAATAAATCAGAATTAGGTAGCAAAGTTATTTTGCAAAAATGCTTAAAACATCTTTATTTTCTTAATAAAAATAAGTTGGTGATAAGGTACTCGCCCCTTTTGGCTCCGGATGAAACAAACAAACTTTTGTTAAAGTGAATAATATTTAATAGGTATTAATATTTATTAGCAAAATAAGTACCTATCTGGCTAGCTGTTTCACTTAGTAAACCACTTAACTTACCTAGTGCCAACATAACAAACATATTCTTCATTTTCACTTTATCAAACAAATACAACAAAAATAATTGTTTTCAAGTCACTTCACTCACAATCATAATTGAATCCTTATAACTAGTAAGATATTATATCAAATACATTTGCAACACGTTTCTATAGAAACGTCCATTTTGTCCAAATTAAAAATGATGAAGATATTGTATTCTTAGATGCGTAGAGAACGATGTAAGCGTGACTTGATACCGGATGGTGAAATAATTAATACAATCATCGAGAAAAACGGCAGGAAAAAAATAAACTGGTTTCTTTTAAGTTTAAGTGACTGATGCCCGCGTTGCGACGACAATGACCAGATATTGCAAACAGCACTTATAACATTATTAATAAAATGCAAAAGTTTGTCAGTATGGATGTTTGTTACCCATTAACGCAAAAACTACTGGACGGATTTGGATGAAATGCACACATATTATAGAATATAATCTGGATTAACATTTAGGATACTGTTAATCCCGGTTAAATGTGCCTGTGGGATCTATTTGAATAGACTTAAGACCAAGTGAGCTAAGTTATTTATTAGATTTATAAGATCTCGGCGACTGTTAATTTCTCGTAGCAGACTTCAGAAGTAGCAGATGTAATACACTTCTCATCAGAAAAATCGAAACACTTTTCTTTTTATGGTTTGTGTCCTAATTTAACACAAAATAGTTTTCATTCCATGAAAAAATCACTTGATTGTATCTGGCAGTTTGGCTATTACAGTGATAAGCGAAAATTCAAAATTAGGATTTCATTTGTTTACCCTATAAATGTTAAGATTCACTGTTTTGGAATACATTTCACCTAAACTAAAAATTAGCGCTTATTGTTATGTTTGTATGGAAGGGCGCGTGAGTGAAACAAGCGAGATAGACCAAGACTGATTTATTTCACATTACCAATTGTGGATCCGTAACAGTCGTACCTACCTACATTGTAAATGATATAAAAATATAGAAATACCTACACTTAACTTAAAACTTTTTGTTCTGTATAGGACTTAGTCAGCGTGTTGTGGCTTAAAGATTGCATCTAAGCCTGTCGTCTGTTCATAGAATCTACAAACACTATCGGGAGACTGGTTTGTTCACGCACCGTTCAGGATCTGGCAGGAATCGGGTCACTTCTGAGCGAGATGATCGATTTATTGTAACAGCTTCTGTACGAAATCGACGCCTTAATGCTTTTCAACTGCAGCAGCAGCTTCACGTTAGTAGGGTGGCTGTAAGTGACTCTACAATTAAAAGAAGGTTGATGGAACGTGGACTAGTACCGCACAAGCCAGCAAATAGGCCGAAATTAACTTCAGACCATCGTAGAGCGCGCCTTAACTTTGCACGTAAGCACCTGAATTGGTGATACCTCCAGTGGAACAAAGTCCTCTTTTCTGATGAGTGTTAAATTATGCTGTATGGTAACGACGGAAGGAACAAGGTCTACAGAAGAGATGGAGAACGCTTTGCACAATGCTGCATTGAAGAAAAGGTCAGCTATGGTGGTGTAAAGTTCGTGGATGGTTTGGGGAGGAATCAGCGCCGACGGTAAGACAGAGCTTGTCTTTGCGTCTGAGTCACGTCTGCCTGCACTAAACAGTCATCGGTACATCGAACAGTGTCTTGAGCCTCATGTGATGCCCTATACACATTTAATTGGCAATGGTTTCATATTCATGCACGACAAAGCTAGGGCTCACGAGCGTCGTACGAGATTATGTTACCGAAGTCGGTATCTCCATTAGGAAATGGCCAACAAGAAGTCCGGACACAGGGGCGTGCGGTGCATATAGGTAATTAGGCAGTGCCTACCTGATAAATATATTGAGGTAGGCAGTAGGTACTTTCAGATGTGTATTATTGATGAAAACCACCTCGAAATAAAACCAATGCCCGCCACTGCCCGGACATGAAACCGATTGAACATAAATGGGATATAAATTAAGAGACGAATTCGTGCAAGAGATCCTGCCCCAGAAACACTAGCCATCTGCCAAATGCAATCCAAGAGGAATGGAATGGAATGCTACAACATTTGATCGTGACTCTCATCCGTTCGATGAAGAACCGTATGGAAGCAGTAAAAAAAGCTCTGGGAGGAAATACAAGTTATTAAATAAACGTTTCTTAGCTTTTAACGAACTTCAAATAAAATAGGTTCTTAGTTGTTGTATGATATGTTTGTGCGCGATTTTCTTACGTTTGGCTCATCAGATTTTCATGAGGTTTTCAGAAAAGTATTTGTAAAAATAGTTGTACTAGACATTGAACGGTTCTCTGTACGGTAAATCAGTTGGTTTGCGTTAATTATACCTACTCGTTATCAAACAACTTTGTCCAAAAAGCTGGTCATGTGCACCAACTTTTTCTATGGGAGGATTTCGACGTTTTCCCTTAAGAAAATGGTTGCATATCAGCAGCTGGTCGCAAACAAGTATCACAAGTATCAAACAAAATAAAGATAAGATAGATTTATTGGGCTTTGAAAACTTAAAAATATTAGGTTTTATCTTTTACGCTTAGGTATACGGTTCGACGGCAATTAATAATAGGTTATAATTACAAAACACAGAAATAATCATAATGGTATAAAAAAAAGTTTAAATTAAATTGTGCATAGGACTTTTGTTTAAAGATGCTTCGTAAAAATGATAACAAAAGTTCCTCCATTTTAAACAATAGTCACCACTTTTTAGTTAGCTTTTATTACCTTTACTAGGCACTATATTTTATGCTCCGCTATTAACTAAATGGATTGACTGATAGAGAAAACTGTACTATAGCATTATGACACAAATTACGTATAGCGGCGTCGCGCTAGACAGATAGTCCATTCGGAACTAAGCGTCATATCGTTACGCACACATTGACAATTGCGTTTACACGCCATCTCGGACGCTCTGGGACAGAACTTTAGCGGGCTATCACTCACGACAGTTTACTACGCATTGATAATTGCGCATTGGTACGTGCAAAAATAGATAAGCGTTTTTATTACTGCTGCTGTGTGTTTGGATGTTTGAATACAACATAAAATTGTGATTACACGTTTTTCAAATTTCCAAATAATATTGAAACATATATAAAACTAGATCTAGGTTTTCTCTTGTAAGTAGGTAAAGATAACGTATCTTTTCAATGAAATGAATGATTGATCGCTAACAAAACGTTTGATAGCGATCAATCATTCATTACATTACACATTCAGCAGAAATGGGCTTATAAATTTTCCTTAACATATCGTCGCTGGTATAACACCAGTGTTTTAGGGCGTTGAATAAAAGATAATTATTCATTGAGTATTTTTACATTGACGTTGCTAGGATAAACACGTCACCTAGAAATGTCAGTATATGACAGTAAGTAATGTAGTTAGTACATATAATTTCTGTCAACGCGCAGCTGCCGCCGCTGTTAAAAACGACAGTCATTTAACAAGCAAAGTTGGGGAGAGTAAATATTTCTCTGTCTTCCCATTTAGGCCTGGACGTATGATAAGATGAATGTTTAAACTAATCGATGTATCGGTGTAAGAATGCACACTAACTTATTTCAAAAATTAACTCCAGTTACCTAGTCAGCCCAATTTAGGCAGTTGTTTTCGAAAACTGTGGGAGTGGACTTTCTGTATTTTTTCTATTTTGTGATTATGACCATCAATTTCACTTTGTAAAATAAAGTTAACATAATATACAAAATAATTGCTTTTTGCAATGAATTTAAAATCAATCAAAATAAAAGAGCATAATCTATTTTAAATGATGTATTTGCATGTCCAATAGTCATATCGAAGATGATAAGTAGCACTTGATAATTCTAAATTCCGATTCCCCTTGCGGAAGTCAAAATTTATTCCAGCATATACAATATCATCTAAGTAATGCAAATCTTTTTTTATAAGTACTCCTTGATGAAATGCTCGTGCCTTGTGATTTGAGTGAGTAGGATCACTGATGAGTCTGTATTGCACTGGTCCACATTAAGTCCTACGGAAGCAACCCCGCGTAGATAGTACCTGGTCGAGCCCTTATCTAGCTCAGGGAAGGAGAAACCGCCGCCACTGTCGCCTTTACAAAGGCTAGTCCCTGTGAAAAAGGTAGGATTTAGTATTGGCGATTGATAGTGTCTCATAATAAGACTATTGAAAGTGTACCTATTTAAAGTCCCGAGACTATCGATGGCTAGAAAATAAAGTGTTTAAAAATACAAGCTTTAATTAAAGGGCTGGTGTAAATTCTAGGAAACACTACCGATAAATGATAATTTAAAAAAAACAAGTTAAGTCTACAAAAGATCCAATCGTCCATCTGTTGTGATTAGTAATAATAATTAGTTAGTAATAATTTAAAACAAATAACACCATAAAAAATAAAAAATACAACAGTAAAAAGAAAGCTCTTTTGTGTTAAAATTATTTTTTGTGGTATTTAAACTCGACTCCTATTTGGTTAGATTTTGCTCGTATGATTGTGTCGATATTATACTTAAATTTTATTGACATTTTAAAAGAGGTCAATCGTAGATTCAAGTATGTCTTCCGTTATCTAGTCGCCTTAGTAGAAATTTAGCTTAAGGTTAGGACCTGATAATTAGTATAGTTTATAGATAAATTTATTATTTTTACTTGAGTTTTTATCAGAGAGTTTTGACGATATTCAAGTTTAAAATAAGTTCAACAAGCCTTTACTTACCATTCTTTGGCCGAACACAGAATTTATCTGCCGTGATGAACTCTCTGAAGCTTGAAGGAGAGGACGAAATGCACTCATCAATCGAGATGAAAGGCATTTCCAGCACCTTCAATGATTCTGTCGATCTCCAAGCAGCTGTCTGAAAACATCATTATTGTTTTAAGAAACTCTAAAGTGTTCTTGGAACTCCGAAAGATTTCTGCGAGATGATGGTACAATGAATCGTCTTACTAAAGATCGGAACCGTCAATTGAGGATTTTTCAGATACAGTCTCGATTTTATTGCGAGTTATTATAAATTCGACAACGCATTTTTTTTATACCTCGTAACTTTTTTCTCTGCTGGATATGTATTCTTAAACTGACCACAGTCTCTCTGAAATCTTTCTAGAAACCTGGTTACACATTGTAATGTATGTAACGTAATGTACAAACATTGTAATTATTACAATCTACCAGGTAGGTTACCTGACCTCAATGAGTGTGCACAAACACTCAAATTGAAGCTGGGGTGGGGCACGCAGAGGATGCACCTAGATATATGAAAATTGACACCAATTATTACTATTCCATAAAATTACCTTCCCCAATGAGTTTGCTTGTAACTGTCGTCGCTCGAAGGCTACATCAAAGTTCAAACAAACTGGTCGCACGTATATACCGAAGCTAATTTCTGTAGCTAAGATGAGCACGGAAATATCTTCTTGAAAATTTGTCACCAAACCTAGAAATCGAGAAGGGATTTTGATGTCGGACACCTGGAAAAAGAGACATTATTAAGTAGGACCAATAAGGTTTTGAACAATTTTCCTCAAAAAAAGTGTGTAAAATGTAGCAGTAAAGAGTGTCTAGCTTAATTATTGTTGTTTTCCTATCAAATTATTTAAAAAAAAAAGATTGATGCTTCTTTGAAACATGGTTGTACTTTCTTTAGTTATCGCTCGTTATTAGGTGGCCGCTTACGAAAGGTATCCTTTCGTGCTAGCTTTTGTGTGAGCGTGTTTGTTTTGCAGAAAAGAAAGTTCGTGCAATATAAAGTTTAGGTCCTCGTAGCTGCGGGTTATATTTAAAGATATTTATATTTTGACAATACGTTCATAAATCTGAGTTCATATAGCTAAAATGGTGATTTTATTATAGGTGCCCGGAAGAAGGGATACTGTTTATGTATACAGGATGCACAAAAATAATCACCTATTATTATTATTAATTATTAAACATTACAAATTATTATTTAAAAATATATGCCTCGCAAACCACTTTCCACTTTTTTAATCTAAAAAAATCTTCAGGTGTTTCCCCCATTGTAAAAGTGGTTGTATATCAGACTATAAGCAGCTAATCAAGTGGTTTTAAAAGTCTTTCTTTTATAAACTATTTATTTTAAATAAATAAGTGTTTTATGTGCATGTACGCAAGCGAGCGTGGGTGTATGTGTGTGCACACATACTTACGTCAGATTTCTGAGCAAATTGGTCTTCCTTTGCGTCCCAAGCTCTTTGCACCTTGCCGACAGCTACGGCATAGTTCTCCACTGGTTGTTTCTTGTTGCTGAGATTGTCCCAGACACAGTGAGCAACTGGAATCAGGTGACATTTTGACATTAGGCTTCGGATGCACTGCAAGCTTAGAAGTTATTAATGAACGGCTTCGGTACGGATTTAACAGCTGAATTTGTATAGTTTATGCTTCTTAATTTTTAGCGGGCGTCACATCTATTGTACAGACGACTACATTTAGGTTTTGGGATATTGCGGAAAGAAAGGTTTTAGTCTTGGTTGCACATTGTCCAAAAATTGTCTAGTTTCCCTGTCTTGCGGTGGTCTTACGAATAGCTACAAATGCTATAACCAGACTTTCCGAAACTAGGTTGATGGTCAGAGCGCACCCCAACCCAAAGGACCTGCAGAATGTTCTCTCTAAGTGTAGATTAGGGCGCAAGGGTTGAATGTTGATTGAAGAGAAACACTGGATCCGGAGTAAAAATAAACTTGATTTATTCAGAAATATGTCCTACTTACATACCAAATTTAGAGTTGGTTTAGTGACTAGTGCGACCTCGTATTTCGGTAGAACATAGTCGAACAATTTGCACACGGCACCATAGTGCTATCTCATTCTAACATACATTTTTGTCCTACTCTAACACAACGTATGAAATGAAATGGAATGAAATGAAATTCTTTATTCTGTATATAGGCCCCCTTCCGGGCACTTATACACGTCCCAACATATAACTTAGCCCTACCACCGCTTCGGGACAACATATCGGCTGGTGATGAGAAGAAACGGCGCAAGAAACTCAGTCACCTTTGTCAGCCTGATTTTATTACAGGAAATACAATTACAAGATAGTGTAAGTGCGAGCTAGGCAGGCTATTAAGTCCATGCACTCTTGTCGTTCAAGTAATCTTCAACTTTGTAGTATCCTTTTTCCATAAGGATTTTTTTAATGTGGTTTTTGAACTCATAAACAGGCAAGTCAACAAGAGTTTGTGGTACTTTATTGAAGATTTTTATACATTTCCCCAAAAATGAATTACCCACTTTCTTTAATCTGAAGCTCGGAACGGCAAGTTTATTTTTATTTCTAGTATTATAATGATGTGAATCACATTTAAGGCTAAATGAACTTAGGTTTTTTCTAACATACATGATATTGTCAAAAATGTATTGTGACGCTACTGTTAATATTTTAATATCTTTAAAGACCTCCCTCAGAGAGTCGCGAGGCCCAAGACAGTATATTGCACGTACAGCTCTTTTCTGCAACACAAAGATTGACTCAATATCAGCATCTGAGCCCCATAGCAATAGACCATACGACAACAAGCTATGAAAATAACTAAAGTATACAAGTCTTGCCGTTTCGACATCAGTTAAAAGCCTTATTTTCCTCACAGCATAAGCCGCCGAACTGAGCCTTCCTGACAAGGCAATTATATGGGGACCCCATTGCAGTCGGGAGTCTATTGTAATTCCCAAAAAGGTTGTTGAATTGACTGCATCTATATGATCGTCTGACATATTAATATGCGTACTGACCTGCCTCACATTGGGCATAGTAAATTTGATAAGCTTGGTTTTTTTTGCATTAAGTAACAGATTGTTAGCAGTAAACTATCGTACTACTTGAGAGAGAGTATCATTCACATCGTCAAAGGTAGCTATACCTCGGTCAGTTTTAAAAATCAATGATGTATCATCTGCAAACAATACTATCTCACAAAGGTCTTTAGTAAAGTAAGGAAGGTCATTTATATATATCAGGAATAATAAAGGTCCCAATATAGAGCCCTGGGGCACACCCATGCGTAATGGGGCCCCGGAAGAGTCAGTTCCATTGACATTAACTGTTTGCGTTCTATCTGTGAGGTATGACTCTAACAATTTTTCTGATTCATTTGAGACACCATAATGCCGTAATTTCATCAATAACGTTTTGTGATCTACACAATCGAAAGCCTTAGACAAATCACAAAAAACCCCTAGAGCATCTTGCTTATTTTCAAACGCATCGAAGATATGCTTAATGAGTGCAACTCCCGCATCAGTTGTGCTTCTACCCTTGGTAAAACCAAACTGATTCTCATGCAATAGTTTGTTCATTCTAAAGTGTGATAAGAGTTGATTAAACACAATTTTTTCAAATATTTTACTAAGAGCTGGTAGTATTGATATCGGTCTATAGTTAGAGGGATCACTTTTATCTCCGGATTTAAATATGGGTATGATTTTGCTGTATTTCATTAAATTAGGAAATGAACCTTCGTCAATACACTGATTAAATATACAAGCAAGATGCGTTGCTATAATATCAATTATATGGTTGATTATATTAATTGAAATGCCCCATAAATCTTCTGTTTTTTTCAAATTTTACTCTCTAAAAGTTTTAACAATAATTTCGGGATTTATATGCCTGAAATTTAGAATAGAACTGCATTCCTCGACATTTGATTTCAAAAAAGTTTCTGCAAGACCTTGTGAAGAGTTTAATTTACTAGTTGTAGCAATAGGTATATTAGAAAAAAAATCCTTAAACGCGTTTGCTACCTCGTTGTCGGATTGAATAATTTTATTATCAACATTAAGGCTAAATGTGCGATCTAATTGTTTAGTTTTCCAAGTGGCTTTTATTTTATTTTTGGAGCTAGCAATAGTATCACGAATGTAATTTGATTTGGCCACTGAACATACTTTTTTAAAGATTTTAGAGTATTTTTTGACATGTTCAATAATTTTAGGGTCTTGAGTTTGCACTTTTAGGTCATACAATTCATATAATTTTCTCCTACTTTTATGAATTCCAGCCGTAGCCCAGTGACTGGGCTACGGCTGGAATTTACATTTAATTGTATTTATTTTAAGGTGTTTTTGCTTAAATATGTTGTTAAACTTATCTTTAATTAATCCAAACAAATTTTCATACGACACATCCGTAGTGTCACTGTTGAATGGTAATACATTTATTCCATAATCAATATTTTTCTTAAATCTATCTAATTGATTGGCAGTGACTGGCCTACAGATGATATCCACCGTTGGTGAAACATGATGGTGCTCAAATGTGGCTATTTGTCCACTATGATCTGATCTTAGGCAGTTTATAATTGATTTTTGCATAACTTCACAATTACAGAAAATATTATCTAAGCAAGTAGCTGTTGTAGGAGTGATTCGAGTAGGTTCATTAAAAAGGTTGATTAAACTATAGGATTTGAAAAGATTTAAGAACCTTACAGAGTTTTGAGTTACTTCTAATAAATCAATGTTAAAGTCTCCACATACAACTATTTTCTTATTAGATTTTGATAATATATTTAATACCTGTTCCATGGTGGACTCAAAAAGAGGGTAATCTGCTGATGGGGGTTTATATACACTAACAATGATATACCGCTCTAGCTCAGCACATGCTAGTTCAATAGTTTGCTCTATAGAGAGTGCCACGATGTCTGTGCGTTTTTTAGACTTAATATTGTTTTTAATAAGAATTAGTGATCCCCCTCGTTGAGCTGACTCTCTACTGAACAAACTAATGACTGTCCAATTTTCAATCCCTATGAGCACTTCACATTTCTTAAGCCAGTGCTCAGTAAGACAGATGACATGTATATTCATGTCTTGTAAATATAATGTTAATTCCAGTTCTTTGCCAGAAAAGCCTTGTATATTCTGATGAACAATATTGAGGCAGTTAGACTTTTCCTTTGTCATTGTAGGATGACTGCAAGAGATTTCCTCTATTGTCTTATTATTTAATTTAAATGTATATTATTATTACTTGGAACGGATTCCAAGGTGTGGCTTAACATGTCATTACTCTGTTCAATAGAAGCAGATTTGGTAGCCAAGTTCTTGGCTGAATAATTAATATAATATGATAGCGACATTGCTATCTGTCTTTTGATTTTTCCACTGAGATAATATTTATCCCTGGTCAAATGATATTGATTTTTTTTAATGTAATTATTTATGTCAATAATATGAAATTTATCAGAATTATATGTCATGGTATTCAAACAAAGATTCATTTTCTAGCGAATATTATTTTCTTCCTGTGGCAAACTGACGCTATAGGGGAGTGTAAACATCACAATTTTATTTACATTTAACGATTGCAATGAGTCTAAATATTTTGTCAAGTCCTTTTTGTTTACATTGCCCCTATCACCTATTAATATCAGTAAAGTTGTATTTTTATCAAATTTATAATTCACAACATAATTTATTATATCAAAAAATGTTGAATCTGGCATGCAGTGATTAATAACACTTTGTCCCAAGTATGTGTTCAGTAAAGGGCCCATATTTTTTCCTATTCTATCGCTGAACATAACCAAACTTGATTTTACAGGGCTATTCATATGATTTTTCTTTGCTTGGGAACCAACGGAGACATGGCTTGAGTTAATACATTTTTTGTTTTTTAATTTTAGAGTAACTGGTGACTCACATCCTAACAGAGAGCCAAGTGAGCAACTTTCATTTAAAGTTATATTATTATTACAGCAACAGGATGACACGAGGCTCGTCAAAGCCAAGATATGTTCACCACACTCTTTTTTTGTGATAACATAGCGCTGAGTCATTACATCTAATGATTTCTTAAGATTACATAATTCTAATTCTAAGTTTTGAACATTTTTTTCATAGTCAGACACACTTTTTTCTAATAAAATAGAATACAGATCTAGTTTATCGCCTAATTTTCTTCTTTCATCTATTTGTTTGGTGTAAGACTGTATACACTGTATACTTGTCTTATTCTAGCACAGCATACTTGTCTCACTCTAACAAAATCATACATTGGTATCTTAATCTAAACATATTTCTACATTATTTACACATAAGCTAATCATATAAAGTTCTGCCATCTACACTAAGCGTTTTAAAAACGAACGATGTGTCACTGCAGGCGCAGGTGTAGGGTTAAATATTACTAGGTTTTGTACCTGTATCAACAGTTTTCGTTAGAACAAACGAAGCATACGATTTCACTCGTCTTGAAGCGCCTGAGTTTGCAAGGCCAGTTTTTTATCAGGCAGGAAAGGGAAAAAGCGCTGGGGAAAAGAAGATTTAGTAAATAGATTACTTACCTGATATAACAGCATTTTTGGTGATCAATGTCGCACCACACAATGCCCTATACGGTCTGGTTGTCTTCCCGTAGACAATAGCGTGCCAGGGCAAGACCCCTGCAGAAGCTGATCCCTGAAGATCTTCAGCATTTGGTGGGATAGTACCGCATTCTGAAACAGGTAATGTTTTAAGAGAAACATCGTAGGTATGGCAATGGTGAGAATAGCTATGCTGTTATTCTGATTTTGCTGTTGGAGTAACAATAATATGTATTATAACCCACAAGGTGGATCGACGTCCTGTTAAAGATTGCAGGAAGCCGCTGGATGCAGACCACTTCCAACAGCCATACAATACGAATAATAAAAATAATTTTAAGTTAACTACCAAAGTAGATCAAATAGCCATCATACACAGGGTATTAATAAAAGGAAAAGTCTCATTTTCGGGGGTAGTTGTGACCCAAGTCTACGATAAAGAGAAAAATTCCATTGTTAATTTTGGTCACTTGATGTATGTTTTGGATGACCAAAAAGCTAGCCCAGACTTGCTGCAGCGTTCTTCTGGGTAGTAGACTATCCATCAGTGTATTTCTAAAGGTTGATGACGAAGATGACCAGAACTAAATGATGATGATAAAACAAGATTAACCTAAGACGGATGATTAGCAGGCTGAAGTGGCTGTGGGCGGGGCACATAGCACGTAGAACTGACAGCCGATGGGGAAGAAAGGTTCTGGAATGGAGGCCACGTAGCGGCAAGCGCAGCGTGGGACATCTACCCACAAGGTGGACCCAAAGGTTGCAGGAAGCCGCTGGATGCAGGTCGCTTCTAACCGGCCGATCTGAAATTCACTGGGGAGGCCTATATTCAGCAGTGGACGTCTGAGGGCTGTAATAATGATGATGATAATGAATTAACCTGGCACACAATCAGCTATGTAATCCCAGCTGCCGTCAATGCAACGCATGTAAGGCAACACCCCCGTGGAGTAGTAGCCGACTGCACACTTCGGCTGAACCACTGTCCCGTTGGGTTCTGAATCCTTGCAGGAACGAGTGCTGGTGCTTTCAGACATGACGCACATGAACTCCACACTTTGCCTTTTAGCCAACTTGCACGTACCTAAAATGGAAAAAAACCGACTAAGTGCGATTCGGACTTGGGCACGAAGGGTTCCGTACAATTATCTATCAAATCGGCAGAAAAAAACGTCTTGAAATTTTTTAAAATTTCATTAAATATTTGAATTTGATTTTACCTTGTTTTATACAAATTTTTATCAACTTTGAACCGCATGCGCGGGCTAAAGATAGAACTCAATTTGACTTTTTTTTACGTAGTATTACTTGTTTACACACAAGACAGTAAAATATCACTATTAGAATGCAATCACAAAACTTTATTTTTTTTCCATACATGAGTGACCCACCCTAATGTCTAATGTATGGGGGTCCCCTTAAATATTTATTTTACTATGTTTTTAGCATTTGTCGGTAACGGCAACAGAAGTATATCATCTGTGAAATATCACAGAGCATTTAGTGAAATATCATGTTTCGTATCTCATGAAGCCTGGTGATAGACGGACAGACAGACAGACAGACAGACTAACAGACAGACGGACGGACCGTGGAGTCTTAGTAATAGGCCCGTTTTACCCTTGGGGTACGGAATCCTATAAAAGGGATGATTTTTTTACATACTTTTATCAGTTTTCATTATGTGATTAGTCCTTTGTGTCCTTAGACGAAGGATGATCTAAACAGAGCGACACACGCGCGCGACCTGTGAGCTACCTGGAAACGGGAACTAGAACAGGAGACGTATTTTTGAATCATGCGAATTCCGATTCGCATACGAAATCGCTAGATTAGCAGGCGAATGACTAAAATCCCTATTTTTGAAACGAGTGGTTCGACCCACACGTATTTCGATTCTGCTAGTAGAAAGTTCGGAAGTATGACATTGACAAGTAAACATTTTTATGGTTCACATAGACTTAGGTTTCGCTATATCTATGGGTTCACACATTAAAAACTTTTTTTTTAATGTGTGAACCCATAGATATAGCGATTTTGTTCCGTTCTATGCGATTCATTGCCGGTTTTTAAAATCAATAAGTTTTTGCATTCTGGTTTTTAATATTTTCTGCGTGAAACGAAAATAATTACAAGAGTTTCACTATAGGTAAAAGCAACACTTAACGAATCAAGAATGCGTAAAATCGGGAGCAATAGAAATAGAGTTCGCATACGATTCGTATTCTTGTTCGAATTCAAGATTCATTTCGAATGCTCCACAAATACGTCTCCTGCACGCGGGCAGATTGTGCGCCGCTCGCGCACACGGTACAAGCCTTGTATAAGTTGCGCTAAAGAGGCGCACCAAACGATTGTACCGAGCTGCGCATTCGCGGCACATTAGCCAGATCTGGACCTACCCTTAGCTTTAAGCAGGTTTGGACCCCATTGACTTTGTATTGCTTGTTAGTAGGTAATAAATGAAACTTATTATACCTTTTGCTGTATCGGCGTACGCGCAGGACAGGAAAACTGCGGTTGCTAAAAAAACAATGGCATAACATTAAAACATCTTCTGTTATAAGAAATGTATTCTTTAAAAGTAAAAAATATCTCAAGTCAAAAATTGGCTTTCGGTCTAGTCCAGTCTCAATGTAAACTTCTATGAGGAAAAACAGGTTTATGAGATACTATATATATTATATACCTAATACACTACATAGTTCTATCAAATAAGGTTAAATTGAATTGTATTCTAACTTGGAAACATTCAACTCGGGAAAAACCAAGTTATCGAAGTCGTAACCATCGTAACTAACGAATGAACGTCATTTATTATTTTTTTAAGGCAACCAGACCAGATGTGGGGTTTAATTCTGCGAATCTCGAGTACAAAATTGATTAGAGTTTGTAATACTGGTGTCCAGACGTGTCATACTACTCCCAGATTCCGTGATGGCTACTCTTCCGTAGAAGCAGGTTTCAAAACGCCGTCGGATCCAAAGCAAGTTGTCTAAGAGACAAGTCACTTGACATTCGATGCGCATTGAATACAATAATATTTCAATAGTTCCACATCTTTATCACTTTACTAAACATTAGAACACAAACTACAACAAACTTGAACTCTTAGCTCTTTAAATGAATAAAAACCATTAAAGCAGATCGACCATTCCTTTCATTCGACTATCCTCTACCTCAATGTAGGTATTATAATCATCATGTCAGTCCAGTGCTAGACACATTTAGGCACCACTGAGCGTCTGAGCCAGACTTTTACCCTCCCAACCCAATACATCATTGCCTTACCCTCTCAGAGGGCACCCTACGCTGCGTTTGCCATCGGTCTTCTGCTCTGCCAAATATGACCAGCCATTGCCACTTCATTTTATTGAGTCTTTGACCTATTTATACTCTAGTTATATGAAATATTCTAATGTAATCAGTTATAGAAATTCTTAGCATTTTTCGAGTATGAATTGTTTATTTGTAATCTTGTCGCTAATCTACAAGCTCTGCTTAGGCTATTTAGATAATTTGCAATTAAATTCGTGTGCAATATTCCGCAACAAATTAAACTCAACACATATTACCAATAATTGAATACTTATATGAGTTTATGAGTCACTTGACCGCTATGATAACCCAGTGGTATGCGCTGGTTAATTTTTTGTGGCTACGATAACTGCGCTATAATAGAGCAGTACTTATGCCGCATACAATTTGCGAGATCTGCCCTTCAATTTAGATCCTTTTGACAATTAATTGACATCTGATAAATCAAGTGACATTGGAAACAATTTGCTATCGAACGGTTCGGAGTCGGGGGTCTCTTCGATCGCTTACGAACGATGGTTCAGTACTTACAGGGGCTGTCTGTAAATAGTTTTACTCTTAGATTTTTATTCTTATTTTACAAATTTGAGGTGTTTCAAAAGTAGGTAACACTTCATCCATTGCAGCGGCTGCAGATTTTTGTGAAACACCTTATTTATATTGTTTCGGACGTTGTGATATCGTCGTTGTTCCACATTTTTATATAATTCTCCCTTTGACTGTGTTTTTTAAAGATGTTTATTAGTATATATAGAATCCATTATTAGCTGTTAGTTAGGTATATATGTTGTGTAATTGTAACTTTTTTAAGAGCTGTGGATTTTGTATAAAGAAAAAATTAAATTAAATAAAAATAAAACAAATGCTGTCTACTTAGCTAGGGATCAGATCATTGTATGTGAAGATGTCTGATGTTCATTTTATTATTTTCTATTTCCTTTTTGGTTCATTCTGTAGTCTCCACAGACGTGGCAAAATCTATTAAGATAAAAAGTAAACTTACCAATTGCAACAAGTGTGAAAGAAAACTTCATCGTGACTTGAAATAAAAGTTGCTCAAATTAAAATCTCAGCATTGGTTAACATAAAATGCTTATGAGACATCAAGTTAAAATGGTTTTGTTAAATTAAATTTCTTGCAAGACGACTTTGCGTATCAGAAAATCCAGTATGACTGAGTGCGTTGTTCTGAAGTTGACATATTTATCCTTAATATAATCAACAATGTATGCATTTATGTATGAACGGTGGTAGCTCAGTGGTGCGGTCGCGACTCACATCCTTAGGTCGTTAGCCTCATCAATCTGCCATTAACGTCATTTTTCTCAAAAGTTGAAAATCCATTGAATAACCCTTAACTTTTTGGGTATGATGAACTTCTTTTTCGCGTCAATAGCGATTAAAATTTAGCAACTTCTGCGCTATTTAGTGAAATAAAAGTTATGTTTTAACTACGGAACCCTAAAATAAATAAATAAATGTTGGACAACATCACATACATTTGCATACAATTGCTCTGATCTTATGGTAAGTAAGTAGCTTAAGCACTTGTGTTATAGAAATCCGAAACAACGACCGTACCACAACACCCAGACCCGAGACAATATAGAAAAGTTCGTTTTCCACATTGACCCGACCGGGAATCGAACCCGGAACCTCAGAGATGGCGGCAACGCCCAGTCCGGCATGCTCGCCACTCGGCTACGGAGGTTTAGATACTTGATGATTAAAGAATGTTTGAAAACGCCGTAAAGAAATGTATGAGCAGAGTGGAGCTTGATATAGTTAGCCAATTATCAGGCACTTCAATGAGTCCACATTTACCTTAAAAGTAGAAACCGACTCTTCTGGGAAGATAGATAGATCTTGAGTCGGTTTCTACTTTTATTTCATTGTTATATATAGACAGAAGAATCTTCTGTATAACAATGAATCCCTTTTTCCCTTGGACACGACATCACGCGTGAACGGGTGGACCGATTTCGCAATTTCTTTTTTTGTTGTGTTTTTTACTGTCAGGACAAGGTTCTTAAAAGAAATTTTGAGAAAACTAAAGACCACGGGAACGAAGTCGCAGGCAACAGCTAGTAATTAATTTAGCTCCTATCCGAATATTATTCGGATACCTACCTCCAGGAGTGATCTATCTCTAGACTTCTGCTTGAACTTTTGGATATTCTGTAAGATGTCGCTTATAAACGTTCAATAGCTGTTTTGTTTTTATATGTTGAAAAAAAAAGTGAAGTGTTTTGGGCTATTTCTTTACCATACTGTTGTTGTACTTGTAAGATAAAAAACTTAACCTGGTAGTTTATGTACAAATAGCGAAGTAAAGCAAAGTATGCCTATATACGTCCCACTGCAGGGCACAGGCCTCACCTCAACTATGAAGAGGTTTGGGCCATACTCCACCACGTGGGCCCAGTGCGCATTGGGAGGGGTGTTGTAAGGCCAGTGACTAAACCTTGCCGTTAGACGTAATCAAGCTGCCTTAAGGACTCTGACTCTCTAACTGCAAAAAAAAATCTGCTGTTTCATACATTTTTGTCGAATGAATATTGATATTTTGTATGGAACAGCTGTGTTTTTTTGCAGTTAGAGAGTTGGAATAGAAAGAGTTGTTCGTTTGTATCACGGGAGTCTTCTCAGAAGAAACTACTTTTACGGATTATTTCGCGATTTATACTCTTAGTCATACAGTTTTTCGTAAAGCCACCCATACAGATAAATACCTCAATGGTGCCTCTCACCATAGTCACCATCATCCTCGACAGTTGGCTACCGTAGGCAAATCATTGTTTCAGGGAGCAAGGGGTATCTGTGACGACCAACACCTGGCTGGCGAGCTCCAGCATGTCAGGAAGGTACTACGGGAAAACCAGTTGCCGGTACCACGTCGTTCCAAACCCCGGGTCAAGCATTCCACCGTCGAACGCCAACCTGCTGTACTACCTTATATGAAGGGTGTCACTGACAAGATTGGAAACATTTTGAAGCGCGCTTCAATCAAAACCTACTTCAAGCCGCCGAAAAAGATTAACCAATTTTTACCACCTGTCAAGTGTAACATACCTCTTCAAGATGCGGGGGTGTACAGACTGGAATGTGACTGCGGGCTCTCCTATATCGGTCAAACAAAACGAAGTATATGGGTGCGGGTAAAAGAACATATAGCCGACATCAAACATAGACGGAATACTAAGTCTGCAGTGTGTGATGCCTTAGATACACCCAACCATTTCATACGATTTGACCAGCCTAAAGTCCTTGCAAGAGAACGACGATTTGTTCCTCGCATGTTACGGGAGGCAATTGAAATTAGAAGACACCCGAATTTCAACAGAGAAGATGGTTGGAAAATACCACCAGCATGGGATCCTGTTTTAACGAAATCCCATGCTAGGCCCCGCACTGCAAGACCTCTAGATACAGTTAGCTCTTTTTGCGTAGATAGGAACACAAATTAATATTAACTGAGTGACGGTAGTTAATATTTTTTCAAAATATTGTAAAGACGAATAACACCTTAGTCTACCTGTGACCACGAACGCTGTAAAGTGTTCGAAACGTCAGGTTAAATAAAATGTTAATAAATCGCGAAATAATCCGTAAAAGTAGTTTCATTTAAATGTATCGTGTTCGCGTACTTAAAAGACAACAGTATCTTCTCAGAAGGTTTATTAGATGGTGATAAAAAAGTCAACCTGTATAAGCCAGGGTCAACTTATAACGTCATACATGAAGCTAGGTACTAGGAGAAAAAAAAAGGTAAAGCTGGAAAAGAGTTTCTCAGACATTGTGTCTTTCCGAGGAGTATTTTGAAGATAAAAATAATGCAATAAAGTTTTTTGCATAACATTTTATTTTCTTAAGTCTATAATACTATATGCCAGTTAAAACAAACTTATAAAGAAGGTGATTAACAAGTTAAATATTACCAACAATTAGCCATTCAGCGAGGAAACGCTGCAAGTATCCTTGCGTCCTAGCCTTACGGACACGATTTTATCTTGAGGTATTCAGTTTTAGGATAAGTTAGTTTAATTTAAAGGTTCATTTTATTCTAGTGTAAGTATTTTCTTATCGAATATTGTGCACATTATATTTTTTAACTCTTCAAAAAAAAAATTGGGTGCATTAGACTTAACACGTTCACAGTCCCCCAAACAAGGGTCTTTTTTTTGCTGTCAAGTCCACTCGTATTGCAATTGCAGACATATTTAGAACATATCAACTCACAAGTCTTCACTAAAATCCAACCCTAATTCATACGTCCAGTCCAATATATTATCTTTTAAAAAGTATGTAATTGCGACTCCATGGACTCCGTGGACAGGGAACAGGGAACGTGAACAGTTAAACCTATCAAGCTCGCACCTCTTAACTGCATGTCTTGTATCTCTATTTCTTCTAATGTTATGAGTTTTAAACCGTATAGATTTCCCACGGAAAATCTATATAAACTTAATGATGTACTTGCAGTGAGGCAACTTTATATACTAAATATAATTCTGAGACAACATAAAATGATACCCTATGATCCGCTTAAAATCTCCAGAAGGCGGAAATACAATGTAGCCTTAACTGTTCCAGTACAGACAGTATACGCTAAAAGGCAATATATAGCCCGTTCTACTCATTTGTATAATAGAGTCAACAAAATTTTAAATATTTATCCTATGACCAAACACTTTTGCAAAATAACTCTGACAGATCTGCTCAAAACCTTGAACTATGATGAAACCGAGACATTCCTCAAACTAGCTTGAATTAATGAAATTTGAGGTTTTCGTTATTTTTAAACCTAAGAAAAAAAGAAAAAAAAAATAATTTAAAATACTTTAACCATATAGATACTGAAAGACACACTGAATATTCAAACACACCCAAACATCACTCACATCTCACACACTTACTCACACATGCACACACACACACTTCATTAACACGACGTATTTATTGTATGGGGGCCTGTAACATTTAAAGGATAAACTTACATTTAATTTTTGTTTTTGTACTTTCTGCGCTGCTCCGCCTCGTTGAGCAGTAATTTACTGTTTCATTTTTATTATTATTATATTGTATAGGTATGTGTAGTATAGGTATCACTTTTGTAAATGCATAAAAGTTATGGAGAGCGGGGATTTTCTACCACAAGTATTTATATACTTAAAAGAAATCCTCAATCGCATCACCGAAATGTAAAAGCTGATACTGAATAAATGATTTGATTTGATTTGATTCTAATAAAGGCTGGCAAAGGTAACTAAGTTTGCTGTGCCGTTTTTTTTTTCTCAATCAGAATTAGAATCAGACGATTCCGAATCAATATCGTCATCTGATTCTGATTCAATACCACCTCGTTTTGTTTTACATCGAAGAGTAAACATTTCCATTTAAAACTACGGTAAAGTGATAAAATAAACATTGTAAGACATAATATTTTACGTTTTATAGAGAAGCCAGCTTTTTCCATTTTATCTCGGACTAAAATAAAATTTCCATCCCATCTAGAATAGTTTGCGCCGTGCTCATGGCGCTTGCAACAGTGCCGAAATATCGGGAACTCAAAAATAAGGTACATGGTGGCAATCCCGTAACAAACTATTCTAATGTTAGTGACCATGAAAGTTTAAAACAATATATTATCCCATCTATTTTTTAAAACCACATCAATCCCAAACGAAGCTGCTCAGCTTGAATCTATTATAGAAAGCGGATTCGAACACTTTTCTTCCCTTCGAGGAGCCGGCGGCTCCTGCAGCCACGACCAGAGGCATGAAGTGATCAGCTTCTCCGTCAGGATGAGCTGCCAACGCGCCTGGAGCATCCTTCCAGCGTAGCAACCCTTCTCGTAATTGTTCATCACCTGTACAAACCTGGAATATGCATTTAAAAAACTTCATTATCACCAGCCTTTATCAGTCCACTGCTGGCCACAAAGGCCTCTCCAAAAGTAAAAATCTTATATAATTAAAATTGCTGGTACATTTTTGCCGTTGAAGCTGGATTGGTTATTGTTTTATAACCTATCACTCGCACTTACAAAATCTTAATATAAAACAAAGTCGGGTTGGTTACATTACTTAACTTGAGAAAGACTGGACCGATTTTCATGGTTTATAATTTTTTGGATTTGTCGCCGCCCCGAATAGCAAAATAAATAATAAAACATTAACAAAGCTGACGAAAAAAAATTGCCGGGTCACCTAGTTCTTAGTAAAATTGAATTTCCTGAAATAATGGCTGACAAAGGTGAGTTTGTGGTTCTGTTTTTGTTCACTAAAAACAATGAGTAGGTACCTAGTATCCGAAGCGGGCAAAACTTTATTTTGGAGAATTTGGGATGTGGTGTAGGTATAAGTACCCATAATAGGGCTTAAATGAATAAAGTTTTTGGAAAGGACGAGCTAAAATATGAATGGACTACTGCCTCTGCGGAATTCCGCAAAAGGTTGTCTTGTTTGATTTGGCCTATGGACTTTGACGACAACTGGCATTCGGTCGAGAGCGTAGCTTAGCTATGCGCTTTGTATGAAGTTTGTATCTTCTTAACTTTCGAATAAAACCCTTTTGAAGCCTAAATTCAAACTATGAGTAGCAGTCGCGTAGTATTAAGTGGGTAGTGTTCAAATAGTACAAAGAAGTTTAGTTTAAGTAGAACGTACCCTGGAAAGGGCACATAAGTCGCAACTTTATAAATGTTACGTTCAAATATTTGTATCTAGTGGAAATCTAGAGATAGAAGTCTAGGGATGCCCGTATCACTATCATGGATATTCCACGATTATAGTATATTATATATAGGAACTTACTTTCTTTTTTTTATTTTACAGGTTTTTGTTGCCCCTTGCGGTGCCCTTTCTCCTAGGCCTACTATACTTGACACTATTTTTAGGACAGCTGCGTCGTTCGTTACTTTGCAATTAAACAATGTACAAACCTTATTCAAAAACTCGTCAAACTCCTCATTCTGGATATCCAGCTCACCATCTTTATTCCTGACCTGTCTCATTGCCTTCATGTTATGGTACGACAATCCCGATCCAATAACAGCTATACCATTCTTTCGGAACTGATGCAAAACCTTTCCAATCTCGTAATGCTGTTTCGCA
This sequence comes from Anania fuscalis, assembly GCA_950371115.1. NCBI lineage: Eukaryota > Metazoa > Arthropoda > Insecta > Lepidoptera > Crambidae > Anania > Anania fuscalis. The sequence continues at coordinate 4,366,298 of OX493352.1, forward strand.
TCTTGGTTCTTCAAAACGGACATCTGCACCAACGGAATGTCAGCCTCTGGTCGGATCAGCATCATAGGAATAAAAACTCCATGGTCCCAACCTCTTTTGTCGTCCAACCTCGATGGCACACCCTCATTTGACAGCGCCTCATGAATTTTTCGCGCCAAAACCGGATCGCCGCGTCCGCCATATTTGTATTCGTAAGTTTCAGGCGGGAAATTGGAGTAATCGTACAACAAATCGTGTTTTTCACCTGATGATATTGACACTACATCCGCCTCCCAATGCGCTGTCACTAAAATTATGGCTTTTAATCGCCTAAAGTCAACGTAATTCTTTACTTCGCGTAAAGATCTGGCGATATCGAGGTTATTTTTTTCGCCCAATACTGGGAAAGGGCCGCCACCATGATTCACAAACACTGATGGTGCTAAATATTCAGTACCGTTCGACATTGCTGACTGCTCCCAAGTTCACGACTAAATACAATAAATATTCTGATAAAACATTACTACTTATCAGTCAATGTTTAATGACTGGACAATGTTGACTCAGCGTAGAGTTGTTTGTAATACGCTTTACCGATAAGTACCCAAATTATAAAATAATAATAATTTGCTTTTTAGTTAAATCATTAAGAGTTTACGCCAATTGTTGTTTGCAAAATATACAAGTACCAATTAACCAATCTTTTTCTTAAATCTCCAAAAAATTCAATCATTAAGATAGATTTTTAAATTTTAAATAAGTAGGTACATCAAGTATGGGGGAGGCATAATGTTCAGCAGTGGACGCCTGTGGCTGAAATGATGATGGTAATGACATGTAATGTTTTTTTTTTGCAAATAAGTAATTTGAAAATTTGATGACGTTAAGTAGAAATCTTGAAATAGAGAATTAATCTTTATTGTTCCTTATTATTCAAAATTCAGTGTTGCCATTAAAAATCTGTCTTATATGTCCGCATTTTGATTTGTCGATAGTTGTATTACTTTAAAATTTTATTCACAATGTGGTACTAAGCATTGCCCATCACTAGAGTACTTATATTACGAAGTAGCATTGCATAAGTATTTGTTTTGTGCTTGCATGATATTGTCATATGTATTAATATCGTCATTTATTGTCATAATTATTTTAAATAAAATTCAAAAGTACCTACTACTGATTTCCTATCCTCATTTACACAATAGAAAAAACATTTCTAAAACTGAATGTTCTAAAACGCGGTACAATAAGATCGTAATGTTTAATTTTAACCAGACTACCAATTCTATTTTTGGCATTCACTGAAGCGTAAACTCCTAAAGCTAGTTTTTTACTATGTGATTATTATGTAGTTATATTTTAGTCCAAGATATTATATTATATTGTGATGTAGGTATTATATACTATTATTATTCTGTGCTTCCATTTGAAGTTCCATGTATGCGGTAAAAATGTATATTTCAAAATGTTTTGGGTATACAAGGTGTCCCTGAATAGGATCAAATAGAACATGCACATAGCGAGGGGGATCCCCAAACTTTTTGGCCCAATGAATGGAGTTTTTCATCTATGACAGAAAAAAAGTTGTGATTGATTTTTAATTTTTTCGTAATATTTTTACGTAGTATAATACTTACTCTGTGGTAATATCGAATAAGGCTTAAACAAAGAGTAATTTAATTATCTCAATAAACTATATTACTCAGTTGATATCATTTTGTTTATATCTTTCGCTTTCAAGCAGTCAGGTCTTTGATAATATTTTTCTCTGCCACTGCTTCGGGACAATTTGTGGGATTTTTATAGGTAAGTACTTTACTAAATGTATTATACGTAAGTCATGGATGTTTACAAATGCTTTTTATAATATATCTATTACAAGCATTGAGGTATAATGTACTACGCTAGTACTATACCTCAATGATTACAAGCTGTCCCGGCGAACTTCGTACCGCCTAACAGTATTTTTTTTCGTTTGCTTCCCAATGTTTTGATTATTTATTCTACTATTCGAACGGAGACAAATCCAACAATTTATAAACTATGAAAATCGGTCTAGCCGGTTATAAGTGTTGGAACAAACACGACTTTGTAGATTATCTATTCGCCTTAGGTTTGCATGGTTTTGGGCAAGAAAATAAGCATTTATGCTCTTTTGCAACTCGTTGCTAAGAAGAGAATTTTAGTGGAAAGCACGAACAATAAAGCATATTTTAGACATATTCAAAATAAACACAAAAGTGGTAAACGAGTACAGTCCTTTCGTTCGTAGAAATCCAGCATTAAATCGCTCAGATAACGCCATAAAATAACAACTAAACACGAACAGCCTTAGCCAACCTGAAAGACGCTAAACCTTTTTTATAAAAGGGTTTTCCAAAATTAAGTAGTAATAAGGGACCCCCCACTCTAACGTCTTTCGAGCGTCGACGTCGTGGTAGCTTCTAATCAGCGTTAACGCAACGCTTGCGCAGCGGCATTTATTTAACGCGCTGGAGACGTATTTTTGAAGCATTCGAAATGAATCTTGAATTCGAACACGAATACGATTCGTGTGCGAATTCTATTTCTATATCTCCCGATTTTACGCATTTTTGAATCACTCGAATTCTGTGTGAATAATGGTGAAATTATTTTACTATTTTCGTTTCACGCAGAAAATATTTAAATCCGGAATGCAAAAACTTATTGAATTTAAAAACCGGCAATGAATCGCATGGAATGGATCGAAAAAAAAATTTTTTTATCTGTTAACCATATGTTTACTTGTCAAAGTCATACTTCTAAACTTTCTACTAGTAGAATCGAAATACGAGTGTCTACGTAGTATTATTTGATCAGTGTACGAGTGGGTCGGACCACTAGTTGCAGAATTCACAGAATGAATTTTCAAAAATAGCGATTTTAGTCATTCGCATGCGAATCTTGCCATTTCGTACTCGAATTGGAATTCGCATGATTCAGAAATACGTCTCCAGATTCCCACGACGTGGACGCTCGAAAGACGCTAGTTTGGGGGGCTTAAGTCATGAAGACCGAGCGCGTGAATGTGACTTTGGTGCAGACCCGCAAACTACGGCTTTCCTCTATCCTGTCCTACTATAGTGTAGTAACCCTACACCTGCCTGCACGAGTAGGGTTACCCTCTGACAGGCACATGCCGCATTTGACAGGCATTTTAAGGTAAAGAGAAGCATTTTTAACCCTCAACGGAAAAATAGGGGTGTTATATGTTTAAGGTGTGTATCTGTGTGTCTGTGTTTCTGTGGCATCGTAGCTCCCAAACAAATAGACCGATTTGACGTAGTTTTTTTTGTTCAAAACTGATATTAGGTAGGTACTAGGTACAAGGTCCTCCAACACGAATGACGCTTTGATCAAAACATTACTAGGCAACATTTCTTTTAATAAAGTTGCAGGGCCAAAAAGTAAATAAATACTTAGTTACATTTATTTTTGACCTTTTATATGTTCGTTTTTTACGTCGGGGGCTTTTAAAATTTGTAAAAAAAAAATATTTGCTTTTTTGTACCATTTTTTTTTATTTATTTCTCGTAAACTTTCACCTTTTTTTTGCAGTGCCCGACGGGATCCGTAGTGATCCTTACTTATAATGTAACACCTAAAATGTACTTTATAGATGGATGCAATAAAGTATTGAGTATTGATATTCTCAAGCAAGACGACAGAGTGAAAGATAAAGTCGTAATAGGTAGTCAATTTCAATCAATGAATAACAAAATCGTAATTGAAGGAACGGAAGAATACAGTAGTACTACCATTAAAATACCTACTGACTGATTGAAATAGCTATGTAGTACCGGACTTTGAAAGGAAGTCTGACATGAAATTCATACAGGTAAATGTAATTAGACATTAATGGAATTTCGTGAAATAATTACATTCAAAAGAAGCCCGGAGATAACACATTGCGCGTGAATATAAACATAGTAGGTATATATCACTTTATTGCTGTAACCTCAAATAACCCGTTCACGGTCTTTACCTCGGTGTTGCTAGATGAAATATTTTTCCCTCATTTCGGGAAAAATCGAGACATTCAAATGTCAATCACTTAGTGAATGGGAATGGTTGTTAAAATTATTCTTATGATAAAAGGGTATAATACTGTTATTGATAATTTAAATGACAAAAATGTTTGAAATTAAATAATGCCTTGCTTGCACAGGTACATCTGTCTTATGATATACTATTTTGTAATGTATGTTTAACACTTTTTAAAAGAGGCTGACAATAGTGACCGAATTTCTTGCGCTGCAGTGGTAGGGGAAAAATATTGGGACTTGTAAAAGGGCTATTTGCATCTACAAAATAATTTAGTTTTATTGGTTTTGGTTTTATTAGTGGTTGTATTTTTAATTTTTGAGGCTGTAACGTTCTTAAAGTCATTGAAATTAAAGTTATTCCCTAATTTCATCCCCTTATGTCTTAGGGGTTGCAATGGTAGAATTTACGTCCTAAAAGAAACACTGTACTGTACTGAAAATCATTTCATCAATCAGGAATATTCAAAAGTGTCTATATCTTCACATGCGAGTGTATACCTTGGTAAATAACTTATGTAGGTCTGTTAAATTATGCCTACCTTTGGTTGAAAATAATTGGTTGTAATTTACTATAAAATAAAGGGAAGCACAAAAATTGGGTAAAAATTAAGGGGTCTCGGACTGCGTTGGGACGTGTTAATCTTATTTGAGATTTAATTTGGCGATAATAGTGTGTTTAGGTTTTTTTAGGCGTAATTCAACAGCCCTACTATAGTACAAGAAAACAAACATAGTAACATTAAACTATGTCTTAAAAACCAAATTAATTAAAAACAGTTTAACTCACCATTTAGTTAATCGACAAATTGAGTGGAATTTTCCAGCATGAAGCTGGTATGGATGGACCTGTGTCAGTCTTGTTGGGTTTTCCGATATGACCACGACGTTTTGATAAAAACAATTTTAAGATCACACTACAACGTAAAAAGTTTAAGGAGACCGAAGATGTGTATTTAGTTAAATATTTGTTATATAGTGGATTTTTAGTGAATTGAAATTAGTGATAATGTTGACTGTGTTTATCATTTCTTGTTTTGGTGAGTATTATTTAAAAATAATTAATTGTGATATAATAATTGTGTATAACAAATGACTGAATTGACCTACAGAGTAAGTAATATCTAGAACTTTCAAATTTAGGTAATTCGAATAAAGAAAGTTCATCCCTTTTCATCCCCTTTGGTTTCAAATTTCAAAACCGTGGGGTTGAATGAAATAATAGTATAATTAACTGGCCCTTTTTAGATAAGTGCAGTTTCAAAAATCTAGATTACCATTTAGCCAAAATATTTTAATAGCTTTTGTACTTAGGTAGGTACTTCAATGTCATAAATTCGACTGCCTAAAAATATTGGTGTACTTACAATTAGAATTTTAGAAAGGTACAAAATACTAAAGATTTTTTATGTTAATCATTGTTGTAGATAATTAATCACTGCTTTTTTAAAATCAAAGTCCCTTGCCGCATTTGCCAGTCGTGCGTAGGTATACGTCTGCTAAACTACTGAATAGATTTTGATGTGGTTTTCACTGATTATTTTACGAGAAACTTAAAAAGAGCCCCCATTCTGCTAATTTAAAAGTGGCATCATTGAATATCAATGGATCCCATTGCAATGAAGTAGAATACCAAATGTGTAGGTAATAGTTTGACACATTTGGTATTCTGCTACTAATTTAAGTGTTAAATCATTTTGTATTTCTGTAGATATTTGTAACGTGCTAGGTCAAATAACCCGTACAAAGATGCGAACCGCTATCATAAAAACATTATTATATATAATTGTAGTTTTTGTTGATTAATAAACAAACTCGAATCCGCGAACACAGGCATCCAAGGTTACTACGAAAAAACCGGCCAAGTGCGAATAGGACTCGTTTATCTAGGGTTCGCGTAACTACTAAATAATATCGGTCCGGTCGGGTCAATGTAGAAAACGAAATTTTCTATATTGTATAACTCGGGTCTAGGTGTTGTGGACTTTTATCGTCGTTGTTTCTGATTTATCTAACACAAGTGCTTTAGCTACTTACCTTAGGATCAGAGCAGTGTGTGATGTTGTTCAATGTTTTTTTTTTCTGAATTACCTATTCTTGTTTTTTTTTTGATAAGTTCGGGATCTACACAAATTATAACAAAACCGTCAAGCGTTTTGTTATAATTTGTTGTTTAACTCAGTGATTGGGAGGTACTTATTTAATCACGCTTATTAAGTTTGATGATTGCATTACAGTTTTACTTTAAACCCCGTACCGAAAATAGATTAAAACTTAAAATTGTTACCATATAAAAATGTTTCTTTATTGTCTGAATACAAGTGATGGATTTTCTTTGATCATGCTGTAAAACTTATCTACTTATGAAATATGATTCTTAATCACGGGGAAGTACCCTGTTTGATTGAAGAATGTGTTTACGTACCAAATGTGATATTAATGTAAGTATGATTTAAAAATATAAAATAAATATATATAATTTTTAAATATATTGGACAACATCACATACATTGCTCTGATCCTAAGGTAAGTAGCTAAAGCACTTGTGTTATAGAAATCAGGAACAACGACGGTACCACAACACCCAGACCCGAGCCAATATAGAAAAGTTCGTTTTCTACATTGACCCGACCGGGGATCGAACCCGGAACCTCAGAGATGGCGGCGCCATGCTCGCCTCTCGGCTACGGAGGTCGTCAAAATGATTGTGTTGACTAGAGGCTTTTATAAACCACAGTCACCACAGAGACAGTCTTCTTCAATCTCGTCTCCACCCAATGCTGAGTAACAGCACTTCTAGCTTTCTAGTTTCTTTTAATTCTCTCAATTTTAAAATATTTAAAATTTACTTTTAATCCGGTCAGTAACATTAGTTTACTCTGCTACAAAAGAACACCAAAATCTAATAGTTGTATTTTTTTAGTAATTGCTCGATGTGAAGCATCTAATAACTGGTTTTAAGTTACTTTTATTGAAACATGTCCCGTACCTATTTATCGGAATTTGAATTTGATGGCAACAAAGTAATTCTGGGAGTAGATTAATACCGCCTACTATTGTTCCGGTTTTACCTTAGAGTTTGGAACCCTAAAATGATATGATAATTGTTAATTGATATGTTATCCAATATTTGGGGTTAAAGACGTTCAAGAACAAAATAGAAAAAATACGGCGTTACTGTGGGTTGCTATGGTAACAAGCGCGCCACTTAACCGGCGAAACAAACTTTGGCGCCAACAGTTGGCTTATATATTTTTTGACGTTTATGACACTCAAACAGGGAATCTAGACATGTATATAATCAAGTGACTGCTAGATTCGTTTGCGCGCGGTCTGCATCCAGCGGCTTCCTGCAACCTTTACCAGGTCGTCTGTCCACCTTGTAGGTGTCCCACGCTGCGCATGCCGGTCCTACATGGTGCTAGCAAGTATAGCTAATGAGAACTTAATTTTTTTTCGTAGGCACCGACTACAAAATTTACTGATTAGGTACTCATGTATTAATATTTTTGTAAATTGCTCTGCTTTTACGCAAGTAGATAATTAGGTATTCGCACTACTTATTATCTTTGGCGAACCTAAGTGCTAACGATAAAATAGAACTCACTGAACAACAATGAAATTGTAACAAAAGAAATTATTACTTTACTTTATTTTTTTTGTATAAGATAAAGCAATTTCTTTTAGGTCATATGTCAACGAAAATTTTAGGTACTCCTCATTCTTATAAATACCTATACCTAATGTATTCGTAAAAGGCATTTAAAGGATTCTTACAATATCTTGACCGCAAATACTGACCGGTTACAACAGTTAGTTTTTTGTCGTTTACAAAACACATTATCGTGAAATAATTTAACGATTATTATCCTTATTCTCAACTACATAAATGCTTATTGCAGATATTTATTTTTTTCTTGACTATTGAGTATTCGATAATGTTAAATCGATTGTCTCATTCTGTTATCGGTAATTATTGGATGAATTTTTAAATAATTGACTGACCAAACCACAAACGGACATCGAAAATTAAGATAAACGTGTATAAGTTAGAATACCGCTCTTTGACTTGAGTTCAAGGAGTTTCGTAACACGGATTTATAAACCACTTTCATTAAATTAATTTGTGAGTAAACTAGGTAACTATAAATTCTTAGGTCACTTCTAAGTCATCTTTTAACTTTATTTTGTCGTAAAAATTCTAATGGTGAAGCTAGGTTAATAATTAAACTCTTCAAATAATTAGTAAAACTTCGTCGTGTTTGTGCTTATTTGATTTGGTTTGAAGTCTCATACAAAACGAATGTTATAAATTACTTAAAAATATTTATTATTGTCGAATTAATTATCAGTAGAACACAATTTGACACCTTATTATGTAATAATTTGACTATTTAATATAAATAAAATAATCAATGTCACCGACATAGACACTTAGCTCTTTAAATTAAAATATTTTATTTCAGGCGAAGCCCATATACAGGGTGTACAAGAGAATGGGACACTCCTTAAAACCACGTGATCAGCTGATCATATACAACAACTTTTACTATGGGAGCAACATCGAAATCAATAAAAAAATTGCAGCTTCTCCATACAAACTTACTCGCATACTTCGATGACAATGTATGGAGCATCTGAAAATAAAATCACGATATCGATTTTGCTCCTATAGGAAAAGTTGTTGTATATGACCAGCTGATCACGTGGTTTTAAGGAATGTCCCATTCTTTTGTACACCCTGTATAATATGTTAGTAACATTTTTTTTTCAAGAATTTAACAAGCAAGCCAAAGAATTTAACGAACCAGCAACGCTAAAGCGCGTCGTTTTCTAATAATTGCGGCAAAGCCATCGACTCGCGCTTCCGCGAACATGCCTGACGCACATCGCCAGGGCATAGGCAACCCCAACAATATTATCCTGAAAGCATTAGTATTGTACACGTACGCAGATCGCTGGATGCCCGCTGGGAAAAACCAGCCCATAGGCTGCAGGTATAGAATGATTGCCGGTACGCTTTAGAAAGCATTAACTTGACTGCTTTTGTAAAGTAAAGTATGCCTAACGTCCTACTGCACTGCATGGCACAGGACTCGCCTCAAATACTTATGAGGTGGTTTGGGCCATACTCCACACGCGGGCCTTGTGCGGATTGGTGGAGGGGTGTTGGAAGGCCAGACTAAACCTTACTGTCAGACTGGGACCAACATTTAACGTGCCTTCCGAAGCACGTAGATGCTCGTGATAAATGTTACTAAATATGGTTGGAATGGTCACCCTCCGACCATGACCGCGGCGTTGGTTGCTTAACTTTATTAATCGATACCAAAGCGCAGCTACCACTGAGCTACGAGCACCTCTAGGTACTACTGCTGCTGCTTTTGTGCAACGCGCTAACGCATGAGTCAGCATGTTGCATTGCAGCTAACCCAGCGATCTCCGTTCCCTCTCTATGTCGAGGTTGTCCCTTAAGATTTCAGTGACCCGGTGTCCCAAGTACTTATTTGAAACTCTGACCACATTTCAGAGTCGTTCCACAATGTGATATTTCAGGAACTTGTGAGTTATTTAGTGAATTTGATTTAAATAGAAGCCATTCACTTTTTAACGAACGTCATCATGATCGGAAGTTAAATAAAATGATCAATCCATTCAGTCCAGTAATTGTTTTTTAGTAAATTCCCAATTTTAAGGACAAAGTTCTATTTTAATGCAAGTCACGTACGTACACATCACGTTTCTTAGTAATTATTTCAGAAAAAGATGAGACCAGTCTGCAGGTTGCGGGCTTTCCCCGGGTCCCGGGGATTATCTGAATCGTAACTTGTCATACTTATCGTAATGTGAAAAACTGTCCTAAAGTATGACTGCAGTGTTATAAATAACAATCTTCCTCTTAGCTAGCTACAGCTTTGCCTCGTTCTTGAGTCCTTACCAAAGATTAGACAAAGTACAGGGGTCTTACTATGAAAATATTTCGTTCGTTCGGACGTACCTATAAACCGAATAAATTAAAATTGCCATAAACTTGTGTCAAGCCTCTGACAAAATTTAAGCATCTGAAATTGGTTTACTGAAAAACATAGCTATTTTCAATAGCTAAGCTAATAAATTGTGAAAGATTTAACACAAATCGATGGTAATTTTAATTTGTTAGGTTAATACGTCCGAAGGAACGAAACTAGTTCGTAGTAGGCTTATAGTTACTGCCTTCATCGTCAGAGTAGTTCGATGGTATTCATCAAATTATTTGCAAAATAAAATTACTTGGTAATCTAATATGTAATTAAGTACATATTTTCAGATGAAAACATCCGAACGACATATTTTATACAAAACTTTCGATAAAAATGGCAGAAGTTTTCATTATTGGATATTATTGTTACATACAATTAGTTAGGTAATTAGAAAGCTATAAGAAACGTATTAAAAAGATCTTTTTTTGTTGGACTATTGCATTTGCACGAAGTAGGTATTTAACAAAGAAACGAATTGCAAGGGCTGAGTATTTAAATGAGTAATTCCCAGATCTAATTACAACCTGCAGTAATAAATTTGGAAAATAATTACAAGTAATGTAGAGGTGTAGGTCATACTCGTATTTAGTAATCGTCAAAATGTTTTATGCCTGTCGTGATTGCTGTTCTATCAAACATCATTCGATTTTTGTATAACAAGTTTGTAACGTTTTTGTAAAATAATGCATTTAGGTACAATGAAATCTTCGAAAGTAATACATTGTTTTTATCGGCTTATATTAAATCACAGATAAGACATTCACGCTTTACCACTGTCATTTTAGTTTAAATGTGCGACGGCGAAAGTAATCTTACTTAGGGCTAATGGAACTTCGATGAAATGTACTAAGACTAACCTACGTAATACATTTGTAAGTATACGTACATTTGGTAAAATGTATTTAGAAAACGTAGCATAGGACAAATGTGCTTCGTTGTACCTATCAAACATTATTTAAATTTAATTTTCAAAGAATCAAATGTTAGACGAATGGTCATAGTTTTTATTCATTCAATAGTAAGTAAATGTAATTCGGTGAAACGTGTTTTGGAGCGTAGTGAACCCAAAAATTTGGTACTACGAGTACTTGCTTGAGACGAGTCGTGAAACCTAGGGTTAAGTCACTTGACTTCATTGTGTGGGACTTATTTAGGCTTAATTTAATTTATTTTTAATTAAGAAATTCACACTGTATTTAACTAGTGTAACTTTCCACATTAGCTAATCAGTTATTAGCCGGTAAACATCAAACTCAATGAATTTTACAAACATAGAACAATTTATAGAACGAATTAAACTAAGTCCTCTTACAGAACAATTCGAATACATACTAAAATTTGTGTGATAAGAAAAAAGTTTGTATCTTCGTAACTCAATTTCACTTTAACGGCTAAACGGAACCTTTTAATGAAACAATTGATTACGATACCATACCTACATGGTGTGGTTTTAAGGAGATGAACGCGTTCATTAATGCAAAAAAACTTGTGTATATTTTTTTCTCTAAACAAACTAAAGCTCTCCTCGATGATTATTATTAATAGACTAGCTAAACAAATTTTTTTCGTTGTTGTTGTTGTTTAACTACCTACTTAGTTTAAATTGTTTATATTGACTTTAACTGATATAAAGAAACCACAATGAAACAACCGCTTAGCTTCGATGCCTGTTTATTGATGACAAGCAGTGAGATGAGCACAGATTAGTCAGAGTATGTCTGTAAAAACATCAACATCAACCTTCTACATATTGGTAGGCATAGATGATATGCCCATACACACTTGCCTCACTTGTACACAGTTGACTCCTTAAGTTTTGATACACAACGTGGGACATAATTCCCCATGAAAAATAAATTATTTATTAAACAGAGATAAATATTACGTTGTTGTGGTCATTTACCTCTCAGAGGAAATTTGATAAGATTATAAGTAAATACCTTTCTGGGTAGCCTAATCTTTAGTTTTATGTTTTGTTTCATCCATTTTTTTGCTGTAAAACAGTTTTAAATACTGCCAATAAATCTTTAAAAGGACCTTTTAACTCCCTTTCGCCTTTAGAGGTATTATTGTTATACTACAAAAACGGGTAGGTATTGAGGTACGGATGGGAACCTTAAAAATTAAGCACTTCATAAATCATACTATACCCAGACGCCGTTACTAGCGAATATGGACTCCGTACTTGTCAGTAGGTACATACATAAATCATAGTACCTAGATACGCATATAGAAAAACACAATCCATTATTCATCAATAATACAAATATTACATGCCCTATTTTCCTTGTTTATTGCAATCACTGTCATCATAGTAAATTATCACTAACACTGGGCTATATTTTGTATTGGTTTGGTACTACAACTCTGAATTAGTTTAATTATAATATGTTTATTAGGCGCCCGCGGATTCGCTCGCGTGGAATACGACTTGTCTTGTCACCATCTTTTTTATTTCCTTATGAGGCGAATTAAAAATAGTAGCCTATGATACTCTTATGATAAGCTATTTTATAAGAACCATGTTTAATTTCCCGGTTCCCAGGATAAGAAGTAGCCTATGCAAAAATCATCGCGCTCCCTTGCTCTCTGAATACCAAATCTTTCCCATATGTAAATTTATATAACCTTAAATCTAATTAAAGTAAATTTTACCTGAAAAAAGGAACCTATGTGCTATTTCAGACTATAATCTATCCATGTGCCAAATCTCACCCTGATCCGTAAAGCCGGTCTAGTGTGATTGAGTTACAAACATACATCCATCCAAACTTTTGCATTTATAATAGTAGTAAAGTACTGCCACTTAAAAACATCAGTAGGTACCTAATGTTTTTCGTTTAATGTAGGTTCATCGTATTGAACATCGTTTTTTACTTATTTTTTTTTGTTACAGCGACAACAGCTTTAACAGCAGTGGTGACGGAACCAACCAACTCATGCAGGTAAGAAGAAGAACACTTTAACAATTAGGAATGCCTTAGTACCCTTGAATTTAATTATGGACGGAGCGTTCGTCCCTTTTACAGCAAGTTTCAAGTCTTAAATGTACAAAATGAATTAACCAATTCGGATATTACGTGAATCTACCTATCTATTCAGCATTTACAGTCCACTGCTGGACGTAAGCCTCCCCAAAGAAGCGCCAAAGACTCTAGCGTCTTTCGAGCGTCGACGTCGTGGCAGTGTCCAATCAGCGTTAAGTAAATTCCGCTGCGCAAGCGTTGCGTCAAATCTGATTGGATGCTGCCACGACGCTCGAAAGATTATTTCTCTTTTTACAGCCAATCAGAGTTCAGATGCAGCGATGGCAGCTGCATCAACATCATGTCAGTCTGCGACGGAGTCCGCGACTGCGTTGACAGCAGCGATGAGGGCCACTGCAATACTGGATCGTGAGTGACTTCTATTCTACTTTCGTAAGCATTCTTTGGTCTGCATCCAGCTGCTTCTAGCAACCTTTACGGAACCCTTCATGCGCGAGTCCGACTCGCACTTGGCCGGTTTTTTTTAACTATTGGACAACATCGCATACATCTGATCTTAAGGTGTCCAGCTACCTTTTTTGTCTATATTGGACAACATCACATATATTGCTTTAACCCTAAGGTAATTAGCTAAACCACTTGTGTTATAGAAATCAGAAACACCCAAACACCTAACCAAAACACCCAGACCCGAGCCAATATAAAAAAACCTACATTGACCGACCGGAAATCGAACGCTCAGAGATGTCTCTATCAGGTACTTTATCCACTAATTCCAATCTGGAAGTTATTGGGGGAGGCCTGTGTGTCCAATAGCCTCCACCCAAAAGGGTTTTTTATTATTTTTTCTTTATGGATGTGTTCTATTACCTACTGACCCTGATTCATGACAACAAAAATGCTAAGAGTTTTTTAAAACAGGGTGGGTATTATGAAGTTTAAAACTACAAGACTAAAACTACATTAAAATTTAACCTTTTTACAGGCTCTGTAAAAAGTTCAAAGTTTTTGCCCGTATTGGTATTCGACCCCAGGACCTCATGCCAGTATTGGACCATTGCACCATGCATTGAGCTCAACATAACTTACAAATATTTTTTTCTAACGTATGTATTCAAAACTCTATTCTGAAAATCTCCCTAAAATATGGCTGATATTTTCTTGAATACACTTTAATAAAATTTGCATTGCGTCCTGTACCATATTCAAATTCTATGCTTTCCCTAAAGTAAAAACCCCCCCAGGCCCCTCCCCCCCCCCCCCCCCCCCCGCTATATCATATCAAATCGTGTTTTGTTGGTCATGGGTTCGTCGTTGGTTTTGTTGAGCTGAAATATGATAATTTCTTTCTTTCTTTCCAGTGACTCCGTGTTGACGGATGAAGTATTACATCGATGGAAGAGGCAATCACGGCGCGGCTGTGGGTAAGATATTATTAGTAAATATTAATTATACTTAGACCCATTTCTGTATCTCTTAAGCGAATTTAAAATACTTATGTTACTGCCACACTACCGTGATATGGCAGATAATTATTATAAATACCATAATTTTGCAATGTTAATCAATATGGCATATGACGGTAGGCAAAAGCTCCGGTGGCGGTCTTTTTCGCACATGAAAGACGATTACCGCGGTAATTTTTGCATGAAGTGGCCACACTACCGTTTGTTCAGTGTGCGACATAAGCTCGTCCGAAAAGCATGTGCTGAAAGGGGTGCTCAAATTTTTAAGTAATGCTTAAGTCTTGGTTTAGTTTTGTAATAATGTACAATATGAATGTAATAGCAGCGTTTTACCTGAAATAAAACGCATATTAAAATACTTACCTCACTGGAAGCTTTATATTGAGATAGCATATCCGTTTCCGTCGTTTTTTACCAGTTTTCGTACTTTTATTCCTCTAGTTTCCGGCCCAGTGGCGACACCTGGCGGCCGCGCGCCTTTTTTAGTTTTCTTTAAACAGTGCGACGCCATTTTTGTTCATTGGCTCACATACACCAGGCAGAAATTAAGTAGAAGCTTCCAGTGAGGTAAGTATTTTAATATGCGTTTTATTTCAGGTAAAACGCTGCTATTAAACTACTTGACCGTCACTGGAAGCTTTATATTGAGACCTGTTTGTTATCGCCTGGTGCCGCCACTTAGTAGTACCTAATAGGAAACCTTATTTACGCCAATGTGATTAAAGAGCTTTATAAAGTAAAATACAGTGTTTCATCAATGTAATTTTATAGAAAATTATTTTATGATAAGAATATTAACTAAAGTCAATTTAATGGTTCGAACAACTGTAAGACAGTTTCTACTACTTTTAGTAGTTTTGAAACGTATTAGCTGACAGCCAATTTCCGCGGGCTAGAATTTCGTCCAGGGAATGATATTTAAGCCAACTTTTAGAGGCCACGGCTGATCTAACACTTCCAGGTGTTGCTGTAATGCCAGCTTTCTTGAAAAAAGTTTTCAGGAGATCCAACCAGCTATAATAGTACGTGAGGCGGGATTAACTATGCCCCTTATCGTAACAAACAAATTAGGTAGGGAAAAAAATATTGGGACCTGTAAAAGCGCTTAGTTTAAGCCTATTTACAGAAATAAATTGGTTTTAATGGTTTATTGGTTTTTATTAAATGATTTAGCGGCTTCACATCTTTCTTTTAGCAAATCAATTGTTTTGTCAACCCAAAACACAGAATTTAAGTTAGAGTCATTATAGTTTGATAGTAGTTTCCAACCGGACTGTCTGTATGTACTGCTGTCCGTTTTCGAGCCAAACGGAGGCCAAAATATTACATGATTATCAGATCTAACGCAGTGACTGAAATCTATTAATTGTCAGTAACGTCAAGTCATGTTATGTATACGTCTACCCAAGCAAAGGCAAGAAATTTGCAGTATGACGTAATATTTGAAAATTATTTGTGACGTCAAATAAGTAATTAATAAGAAACGCAGTAAGTTTACCGACGTCCCAAATATGCGCTTTGGATGTCTCAGCATTTTTAGTTCAATGGACTTTAGAATATATTTTACCAGGTAGGTGATGCTTCAGTGTTACAGAGTGTAGACAAGACAGATTTGTGCAAAAGTATTGTATTGTATGACAAGTGATTAACTAAATGAAAATACAACAAAAAATATTGTGCTAGTTACGCACCGGTATTTATGTTAAAATGTTTTTAAAATTTTTTACTAAGACGTCCAACGATTCCAAGCTACGTCGTAGGTTTACAGTAGACTTTCGCCAGGAATTTTGCAGTAAGAACACCTGCTCAGGGTTCCATGTTTCTATCGCTGCTGACCATCCCCACATTTCCAGACTTCGAGTGTTATGTCTTCGACTATCGGTGGAGGAAGACCGGTCGAAGTATTGATTAGGTGTTTTTGTAGTCTTTTCAGTGCAAGGTCCGAGCGCCAAAACACTTTTTTCCACCGAGGTACCACTAGTTGAAATATTCCCGTTGACTGATTTGGGTGTGTTAGAACTTTGGGGATCAGAAACGGTGGTGAAAACTCACCCATGCGAGCTGGATGTTTAATGGGACGCTGAACGCGTCGTGAAACAGAGCTTGACGGTCTTTCAGATCTCGACTCAAATAATTGTAAACAACATGCGCGGTATCTGAGGCAAAATAATCTATTGTAGGTATTCCCAACTTGGCAAACACTATTTCCACACAAGCTGGTAGTAGGTGCCATTCTGGAGGTTGGCGATGATGCGACAAGTGATCGGCATCGTTGTTGTACTTTCCCGAGATGTGGTTTATGCTAAAGTATATTTGATGTTGATCTAGTATTCTCAAGATTTGATAGGTTTAATTTGTCGGAGGAGGGTAATGAAGTGGTGTTGACAGTTGACAGTTCTGAGTCCACCAGTTGAGTTCGATGTATACATTGTTTTAAATATTAAGGTGATACTAAACCAGCACTATTACAAAGTCCTTGTTGAATAATATTTACTTTGAAGTTAATTTATTTTGCAATGAAGGAATACCGAGATTTCATTTTAGCTGTTATAATAGGTCTTCGGACCTCATAAACCTAAAGAAAGTCGATTGTGTAAATTGTAAACATTTATTCAATAAGGACCTGGACCTTTTCAAAATATAAAAATTAAAAATAATTTGTGAGAATCGAGAAGGTTCTCGGAGCCGTGTATTGCCATTTGGACTAACCAAATGGAATGCACATCATTTCTAACAACTCTTGTTTGTATACCAGGCGTAGACGCG
Source organism: Anania fuscalis (assembly GCA_950371115.1). Taxonomy (NCBI): domain Eukaryota; kingdom Metazoa; phylum Arthropoda; class Insecta; order Lepidoptera; family Crambidae; genus Anania; species Anania fuscalis. Next base: position 4,383,580 of record OX493352.1, read on the forward strand.
CTGGTCTAATCTGCTATTTTTAAATGAAAATAGGCCGGTAAAAGATCGACCTTGCAGAGCCAGTCTTGGGGCTGATTAAGTCTGGGATGCAATACATATTTATTAAATTGAAGCGGTTCTGCTATTACATAGTCGTTAAGTGCTTTGAGATTGAATAAAGGACGGACTGACCCTTGGTTCCCTCTAGAGTCCCTCGGAGCATTTGAGCGTCCTCTGGTACCACAGCGGGCGGGCCGTGAACCTCGGTTGTGAAATAAACTCCTTCCATTAAAGTTCTGACTCTCGTATTGAGGTTGAGGATTCATGTGTTGAACCATGTGTGGATAGTTACTTTGGTTGTATTCACCCCGCCAGGGTGGGTGCGTAAAACTGCATGTGCAATCATAGGAAGGTTTGGCTCATTAACCATGTTATGTATGAGCTCCACTCGATGAAGCTACTGATTTTCACAAGCCATGCCCCCTCGAGGGGCGGCTATTAGTTACAATCGATTTAGATCGCGAACCATCAATTTTGGAGGGCCAAAATGCTTTACGAACACTAGTTACTTTGGTTGTATTTACCCCGCGAGGGTGGGTTGTTATATGCGTTAAACTGCATGTGCAAAGGAAGGTTTGGCTCATGAACCATGTTATGTATGAGCTCCACTCGATGAAGCTACTGATTTTCACAAGCCATGCCCTTTCGAGGGGCGGCTATTAGAATCGATTTAAATCGCGAACCATCAATTTTGGAGGGCCAAAATGCTTTACGAACACTAGTTACCTTGGTTGTATTCACCCCGCGAGGGTGGGTTGTTATATGCGTAAAACTGCATGTGCATAGGAAGGTTTGGCTCATGAACCATGTTATGTATGAGCTCCACTCGATGAAGCTACTGATTTTCACAAGCCATGCCTCTTCGAGGGGCGGCTATTAGTTAGAATCGATTTAGATCGCGAACCATCAATTTTGGAGGGCCAAAATGCTTTACGAACACTAGTTACCTTGGTTGTATTCACCCCGCGAGAGTGGGTTGTTATATGCGTAAAACTGCATGTGCATAGGAAGGTTTGGCTCATGAACCATGTTATGTATGAGCTCCACTCGATGAAGCTACTGATTTTCACAAGCCATGCCCCTTCGAGGGGCGGCTATTAGTTAGAACCGATTTAGATCGTGAACCATCAATTTTGGAGGGCCGAAATGCTTTACGAACACTAGTTACTTTGGTTGTATTCACCCCGCGAGGGTGGGCTGTTACATGCGTAAAACTGCAAGTGCATAGGAAGGTTTGGCTCATGAACCATGTTATGTATGAGCTCCACACGATGAAGCTACTGATTTTCACAAGCCATGCTCCCACGAGGGACGGCTATTAATTAGAATCAATTTACACCCCAGCCTTTTCCAAAACAGCCGTAAATGGTTCAGACTCAAATATATTTGTAGCAGACTAGGCGGGGGAATTCGGTTCAGTGTAGCTTTAACTAAAGGATCACGATCTTGGCTTGTAATAGTCTATCGTCGCATTTCTTTAGCTCCTGCTCTGTGTCCACAAGCTAATTGTAAGAGGTGAGAAGATCACCTTTTTGAAATAGTTAGTCAACTTTTTTAAATTTCAAAATTAATGTCGGTATTTTTGGCCCACGAGAGAAGATTACGAATGTGTAATGCTTCCATTTGTTTTAATTTGCAATAGGTATTGGCTGCATAAGACCTATCGGGATATGCCTGGTGACGGAAGGTGTCATACATTTTTACCTATTCGTTTGTTTCTAGTTCTATGAAACCGCGAGTCTCAGCATATCTAACATCTGACCAAGTGGACCTATCTAAACGTTGGGCATCAAGTAACATTTTTAAAAGTTAAGGGGGCTTTTGGAACAGTTGGTTCCTTGAATTTCGTTTCAATATCAAATGTAAAGTATTGATTTGAACCCGGCTGTGCATTGTCATGATTGTTGTCAGTGACGAAATCCTGGTTAAAAAGGTCCCTACTAACCTCTGAACAAATCTAGGCCCCGTCTTGATAACCTACATCAACAATATTTTAATTATCGGTAGCAACAATATGATTCGAAACAATGTTGCGGAGCTCACCCATTTCCTGGAGTAGTTTTTGTTCGGTGAGGACGAGCTCGATGATGAACTGCTACTACTGGAGCTACTTCGAGTACGCTTGCTCGGTAGACGACACAGTATCATTATCATTAATTCTGAAAATAATCTCACTTTAGTAAATGGAAGTTAAGAAAAAAAAAATATCTAGACACAAATTATCATGTAAAAAGTGGCAAACACATAAAACTGTAATTGAGATCCGAACGGTAAAGCCGTTAAATGTAAAGATCTCGTTATAATTACAATATCTTATTTAAACATCGCAATTGCGGTAGTTGATTTTTCTACTTACGTGGTTTTATATTCACTCACTTTTATCACTAGTTTTGAATAACTTATAAAATAAACGGTTATGGCTTGACGCAGAGACAGAGCTTGCTGCGTACAAGTTGCTTCGACGGAATACGAAACGCCAATGAACAAAAATGGCGTCGCACTGTTTAAAGAAAACTAAAAAAGGCGCGCGGCCGCCAGGTGTCGCCACTGGGCCGGAAACTAGAGGAATAAAAGTACGAAAACTGGTAAAAAACGACGGAAACGGATATGCTATCTCAATATAAAGCTTCCAGTGACGGTCAAGTAGTTTAATAGTAATTGACAGCCATAAAAAAAACACCGCCGCGCAACTAAAATATTTTCTAGCTCGTTTTTTTTATTAAAATTACACGTGTATTTATATGCACATAATGTTGAGTAAGACAATAAAATAAATAATGTTGTGTATTTGATATTTAACCAGCTGACTGTAGTGCTAGGCCTTTAATGAAATATACATAGAAACCTTCGCCAGCGTTATAAATCTCGGTGGATAACTTACTAAAGTTTCATTGAAATCGGATTACTGGTTTAGGAACTCATACGAAATAAACAACAGTTATTTTTTCTTATTTCAGTAAATCCCAGTGGCAATGTCGAGACGGCTCGTGCATCGGGTTCGACGGGAAGTGTGATGGGACTAAGGACTGCGCCGATGGGAGTGACGAAACTCACGCTCTTTGCAGGAAGAACCAGTAAGCGTTTATAAAACAAAAAAATCTTAATACAAAAAAAACTATTACGCATTTGTTACCCCTTGCTCGATTTGAGGAAACTTTCTTATTCAGACACTAAATGCACTGAAAAAAATGTTTGGTGAAATGTAACCAAAATTTTGGTAATTATTTACCAAAAAAAAGTGACGGACGAACTAAACCTTGCTAGTAACTAAACGGTGTTCTGTTATTTATTTTGAGTACGACGTAGCTTAACCCATTTTGCTACAATTAATCCATCGACTTCATTATATTCAACTAACCAGTTTGATAAAAAATAACACATCTACTTCTTAACAATAAATTAACTGTTTTGTAGCTAATATTAAAACCATTTATCTGCTAGTCACTTAGCTGGTCAGCTCTCTTAAATATATGTATACTTAATAACTACTTAGTTAGGTTGTTACTAGTAAGAAAACTGTTAGTGTATTAATATGCAAACGTTTTATTTCTTATTAAGTAGTTAGGTTGTTGTTAGTAACAAAATTGTTTAGTACTGCAGTAAACTGGGTTTTGTTACGAATAACAAACAACATTGTTGTTAGTAACAAAACTGTTTAGTACTGCAGTAAACTGGGTTTTGTTACGAATAACAAACAACATTGTTGTTAGTAACAAAATTGTTTAGTACTGCAGTAAACTGGGTTTTGTTACGAATAACAAACAACATTGTTGTTAGTAACAAAATTGTTTAGTACTGCAGTAAACTGGGTTTTGTTACGAATAACAAACAACATTGTTGTTAGTAACAAAATTGTTTAGTACTACAGTAAACTGGGTTTTGTTACTAGTAACAAAACTGTTTGTGTATTATTATGCGAACGTTTTATTTCTTATTAAGTAGTAAGGTTGTTGTTAGTAACAAAACAGATCATACATGTTTGACCTGTTAAAGCGGCAACAGAAATAGGTATCTACATCATCTGAAAATTTCCACTGACTTACTATCACGGTTCATGAGATACAGCCTGGTGACAGACAGACAGACAGATAAACAAAGCGAAGTTTAAGTAATAGGGTCCCGTTTTGCCATTTGGGTACAGCAGAACCCCAAAAATGGTCTGGTTAAAGACAGAAATGTCAAAGGTTTTCTGATACCAATGTTTCTAAGTGTAATAACCAGACTGCAACTAGGATCATGATCAAGGGTATCCCGAATATGAAGGGGTCAAAGCACTTGGAAAAATTCTGTAAACAAAACCGCGCTCACTTCGTCGCTGCACTCGCTCACCAACGATAAATAATATGAACCTTCTTACTAACAAGATAGAGGCTATGTTCGTTTGTACGGCTAAGTCGAGTTATAGAGCGAGTCCGTTGCGTTTTTCTTAGAGAATCGACCGACTGTATGCTGGTTACTAGGCCAGGGATAGATATATAATCTTTATTGCACACCAATTAAAGAAGTAACACTTGATATAGAAAGATGTACAATTTAGTCGGTCATATCGCTAAAAGCGATCTCTTCCAAACAACCTTCGGGCAGAGGACAACTATAAAGAAAGGGGAAAGTGGTGCAGATTGCTTATTGTGTAATTTTATATATACCTAAAATTACAATATTAATGAGTATAAACTACATACAACATACATTAAATACTTATAAATATAAATGATAAAATATAAGCTAAACATACATAAATAAATATGATGTATAACATTCAAGGAAATAAAATAACTAACAACCAGTGATATTCCAGAAACAACAATTCTCAAACCAGATATGATTTGTTGTCAAAATGCAAGAAAATGTGCTTTGAGCCGACTTTTAAAAATAACAACTGACTCAGATTGCCGTATTTCTAAGGATATGGGTATAAAAGAACGTTGGAGTTGGTTACTTTGACTGTAATTGACGTTTAACTTTGATTATTGGCTAGGACTGGGAAAAGGCGTTAAAAACTCTAAAGCCGCGGCTAACTGGTGAATGCTTTTTGCATAACGCTTAAGATGAAGTTTCAGCGTCTAGACCAAAAGAACGAAGAAAGAAACGTACCTACGAATATACCGACAAACGATTGGGTCAATTCAGAATACCTACTAACTTTTCTAAATTTGCTTGGATCATAGTGGACAGACGACCTGGTTAAGGTTGTAGGTAGCCGCTGGATGCAGGCCGCGCGCAACCGCCCGATCTGGAAGTCACTGGGGGGGGGGCTATGTTCAGCAGTGGACGTCCTGTGGCTGAAATGATAATGATGATAGTGTACAGAAGACGCCTAAGGCCTTTGCCTTAGGCGTCTTTATATATTTATTTATTATATGGTAGGCCTTTGCATATTTATTATATGGTAGGCCTTCCAACACAAGAATGTTAATTCTTTATCAAGACCATAACAATTCGTTTGTTGTCTGACATAATATTTATTAACAATATTAACAAGTCTTTTTTAATTTATATTTAAATAATTATTGGACAACATAGCATACATTGCTCTGATCCTAAGGTACAAAAAGCTAAACCAGAAAAGCTAAAATAGAAATCAGAAACAACGACGGTACCACAACACCCAAACCCGAGACAATATAGAAAAGTTCGTTTTTACATTACCAGACCGGGGATCGAACCCGGAACCTCGGAGATGGCGACGCCAGTATAATCCGGCGTGCTCGCCTCTCGGCTTAGAGGTCCTCAATACAAATATTTATACAATTATGAACTGTTTATAAATATCGGGGTTAGTTGTTTATGACAGAGAGCCTAGTGTGAGGATAAGTACAAAGCGTTTACCCGCAAACTCAGATTTAAATGGAAAATATTATGATGGCCCTGGCAACACCTAAATACTTTTTGTTAAATTAACAAATGTTTCCAGGTGCCAACCGAACTGGTTCCGCTGCACGTACGGCGCATGCGTGGACGGGACTGCCCCTTGTAACGGGGTGCAGGAGTGTGCTGACAACTCCGACGAACTCCTGCCCAGGTGCCGCAACGAGACCTCAGAAATCAGGTGAGTTTAGAGTTCCCGGTGTAGGAGAATTTGTAAAACTAACTGTAGTGTATATGTATACACCAATCGATCATTCAATTCTTTTGAGCGCATACGTCACGACTTACTGAGTGGAGTGGGGAGTCAGTCAGTCGGTGCCCGACTAACAGCTGAGAGGTATGTGTGCGTTGGTGTGCGTGGTGCTGTGTTGGCTTCCCAAATAGCGAACTCTTCACTAACTTTTTGTTATTGGCTCAGGGAAGTATTCTAGGGGACGCTCTGTAGCTTATTAAATAAAAATCAAAATTAATTATTTTCAGACAATAAGAGGCCAAAGTTTACAGTTACGTACCAGTTAAGTTACATGGCATTATTCTTAAAAACAATATTAATTTAAATAAGAAGAGCCCTGCGGCTCACCGAGGCACACGTAATACGTGCAACTCAGTGAATCTACGAAAGATCGCCGCATCCATCCTGCCAGCTATCATCATCAGGCTATTGTTGATGCTCCCTCTCACTCTGTGCACTATCTGCTACTATTACGATGATACTTTTTTGCGGATGATGACATAGAAAATTAGAAATCATCAACAGCAGCATTCGCGAACATGCGCGACGCCTCAGATCAGAGAAAGGACCATTAATTCCCGACGCGCTACAGAAGCGATACGTGAATTATGTGATGACCAACTGGGTGCCTAGTGCCAGTATCACAAAACAACCAAGAGACGTATTTTTAAATCATGCGAATTCCAATTCGAATACGAAATGGCAAGATTCGCATGCGAATGACTAAAAGCCCTATTTTTGAAAATCCATTCTGTGAATTATGCTCACTCGTATTTCAATTCTACTAGTAGAAAGTCGGAAGTATGAAATTGACAAACATAATCACAGATTAAAAACTTTTTTTTCGTTCCTTTCTTTGCGATTCATTGCCGGTTGTTAAAATCAATAAGTTTTTGCATTCCGGTTTTTAATATTTACTGCGTGAAGCGAAAATAATTTCAAGAATTTTACTTTAATACACATAATTCGAGTGATTCAAAAATGCGTAAAATCGGGAGGAATAGAAATAGAGTTCGCACACGAATCGTATTCGTGTTCGAATTCAAGATTCATTTCGAATGTTTCAAAAATACGTCTCCAAGTCACTTAATCGATCGAAAAGTAATACAAATTAGCATTGAATTTTTGATCAAAGTAAGTGATGCGATTATTTTCTGGCCCTCGCACTAGGCCCTCTGGTGTAGTGGTTCGCGTTCCGGACTAGCCAATTGAAGAGTCCTACCTCCAGCAGTAGACTGACATTGGTTGATTATGACTAAATACTTACAATTATTGCAAAATTGAGTATAGTAAGCCTAAGGCTCGGTCTATACGCTGCCGGAAGCCGTTAGCATCCGCAAGAATCCGTTCAAAAAACGACCTTATAGCTTATATGATGGATTGAATCCGCGTTAACCCGGTCCGGTTTCCGGCTGGGTGTAGAGTGTAGATTGAGCCTAATACCCACGCGGCCAATTGCGGTTGATGTAAGTGGAAAGGTGACTAAACCTTACTGTTAGATGTCATCAAGCTGCCCGAAGGCCACTGAGTAGGAGCACTAATTAGCGAAATTTATTACAAGCTTCTATGACGACCTCCGTAGCCGAGAGGCGAGCACGCCGAACTATATGGCGTCGCTATTTATGAGGTTCCGGGTTCGATCCCCGGTCAGGTCAATGTGGAAAACGAACTTTTCTATATTGGCTCGGGTCTGGGTGTTGTGGTACCGTCGTTGTTTCTGATTTCTATAACACAAGTGCTTTAGCTTCTTACCTTAGGATCAGAGCAATGTATGTGATGTTGTCTAATATTTATTTATAATTTTTTATTTCTGTTCTATGTGCTCCGAAAGGCACGTTAAGTTGGTTGTGGATTGTAAAACTTTTAAATTAAATTAAAAATCAAGTACATACCTTAAAGAGCAGCAATACGGACCATGAGTGAATTTTTCACTTACAATCCTGTCACCTCTCCCCATACTATAATAGCACGGTGATAAATCAAATATTACCGAAATTTATTGTTGATGGAGTAAATAAAAAAATAGGAGTATGCTCCATGGCTGAAAACCTCCCGACAACCAAAATACGTTTGACGTTTAACTGTCTGTTTTCGCATAATTAAATGTTGATAATCGCTAGCAGTTTTTATGGGTGACCTTAGTGGCACTTGCGTAATGGGCCATGTGATTTGATAGCGGTGACATGTGCCTTTAGGTTTCCGGACTATAAAAGAAAAAACCGGCCAAGTGTGAGTCGGACTCACGCACGAAGGGTTCCCTACCATTTTCTATAAAAACGGAAAAAATCACGATTGTTGTATGGGAGCCCCCTCAAATATTTATTGTATTCTGTTTTTTAGTATTTGTTGTTATAACGCCAACAGAAATACATCATCCGTGAAAATTTTAACTGTCTAACTATCATGGTTCATGAGATACAGCCTGCTGGTGACAGACGGACAGCGGAGCCTTACCCGTCCCCGTCCCGTTTTACCCTTTGTGTATGAACCCCAAAAAACGGACCCCTATTATTCTGTGCTCTTGCCACATTAATGTGTGTGTATGGCGAAATATGTAAGCAAATATGGTGTCTTTGTAAGTACGGTCTATTTTATTGACTTAGGTTATCTAAGTATAACACCCTGTTTTTTAAATTATAATTTAACAAAATTATAATTTTAAAAACTATGTACGCCTTTACATAAATTTACAAAACAAATCAAATCAACATTATTTCAGCTGCAGTCCATTGCTAAACATAGGCCTCCCTCTATAATAATAATTTGGTGTGCTATGGAGGAGGTATATACTCAGTAGTGGACTTCCAGAGACTGATGATGATAATGACGAGGAACTGACAGCAGAAGTTTACGTTATATCTTTCCACAGAGGCACCTTCAAATGTCAGAGTGGGGAGACCGATGATAATGACGACGAGGAATTGATAGCTGAAGCTAAACTTATATTATTATCCGCAGAGGCACCTTCAAATGCCAGAGTGGGGAGACCCTTCCTGCAGCCCTCCACTGCGATGGAGCAGTTGACTGCGCTGACGGATCTGACGAGACAGTCAGGTCTTGCGCCGGGAAGACCTGCCCAGCGTACCTGTTCCAGTGCGCTTACGGCGCCTGCGTGGATATGGGCTCAGACTGCAATGGGGTGGGTAAACTGTTCATCATTGTTCTATACTTTATCGCGAAAGTCTAGTTCATCAAAATCACTTCTGAAGTGACCAAGTTCAAATATTCTTTGCAACATCAAAATCTCAAAAAAAAACAACATTTATCCATACAAACGGATGTCTGGGGGTCGATTCTTTAAAAAACATATGTAAACTCGGGGCTAAATATCACTTAAGCGGTACAAACAAACATAGCCTCTATTTCGCCTAGTATTGGGTTCAAATTACTATTGACGGTGAGTGACTTCAGTGTTCAAGTGACAGCGCGTATCACTTAAGCAGTACAATTAGTACAATACAAACGTGGACTCTATTTCGTTACAGAGTTGGTTCACATTATTAATCGATTAGTGAAGTAGCGTCGGAGTGATCGTGTTTTTATTTCGTGAATCGATAGACTGATGTTTTGTCCTATGGGGTTTTGGTTTTGTCGATTTGCTGCAAAAAATACTGATTTGAGCAGTACCTCCCGAGAAGAAAGTTTATTTATTAAGACGTTTTAATGTGTCACTTTGCTTGGGGAATAAGCGAACAATTGTATGCAGTTCTTAGAACCTAAAACAAAGAATCAATCTTATTACCAGTCAGTATGTAACCCGGTATGTCAAAACAATTTTTTATTGCTAACTGTTATTGTATCTTTTATAATATGATAATTAATTTATTATTTTATTAGATAAAATAGCCTTAATCAAGAGTCAATTCCTAAGCTGTTTTCACACAATTTTTTCATAATACATTATTTTTCTTCTTCCACTACTAGATACGCCGCTAGATAGATATTAATTAAAGTTATTCTATACTAAAACAGTACATTCACAAGTTCAAAAATTATTTAATAAAATATTGAATTATTTATTATTTATTTAGAATTGACTTTTATTCGAATATTTTTATGATAAGGTTAAGACTTGGAACTTCAAAAAACTGTGATAATAATAATGGTCCTTTGAGGGCCTAGTTTGGGATCACATGGAAGTATGGGAAAATATGATTTCGCTGAAAAATTCACGTTTACTTTTCGATCAATTTATACGTTAAAACTTACACTAACACCTTTAAGATGAATAGTGTGAATCCGGCATAAGAATGGTGTAAATAAAATATATTTTTATTCAATAATTAATAAGATTCTTAATCTTTACCCTGATAGTACTCAGGGTCAGCAGGACCACCAATGATAAGATTGTTTGTTTGTACTCATCCATACACTTATAAAACTGTGCTCCACTGGAGTAAGTGTCAATCATTCCTCATACTATCACCAAATACCATTATTTGTTAATTTATTATAAGGCAGCCGTTCGAGACGGTGCTTCGGAAATACAGTAACTCGTCGATACCATCCGTCCACATTTATCCGGAGTTTCGGCTTTCTGACCGAATGATTAGATTTGGCCGTCTGTTTTTGTTTTTTAATGTTGGTTTATTCTTAATTAAACTTCAAAAAATAACTGAAAAGCAAAGGCGCAAATTCATGAATTTTAAAATAATTTAAATGATTCAGTAAAACTCCCAGCACTCGTGGCCGATATGATCCTAATTAATTGGGTTATAAATTACGATATGTTTCTTGATTGTAAACTTCTGCCCCCTCAATAATAGAAATATTGGATTCATTCAAACTGTGGCTAAATATTCACCATCCAATTTATAATATTTGTCACTATTATCCAGACTTGTCTTATTTGTCAACATTTCAAATTGCTTAATAGATTAACCTTAACCTTGAAAACTGCAAAGTAAATTATGTATTTCAATTAATTATTAAACTTTATTTTCAGATACAAGAATGCGCTGATGGGTCGGACGAATCAGATGAGTTATGTAACAGAGTTGGTGAGGTCACCACCCATTCCCCTGTGACTAGCAAGTAAGAATTTATTAGTCTGACTAATCTGATTAAATATTTTTAGGACTCCGAAATTTAAAAGAACAAAATGAAACCCTCAAAGAATCTCTTAATTATGTCCCTTAAGAGCCTTTAAGGAAACTACAGATTTAAATAATAACTCGGTGCATAAGTCAAACTCGCTCTTTGAAAATATAATTTCAAATGCACACTATGAAACTACTGACTTGATCTGTTTCACGATTTCAGACCAGGTGGTGCGTGTGTTTTGCCACCGTATCCAAACCACGGAAGCTACGTTGTCTCCGGGGTACCCAGCGCCGTCCCCGGCCAGGCGTTTGACACTGTTGGCCTCAACATCACTTGCTACCCTGGTTATGGGCTAGTCAGTAAAAAGAAAGACAGAATTTGCCTTTACGGTGTCTGGTCTGAAGACATAAGCGATTGTGTGCGTAAGTATCACTCGAATACATTTTTGGAGGCGTACCTCAAGGTACCGTCCTTGGTCTAAATATTTTATTTTATTAGAATTTAACCGGTTCAAATAAAGATATATTTTACTTTTTAGTTATTAAAAGAGGTAAATTTGAATCAATAGTCTATGGTCTAGATTAGGTACGTCTTTTGACAAGATTTCAATATAGGAAATGAATAATCGTACCAATAACCAACTTATGGACACTTAATTGATGAAACATTAATTAATACAATTTCCTTTTTTAACCTTTAATTTATTTTTTAACAGGATTTTGCCGTCTTAACAAAGACCCTAGCGTGGAGTACCGCTGCCGACTCACTGGTGCTGCCGAAGGCTTCCGAGAATGTAACGATTTCGAGCCAGATGGCACCATCGTTCGCCCCGAGTGCCAATCACCTAACTACTACTACTCTGGCATTCTCTCTGACATGCGTTGCATCGATGGCAGCTGGGACTACGTCGCCCGCTGTAACCCAGGTTTGACCAAAAACGGGACTAATATCACTATTATTATTAAAGATAAGGTTGTTATTCATATCAGCAATTTTCAATATGCTAGTAGCAATGACAAAGCTAATTTAACTCAAGTCACTCCCGTAACGGGAGATGCTGAGTATACCAGTGATATTGATGAAGGTGACTGGAGAATGGGTGCATCTAGTTCTGTAGATAAACAATCAGGAGTTAATTTCAATATTACTAATAGCAGTGTAGTAGTAAATTCTAACGATAGAATTGTATTCAGAGATTAATTTGGTGTTAATTAGATTTTTAGGTAACTAAATCAGACTAAAGCCATATCCAAGAGATTTTATTTCTATTTCATCTAACTTACGAGTGGGAAAACATTGCTGTAATATTAATTTATTTAAAAAAAACTACTTTTACGGATTATTATCCGTAAAAGTAGTTTCATTTAAATGTATCGTATTCGCGTAAATAAAAGACAACAATATGTAATATGAATTCTTTTTGAATCATTAATTTAATAAGTTCCTGTAGGATGATGCATCACAAACTTAACCAGTAACAAATAATACTATGTTTTTAGGGGTAGCTACAAACATATTCAGACTGGCATTGTCAGTTCGTCAGTATTTAATATTACGGACCCGAAGTAACTTCTACATTACATTGGTTTTGCCGCCGGACTAAATATATGTGTAGCAACCCCTAACCCTACATCAATAAGATTTTAGGTTATAAGTAAACTTTCCGATGTGATATCAGGATTTTAGGATAGATGTTTATCAGTAGTTTTTGACACTCTGTTTGGCATATCTTTGTATATATTTAAATCCCCGAGCTTACCCTTTAATTTTAAAGTATTATTGAAAACCAAATACCTACTTTATAGTTGAAATCAATGATTTCTTGTCTATGACTTCATGCAAGTACAAAACGTTGTAGGTAGGTAGTTCCTATAAATGTTTTTAACTTAACAATAGTAGGTAACTAATAATAATCCTAAGTTTTTGGATTTCATTAATAACTAGCTGACCCGGCAAACGTTGTTTTGCCATATAAATAATTTTTAAGTAATTAAATGTTAAGGGTGGACAACCCTTATCACTAAGGGGTATGAAAAATAGATGTTAGCCGATTCTCAGACCTACTCAATATGCTCACAAAATTTCATGAGAATCGGTCAAGCCGTTTCGGAGGAATAGGTACGGGAACGAACATTGTGACACGAGAATTTTATATACATATAAGATAATACTTACTAATAGGTAGTTTTTTCCTATGTAAGTACTTAGCTATTTGAGTCTGTGATATTCAATATGAATCCAGTGTTTTTAAAAATACAATCAAAGATAGGCAAATATTAAGTTTTTCAACTCGTAGCATCTACCCGCAACCGCATAATCTTTTATTTTGAGACCATAATATGTACAACTGTAAAAGAAATGTCTTGTTATTTATTTTCAAATACTTTTTTGTGAGTAGGTATTTAAACTGTGATGTTAACAGGATGGATGTTCTTTTCAATAAACTATTTTGTCACAATTGTTATTTTTATTATTTCTTCCTAACCCACCATCCTATTAACATTACTTTTACTTCCCATAAACCATTTGAACAAGTCAAACAAAATCAGTCATGGTAGGTAGGCATTTAAAAAAAACCACTAGCTAGTTAGTAATTTAGGACTGATTCCGTTGTTCTTTTTCCTTCAAGCACTTTAACTTTAGCAAAAAATGGAGCATGGCTACACACCCAGTGTCTTAATGTTCAGTTTTTCTCACGATGTCTTTCCTCACCGCCAAGGGCACGTGATATTTTGGTGTTGAGACTCATGACACATCTTTAAATGAGAATGAGAACTAAGAACACTTGTCCATCACAGCCGTCAACTGAGAACGAGATGGCGACTTCATGTCTGCGATATAAATTGCTAATAGTGGTTGCATGTCTACCGTATAGTATATACTTGGCGTCACGTAAAAAGAGCGGTAGCCAAAATAGGAACTAACATTTTCAGTACTGCTATAAATGTTCGGTGGAGACAAGTAGCGCCACCCTCCAGCGTTCTTTTTATTTGTCGAAAATCATAGCTGTCATTCGAAAACGTAATATTTGACGTCGACGTCATCTCGTTCTTGGTTGTCGGCTGCAATGGAGAAGCTGCTTATGAGTCGCTTGCCTGTAGCTTAATTACTACTATTTCGACCATGTTATAAGACAATAATTACAAGCGTCTCGGCTTCTCAAGGTATCACTTTTAAGTTGAAGAGTTAATCCTGGCTTATATCACAAATACTAAGATATCATAGTACTTAAAGCCCAACAGCAAGCCACGAATCTCTCTTAAACTATAAGAGATAAAAATATTTCACCTTATGTAAAAAGGATGCTGTAAGGCAACTGACTAAACTCACCTTTATAGTACCTATAACTAAGCACTGATGAGACTTAATGACTGTCTCTGCTCTCTGTCCCGCGTTAAAATGCCATGAATTGAGCAAAGCCTTTTTGAGAAATAATTTGTTCGCGTTTTAATAACCAAATTTTGTTGTTTTGGTACCAGTTACTCGGATCATCAACAAATATTCAGTATCTGGTACCAAAACGACAAAATCCGTAATATCAGTCAAATAGGTAATGACAGTTTGACGGGATTATTACGGGTTGGAATTAAAGTATTGTCTACAAGCTACGCCGCAGCTAGAGGCTGCTAAAGCCTACACCCAGAGAGTATACCTCAGATTACGAAACGCTGGAGATCCATAATCACAATGATCATGCAAGAGGTGCGCAAGCCTCTAGCCACAATGATGTTCACAGGAGTTGGTTGCAATGCAGCGCTGGACCTGGGTTCTGCACTGGCACGTTCGTAGTGTGGACAATACATACGTATCAAGCCAGTCCGGTGCTGACAGCGCTATGGCAAGACAGCCCAGCTACTAATATCCCTTCAAGTTCAGCTAGGTATCGCCAGAAAGCTGCTGGATGCAGGCCGCTTCTAACTGGCTAATCTGGAAGTCATTGTAGGAGAGGCCTATGATCTGTCAATTAGAGTTTCTGTTAAGAAACATGTCAGACTATTGTATCCCCTTGCAGAGTGTGGACTGGTGACTCCTAAAGGCGTGGAGCTGGTGATCGGGGGCCGGCCGGCGGAGCGAGGGGAGCTGCCGTGGCATGCGGGCATCTATCGGAAGACAACCTCGCCCTACATGCAGATATGTGGGGGTTCGCTGATCAGCGCGAAGATTGTCATATCAGGTAAGGTGTTATAAGTTTGACAGATTTTGATGGGGACAAAACATATATAGACTTACAAACTATCTTACAAAACAATCATATTTATAAATCAAAACAACAAATTATTTCACTATTTTACATTTAGGCGCCGTCCTTTACAGCTGCTATAATTTGCTAATTAACTGTTTAATTAAGTAATTAGCTCTAACCGCGTTAAAACTAGCTGTTAATTAGCTCTATTATAACAGCTTTTAAACATTTTGTGAAGCAATAACGGCTTTCTTAGGGCCTGTTTCACAATGTACGGATAAAGTTATGTAAAAGATTAAAAATATGTAAAGTGCTTGAAAATCGTGTCAAAAATGTGTCAAAAATCGTGTTTATCCTTGAGATAATAAATAGATAATAGCTTATCCGTCCGTACATTGTGAAACAGGCACATAAGCTTTAAGCGTTAAAAAAATGGCCGTTAACAGATTACTTGTCTTACGACGGCTGAATTACTCCGGATCAAAAGCCAGTTGGACTTATAAGAGTTGTAAGGCACATAGACGTCTTAGGACGGTCGACCGTCTCGTTGCATCAAAGACATTGCACTACAATATCATTGCGTTGCATCTATCTCAATATTCTCTTTACCAGCCGCTCACTGTTTCTGGAACGACTCCGCGAAGGCGCAGCCGGCGACCAACTACGCAGTCGCACTCGGCAAGCTGTACCGACCGTGGGACAATGAGGGCGATCTGGACGTACAGAAGTCAGATGTGAGTTGCTTGCTTGTGTTGCAATACAACGTGTGACTACAAATAGGTACCTACGCAAAACCTCCTAGGCCATGATGATGCTGCCAAAATAGGCTAGCCGCTAGTTGACACCACCAATCAATTGACTTACTTTTTAAGTGTTGTCAAAACGCACCCCTGCCCTATAATTTCTATGGCGATTGCAAGCTTTGACGTCATTCTTTACCGGACTTAACTGCCTAACAAAAATCTGATTCTTTGAATAAATGATAATGTACCGGGTTATCGGGCCTAAATTATGGTATCAGATTTATTAAATGATGTCTTAGAATTAGGTATTTATGATTGTTGTCAACAACCGAATTTCCAAGTGACGAACATTGAAATATTTTAAAAAAAGTTACTTAGTAACTTTGAGGTCTGGTGATATAATTTGTATGGCAAATTAGGTACCGGAAGTAAAAGCAATAAATATAATTACACAGATTTGAACGCTTTTTTTTTCATGTTTTAGCGCTAATCTCTCTCTCTCACTCACACACACACTAAGGCACGACATACGATTGCCTAACGACCCACTAGACAAGGTGACCTTTACATGTAGCCGCGTGCCAACCGGTACCCTGATGATTCCGTATCTTGCGCAATGACTGCGCGATTATTGCTGATTGCTAATCTTTAGGGAATAAGGGTGTGGTCTTTGCTTTACAGTTATTCTTAATTATCTTTTCTATCTGCACTTCAATAGGTTGCAGTCCTAAGGTTGCCAGACCGCTTCCAAGGAGGGACTACTAACTTCCAAGATGACATAGCGATCATGCAGCTGGTGACAGCAATAGTGTACAAGCCCCACATCAGGCCTGTGTGTGTGGACTTCAATGTCGTATTTGAGAACAGACAGTTGTATGAAGGGAATAAAGGAAAGGTAATATTTGGATGGGTGACCATTGCGATCATATTTAGTGACATTTGTAAGGCCAAAGCTAGAGACTTCGCTTAATGTGGGTAGGATGAGCAACAAAATTAACAGACCATACTTAAAATAGGCTATTTTTCATTTTTTTGATAAAGAGTCCACATCAAAATCTGTCAAACTTATAAATTAATGAAAGATTGTTTTTGTTTACCATTGGAGGATGTAGGATGGATTGGAGGATATAATCAGATTCAGGCACACTTTTCTGATTTTTAAATAAAACTTTTTTTTTATCTGTCTTTGAATTTACACTCCTATCGCAAAAAATCTATTTATATAAAAATTTATTTATTTCCAGGTTGCTGGCTGGGGTCTCGCAGCAGAGAACGGTCAGCCATCCCAAGTGCTGAAGGTAGTGGAGCTGCCTTACATCTCCATTCAAGAGTGCCAGTCGGACTCGCCAATTGACTTCAGATCGTATATCACATCGGACAAGATCTGCGCGGGATTTAGAAATGGCAAGAAACTTATATAAAACTAGCAGTGTGCCCGCAACCTCGTTTGCGTGGACTACAGGATGTTTGGTATGATACATAATGTGAAACGTTTAAATAAAGAACAATATTTAGAAAAATATCCCACAGGAATATTGAACCGGGATAAAAAGTATCCTATATGTTAATCCAGATCATACTCGTTATGTGTGCGAAATTTCATCCAAATCCGTTGAGCCGTTTAGGCGTGATTGAGTCACAAATATCCAAACATCCTCACAAACTTTAGCATTTGCCTATAATATTATTGGGATAGTGGGATGGGATAAAAATAAAAACCTGTTTATTGACCTTAAGGGTTGCCCATTTAATATTACGTAAGGCCCAAACCGGGGGAATTTTTCAAAAAAAAAAACACGAAACATCACTAGATGGACGGGGAGGATTGTAGTGAGATTATAAGTATGTACGTGTTATTTTTTCTTTGAGCGCGCGTTTTAAAAACCTAACAGCGATGCTCGCTTGACTCGCTATTCCTTGTAACAAAAAAATACACGTAATTTTGGGTAGGGTGGGAGGAGGGGTAGCCTAAAATGTCACCAATATCACCATGGGGAGGGGGGGTTTAAAAATACTAAAAATCATCATGTGATTAATGGACAACCAATTACCCGGTCATTTTTATTAGCTAAATAGGCTTTCCTTCCATTCCATTTTAAGGTAGGTAATTTTTAAATGTTTTTTTTTTCAGGGACGGCCTTATGCAAAGGCGACAGCGGTGGGGGCCTAGCCTTCCCGGAATCAGACAAGGGTGTGATCCGGTACTACCTCAGGGGCATCGTGTCGACCGCTCCTAACAACGACAACCTGTGCAATGCGTACTGGCTCACCACCTTCACCCAGATCTCAAGACACGAACGGTTCATAAAGGAATTCCTTTAGAACAGCTTCTCATTAAGCCGGGTCTCTAGATTATAAAGATACGCAATGTTACAACAATGTTAAGTAAGAACACCCTCCCTTAGCATCTTGTGTCAAATGTATAAATAACTTGACGACATAGGTAACAATATTACTTATATATTTCTTCGACTCTGTACCGCCTTCACTTCTCAACTTTTTCAAAAATTTTCTTCTATCTAAAGGTTGTCGTTTCTAGCGATAAGATATTTTTTCTCAATAATGTTCCTTATCTGTTGTACAATAGATCAACAAGATCTATCTATCTATCATAATGTTGGATTTTAAAAACGTCATTGTTTGATTACAATCATAAAAGGGGAAGTGTGAGTATGCCTATTTGACTGGGTATTAGAAAAATGACTATGTCTTACATTATTGTGGTATGTATCTAAAGCTTTGTTTTGTGCAAGTACGGCGTTCTTAAGCCTACCGTACATAATATTCATAGTAGTACTACAGTCGAAAAGCTAAACAGCGATCCGTTACCAGTTGGCCATTGGTTAGAACAGTATGTTACGTTGCGTTATTATTTAATAAGTAATTTTTGTAGCAGGATTCCCGGCTTTTTTATACTATTACCTCAACTTAGAATTCAGATTTAAGAACAATTTTGTGATTTTTGCCTACATGTGCCATACTTATTACAAGTCTCACTAAAGCATAGGTATTGTTGCATTTAATGAATTTTATTTTTATATGAAATGTTTCCGCATTTTATTTTAGTATAATGTTATTACTGATTAAATAAAGGAAATACATTTGCTCATTAAACTTAAGATATCAAGAATAAAAACATGTTAAAAAACAAATTCTTTGAGTAACCTACCTTTTGTGTCTAGTCGTAACCTCACGTTATTATTTTTCTCATTCTAAACCCGCTGCTGGATAGACGGTGCTGCCGTCATCTTGATGACATTGATTTTAGCTTCTCGGGTGGTGTGGGTAAATATAACGCAGAACAAGTTTGAGCTCAATAAATATTGAAATGAAATGAAATTCTTTATTCTGTATATAGGCCCTCTTCCGGGCACTTATACACGTCCCAACATATAACTTAGCCCTACCACCGCTTCGGGACAACATATCGGCTGGTGATGAGAAGAAACGGCGCAACAAACTCAGTCACCTTTGTCAGCATGGTATTATTGTATTAGATACCTATTTAAAATTCTTCTACTAGAAGGGGAAGGGGCCTATTTACACTTTGTAACATTTCTATAAAAAAACAGGTTGTCTATTAAAAAATAGCTATAAATGATGTAGGTAGTAATAACAAATTAAGGTAACGTATGTACGGACAACAGCACGTCGACCTACCACAAAATGTCAATTTTTTTCATTTGAAAATGATCTCTATATGTCAGGCTTAAAGTTGAAAATCTATTGGAGAATTTTTTACTTTTGGGGTAGGTCGACGTGCTGTTGACTGTACCTACATAACATTTTTTTATTTTTTGTATTTGACACGTTAACATGAATTGAAAAACAAGGTTTCCTTAACGCAACGCCAGGCAGCGCCCAATTAGGTACTTACTAAACTACAAAAGCTGAAAAACTCTGAAATTCTATTATGCATAAAATGAATCTAAATGAACCTCAAGCAAGACAAAATTGCGGACAAGTTGCAAAGGCAAGGTCACTTAGATAGAGCATTCAAGTTGGTTGAATGCTCTAAGCAAGGTCAACAGAAATCAACACCTGTCAAATCTCCTTTTGTTTATTTCAGAACGTACCATACATTTCAATAAATTTGACATTGACAACTAACGTCAAAAAATATATATTTTCGAAGGCTCGAAGTAAAATCGTTTGTTTTTAGAAATTAATAATAAAATTTAAATTATTTTATTAATTAGAGATGCACATAAGTTTGTAAGGTAACTCTCCAAGCCGGCGGGATGGAAGTGACCGTTGCTGAAGAGGCAGTTCCTAATGAAAATAATGAAATAAAAGATGCTGGTGAGCAGTACAAAACTTGGCCGAGAAATACACTGCTTTTTACTCTTGGTAAGTTGTTCCTTCAGGTTAATTGATGTGGCAGATTGTACATAAGCATATTAAGTATCTAACGTCCGCTTTTCATGGAAATAGGAGGCATAGGACATAGACGCGATACGCATAAATAACTCTTACGTTTTAATGTTTATACTTTCCTTTGGTTAACACTACAGAAGTACAGATAGTAGCGGTGGGTTCTCTTTGGTAACCTGCGGCATTTATTCAGCTACATCTTTTTGTTTTTATCGTTTGACTTTCATACCCTGAGACTTGGAACTATCAGCTAAGCAGAAGTTTAATTAATGCAAAATAATTTTAAACTTGCATGAAAAGTTGAATGAATAAATAAAAATCGTTTATTTGGCACAAATTTACAATAATCATAATCACAGTTGGGTTTATTACCTTTTATCAACTTAAAAATAATAAATTTTGTGCTGTCATTGTAGGTAAATCTGATTAAGATATATTTATGCGACTGTTGAAGGGTATTAGTACATTTTTAATACAGTACTAAAGAATAAAAACTACAAAAACACATTTTGCCATGTTTTCCATTTGCAAGGGCTATTCCCCACCTCCCTCCTCATGCCTATGGAAGGATGACTGAAACTATTCATTTCCATATGATTTTCCTTCAGGGAGGAACCCCCACCCCGCTTGCAGCAGGATACTAAAGAACTAATAAAACCAGATATTTGAGAAACTAGATACTCTTACTTTTTGCTTTAGGGAGGTAAAGAACCTCTTCCATTATAGGCTCATCAGTCTTAACTTCATAAGTACAGGAAAAAAGTAAAAAAAAACTTCTTATCATACAAGTATTAAGAGACTAGCTGTTGCCCCCGACTTCGTTCATATGGTCTTTAGTTTATTCATAAAAGTTTAATTGTATATTTTATTAGATAGACCAAGGTTTAAAATTTTTCAAATAAAGTTAATTTTATTTTATTTTATTTATTTATTCAATAATTATACACAAAATAATACCATTTAAAAACCACTTCCACACATATAAAAATACTTATTAGAATATACATAATAGCGCTGGCTAGTTTTGGATAATACATCTCATACTAATCACCACCATTTATAGTAAAATTTCTCATATCCCTAAGGAATGCATGCATTTTTGAGATTTTAAAGAGGGGGGGGGGGAGCCTATGTTCATTACAAATAATGTAGGATTCTAATGGTGAAAGAATTTTTCAAATCAGTCCAGTAGTTTTGGAGCCTATTCAATCTAACAAACAAACAATCAAATCTGTCCTCTTTTAAATATGTATAAGTATAGATAAACACATCATTCTGTTAAGCTTGTAAGATTAGAAGTGTCATCGTTTTATATAATAATAGATTAGATAATGAGAATACCATTTTTGATATGTTTCATTGCTGCGAAAGAAATCAATATTTCCAAGTGTGACTGGGCAAAAAGATGTTTTCTTTTTTATTTTATAATTTTATTTCGGAAAACAAAACAGTATGAATAACGTAACTAATAACAATTAAAAAAGCGGCCTACTATTTACATGTTTCTGGATATAATGTCTAAAAACATTCAAACTTGTTAACCTCCCGCACGTCAAGCTCCTTGCCGTGGCAAGGAGCTGGACGCGCGAGCGCTTAAAGAATTACTACTTAATTAACGAATAAGTAATGTTGATCAATGTCATTGAATGTTTTCATGTTGTCAAACGAAGCTCCAAAAAAGTAATTAATAAAAATAAGGCGTATTTTTATTTCAGCCCTGATCTTAGGCTACATACACTACAAATATGTGTCCACTCTCTTCGATAATGACCGGAACTTTTCTTACCTTTCTGAACTGGAACGAGAAATGTCTCTCCGTACGGAGATGGGCTTCTACTATTCCTACTACAAAACCGTGGTAGAGGAGAAACCATTTGTGGCCGGTATCACCAAGCTGATGTACGATAAATTAGTAGAGTTTCCCAATGATGTGAACGCATTGAACCGGTTTAATATACACCCTGAGGTAAGTACTAACACTGTTTATGATAGGGTACGTCCAGATCTGGCGAATGTGCCGCGAATGCACAGCTTGTGAGCCCGCGTTCCTTTACTACTCGTTTGGTGCGCCTCTTTAGCGCAACTCATGCAAGGTTTGTACAGTAGAAATCTGCGCGCGTGCAGTTTCAGTTCACTTTCTAAGAAGTAGGTGTAGCTCGCTTGCGCGCGGCATACGAACATAAAAGCCACGTGCGCAGTTTGCAGGCGGCTTGCGAGCTGCGCATTCGCCAGATCTAGACGTAGCTTTACAGACAAAATGTTACACCAAAAATGTAGCAAGCTTTTGTAAGTGATAGTGAGCTAGCTACATCTGTAGCAGAACTGATAAAAGGTGGATTAAGCGGGTTCTCGAGTAAGGGACATGCATTTGCAAACGTAGTGCAGGACGCTCCCCAGTTCGATGACGTCGGTCCATCCTTAGGAAGATGGCTGGAAGTGGCTGGATGATAAAAAGCGGAAAATTGCGCTCTTTTGGGGAAGGTTTGTGGATGAGGCCTGTGCCCTGTTAGTGGGAC
Organism: Anania fuscalis; assembly: GCA_950371115.1. Classification (NCBI taxonomy): domain Eukaryota; kingdom Metazoa; phylum Arthropoda; class Insecta; order Lepidoptera; family Crambidae; genus Anania; species Anania fuscalis. Next base: position 4,406,578 of record OX493352.1, read on the forward strand.
ATACAGGCATAAAACGACAACCTCCGTAGCCGAGAGGCAAGCACGCCGGACTTTAAATGGCGCTGCCATCTGTGAGTTTCCGGGTTCGATCCCCGGTCGGGTCAATGTAGAAAACGAACTTTTCTATATTGGCTCGGGTCTGGGTGTTGTGGCACCGTCGTTGTTTCTGATTTCTATAACACAAGTGCTTTCGCTACTTACCTTAGGATCAGAGCAATATATGTGATGTTGTCCAAAATTTATTTATTTAATATTTATTTATAAAGTTACTTACATGGACGACATTTTCTATTCATAGGTACTTTTAGGAGCGATTTACCGATACTTCGAGCCGCGTCTGAATACATCTTCAAACGTGGAGTGCTTGATGGTGGACCGTGGGGACTCGCTGCCTCCTGTCGAGTCCTGCAATGGCATTGGAGTACCCATATTGTTCTACCTGGAGGCTATATGGTGGCTGGCTGGGGTGTCTGTAGCAGCTGTATTTTTACACGCCACTTTGATTAGGTAAGTCATTATTCCTAGTTAACTCACGAAGCAATTAGTAGAATCAGTCGCCTGGTTAGCGAAAAGACGTAGGTAAAATTACCAGCTATGATAGTCGATTGCTAGGGTTCGGTACCTCAAATGGTGTAGCAGAACCGATTAAAGGTGGAGTAAAGAGGTGCTCGAGTGGAGACGACGTACCACAAAAGATGTCGCAGAACCGATGAAAGGTGGAGTAAACGGGTTCTCGATTGGAGACCACGCCTTGGCAAACGTTGGGACGCCCCCCAGTTCGATGTGCCAGCGGTTTTAGGACGATGGCTGGCAATGGCTGGATAGAAAAAGCGAAAGATCGTTCTTTTTTTAGGCGCTCTTTGGGAGATGCTTACGTCCAGCAGTGAACTGCAATAGGCTGAGATGATAATGATTTAAAATGTAAAAAGAAACCCTTATTGAATCACGTTGTTGTCCGTCTGTTTGTGTCTATATAGGATAAAACTTTAAATAATGGAATTTAGCCTCATCTTTAAAATATTAAAAAGTTTCGTCATCAGACATTGGAAGTCTATTTTTGGACATAGGCATCAACAGAATCCCACAGCGAACGACTTAAACTGCTTGCTTGTCTTCCAGCACTGTGGGAGACCTGCCCATGATGCGTCTTTCAATTCATGGTCGCTTTTTCCGCAACGGTTGTCAGCTCTGCAAGCGATATTATCTGCCTATTGTCATTAAGTTAAATATTAAAGAAGAAACCTGAACCTAAGGCCTGGACGTATATCCATGGTTTAAAATGGTCTGGTATCTCTGTCTAACGGTTACGAAGGTCTGGTGACGATCGCAATCTCTCATGGAGACCTCGACTAGAAAAAACAAAGCACTAGGAAAACGGTTATCCTCTTCCTTCCTCTGGACTCTTAACAAACTCCACATATTCTCAGCGAAAGCATCCTCGGTGGCTTCCTGGCTGTAACCCAGTTCTTCGCGAACCACGCCGAGCTGACTAGGGTACACTGGGCGCCCAACGAGAGAGAGAACTTCGCGTGGCCGCTGCTGCTGACCCAGGCTTGGCTGGTCAGCGTCCAGATACGGAACAATGGGAAGACCACCTTTCAGCTGCAGGCAAGTCGCAAAAAAGTGTCCCAAAAAATTTCATTTGTCGTACATTCGGTCTTTTTTATAAAGATTGGTCAAAATTTAAGATCCAAAGATTAGGGGGCTGTTCAGAATCGAGTCTTCAATACAATAAAATATTTAAAAAAGGACTTTTAACAAAACTTGACTTACGACTTAATTGGTTACAGGCACAAAGACATTTGTCATCTTTGAGATGGGCTTGTTTCTTTTTTAGATAAGTATGTCTTGCAATACTGTCACATAAAGATACTTAGGTTGAATATACCTAGAAAACATAACACTTCATTTTAAATTTTTAGCAGTAGTGTAATTAATAATATGTTTTCTTCTTCCAGGTCGCAATATTCTTCTTAAACTGCACCGCGCTTCTCTTCTGGCAGTTCTCCCAATTCATCTTCCTTACTCAAATAGCAATTTTCTTCGTTATGGAACAACTCAGAATAATCGATATGAAAGCATTCTGCATATTTCTGCATTCCCATTTCTGCGGACTACATATGGCTGTATTACTACTGCAAGGAAATGATATGCTAAAATCATCTTTGTACGTCTCGTTTTTCATATCAGTTTCAGTATACTGTTTGATCTTTAGTTCTCTAAGAATTAAGGTCGAAAATAGCTTGGACCTTTTAGTCGAAGCGTGGTTAGTTTTCTTAAGAATAGGCATTATAATATGCACATCGATTTATTTCAAGAAGTTGATAAGCGATTTCTTAGATGTCCAAGAAGATTCTCATATATGGGACTTGTTGTATTCCAAATTTAGTGACTTTAAGAATTTTCATACTTTAATGTATACTTGTTCGGAAGTTTACGACTTTTTGCCCTGGTCAACTGTAGTTATTTTACTAAAATCATTCCTTATACCGTTTGCGATATTTAACACTTTGAATGTCGTCAACTATTGGTACCAAACAGCTTGGGATACCATAGACAATGAAAAGGAGAAGAAACAAGAAGTTCCTGTACAAGATGACGAAGACAGCGGCATAGAAAATAATACAAATACCACAGATAATAAATCGAAGAAGCGCCGGAAGAGCAAGGAGGCTATAGATAATGAGAATAAAGACTTTTTGGTGACGTTTGTAAAGAGTTTAGACATAGAGCCTCATGTGTTCTATGGAATAGCGCAGATGTTTGTCTATGGTGTGATGGCCGCTTTAATAATGAGATTGAAGCTGTTATTCGTAACGCAAATGTGTATTGTCTCTGGTCTGCTCATGAATACGAAATATTTGAGTTTCATGTAAGTATCTCTCTTAACATTATTGTCCCGCTAACTTTATGCTATACGATAACTAATCAATCAAAAACATGAAATGAATGCCTTATTTCACCCAAATCCGCTCAGTCGGTGAGTTGCAAACTTTTTCTTAGGCTTGTTAAACTACAGTCCTATATTAAAACGCAGTAAATAGTATTATTTTGACAACTATACTAAGAAAACATAGCCCTAAACCAAGCAACGCTTGTATTATAGCGACTAGATAACGGATAAACATTTCCATGACTTACGTACAAATGCTCGCGATCTTAATCAACATTTTTTAAATCCTAAGTTAAGTTTTAATTAGCGAAGTACGTTTAATCAAATTTCAATATTTTTTCAGACTACCAGATAAAAAATATATGAAATACATTCCAATAGTGTGGGGAATATTTCTTGTGCCAGTTTGCATTGCACTCCTAGAGAATGTGGCCAAGGAATCTTCTTTTATTGGTAATTATACAGTGTTACAGTTTGAAACAGTTCGTCTTTTTTTTATTTGTATCGCCTTTATCTCACCGTTTACAAAACATCTCTCTTTTGCCTAATGGTCGACTAGAAAGAGTTTCTCATCCGGTTTTCCAAGTCCTTATTATGTATGTTTTTTTAGTCCGTGCAATAACGCTTAAATAAATAAATAAAATTTTACCTCGTCTTGATCGGCCGACTGTTAGAGAATGTCTCATTGCATTAATTCCACTTTTAGTATGTATTATTTTAAACCACTAAATCTTCTGTGCAATATAGTTTAAATTATTTGTCCCCAAGGCCAGTTCAGTGATCCCCCTCTCGAAGAACTACTCAATTGGATAATCAATAGCACGCACCCCTCGTCTGCCTTCGCGGGCAGCATGCCGCTCATGGCCGCCGTCGTGCTGTCCACGCGCAGGCCCGCGGTCACACATCCTCATTACGAGCATCACGACGCCAGGTGAGACTGAACAGGGTGGTAACAGGATAGACAACAACAACAACCCACGGTGGCTGGTAACAGGGTAGACGACAACAATAATAGAAGGTGGCACGTAACACGATGGGACAAGGTAGATAACAACAATAATAGAGGCTGGCTGGTAACACGGGGTAACAGGGTATACAACAACAGCAATAATACAGAGTAGCTAGTAACAGGGTAGACAACGACTACAATACAGGGTGGTTTGTTGAGACAAAGTGTAAGTGAAACAAAACCTTTAAGATACTGCCCTTTGATTTCTTTTGTTAGGGAAATACAAATGAAAACTAGCCCGTTTTTAAGAACGAAAAAGAAATGGCCCGGTTTCTCTAAAATAATTGAAGTTATGTTAAAGTTTCACCCGTTTATAAAAAGCGACCTTGTAGAATCATAAAATTTGGCAAATTTTAGTTACATTACAAACTCGGAAAATGTGGTAGAAGGCTTTGGCAAACTATTTACATACCTAGAGTTTTTGGTGAATGAGGCCAACTCGCACTTGGCCGATTTATAATAACAAATTTAAACAAGTTGGATATGCTTTATCCGCAGACAGCGTACGTACGCCGTATACAAGATGTACGGCCGGTTCACGCCGGAGGAACTATATGAAGAGTTGACGAAACTGAAGACGACCTATCTAATAGTGGAGTGGCAGTATTGCTATGGAAAAAGCAAGTAAGTAGTAGTAATGTTTACTATTGTTTTTTTAATTAAACGCTTTTAGGGATCGCTCTTTTCTCCGGATTTTACATCCGGAGAAAAGAGCGATCCCTCTAACTATAGACTTATATCAATACTACCTTAGCTCTGAGTAAAATATTTTTAAATAGAACCTGCTATCAACTCTTATAATACTAGAATAAACAAAATATTGCATGAAAAGCAGTTAGATTTCACCAAGGGTAGAAACATACTTATTAGAATGAGGGATTAGCACTCATTAAGCATATCTTCATTGGATTTGAAAGAAAGCAGGATGATTTAGTAGTTCTTTCGCGATTTGTATAAGGCTTTCGATAGTGTAGGTCACAAAACGTTATTTATGAAAAAACGGCAATACGACGTCTCAAATGATTCCGGAAAATTGTTACTGTCGTACCTCACAGATAGTATGCAATGCAATCAGTTAAAAGTCAATGCACACGCATGGGTGTACCCCAGGGTTGTATGTTGGGACCTTCATTACAATTAATCTATATAAATGATCTTGCTTACTTCACTAGTATTCAAGTATTCAAGTATTCAAGTGTTTATTTGCATACCAAGTGTGTACAGTTCTTAAATTAGGTACAATTGTGCTTAAACTTAGTAACCTTATTTACAGGTGTTGCAAAAATATGGTAAGAGGGCTACATTTTAAAAATTAAGAAATACTATTTTGTTATTAAGCCAACATACAGTCTCAGTACGCCATAAATTAATATTATATCTGTAAATAATAGTTTTATAATGGCTTTTTGATAGAGGTAAATACTTACATTTGCTGGCGGCAGTATTATTTAGTGTGAGTTTTTCAAGTATTCATCTAGGCTATAGAAGCATTTTTTTATTAAATATTGTTTTACCTTTTTGTCAAATAATGTGAACTTTTGTTCATTTTTGATATCATAGGGCAGTTTGTTATATACTTTGATAGCCATGTAATATGGGCTGGTATTTAACATTTTTATTCTGGCCAATGGTAGACAGAGTTTTCCTTTATGGCGGGTGTTGACGTTATGAATGTCTTGCATTTTCATAAATGAATTTATATTTTTGTATACAAATGTACATAAGTCATGTATGTATATTGATGTTAATGTCATTAGTTGGTATTTTATAAAGTATGGTTTACAGCTTTGTGAGTTATCTATTTGGGCTATTATTCTTACACATTTCTTTTGCATTATGAAAAGGTCATTAGAATTTACACTGTTTCCCCATAGCATTACCCCATATTTAAGCCAGGAGTGTGCATATGCGTAATATGCTGTGAGTGCTGTTTCTGTATTTGTACTGTGTTTGATTTCAAAAAGGGCATAGGTGAACTTTGATAATTTTAATTTAATTTGGTCTATGTGTGTTTTCCAATTGATATTTGTGTCGATATGCAGTCCAAGCAAATTAAATGTGTCTACGGTCTCTATCTGTGTATTTTGTAATACTATGTTTACGTTCTGAGGGGCTATTGTATATGGTCGGAATTGTATGATTTTTGTTTTTATTACATTTATTTCTAGGTTATGCAGTTTCAGCCAAAGTGTGATATTTTCTAGTATATTGTTGATGAGAATATTTGGATTTGAGTTTTTTTCGCTTTTAATTAGAATTGAGACATCGTCTGCAAATAGTATAGGCAATGATATTTCTTTGTTAAGAATTTTAGGGAGATCGTTGACATATAACAAAAAGAGTACACAACCTAATACACTACCTTGAGGGATGGAACAGGTCATGTATATTTCTTCCGAAGTGATTAATTCTATTTCACTTGTTTCAGTATTATAGTGCTCAATTTGGACAATCTGTTTTCTATTCTTAAGGTATGATGTGAACCAGTTATAGGCAGTGCCTCGTACGCCTGAACCGTATAACTTGGATAGTAAGATTTCATGGGAAACTTTATCATAGGCTTTTGTCATGTCAAGTAGTATACCATAAGCATATTTTTTGTCATTTATGTGCTGTAAGGCAGCCTGGATGTACTTATAAACAGCTAAGGTGGTTGATCTTGATTTCCTGAACCCATTTTGACAATCATCTAAGATTTTATATTTTTCTAGAAACATGTACAGTCTGTTACACATGGCTTTTTCAATTACTTTAGAAAAGGATGGCAAAATAGCTATCGGTCTATAATTTTTGGGATTGGTTTTATCGTCTTTTTTGTGGATTGGTTTAATAATAGAAGTTTTTAATGCATTTGGAAATACACCGTCACGAAAGCTTTGATTTATTAGGTAAGTAAGAGGTACTGATAATTCTTTGGCACATTGTTTAAGCAATATAGGGGGTATTTCATCTATACCATAACTGTGTTTGTTTTTCATCTGCTGTATAATTTTGAGAACTTCTTTCTGTGTAACAGGGTTAAGGTATAAGGAATTTATTGGTGAGTCGATAACAGGTAGTCCTTTATTAACATTTATGTTATTGTCAGTGTGCCCTACAGTAGCAAAATAATTATTAAATGTTTCTGTTATCTTTTTAGGGCAGTTAATTATTGCGTTATTGATTTTTATTATCATTTTTTTATGTGTTTTCTGTTTTGTTTTTCCAGTTTTAGTATTTATTATATTCCACATCGTCCTTATTTTGTTATCGGAGTTTTTCATTTGTTTAATATACATTAGCTTTTTTGAGATTTTAACACAGCGCTTCAAAGTTTTAACATATGACTTGTAATAACATTTAATTAAATCATTGTTTGTTTCATTCACTAATATTCTTAATGATCTCTTATGTATACACGACTTTTTTATTCCCGTAGTTAGCCAGGTTCTTTTTATTTTGTTCCAAATTTTATTTTTCTGCACCGGGATATGGTTATTTAAATTGTCTTTTATAATTGCTAGGAATGTATCATAGTTATCGTCAATTTTTTTATTTTTGTCTATGATTTTATCCCAATCTAATCCTTTTAATGTATTTTTGAATTTATTTATATTGTTTGTTGAAAATTGTCTTTTTTGTTTAAAGGTCGCGCTATTTTTAATGTTTAGTTCTAAGTTTAGCTTAACGTGGGCGGCTCTGTGATCTGACAATCCATGGTCTTCAACATAAGAATCATCTACAAGAGCAGTGTAATTTGTAAATATTAGGTCGATACAAGATGAAGTTGTTTTAGTCACCCTCGTAGGATCGCGAATTAATTGTTTTAAATTATAGGAACTCATTATATTTATAAGTTCTTCTGCTGTTTTGTTTTCTACTTGCATGTTTATATTGAAATCGCCGCCTATCACTATATATTTATTTTTATCCTTTGAGTTTAATTTTTTAAACAGTTTTTCAATTTGTTCGTAAAATATATCTATATGGCGGTCTGCTCTGTACAAACCTAGAATAATTAAGTTTAATTTAGGTATCTCAATAGCACAAAACTCTATTATATATTCAACTGAAAAATCAACAATATCTTTTCTCTCTATAAACTCTATATTATCTTTTACTATTAAACAGACACCACCCCCCTCATAATTTTTCCTACAGTATAATGATCCTAATTTATAGCCTGGGATTACTATGGTACTACAATAAAGTGTGTTTCTCCATGTCTCTGAGAGTAACAATATGTCAGTGTTAGATGCTGATAAAAGGTGTTCTATTAAGTGTAGCTTGTTTCCTATGCTTTGGATATTTTGGAATATAATAAGAAATTTTCTATCGAAATGTCTGGTTGTTTGCGGTTGTTGTTGTCCCTTTATTGCTGTTTAGATGGCGCTGTGGCGATGGCTTCGGTTCTGCAGTCATTATTCTTGCTTCGTCATTCTTGTCATCTTGTATTTTTTCATTTTCATGTTGGGGCTGTAATGGTGATGGTGGTTCAGTGATAGGTGTTTCTTTTCCATTTACAAATAGTTTGTTATTTTTTATAATAGCGTGGTGTCCATTTTTCCTGGCTAGTTGTAGATTTTGTCGCAGTACGTTTCGATCTCTAAGCTCTTTTCCTTCCATGAACATATCTACTGCCATTCCAGTACTTTTAAAGCATTTAGTATTTCTCAGTATATATTTTGTCATTCGTTTATTCATGAACTCTATAACTACTGGTCGGTTTTTCCCTCTCTTCCCAATGCGTTTTATATCCTCAATAAATGGGTTTGTATTGATATTCAAAACGTCGTCAAATACTCTTGGCACTTGTTCGTAAAGGTCATGTTGAGTTTCGTAACTTTGTTCAGGTAGTCCAAAAAGTACAACTTTTTTCGTGTTGTTTAGTGTATATAGTTGTTCTTCTATATTTTTTATCTTTATATCAAATGCCTTTATTTCTTCCCTCATTATATTCTGTTCACTTTTTATTTCTTTTGTTTTGTGTTCAAAGTCTTGCTGGAGGTTTTTTATTGCAGTATTAAATTCCGCTTGGATAGTATGTTTAATATCAATTAACAGGCTCGTTTTAATTTTTTCTAATTTTGTATCAAGTAAATTGCTTATCATATCCAAAGTTAAAGTCCTGTTTGTATCTGGCATAGGACTCATTTGTGTATCGTCGCATATTTGGCTGATGGAGAGATCCACATCTATAGTCTTGTTGTCCAAGCATCTGGTGGGGGATCCTGCATTCTGGTTTTGTCTCTTTCTCATTGTAACAAACGAGTTGGGTGACGTAGGTCTGATGGGGGTGTTTGAGTTATCTTTTTTCGGAGCATTACAAACACAAGTCTGGCATTTCCATTTTTGTTTTCTAGTAGGTGACATGGTATTGTAAAATCGCTTTTCCGGAACATTCGCGCATTCTAAATCGTAGTGTTTATTACAATACGAGCATATAAGAAATCTCCTGTCTGGAATATTTTGTCGGCATCCTTCACACACCGCCATCTTTCGGGTGTTGTTAAACTAACAGTTCGGGTTATTTAAACCAAAAAGTAACAATAGAGCGGTTTTCCCACGCGACAGTAGGTGTCGTTGCTATATTGATGGTTTACTATCAGTTAGCCTAGTCGACGGAAGGTGTCGCTAGAACCCGTTGCATTAATAGTTTAGTATCAGTTTCACTAGTCGACAACAGATGTCTCTAGAACCCGTTGTTATGTTGCTGGTTTATTATTTGTTTTTCTACTCAACAATAGATGTCGCTAGTAAGTGTTGCTGGCTGATTTTTGTCAATTTTCCTACTCGACGACAGATGTCACTAACACGACAAAAGATTAGTTTTTCTAGAATCTTCTTTATATTTATTGTTAAAAAGTTGTTGTTTGATCTCGCACTATACGCAAATTAGACAAGAACTCTCACAATGCACTGTGTTGGTATTTTACACTTTGGTTGTTCAGTTTAATTGTTATTTAATAAACAATTACATGATAATGTGCACTTGATATATTTCTCACTTTTACTTCCACGGTTTGCTTTATATTTCAATGATAACACTTATAGAGGTTTGTACTATGTTAAGAAACATTATTATGATAAATTTATGTCAATGAGTTGACGTTAAATAATTTTAAGAATTTTTAATTACGGAGGCGATCTTTACAAAGCGCGGTGGCGCCCTCTTTTCAAGACATTAGTCTAAAGTCCTTCTTTACATAGTATTGTTAGTATAATCTACATGACACATCATTGATTGATACTGTTTGACAATGTAAATAACGCTCTCTCTCAAGTGGCACGCTGGTTTACAATCCGTTACTGAATGCAAATAAAAACAGAAGCATTAAATTCACTTTGCCCAGTGTGAATCGATCGTATAGATGCAGTCAATTAAACAACTATTTTGGGAAATAAATTAAACTCCTGACTGTAATGGGGTCCCCATTTAAATGCCTTGTCAGGAAGGTTCAGTTCTTTTAACTGATGTCAACAGCAAAATTAGTATACTTAAGTTATTATTATCAAGTCGCTGACAAAGCATGACGGATTAGCTGAAGTGGCAGTGGGCGGGGCACATAGCATGTAGAACTGACGGCAGTGGCGGGCATTGGTTTTATTTCGAGGTAGGCAGTAATGTGTTTTATTGATGAAAAAGAGTAGTTTTCATCAATTACACACATTTGTAAGTACCTACTGCCTACCTTATTTCATTTATCAGGTAGGCACTGCCTAATTGCCTATATGCACTGCACGCCCCTGACTGACGGCCGTTGGGGCAGAAAGTTTCTGAAATGGAGGCCACGTATCGGCAAGCGCAGCGTGGGACTCACACCCACTAAGTGCACAGACGACCTGATAAAGGCTGCAGGAAACCGCTGAATGCAGGCCGCTTCCGACCGGCCTATCTGAAAGTCACTGGGGAAGGCCTATGTTCAGCAGTGGACGTCCTGGTGCTGAAATGATGACGAATTAGCAATTTAAGTTATCAAGAGTATCGTAATTCAACCGACTGCAATACGCTCCGACTCTTATTCTCTTCGTAGCAACAACTGCACATTCGAAGATATATGGAACGCCGAAGCCCCAGATCTCCAGACACGAAGCACCCCCCTCTGCCGCTCGCTACTAGCGCACGCGCAGCAACACTTCTACCCCGTGTTCCGCAACACGCGCTATACCGTGCACCGGCTACACGACATCAGCCTCAGGTAACTATTTAGATGCTTAATTGAATCTAGGTGCAGTCAGATGGATGAAAAAAGATTTTTTTTTGTACGTCTTAAATAAACATTAATTTTAATTTGATATTAAAGCAGTAGGACAGCGCGCACTTGCTTGTCTTTTCGTTTGTCACATCAAATCTGAATCAGTTACAGTTTGAAAAATAGGGCATACCTATATTTTGGCATAAGTCGTTACATAGGTATATGATAAAAAAAAGTTTTAATATATTAGTGTCATGCAAATAATTAAAAAATATATAATATACAGGGTGTACAAAAGAATGGGACACTCTTCAAAACCACGTGATCAGCTAGTCATATACAACAACTTTTCCTATGGGAGCAACATCGAAATCGTGATTTTAATTTCAGATGCTCTATACATTATCATCGAGGTATGCGAGTAAGTTTGTAAGGAGAAGCTGAATTTTTTTTAACGATTTCGATGTTGCTTTCATAGAAAAAGATTTTTTATATGACCAGCCGATCACGTGGTTTTAAGGAGTCCTATTCCCTTGTACACCCTGTATACAACATGCTTTTTTAACCGTCTTAAAGCCGAAGCCCACGTTATGTAACCATCTTAAGAAACCTCTAGGAAGTGTTATTTTTTTTAATCATCCATTAAATTTTTAAGTAAAAAATAAGAAATAATTTAAGATAGTAATATATCATCCTGTTTATAATGTTTACGGTTTCAAAATTGCATAGTCCTTGACCTTGCCGCCTCCACGTGTGCAGCACCGTCCACGTGAACTATCATATCCGTATACAGGATGTTTGGAACTAAATTCTGCTAATAACTATTTTAATTTATTAGTCTTTAAAATCTTAATAATTACCAAGTTTTATTTTACGAATGACAAGTAGTTATTGGATACTTTAAGTGGCCTTTGACTTTAAGACGGTTAAAAAAGCACGGTGTATATAATATATATTATAAAATATATATCACAAATATCTATACCGAAATACATACACTTCCCTAATATAAAAAGAAATTATGTTTTAATATCGCGCTTGCGTAAATATTACTCTTTTGTCACATTTGAACTGTAGGTCGTTTTCGCGCTCGCTTCGCTCACTTTCGACCTCGCTTCGCTCACTTTTAACAGATCAGATCCGGTAAATTAAACCACGTACTCATTGCAGATACATGCCGCGGAGCTTCGACACCTGACATTTGGATCCCGAGGTGCAGCCCCGGTTGCAGCCCGCTTGATTCAACTACACTAAAAACTCTTTCCTATTAGTAAAATATTTTAAAAAAACGCTGGAATACGTGTGTTAGAGTATTAATAAGCTTTAGAGAATCCAACGCGTTTTGCAAGGTGTAACAATAACCCTGTTCGATCTAAAAGGGTCATTGTTCAACTAAAAAAACACATCTTCAAACAAACTGATATCAGCTGATCTGATTCTGATTTTCAAATGAAGGGTCCACTGCAAAAATAATTACGGCCTAACTACAAAAAGATAGACTAGTGTTGAACACGTGTTGAACACCTGTTTACGGATAAGTTACCCAATTTGAAATGTTTGTTAGTAATATGTCTCGAATGTCAGATGTGTCAACATTTCAAATTGGTTGATTTATTTTAGACAAGTGTTTAACGCTAGTCTATCTTTTTTGTATTAAGGCCATCATGATTGACTAAAAATATTTAAATCTGAGTAAGTTACGTCATTCAGTCACTTGACATAATGCAGTTAGTAATCTCGTACAAACTCAGCAATATCGGTGATAGTTCCGAGATAAATATATTTTTAAAATATTAGGCTACACTGCTAGAACGCTTAGTGTAAAGAATCTAAATAGTCTTACTAATTTTTAATTCGTTTTTGACTAACTAATTTTTTATTGGTTTATGATACGCCTTAAAGAATGATTATTACATATTCTTTAACTTAAATACATCTTATTCTCTTATCTATTTGAGTCTAGTTTTTTCAGTTTTAAAAAAACTCAATTATCTCGAAATATAACCCAAAGAACATTCATCATTATTGCAGTGGACGGCCCACTATGGACCCTTTAAATTCAACAACTTTTTCTACGAAACCAATATCAATTTGTCGAAAAAAGGACTTGTACATAAAACTGATGTCGGCTGGCGATTTGGTATGGCATGTTTTTTGCGATTCTGATATTAGGCCCATAAACAAATTACTGTATTTCAGTACTAGAATGCCCTATCACAGGTTTTATTTTTATTTAAATTATAAATATCAATCGTATTCGATGTAACAGGCGGTTCATTACCAGCACTAACTTATCGCGACTGAACGCCACCGCACTTGTAAATCGATCTCGTTGGTCTTTCTGAAGCTTCTTTATCTAGTGAGCTAACATTATAATGTTAAGAGTTAAACTTATATACAATCGTCACATAGTTTTTTAATCGTTTGACGATAATAAACTAATAAGATAGGATCTTTAAGCGACTAGACTGCTAGATGCCTTATTTAAACTCTAGAAGGCCTTGTATTAAAGTGTTTCGATCGTTGGAACGTATTAACCTAATAAAAAATAACCATTCACTTGTATCCATCTTTTGACATAATATAAACAACTCAAAGTAGACTAGCCATCTAAAAATATTTCAATTGTTAAATTAGATAGATAGATACTCTTTATTGCACACCAAACAAAGAAGTTACAGTTTATATTTACAGAAAGATGTACAATTTAGGCGGTCTTATCGCTAAAAAGCAATATCTTCCAGACAACCTTTAGGCAGAGGACAACTACAAAAAAAGGGGAAAGTGCTGCAGAAATTATTTATACAAGTGAATGGTTATTTTAATTTATTTGGTTATTACGTCCGAACGAACGAATTTTATTCATAGTAAACCTTCAGGCATGTAGCAGTAAAGCCGTAGCCTGAAAACTAAATAGTAAAATTGAAAAATACGCGTGATGTACCTAGATGATTTGTATGATCAACGGTGCTAGAGAATGTATGTAATATATAGTCATATTTTATTACTTAACTTTCTTTTAGGGAGCGATTCTATTGCCTAAAAACAACTTTCACTGTCAAGATCGAAAGCTCATAAATATTCTATGTTCATACTTCAACAGCTGGTCGACTAGTTATTTATTTATTATGAAAAAGTTAAGGTGGACACACGACCTGGTAAAGGTTGCAGGAAGCCGCTGGATGCAGGTCGCGCGCAACCGGACAAGCTGGAAGAGACTGGTGGAGACCTATGTTCAGCAGTGGACGCCTAGTGGCTGAAATGATGGTGATAATATTTCTTTGTCTTATTGTTTCATATTAAAAGTAATTAAATTTGAGAAGTAGAATTACCCCATAAAAGGTTGTTACTAATGAAATAGGTCGTTAACTTTGTGATTTTTAAATGGGTAAACTTAAATTAAATATTTAAAAAAGGACATAATGTACCTACTATGTTTTAGCTTATATGTATATGTAATCGACAATATTCCGTGAATGTATAAAAAAGGGGTGTAATGCTACTTAGTTGTTAAGTGAAGCAAGTTTTGACTATAAAACTACTCGCGTAAAAAAACTAACAACATTATGCAAATAACCTATGCCCCAATGCATGTTATAAAATAAATTTCCTACAAATAGGCTCACCAACTCAATTTAAGTTTAAAAAAGTATATTTACAAGCCAGGCAGTATGATCAATGCTTCACCTTCATACATAGTTCCGGGGATTCAATCTTATTCTGTACGTCTATGCATTATTTATTTTAAACGCTAGTTTAAGCGAAAGCATATATTCCAATATTGCTTACTTGTATTACATCTGGCTATGGGGTTGTCCATTAATCACGTGAGGCTTGAAAGGGGGGGGAGGGGTTTGATAAAAATCACGAAAATAACACAAGGGGGAGGGGGGGTGTAGTAAGATATCTCGTGTATTTATTTTTTCGTCAAACGCGCGATTTTTAAACAAATATTAAGCGGCACGGCGCGGCGTGTAGTGTGGCTTGATGAAACCGATGTTGATTTTCAACAAAGCACAGTGCCAACAACTGACCTGCAAGATGCTTATCCAGTTGTTAGTGTTGAAGAATGTCTTGCTAATCCGTGGTCCGAGGACAATATACATTAAATATATTCATGTACTAGTACAATACATGTTTTTCCTATGATTACACTCTTCGTTTATTATTATTGTTATGGCAATCAAAAAAAACTTGCAACCTGGTGTAGACATTTTTATTATGGTCCTTAATTTCAGAATAAAATAAGATTATAGTTTATACCTGTATTTAAATTAAGATAATATTCAGAAAATTTTAAGATTCGTTGTAGGTACTAAAAATACACGTGATGTTGAGAAGGGGGAGGGGGGGTGGTCTTAAACCTCACTACGTATCACCAATGGGGGAGGGGGGGTTAAAAAATGCTAAAAAAAGATCACGTGATTAATGGACAACCCCTATTGTGAATATTCGCGATATTAAATGTGATTATCGAATGAGGTATTATGTAAAGATTGTAGTGGTCTATCAATGTTTAAGTCCTTTTAGGAATACTGTGATACTCCTTATTTCTGATTAGATAGATTTTTAAAATCGTGGTCGTAAAAGCTGGCAACAGATACGATTTTTTTTTGGACGGATTGCTTTTGAAGACCATCTCGGCATTCTCGGTTAATCCAGATGGTTGATTTCAATAATTATAGTTACGATAATCCAAGTGGTTCGTTCTGGCAATCTAGATGACTTATCCCTTTAATACCGGCGGCTTATTCTGGTAATCCAGGTAGCTCGTTTAGTTAATGCCAGTAGCTCATCCCAGCAAGTTAAGTGGCTTAGGGGCCGATCATTAAACACGTTAAGGGGAAGTGACTTTAGAAAAAAAAAACGTAATATCACTATTTATTTTTTCTTTGAACACGCGATTTTTATCCGAAATTGATGCATGACTCGCCGTTGTTTGTCGCCAAAAATACACATGATTTTGGTTAGAGGGGAGGGAGGGGTAGACAAAAACCTCGCCACGTATCACCATGGGGGAGGGGGGGAGTTAAAAAGTTGCTAAAAACATGAATAACGGATGATCCCTTATTACGGCAATCGAAATGGCGCTATGATAAACTTTGGGTTAATTCGTTTGGGCTGCTTTTCTTATCAAACCCCACTTTTCAATACATGTTTGAAGCGCTGCTAATTGTAATTGATGCTAGTAAAAATATAAAAATATTCTCGTGTTGCCCAAATAAAATGGTTAAATTGTTTACTAGATAAAGTAGGTAGGTAGCTATAAAAAAATAATGTCCTAACTATGTCAAATTGAATAGACCATTTAAGTACTGTATTCAATGTGTGCAGCATTCCGAAAATGAAAATGTCTTAAATTTTATTATAGATATTGCACTTTGTACTTATAACTTATTATTTCTCGTGTATGTAAATAAACCTCAAAATGTGAATAAAACGTAATATTTTTTGGCTTTACTTTACCTAGAATTATTTGTTTGCGTTAGTTAAAATAAACTACCAGTCGAATATTAAAATATTCAGCATCTATTTTGACTTTTTTTTAAACTACTAACCAAATTAAAAGCCCTACTTTTATAGTTACCTATGTTTTAGTAACAATAGGTTAATCATATTCATCATTTTTTTTACTTGCCAAGGACCAATTATTATAAAAAACCAGCCAAGTGCGAGTCCGACTCGCGCACGAAGGGTTCCGTACCATTATCGGAATCGTAAAAACGGCAAAAAAACACGTTTGTTGTATAGGAGCCCCCTTAAATATTTATTGTATTCTGTTTGTTGTATTTGTTGTTATAGCGGCTACAGAAATACATCATCTGTGAAAATTTCAACTCTCTCAAACTGTGTACTAGCACAATTCATGAGATACAGCCTGGTGACAGACGGACAGCAAAGCCTTAGTGTTCCGGACGATTAGTTTTCTCAGATTTAATTCTTTGTTTGTTTCTTTTTTATGTTTTATTGTTTTTTGTATAGTTTTATTTATAGCATTAAGTTTGATTATTGTTTTGTAAATTATGTTGATTATTGTAAATAAATATAAGTTTGATTGAATAAAGATGGCAACAGATAGGAAAGAGACAGGTACACACCCCCGGTATGGGACATAGGATTAGTAAAATAGAGCCGCTCGGCTCTTTACGGTATTGCCGCCAGGATAGCAAATAGATAGTGCCATCCCACTCCCACAGTGACTCTCGCTCACCCGCGCTCCGCTAGACAGAGCGCGGAATAGATAGATAGTAATAGCCGGCTTTAGTCACTAGTGGTGGGTGGGAAATGGGCCACAAGTATAGCGGCCAAATCAAGCCGAGACACAGTCCACAGCCAGCAGTCAGATAGAAAACAAGAAGAATAGGAGCAATAATAGGAAGAAAATAGCAGCAGTCCTGACTCTCTACAGAGGTTGCCAGCTTCATAATATCCGGGTTTTTTATTTCAATTCAAAGCTGAAGCGACCCCCCGCACCCCGCAGTAACGTGGCTACAGGAACACAAGACTTCGAGGCGCAATCCAGAAATAGGTGCAAAAGGGACGTTGAGCCGCAACCGTCGCGTCCTGCACACTTAGTAATAGGGTCCCGTTTTACCCCCTGGGTACAGAACCCTAAAAAGGATGACTGGGTAAATAAAATCAAATTCGATTTCCGTCAGTAAGATTATCAAAAAATTATGAATTCGTTTTCTTTCTTTTTCAATCAACCAAAAATTACAAAGATAAAGCACGTCAAATTCGGGGGGGGATTTTCTCGTGACGTCACTTCTAAGTAAAAATTGTACCTAGACGTGACGACATTTCAAATCAATCTCTGTAATATTTTCCTATGAGAAAAAAAAACTAACTGAAAGACAAAGAAAAAAAAAACGTTTGTCATCCCTATATATCGGGTGTAAAAAAAGGCTTAACGAAGCCGAATACTACATATTCTACGTATTATTACGATATTTTTTTTCTTTTACACTATACCTGGGAAATGTCGGGTTACCGAGTTATTGACAGTCAAAGTAACAATTTTTTTTCAACGATTTTTACAAAATAGACTTCTTTTTGATGATACTAAACTTTTTTACAAAGAAACATGATACGCTTACACCCACAGGCATAGTCTGTGGCGTGCGCGCTATACATTGCGGGTTAGAAATAAGTTATTTTTTTTGATACCCAAAAACAAAAGTCATTTCCCAGCAATATTTTTTTTTGCATTCTACTTGGTTTTATGTATAGAATACGTGGTTTAAGGCTTCGTTAAGCCTTTTTTTACACCCTGTAGAATGGGGTAGTTTCTTTTATTTTGATTTCTATGTTGGTCTCATGGTAAAAGTTGTATTTGGACAGTCAGTAGAATCACACCCTGAAGGAAGTTAACTTAATAGGACAAATAGCAATAAAAATCATACTAAGAGAATTTGTAAACTTAAGTTTTCAAAGTTTGAAAATCAATAAAACCTGCAAGTCTGATACAAAATAATGTATTCAATAAAAAATGGCCACTTCTTAAGGCTAATTAAATAAAAACATAATAAGATCTCTGCATATTAATAATAATTATGAGGTATTGAATAATGTACAGGAATTCCGATTGAAAACAGATTTAACTCTACTTTTTGGGCTCTTTCAAAAAATACATTTTTAAGTAGTAGTTTTTTACACCAACAAAAAGGTAGGATATAGTATAACTATTTTATTAAATATGCATTATTTATTTAAATTAGTAATCATTATTTGTTTTACTCTTTGTGGGGCTCTGTCGATATATTAGACATCATATTTTGAACCTTAATCGATTAATATAAGGTCGAAAACCAATGAAATTTTTTAACATGTTCTGCCTCATAGAGGGTTAAATGAATCTATCACACAATTTGACTTGCCCACTTTTAGCCCACAGAAAACTGGTCTCCACCTAGTTGCACAACATTTTTAAATCAAAATCAAATATACAAAAAACATGGAAGAGCCATAAAAAAAAATGGCTATTAGGCCTAAATTGGTTTTGTTTAGTATTTTTATGTTATTAATACGGTTTAGAAAATGTCGATAGAAGCTCAGTTTCTATAAACTTGGTATAATCTTTCATTAATGTAATGATGTGACTTTGATCAAAGTAATTGGGATGCATTTATCAAATCTTGGATAAAGAAATTGTCATTGTAAGTCATTTTTACACACCTTTACTATTTCATACTTTGCAAGAAAAATACTGCAAGTCTTCAAGTAAACATATTTTCTAATTTATTTGGCTTATTCTTAACAAACCAAAAAATTAGAGACAGCCCTATAGTCTATAATTTAGATTTCTTAAACATTGTGCAAGGGGGCCCTAAAATTATTTTTTTAACCAAACCTCTGTTTTAAAGATAGAGAGCAAATTAAGAAAAACGATTTTTCATCAACATCTAAGCATAATTATAAGCAATTGGCTCACACAGTTCATACTTTTCTATACATTCAATTAACCATCCAATGGGCAATGCTTTTAAATGCTGCATATTATACATCGGTTCATACATATCCTTAAAAATTATGTAATGAGAACAATTCACCAATTTTCCGTCTTTCTTTGCATGGTATGGAACAAGTTTCTCTGAATCAGGAATAGACTCCGGATTCGGAACTCTGCGTAGAACAATTCCACCTGCGTCTAAAATTAATTTAGTAAGAACAGCTTTTGTAACAACTGTGTGCTTTGTAATTTCATATTTTGTAGTAAAATTGTGTAAATAGAAATGACAACCGTCAAATATACCAGGTAACTGCTTGTATTTATTGTATCTAGAGACTTTAGGACCGTTGTAAGCTTTTGAACCTACACCAGTTACTTCGTAATTGTCGAACGGTTCTAGTTTTTCTTCTGTTGACTTATTTATCCAATCTGTTGTCAAAATCCATAACCCATAAGTTATTCCTTGCAATACATCTAAGCTAGACAAACAAACTCGATCATCCTCAGCATCTACTATCAAGTGTGTAACTTTCTTTGTGAATTTAGCTTCAACGTGCAAATTATTGTGATGTTTCATTAACATTTTCAATTTATTCTGAACTGTACGGAACTGTGAATTGCAGTATACTCTAATATCTTCAAAGTCCAACTCAGAATGTAGGTTTGATATTAATGTGATGTTTACCGTTTGTGTTTGAATAATGTCATCGGCTGCTGCTATCAATTTTTCTTTCATAGAACCTTGTGCCAACTGTATTGGAGTCTCCCCTTTGCAATTCCTAGCATTTATATCTGCACCATTTTTAACCAGCTCTTCTGCAATATCAATGTGGTTGTATCTAACTGCTTCATGTAATGGTGTCTCGTTACTCAGCCCTGGGATGTTTATTAAAGTATTATACTGCAGTAACAGCTTTACTAAATCTAACCTGCCATTCTGTACTACTTCATGCAACGGTGTCCAGCCAGCGTTGTCTTTTGTGTTCGGATTTGCACCTTGATTTAGCAACTCAGTTATTCTATCAACTTTACCAAGTCTACAGGATATATGAAGCATAGTCTCGCCTTTATTATTACGTTTCTCAATCCCTTTGTTTATTTTTGAACTGCTAGCTGTGGACACAAGAGAAATATTGGCATCCTGCTTTTTCACTTTGTTAGTTTTGTCTGCAAGTGGTTTTGTTTCTTTCTGTAGCTTCTCCTCATTTGATTTATCATTCGTATTCGTTCTGATACGCTTTTTAGTAGCCTTAGAAGAGCTACTTTCAGCTTTTGTAGGTTGGACATCTTTTGGTCGATAACTGGCGAAGATTTTGTCCAATTCTGCTGCAGACTCCACGCAAGTGCCTAAACGGTCATCGGTAAAGATAGTACAGCCTTCTAATGATACATTGCAGGTCGGGCAAGACTTCAAAGTCTCGAAATGTTCGCCGCAAATCAAATGAAAACAATTACTCAGAGTAACAGGATTCTTACAGAGATTTAGGCAAAAGCCACAAGTATAATCTTGCTTCACCGCATCAAGGGCCTTAAGAAAGTTACTCAGATCCGGGGTTGACATTATTTATGATGAAAATTGTGTATTTCACAAGTTTTCAGCACATAAAAAGTTTCAGCTCGCGGGAAACAACTTGGTATTTTCTTTCACTTTTAGAATGGCAGCTGACACTGACAGCCTTAGAGCATTCAACCAACAGGAGACGCCATTGACAGGCATTCCCCTCTGCCACAAGTCTATGACCGTCGGTCACAGAGGTTATATAAAACTATTTGCAGCGCGTTCCGCCATCATTGGCAAATTACGGTGAGCGTGGAAGGACAGCAGCTAAAAATGCTAAATTACGCCGTGTGCTCGTGTTAAAAAATATCAGAAACATTTTATGTGCTAAAGGAAAACGTAAATTTTCATCTATAAGTATTATTGAGTCTCAATATTAGCAAATAATGCCGTAAAATTGCAAAACCTTACAAAATTTTTCAACCAAAAAGTAATACCAGTAAAAGGTAAAAAATCCTATTAAGCGTAATTTTTTATACTAAAGTACCCACTTTAAAAAAACACTGGTATTTCACGTTTGATATTGTTAATAATATTAATTACAATACATGCTTATTGAATTAATAATATATCACAGTTAACAAATTATGATTCTTGTTTAAGTTTTGCGCATTTTTTGGACTTAATACTTACTTTTAAAAGTATCAATACTATAAATATTTGCATATAATCGGTCTACTTCAATAATATAATATATTTGCGAACTTCACCTTATTCTGAAAATATGAAATTTTTATTGATATACGCTGGCCACCCTGCATCAAAGTTGGTAATGGGGTGAGCCCAGTGGGTAAAAAAGGTGGTGGGTGTAAAAAAATGAAAAATTACCATTATAATATAATTACCTCTTGTCCTAAGCATCCTACAGGAGAGCGGGAGCGACACCTTGGACCCCAAACCTTTGGGGGGCCCGTATTAATTTAGCCCTAGCGCTTGCTTCTTGCCCTTTCCTTAATTGGCCGGCAAGAGCAGAACCTGTGCTCCAGGTTGAAAGCGTAAACGGTTATAATACCGGAGGCCGCTGACTGGTGCGTTTAAAAAAAATAAAAACAAAAAGTTATTTCGAACAATTGCTACAGAAGTACAGAGTTCTGGAGTTAGTATTAACACTGGATCTTATTTAACTTGAGTTAATAAATGGATATGAGTTTATTATTATTTTTGTAATACTTATAATGAGAGTGTCTTTCAAATCACCCTCCGCACCATACATTTCCAAATAGGCGATGTGTATCTGTCAGCCACAGTCTTAAGAATGTTGTTGTGACTGGCGCGTAATCTGTTAATTAGTGATGATGTCTAAATTTTTGCGATTAATAGCATGAAAACCATCAGTTTGATATTGCGCAAACATCCCTGATGCACTACAGTGGCGAGGCAGCCCGAACAACATCCAGTAAGACAATAAGAGATCTTTTGGTATGGCAGACCCACAGACCTCCCGTGTAAAAACTCTGGCAGTATGCTTTAAACAAGGAGATCTTGACTTGGTTAGTACAACGAGAAAATCTGCGAACCAACATGTTACCTTGGACCGCCAATGCCCTACGCTCCCTCTCAATCTCAATATCCACATCGTCCTTAAGATCGTCGGTAAGAATATGTCCCAGATATTTAAACTTATTAACTCGATTTATGTGCAATCCGTGAAGGGTAATTGAAAGAGAGTTATCAGGACATTTACCGGCGGTCTTAAAGACCATGTATTCACTCTTCTTAACGGTTTAAATAAGCCCATGTGTGGCCGCATAGTTCTCACAAGCTCTAAGCATTCTCACAATGGCACTCACAGTCAGTCCGAGCAGCACCATATCATCAGCGTAACTGATGTTTATTTTTTATTTGTTTAGCACTGGAATCTTTGGCATGGCACAACAATTTATGGGTCATCCACCTACAAGGTGGACCTAGTAAAGGTTGCAGGCTACCACTGGATGCACGCCACTTCCAATCGGCCAGCTCTGCAGTGGCTAATAGCTGAAGTGATGATGATGATTGCGTATGTCGCTGACCGATCTTGGTGAAGCCCCGGTGACGTTTGTAGTGGGCAAACGCCATTACTTTCGAGGATTTCTTTCACAATTAAAATTCCATCGCACCTTCTAATAATATAGGTACTCGGTGACCTTAACAAGGGTTATTGGATTTGGAACAAGGGTGGAGCATTCCAATTATGAAAATCCAGAAGGACAAGGAACTGTCTTATTCAGAGTGCATTTACTAGTCCAGACTAAGGTTAAACCACTGATTTTTGTACGTTAGTACAGTGGTTTAACCTTCGTCTGGACTAGTAAATGCACTCTGAATAAGACAGTAGATATTTAGCGAAGCGCGGGCTTAGGTGTGGTGGCGCCAAATCGTTATTATTGCGCCGAAAAATCGTGGTCTGTTTGGTTGAGTAGTAATCTTAAAATTAAATGATGAAATCTGTGTAAGTTTATGAAGACCAGGACATAAAACAACAAAAAGAAGTATTACTATTTACAAATAAGTTTTATTGTAGATTGATTAATTAACTTAATAAATAAACGACTAGAGAGACCATAATTACGAAAAACCCAGGCTGGATTTTGGCGCCGAAATTCAAGAAATCTGGCGTTAGACAGGTGTCAGTTGAGTTTGACAGGCTGCGTTCAAAATTCATTGGAATTCTATTGTAGGGATGGGAGTTCAGATTTTCGTCAGTGATCAAATTCTTCGTGCTGTTATGGAAAAGAACGTCCAATTTATGGTTGAACGGTCCGTACATCGAGAACATGGCGTTATGGAAGGGGTAATGTTTGCCAAAGAGTTGGTCCAGTTTCGTAAATACGTTGACGATTTCTTGATGTCGCATGGCCGAGATGTTCTTTTGAGCGAATATATGGCCAATGTTTGACCAACTGATGAAGCAGTATTTGTTGTTGTCATCTGGGCAGACAGGCTTGAGAAGCAACGGCTGATTGGCCCAGGGCTGTGGGATCAGCTTGGCTGGAAAGGACAAAACCTAAATTTAGTAGAGCGCATAAAATATTTCATCTGAACAGAGCTTAAAACAAACATAAGACTAACAATACTTAATTTATAAATTATTAAAGACTTCAGTTTATAGATAAATAATACTCTTTAATGCACTACATAACAAAAAAAAAGTTCCTCTAGTTTCATGTGATAGTATTGATAGTCAGAAGGGAGTTTGTTTATAAGTCATAATGAATTTCTTACCTGCATATGTGTTAAACGTTTCCATGCTTATAAATGCCACGTCGCTGCTACCTTCAACTAAAGATTTTAGCGCCTGAAGTTCACCATTCAGACCCTCTTCGTAGCAGTTCTTGGTTAAAACATTCGAATTGTCAATATCACTATTCCTGATGCCTGGAGCGCAAATTTCTGAGAAATATCCCTTCAAATCGCTGCAAGATATCTTATTCCTGTTTTTCAGGTAGCGTAAAACGGAATGCCACGCCACACCGTCGTATTGAGGGAAGGCGGCACGTTTCCCGCGCAAATCCTCCATTTTGTTTATGTTGGAGTCTGGGCGTACGTAGGCGACGACTGTGTGAGTTTTGTCCACTATCGGCGTTGCTTCGTGTAGGACTGGGACGAGATCGAAATATCTGTAAAAAACGATGATAAATTCTAAATAAGTATAACTTATAAAATGGGACCCACGCACTACAGAGTTTTGATCGATCTATGGTTTGACATAATTCCATGTTCTATTACCATAAATATAATGTGATTAGAATGTTCAAGATATTTCGCTTTTTGAGAGGATTTTAAAGTAACTGACATTTCAGAGTAATTAAATGTCCGATATACCCAAACAGGTCTAGGCTACTCAAGCCATTGTTATCAGCCAATGCCTTGTACCACGCACGTGGCAGTCTTCATTGGCCAACGCCTTGGAAACATCTTGGATACTAATAGATGAAGCTTACCTTTCAGCCTTTATAAGCCAGTAGCTATCACCCTGTACTACGTAGCAGTATCAATCGGCTATTGCCCGGGAAGCATCTTGGGTACTGATATATGGAATATTACCTGTCTGCTTTCATAGCTAAGAACAGCATGGAAAATATCTTGGTTACTTATAGATACGCGCCATAGAACTCACCAAGTAAGCCAGTGGCTATCACTTGTAAGTACCATGTAGCATTCTCAATCGGCTACTGCCTTGGGAGTTGGGAACATTTTGATACTGATAGATGGAAGCGTAATAGCCAATTGCTATTAGCCTGTGCTTTGTGGTGTTTTGTTTGGGTACTGCCTCGGCAACATCTTGGATACTGATAGATATTTTAAGGAAGTTTTCTCAAGTTTGTATTGTATCACGTACACGGAATTCTAAATCGGGCACTGCCTGGGAAACAGCTTTGTTTGATAATTATAGGTAAACTTACTTCTCTGCCTTCATCAACCAGTTACTATCAGCCTGTACCACGTGGCAGTCTCCATCGGCCACAGCTTTGATGCAAACCTCGGTGTCCTCCCGCATCGCGCACTGTATGGACGGCGCGATCCCATACACAGACCCCGCTTCGCTGAGCCACTCGCATTTATGCTTCTCGAGGAGGGATGTGGTGCAGAAGGTTATGTGCCTGGAAACGATGAGGGGGGTAAGCTGGGCTCTGATAGTGAAAGTTGGATTTTGTCTTCAATGTAAGTTATCAACTAAGGGAGTTTTTAGAGTGACTGAGCGCCTAATTCAGATGATTTTATTTTATAAGGAAGACCAAGGTTTACAATTTTTCAATAATTATACACAAATAACATTTAAAAAACCACTTACAGGTCCACGCAGATAGAAATTAAGTAATTTTAAAAAGAGAAAAAAAAGATTTTGGGTAACCCTTTAAAAGATGACATTGTACCTACTAAAGGTATGATAATTAATACTGCATGAGATTCAATCTTAACGCAGCTATTATGTTTTTTTTTTAATTTTGAAACTATGATTTAGAGTCTCTGTCAATAGATAATTTGTAAGTAACACTATAGAAAATTATCTAGTATGCCTCTCCTTTATTCGATATCGTTTGAAATAGTTTGCAGCAAAGATTTTGGCTGTAAGCAAATAAAATATCTCCAGCCAGCATGTTGTTTCCTAACCGTTAAGTAGATAAATAAAAGAAAATGAAAACATCTCTGTTTTTTTTTATATTTGAGATGGGCTTGCTCTTGACCCCAATCTTGCTCTAGAGCATAGATGGGATCTACGATGGAGCGAGCTTGCCCAGAAGGTGCCTATGTACTCTGGACTTAAAGAGAGTCAGGTTATATGCACTCGGAAATACAGAAGCAGGCAGGGAAATCCACTCTTTAGCTGTGCGCATTATAAAAGATGATGAGAAGCGCTTAGTGCGGATTAAGGGTGTATCAACTAAAAACGGATGGTAGCCGGCCGTGCGTCTGGATGTCCGATGGAAGAAAGGTGACGGTGATATGAGCTCATGCAACTCATGAGCACACTCTCCGAAGTACAATCTATAGAAGACCGATAGGCAAGCAACGCGGTGGTGTGCGGTGGTGAGCCAGGCTGTGCAGCTTGGACGCCACCAGTTTTTTATCGCCTATTATTCTCTTGACTCTGCATTCCACCGAGTCAAGTGCAGCAAGTTGGTATTTCGCTGGGCCGTCCCAAAGGTAGCAGCAGTACTCCATGCAAGATCGGACTTGAGCTTTGTAAAGAGTTAAAAGCTGTCCAGGCGTGAAGTACCGCTTGACTTTATTCAGGACGCCCAACTTTCTAGCTGCAATTTGAGCCTTAGACTCGATGGTGGTGCCAAAGTTGAGGTCAGAGGACAACTTTAGAGGTTTAGCCTAATGGTCGACTGGTAGAGAATGCCTCATGGCGTTAAGTCTGCCTATTATATGATTTTTTTTCTAATCTGTGCAATAAAGTTTAAATAAAAATAAAGTTCATTGTGTAGTCTTACCTAGAAGGAACGCACCCTGTCTGGCTATACGCTTCCCTGAATCCTCTGGCTCTGGCCAGATAGTCGAATGGCGTCACCGGTGGCTGTAACGGTTCCGGCTGAGCCTGGCGTATCTCCAGCAAAGCAGCCAGAGCGCCGTGCCAATGAGGATCCACGGTGACAGTTCTGTTATGCAGCGAGAGAGCTAGCTTGGCTACAGTTTCTGAAGCTTTCCTGGAGATAAGAGGTAAGGAGATGGGATCAATAAAAATAAGTAAACGACATGTAAAACGACAAGACGGAGACTGCAGTGTTGAAGGATATGGAAAAGAAAAATACGGAAAGCTGTGGGATTAATAGCTGGGAAGAGAGAAGGATACACCATTTATGAGAACAACATCAAAGATTTTAAAAAATACGTCTTTCCATAATAAACCAATATAATGTGTTTTGGTTTGATCACCCTTTTTTGGATCGAACAGTTTTTTTTTTTGGGTTTATAGAAATATGTTGTATTTGAGCACCAGAATCAATCCTTTTTAATCGAACAGGGTTTTTGTTACACCCTGAATTATATATCTCACTGCTTGGTGTCAGTATCAGTATCAGAGTAATATACAGGTGTACAAGAGAATAAAATGAAAAAGAGAATAGAATGGGACACTCATTAAAACCACGTCAACCACGTGATCAGCTGGTCATATACAACAACTTTTTCTATGGCAGCAACATCGAAAACGATAATTTTTTTTCAGCTTCTCCATACAAACTTACTCGCATACCTCGATGATAATGTATGGAGCATCTGAAAATAAAATCACGATTTCGATGTAGCTCCCATAGGAAAAGTTGTTGTATATGACCAGCTGATCACGTGGTTTTAAGGAGTGTCCCATTCTTTTGTACACCTTGTAGAATAGTGCCGTAACTGGCGGTGGTATACCAAGCGGGTCAAGTGAAAAGGTGGTGCAAATAATAAACCTTACTGTCCGCTGTAAGCAATTCACTCTAAGACCTCTTTTTTATAAGACAACATCATATACATTGCTCTGATCCTAAGGTAATAGCTAAAGCACTTATGTTATAGAAATCAGAAACTGCTGCTGAATTTTGGTCCTCACAAATGTAAGCCTGAATTGGAAGCACGGATATGATTTATGATAATGTCAGTAAATACGGTCAGCAGAACTACGCAGTACTCATTATTATAAAAAAACAATAAAACCAATTTATTTCTGTAAATAGGCTTAAACTAAGCGCTTTTACACGTCCCAATATTTTTTTCCCTACCACTACTTCGGGACAATTTTGGGCTAGCGCCGAGAAAAAGTAGCGCAAGAAACTCGGTCACTATTGTCAGCCTCTTTTTAAATAGTATATAGTTTACATTACAAGATAAATGTACCTGTGCGAGCAGGGCAGTATTTATTTCCAAATATTTTTATCATTTACAGTATAATATCCTTTATTCATTAAAGTTGTTTTAATATGCGATTTAAATTTTAACAGGGGCAGTTCTACAATAGACGCTGGTAATTTATTAAAAAAGCGAATACATTTTCCCATAAACGAATTACCCACTTTATGCAGTCTGAAATTGGGAACGGCAAGTTTATTCTTATTTCGGGTGTTAAGATTATGAATGTCACTTTTCTTAAGGAATAAGGACAGGTTTCCCAATTTATTTATGAAAATATAATGTATATCCACATTATATTTTCATAAATAAATTGGGATGCTACTGTTAGTATATTAATTTCTTTAAACAGTTCTTTTAAGGATTCTCGGGGTCCAAGGCCGTAAATTGCCTGTACAGCTCTCTTTTGCAGTACAAATATAGATTCAATGTCTGCTGCTGAGCCCCATAACAATATTCCATATGACATTATACTATGAAAATAGCTAAAATACACCAATCTTGCCGTTTCAACATCAGTCAGTTGTCTTATCTTTCTCACGGCATAAGCAGCAGAGCTAAGTCTTCCCGACAGAGTCTCGATATGCGCACCCCATTGCAAACGGGAATCTAAAGTGATTCCTAAAAATGTAGTGGAACTAGATGTATTAAGTTGTTCATCTTTTACAGTTATATGTGTCGAGACAAGTTTTACGTTGGGCATTGTGAATTTGATGCACTTTGTTTTATTTGCATTGAGCATAAGATTATTGGTGGTGAACCAATGCAATACTTGCGAGAGTGCATTATTTACATCGTCAAATGAGTCTTTACCTCTCTTGATTTTAAAAATCAATGAAGTATCATCTGCAAATAACACCGTCTCACAGAGGTCTTTCGTAAAAGATGGAAGGTCATTTATGTAGATTAGAAAGAGCAGAAGCCCTAATATCGAACCCTGCGGCACGCCCATAGTAAGCGGCGACCCAGAAGACTCAGCTCCATTGATACAAACTTTTTGTGTTCTGCCTGTGAGATAAGAGTTTACTAAATCTGAGGCATCGCATGAAACACCATAGTGTCTAAGTTTTTTCAGTAAAGTTTGATGGTCCACACAATCAAAAGCCTTAGAAAGATCACAAAAAACTCCCAAAGCGTCCTGCCTACTTTCCCAAGCATCAAACACGTGTTTCAAGAGTGTAACTCCAGCATCTGTAGTGCTTCTACCTTTCGTGAAGCCATATTGTTTTTTATGTAACAATTTATTGAGGACAAAGTGTGATAAAAGTTGATTAAAAATTACTTTTTCAAAAACTTTACTAAGTACTGGTAAAATTGAAATTAGTCGAAAATTTGAAGGATCATTTTTCTCGCCTGATTTATATAAAGGAATTATCTTACTAAATTTCATCAAAGTAGGAAACTGTTTTTCTTCAATACATTTATTAAAAATAATTGTAAGGGGCTATCGTATTTATAATTGTATTGATAATATTGACTGAGATCCCCCATAAGTCCTCAGTTTTTTTCATGTTTAATTCCTTGAAAGTTTTTATTAGTATATCAGGTTTAATATGTCTAAAATTAAATGGAGTTTTGCACTCATCAACACCCGACTTGAGAAGGGATTCAGCTAGTTCAGCAGAAGAAGTCAGTTCTTTAGTTGTAGAGGGAGCTATATTTGAAAAGAATTCCTCGAAAGCATTTGCAACTTCTGCATGTGAGTGTACTATGGCAGAACTACGAACTTTCCAAAATAAGGCTGAATAGAAAAATTGTTGGTGAATATGGTGTTCAAATGTCTGTCGCAGAATCCATGAAAAGAGGATTACATGGGTTCTCAAGTGAAGACATCGCCTTCGACAATATCATATAGGTAAATAATACCTACATTGCTCTGATCCTAAGGTAAGTAGCTAGAGCACTTGTGTTATTAGAAACAACGGCGTATACCGTCGTTGTTTCTAATAACACCCAGATCAGAGACAATATAGAAAAGTTCGTTTTCTACATTGACCCGACCGGGGATCGAACCCGAAACCTCAGAGATGGCGATGCCATATATAGTCCGGCGTGTGGCTGGCAGTGGCTGGATGAAAAAAGCGGGAGATCGTGCTCTTTGGTGCTCTTTGGTCACGTTACGTCCAGCATAAGCTGATATGATGATGGTGTCAACTGCACTTACCGCTTGGCGACGATGACTGGCCAGGGCCTCTGCAGCCACAAGCAGGGCTCCGTAGTGTTCAGGTCCTGCCAGCTGCCGTCGCGGCAGAGGTACGCGTATTTGTCCTGTGGCGGGTATACCGACTTGCCGCTCGTATGTAGGAGCTGTGAACAACATTATAGAAGGGTTGCAATCATCCGGAATACCAGAATGCCAAAGGTGGTGCAGTGGGGGGGGTTTGAGGACACTATAATTTACTAAAGCCTAGCGTGTGTCGTTCCAGACCTGGCCGGTCTGGATTTAGTATTTTATTAACAAAAACTCAACTGCTGATAGTTAAACCGAACTATAAATTTAGAAATATATTGTGAATAAGTAGGTAATTGATGACAAATCGCTTCTGAAGGAGCATACTTTGAAGGTGATAAAATAAATTTGGATGAATAACTAACATTTTGTGTATTATTAATCTTTAACCGGTACTTTCTTGACAGAGTAGTATATCAATGCATTTCAGCCATAGGACGTCCACTACTGAACATAGGCCTCCCTCAGTGACTTCCAGATTGGCCGGTTGGAAGCGACCTGCATCCAGCGGCCTCCTGCAACCTTTACCAGGTCGTCTGTCCCTTGTGGGTGGACGTGCCACAACCCGCACTACCATTTATTAAGTCACTAGTGACCCGCCCCGGCTTCGCACGGTTGCAATGCTAATACTTAATACACTACATTTACATACATACATTTAAATACATACAGGGTGTACAAGAGAATGGGACACTCCTGAAGACCACGTGATCAGCTGACCATATACAAAAACTTTTACTTTAAGAGCAACATCGAAATCAATAAAAAACAGCTTCTCCATACAAACTTACTCGCATATCTCGATGATAATGTATAGAGCATCTAAAAATAAAATCACGATATCGATGTTGCTCCCATAGGAAAAGTTGTTGTGTATATGACCAGTTGATCACGTGGTTTTAAGGAGTGTCTCATTCTTTTGTACACCCTGTATAAACTTACCTCTTCAATTACTCTATCTAAAAAAAAAACAGCATCAAAACCCGTTGCGTAGTTTTAAAGATTTAAGCATACCTACATAGAGATAAAGGGACAGAGAAATCGTTTTTGTTTTATACTAAGAAGTGATACAACGAAATACGAATGTTTAAGTAAAGTTATGATGTTCTTAAGAACATCATACGTTTGTAACTAAACATTTATGTAGGTGAAATCGAAATCATCAGCTGCCTTTCAGGCTAGGTTTTTTTTTTTTTTTTTTTTTTTTTTTTTTTTTTTTTTTTTTTTTTTTTTTTTTTTTTTTTTTTTTTTTACAACATCACATACATTGCTCTGATCCTAAGGTAAGTTGCTAAAGCACTTGTGTTACTATTAACATCGCACTAAAATAAACAAAATCCTAATTGCTGAATTTGAGCAACAGAATATTTACACGAAAGTTATTTTATCTAATATTATATATAAGGTCCGATTTTATTAGTGTTCATCCTGTTAACCAGTGACTATATAGGTGAAAAGCAATCGTAAAAACCAATTTTCAAATGTGTACCATAAAAACTAAAAAGGTTAAAAATCAAAATCAAATTAACAACATTGACTTCATATTGCATAAACTCGTCCAATCTTTGGTTACTTTAACTATCTGATTATTCGTCTTATTCCTTCCTCTTGTCAGAGCGAGAAAGAGTTGAAGATAGGACGAGTTTATGTAATATGAAGTCGATGTTGTTATTTTGTATTTTTATTTTTAACTTTTTTAGTTTTCATGATAGACATTTGAAAGTTGGTTTTTACGATTGCTTTTCATCTATATAGTCACAGATTAACAGGATATACACTAATAAAATCGGACCTTATATATATATATATCGTTCTTTAGCTTACATTTTAGATAGTAAGAGTGCCGAATACCGGGCTCAATGGAATGGAGCTGATGATTTCGGAATCACCCTAGTTTTAGTTTTATTTTAACTTCATCAGATGTCTGCTCTCAACTTAAATATCACTATCTCTATGTGGACAATGTTGTTGGTCCTACAATTACTCATATGTATAGTAATGTAGTATTTTAAATTAAGAATCATTGTAAGACTGTTTGTTGTCCTGAATAAATGGAAAAAAAAAAGTTTATTAGGCACTCACCCCGAAATAAGCCTTAACATCGACGAGCTCAGCCCAGGCCACGTCGCCCACCTCGACCAGGCACGCCAGCGAGCCCGCGCTGCCCCAGTAGCGGTCGCTCGCGCCGCACTCGGCAGACCCACACGCTGAGCAAAGGGACGAGTACTGGCGTTCTGGAACCAAAGCATAACGTTGGAAACATTCTGAACCCAGATACGATCAGCTCCAAGTATGGGTACGGACGCTTGACTGGAACACCATAATTATTATGGTGTTCCAGTCAAGCTACTTCCAACTTCCAGTCAACTATTTAGTTGTGGTAAGTTTATTATATTCCATCATACCTACGAGACGGTGCGGTTCGACAGTGTAACCAGGAACCAAAAACAGTATACTCGGGGTACGCGTGAGAATGATTGTAGCAGCGAGTTTAGTTATTCCATCAAACGCTACGCAACGCAAAGTGTAAAAGCGCTTAGTTTAAGCCTATTTATCAGATCAGCTATACAGTTCCAATTAAGTCGGGGTACGTATGAGAATGATAATTGAGGCAAGTTTAGTTCTATCGGACCTTCGTAGTTCGTAATCGTTCAACAGGGTTACTTATCATCATTATCATCAGCCCTTGGAATTTTACTGCTGGACATAGGCCTCCCCTACAGAACGCTACAGCGAGCGGCTCTCGGCTGTTCGCATCCAGCCGCTGCCCGCAGCCCTGACTAAGTCGTCAGTTCACCGCGTAGGGGTTTAGCTGGGTTACCACTTACCAGATATTTTTTGTAAATGTCATACTTTCAATGTGATATGATTGTGCAGGTTTCCTTAACGTTTTTTTACACGGTGTCCATAATATCTCAATAATTGCTTTCCTGCAATAGTAAACACAAGAATTTTGGGGCACCTACAAATCAGTGTCTGTGGCACATTTTACGCCAGCTATTTGAAGGTTATAGGTTTTACTTACTAAGTTGCATATCCCTGTTCTTATCAACGACCCAGGGCCCAGCTTTGCAAGAGCTGCCGAAGAAGTCAGCGAGCGCTTTGATCCTGTTCTCAGCTAAGGACAGCTCGTCTATGCAGTCACGAGACAGCACTTGGAACTCCAAATACTGGAAAGAAGCTTTTTAAATCAATCAAGGAATCTGTAAAGAATACTATTACATTCTAGTCGGGATGGTAGAAGCTTCGAAGTACGAGGAAAAAAATAGTTCGTTAAGCTTTAAGCGCACAACGCCTAAGGGGGCTCTCTAATGCAAGATCTAGTATTGCATACCAGCGTCTATTGTAGAACTGCCCCTGTTAAAATTTAAATCGCATATTAAAACAACTTTAATGAAAAAAGGATATTATACTGTAAAATGATTATATAAATGATAAAAATATTTGGAAATAAATACTGCCCTGCTCGCACAGGTACATTTATCTTGTAATGTAAAATATATACTATTTAAAAAGAGGCTGACAATAGTGACCGAGTTTCTTGCGCTACTTCTTCTCGGCGCTAGCCCAAAATTGTCCTGAAGTAGTGGTAGGGAAAAAAATATTGGGACGTGTAAAAGCGCTTAGTTTAAGCCTATTTACAGAAATAAATTGGTTTTATTGGTTTTATCATTGGATAGTAGAGCATTCTAATTGCTATTTAGTCATCAAAATAAATAAACTGGCTGTCTGTGATACAAATGACAACGAATTTCAAATATTCTGCATAATATGGCTACCAATTTTGCTGCCATTAATAATTTAATTCTTTGTACCCCTACATCTTTCTATACAGTGGCCTACAACACCAAAATGGCGATAATTAAATAGGCATGGTTTTAATTTCACAGCAGCCAGTCCTAGTTTATTTTAGTTTAGTGACTGAAATTATTCAGAAGCTTCAACATCTAATAAATAATAATATAAAGTTGATAGTTGAAAAGGCAAATCTTACCGCAGATAGAGTGTCACTAAGTGGTCTTAGGTCATCCACGTCTGCTCCAGGGTGGCACAGGGTGGTGTTCTTTAATATCGCGCGGATCGGCAGCTGTTCTTCGGACAGGATGTGCCGTTTCACCACGGCTACTACGGAGCGTTCATACGGCTCTGCAAAGAAGAGATTGTGAACAAACCTATTATCCATTGTAGTGGTCCTTCGGACCGGATATTTCTAGTAAATTTCATATATCTAGAAGTTCAAGTAACTTTAGTGAGTTTTCACTATTTTAAATAGGATTGATACCACTAAAAATAATCAATGATCCAATTGAAAATAATGATTGATCCGACTTTTGATAAATAGGATTACTCATGCGCAGCAAATACACAGAGAAATACTAGTAGCGTCCAAATCCTAGTAGTAAGATGAATAGGAGAAGATCTCCTAGAATGTTCATTAATGTAAAACTCATGTTGTCTAAGTTGTCTACCCACACCACCAAACCAATTTTGAGGAACGTGCTGGGATTCAAAGACGGCTATTTCAATTTTGAAAAGGCAGTGGTGGCCTTAGTAGGTGGCAAACGGGGCAACCGCCCGGGGCGTCACGCCCTAGCACTACCCACGTAAAAAAATACATGAATTTGTAATGCACTGACATACTTGGCGTCAGTAAAAAGAGCGGTGGCCAAAATAGGAACTAACATTTTCAGTACTGTTCGGTGGAGACAAGTAGCGCCACCCTCCAGCGTTCATTATATTTGACGAAAATTATACCGGTAATTCTTGTAAGTAAACACCTAAGCCAAAAATTTTACGCCCAGTAAAGAGCCTCGCAAATTACATCTAAGGCCCGGGGGTTTACTACCTAGGGCCACCCCTGTTGTTAGAAGTAGGTATTCTTACTGGATCGCGACCGCAGCTCGTTGGTGACCAGCACATCTATGTTGGCCCACTGCGCCGCCATCAAGTCTTCCGGGCTGAACGCTCCGAAGTCGACTGTTCCTTTGCTGATGCGCCGGAGGCAGTCCAGCCTGGAAGTGATAAATAATAAGTTGCTATTCCATCAGCTGTTGGGTCCGATTTTATAGGGTGGTAATTCTACTGCTTGAATACAGCA
Organism: Anania fuscalis; assembly: GCA_950371115.1. Lineage (NCBI taxonomy): Eukaryota > Metazoa > Arthropoda > Insecta > Lepidoptera > Crambidae > Anania > Anania fuscalis. The sequence goes on from OX493352.1 coordinate 4,442,307, forward strand.
TGTTTTTCTTCGATATCACAATAATTCAATTCACTTATAAATCCATACTAAACGGGCGACCAGCTGAAATCAGTTTGTATGGAGTAGATTTTTTTTTGTTTTTGTGATTGTGGTATTGGTCCCATAGAAAATGTTTTTGTGCTTGTATGAACGAGGTAGCACTTGTTGGCACATTACCATAAGATGTCTTCATAGATAAATTACTAGTTTAGATTAGGGCAATGTGTGCTGTTGTGCAACCCAAGACTCACAGCATCTGATTGGTTTTAGTTAGTGTTACTGAAAAGTCCCACAATCCATCTGATCGGGGGCAACAAGGGGGTATAAAACGGATCGTTAAAATGTGGCCTAACATGTGGGGGTAGGGGCTGTACAGACTACATACAGTGTCTACAGTAAATAAATGCTGAGTGTATACTTATCATTTCAATAGCAGGTACATCTTGTTCTGAAGACTAGGTATTGGTTCACGTTCTCAAAATTATTTTTTTATTGAATAAAAACTAGCTAGCCCGGCGAACTTCGAACCTCTTTATATTATATTATATTTTGACTTAACATTTTACCTGTTATATGAGCTTACCGGTCAGTTCCTAATACGCACTCCACCCCACTGTTCTCCTTGTCCAGAACTGGGCAATATTTGAACGTCCTCTTGTAGGTTCCGCGACCTTCAACCACGCATAGCCGAACTGGAAGCAAAAGGAAAAGTTAAATAAATATTGGACAACATAAAACAATAGCATAATGAGGTTAAAAACTAAGTAAATAAAAGCAATTAGTTAATTTTGATACATCCTCGTAATTTTTTCCGAAATCATCAAGCGGAACTAATGTTTTGCAATAATTGCAATATCCTTGAACTGGAAGGTCACTCCGTCCGTTTTTGTGTAAGTTTAATGATTCATTTATTATAAAATGCCAACAATCATTTGTTTAAAAACAATTGTTTTTAGACAGCTTATTAATGGAGAAACCTACGCAAATAATCCGATAAGTGTGTCATACGACGCAGAGGGCCCTGTAGTCTTAATGGAGCCAAAAAGTTTGTGAGAAAATTACGCGAAAAAAATATATTCTACATTTAAATTAGCTTTTTTTATTAATCAAAACTCGAAAAGTATGTACACTAAGTTGCGAAAATGGAAGTGATGTGCATTTGTTTTTTTGGAACACTCCTTTAACCTATATTAAACAGGCACCCATCGTTGGCAGATGAGGTTGCAGGATTAAGCCACTGGAAGCAGGCCGCTCACAACCAGCCAATCTGGAAGTCATCGGGGGAAGCTTTGCTTTCCTATATCTAAAATGGTGATGAATAGCTTTCTAGCCTATTTTTTCTTGGTTACGGGCCAAATTGTTGCAACATGCAGGCAGATGGATTCGCATAAATTATAAGTGTTTCTCGGTATACCGCGGAACCCTAAAAATTAAGCTCTTGACCTAAAACCTACGCATTTAAGGTCAAAAATTTAGGTTTATAAAAAATCAATTAGTTAATTTTTATAACTCTTTCGCGACAGTTTATTGTTATGAAATATACCTCCGACATTTCAATGAAACCCTATCGAGTTTTACTCGTAGGTATGTTTGTCTTAGTAACCATTTAATTAAGTGATGTCTGTGAGAGTAGGTACGACGGCATTTAGTTTACCTAATTGTTAAAAGATTTATTTTATTTTTATTTAACAAGACTGAGACCGGTCTTGCTGCATTGTATGTAAAAAGAACGTTAAGGTTTTCCTGTTTTTATTGTTTTATTAGGTAAGTTATGCGATGACATAACAACATTAACATTATAACACACATTAAGAAAACGCACCCAAATATTAAAATCCACCAGACGTTGAGATCGAGATGACCAGACTGGGTGGCCTTGGAGTCATTCGGAATACATCGGAACGATTCGGCTGTAAGCCAAAGTCGTTTGGTGACGATGATAGGTCGCGTAAGCAAGCAAGGTGTATGAATGTGTGTTACGCTGAGTACCGACCAAATTTTTATAATGTTCTGATGACGTCATCGGGAATCCTCGGACCCTGGTGGAACCCCGATTTTGAACTAAATGAGACTATATTTTCCGAGATTTATAAGCTAATTTACTTACTTTTCTACAGATTTTGACGCGCTTTTTATTTTTAATTTATGACTGTGATTCATTCGCGCAAATGCATGCTGTCATGTAATGCAAGATAGGTATTCCTTTACAAAGCAAACGCTAAATAAAGAGAGAGAAAGACGCTGAAGGCACTCAGCTTAGGTCAACCCTAACCCTTCTAACAGAGTGTGAGGATCGTACGTGTCGGGCCCCATACTGTGACCATATTAGCGGGCGTGATCGGGTCATAAACCCACCAACCACCCATGACTATACCAACCTCGCGGTATACCTACTAACCGAATCGCGAGAGATGCACGCGGATTTTGCGTCTGCGAGGCAGTGCTTCGCCGCGTGCAATTCTCGACCCTCTTCAAGTATTTTATCATCTTTATCCTTGTCCCTTTTCTAGCAACTCTTCCCCTCTTGGACCTCGGCTTGGGCCGTCGTTCGAAGGGTGCACAAGGAATAAACGGCCAGACACATTCTGTGTTGGCCAAAATAAAAGAGCCGCATCATCCGATCAATGAAGCCTGTCTTTGGGCGTTTAACCCACTGAGGCGATAAGTGGGTTCGGTAGCCACAGCTCTCATTATTATAATATGCCACAGCAACTCGAATATTTAAAAAAATGGCCAAGTGCGAGTCGGACTCCGGACAAGGTTGCGTACTATAATCTATAAAAACGGCCAAAAAAATCACGTTTTTTGTATGAAAGCCCCCTTAAATATTAATTGTATTCTGTTTTTTAGTGTTTGTTGTTATAGCAACAGAACATCATCTGTGAAAATTTCAACTCTCTAACTATAACGGTTCATGAGATACAGCCTGGTGACAGACGGACAGACAAATAGACGGACAGCGGAGCCTTAGTAATAGGGTCCCGTTTTACCATTTGGGTACGGAACCCTAAAAATCCAGTCCTGAACCGCTCCCGGTACCACCTCAGGGGGTTAAGCCCTTTTATCATTTCAGCCACAGGACGTCAAATGCTGAACATAGGCCTCCCTCAGAGACCACCAGATCGGCCAGTTGCGCGCGGCCTGCAACCAGCGGCTTCCTGCAATCTTTACCAGGTCATCTTTCCCCTAGCGCTTTAGTTGGACTAAACTGTCCAAAAATCGGAGTTAAGACACGCAAGGTAGAACTTGTAAAATCTACAGGTACATTGATCTGTGACCCATCCACCCAAGGTTAAGTGGTGACCTTTCAAGATGCACCTTGCTAATGTATCGTAATGTTTAATGATACGTTAACAATATCACCTATACTAGGTATGCCTATAACCTATATTTTCACAAAGTAATTTTATGGACATGCATTTTCAATATCTACCAATATAACTTGACCGCAAACTATTTACGGCAGACCTAAGTGAGTATTATTTCTTATGCTGGGGCTTCACCTGCGTCTAATGTCGTTAATTAGTGCTCTATTTGACATAGTACGCAGGTGTGGCCGGTCTTTGTGCGCTAATTTGCTTCAATAACATTAGACGTTAGGCGATAGCTCGGACGGCGATAGCTTTTGGCACATTAAAGGGATTAAGCGGGCGTCTAGTGCGTTGTTGTGGCTACACCTACTACACTAAGCATGTTAAAACACGGTCACATTCAAAAACTCTTTGTGAAATATATGTTAAAGTGCATAGTTATTAAGTTAGGATGGAGTATACAAAATGAGAAAAATATTGAGTTCTTGGAAGCGTTTTTTTTTTATTTATTTTAAAGACACATCACAGATCACACGCTAACTACGTCGCTAGACGCTAGAATCAAACGTCAAATAAGTGTGGCCACGCACTTAGCGCGTAGCTTAATGCTTTAATTTAGTTAACGCTAATCATGCCGTTATTTGAACGTTAGGCGTCACGCAGGTGAAGCCCCAGCATTACACTAACACTAAGGCCCTGTTTCACAATCGCTGAGTAAACTTCTAAGTAAGCTAATCTGCTCAGAAAAGAATAGGGATGTTGACAATTTTTGGAAAAGCGTTTAAAAGCAAACAAAAGTGCCCTGTCAACGTCAAAGTCAACATCCCTATTTGTTTACTGAGCAGATAAGTTCTATGTACCTTATTTAGAACTTTACTTAGCGATTTTGAAACAGGACCTAAGAATAAAATTGAGCTAAGTTATTATGCTAGCTAAACTAGACAGATGACTACAATACCCGGCACTGATGTTGAGCGGTTGGCAAAAGGTCCCCACCTTTGTACAATTGCACCAAAATGTACAATTCTGACTTTAAAACCGCAAATTGACAGCAAAAAAAACTGACTGATACGGTATTCGTCTCGTAAGATGCACAAACAAATATCCCCATATTTAGTATCAGTCAGTTTTTTTTGCTGTCAATTTGCGGTTTTAAAGTCAGAATTGTACATTTTTTGCTAGATACGGAATCAGGGGGACGAATTCCTCCGACAACCTCCGTAGCCGAGGCGATCATGCCGGACTACCTATATGGCGTCGCCATCTCTGAGGTTCCGGGTTCAATCACCGGTCAGGTTAATGTAGAAAACGAACTTTCCTATATTGTCTCGGGTCTGGTTGGATATTGTGGTACCGTCGTTGTTTCAGATTTCTATAACACAAGTGCTTTAGCTACTTACCTACCTAGGATCAGAGCAGAATTCATGATGTCCAATATTACCTTATTTATTTCCATATCGATGCCGTAGTAAAAGTTTTTCTTTTTAATGTGCTAGTCACCCTGTATATGTGCCTAGTGCGATGTGTGCTTGCCTCAATTCTTGTAGACATTTTAACTCAAGGATATCCCGAGGAAAACCGACTACATAACAAATTATTGGCCAATTAGAACATATGCATATTATGCATAACTACTTGTAAAGGATAATAAATAAATAATTTACCGCCTTCCTACAATATATATTTTTAAATTATACGTTATTTTATGTTACTAATAATAAACCTTTGTCCTGTTCAAGTTAATAAGTATACAAGTAGTTAAATAAAAATACGACATTTCTTAGCCAGGAAAAAGTTTTGTAATACACATCGAATTACTTTAACTAGGAATCATTTTATAAAGTTAGGGTGTCACAAAAAGATGTAATTAATCTTTGTAAGGGTTGAGTCTACTGCTCAAATACAAAATAAAATAACTTTTTTTATGGGACATTGATATTGATCAAAATCGCAAATAAACTCCTTACTCACTTTTTAAGATATTTTATATGAGCGCGAATGATATATGAATTATGTGGTTTAGAGGAGTGTGCTATCTTTTGTACACCCTGTATCTTGCTTTATTATAAGCTAAATAAATACTGTTTAAGAATTATCATAATTAACTGTCATTTCGTTAGGTTTACCTCTTTTATTAAATCTATTTTACTTATATAGAAAATCGTCGTTTTATTTACAAAATTTGTTCAGAATACATTGCAATTTTATAATAAAACTATTTAAGCACCAATACTATCAAAATCAATGACATTTTAAAGGAAAGTTTAATGACAACGTTTTGTTTATATTTCGTCACCCACTTTGACCTAGTTATTGATTAAAGATTATATAACCTGCTTGAAAAAATATAAACATAAACAAGTACATCGCGAATTCGCGACTAATAAGTAATTTCGTTGGTTTAACCAGTTTGACGAAGAAATTTAAACTGGACTGGTTTTTCCTCGTATTTCGAGTTGCTGATGTCATGTCGCTTCGTTCTTTGTGCAATGGGTATTACCGTGCCATTTGGATAGCTGGTTCACGGAATTGTTGAAATACAAAATAAGTAAAAAGAGAAAATAATGCCATTAAAATATTTACGGCCTTACTTATAAAAATCAACTAATCAACATCTTAGTGCTTAACTAATCACTATTTTACTTATTAATTATTGTTTAACTATTTTTTACTCATAATCGCTATTTAGGCCTTAGTTAGTTAATTAACGGATAATCAACACAATTTTTATTTTACTCTGCACACACCGAACTTTAGTCAGTATAAAAAGACCCAAAATACTGTCATTGACGCAAAAATTCAAAAAAAGAATGTTCTAAGCAGTTCAAAGCAATGTCAAATGTCATTCAATCTTGAGACCAAAGAGTAGTACATACTTGTATTTTTCCACGAAGAGAAAGGTGATGGTACAGGACCATACAGCCATTATATAAGACATATTTTATGTCATTTAGGATTGTTTAAATTTAATCAACGTTTATAAGTAAGACCGTTAAACGTTAATATTTTCCCGGTTGTTTTCAATTTAGATTTAGCTTTGATTGGCTCTGGTCTGAGTGTGATCAAAGAAAAACTATTGTCAGATATTGTATCATCATCATTTCAGCCACAGAACGTCCACTGCTGTACATAGACCTTCCCCAGTGACTTCCAGATTGTCCGGTTGCGCGCAGCCTGCATCCAGCGGCTTCCTGCAACCTTTACCAGGTCGTCTGCCCAGCTTGTGGGTGGACGTCACACGCTGCGCTTGCCGGTACGTGGCCTCCATTACAGTACATAACCTTTTTGCCCCTACAGCCGTCAGTTTTACGTGCTATCTCACCTACTGCCACTTTAACTTGCTCATTGGTCGTTACTCCTATCGTTGTATCCGTTTTGTATCTCAAAATGTAACATACTGGTTACTTACACCGAGACTTGAAGGTTACAAAAATTGGTGAACTTGGTGTGATGTCTGGAGAGGCGTATTTTTTACCGTTGGAAATCCAATTCGCATACGAAATCCTAAGTATACAATTTTGTAAGAGATGGCATAGGATTCTTGTGAATTCGTATGCGAATTGAAATTCGAATGCTTCAAGAATACGCCTCCTGGCACTAACTTTCATGGTAGGTAGGTACTACTAAGTTGTAACATAAACCTATTCGATCCAAATGGAGTAGTTTAGTTATTGTGCGCAAATACAACAAATTTTGCTATGGCAACAACATTACGACCGTCTGGTGTAGTGGTTCGCGCTCCGGATTACAAAGCCTGGCGGTTGCGGGTTCGAATCCCGCGAGGGGCAAATGTTAGTGTGATGAATGAACACGAGCATTTTTATCTTAGTCATTGATGTTTATAAACGTATTTAAGTATGTTTATCCGTTATCCTAGTCGCCATAATACAAGCTTTGCTTAGTGGGGCTAGATAATTGGTATAGTTGTGGAAATAATTAGGGTTCCGTACCCAAAGGGTAAAACGGGACCCTATTACTGAGGCTCCGCTGTACGTCTGTCTGTCTGTCTGTCCGTCTATCCGTCTGTCCGTCTGTAAGTCCGTCCGTCCGTCCGTTTGTCACCAGGCTGTATCTCATGACCCGTGGTAGCTAGACAGTTGATATTTTCACAGATTATGTATTTCTGTTGCCGCTATAACAAAAAATACTAAAAACCAGAATAAATAAATATTTTTGCTCGTTATTATAGAATAATGGTGCGGAACCCTTCGTGCGCGAGTCCGACTCGCACTAGGCCGGTTTTTTTTTTCTGGAACATACCTACTTACTGTACTAATTTAAAACTACTATTACTTATTAGTAATTCTCATCTGATTTATTTCCGTTCAATGCAACAGATTGATTAGCTACAACTTCATCGTAAAACTAATTGGTTATGCTTTTAACTAGCTTATGCCAAACAAAACAAACTACTTACCAAGTTATATTAAATTTTGTGGTTGCTATTTTAAAGAGGCCTTTTACATAATTTTGACAGTTTTGGGGTTGTTTGGTGATTACTGATCATTTAAAAAAATGATAAATCGAAAATCGGAGGTCGCTACGTACTATAAAATAACGAAAGCCAAACATATTAATAAGTCATAACTGCAAAAGTGGTGTAAATATATAAGGTGTAAGTGAATTAGTGTCCGATATTTTTAGGAGTAACTTAGACTATCACATGATTCACATATAAGATAAATTTAAAATTATAGAAAAAACTTTAATTCACGCACCAAGTAATATGATATTATGATGAACAGTGTAATATGATTATTTGAGTGCATGAATGTAATTCTGGAGAGATTATGAAACGGCTAGCGTTGTGTGAGTAGTCTACTTGTGGTGTTTGGGTTCATGTACAGGATAATGTAGATTCTTTATTTTAAAACTTTTCATTTTTTTGATTTTTTTAATGTTTGTTCTATAATTTTAAATTTATCTTATATGTGATCCATGCTCAAAATAGAAAAAATGCCGCCGCTATACGTAATTTGTGATCCATGTGATAGTCTAAGTTACTCCTAAAAATATCTGACACTAATTCACTTACACCTTATAAAGGAACATGCAAAAAATAGGAAAATTACTTTTTTGCTTTGTCCCAAAAAGTTATGATGATTTAATACAAAAATGACTTACTTTTTGATAACGCTCTTTTTGATTTTCTATTTATCTGTCAAATGATCAGTAATCGCCAAACAACCGCAAAACTGACAAAATTTTGTAATAGGCCTCCTAATAAACTTAATATTTTCCATATCAACGACTCTCGATATATTTCTGTGCCAAAGGTCCTGTAATTCTGGATTCATTTTTACGGGCTTATGTACTTTCTGCTACACGTAGGTACACCGGTACACAAAGAATAAAAAAAACGGACTTAACTCCAAAACCATTCTCTACCAGTCCCATGGTAACCATTTTGTCCTCTAAGTGTTAGCAAATGTGCTTATATTTAGAAGAATATTTGAAACTTGTTTGAGTTTTTGTGCGATTTAAAACAAATAAATGGTATCGCATCTCTTGGTCAATGGCTTGCTAGGGCTGGTACAAAATCTTTGATAGTATTGTGTACCTATTTGAAATATACAGGCTAATGTATGATCTGCAATCATTTTTATTTTTCAAGTATTTTTTACTACTATGACTTTCTACTGATTATAGCAATTAATATAAGAATAATTTTAAAACACAGCCTATATTTATCAAATATAAGAAGCTTTTTGTGTTCAATAATGAAATAGCGTTTTTTCTTATAAAATAATGATTTTATTAAAATATAATAAAATTACTTTAGCGCCCCCACAGAATATCAGTGTCGCGGCAGCTATACATTTAGCTGCCACGACAAACGCTAAGCTCCTTTTGGCACATTTCAACTTTCTTTTTTTTTCATGAAGCAATTTTATGTATGTCACGAATAAATAATTATTAAAATTATTATAAATTAAGGCGGCAACAAATATTTATGATTTTGATTCCCTAATAAAAGTTGTTTGCAATGATAAACTTTTTTTTCCATTTTAACTTATTATTATTATATGTTGTATTGTTTTTTGTGTTTTTGAGTGTCAATTTATCTGGAATACAAGTGAATCGGCTTAAAATTCTGAGATTTACAAGAACGGCAATTATCGCGATCAACTAAAATAATATTATAATTGCGAAAGTTCGTGATGATGAATAGATGTTCGGTACTCTTTCACACAAAAAATAAAGAACGGATTTTTATAGAACTTAACAGTAATGTAGCTTTTAATGAGCTTTTATCAAGCTGCTTACAATTTATTTTTATTTAATTTGGCCTTCTTATGAATAAACTCAAGATACACGGCAAACGAAGTCACGGACAACAGCTAGTAGGTACATACAGGGTTACTTTTGGGACTCCCTTTGTCCATACTTTTTGTCTGACTTTCTGAGATTCAGTTGGAGGTTGACAACCCTATTGCAGGGCCGCGCGGTCGTACTCAAGGTCGGTCGACCGGTCGTGTACCTACATTTTAGTTTTTTATTAGTAAGTATCACTGTAGTGATGTATACATATGTACACACACCGGGATATTTAGCGGAATACAAAAAAAAGTCCATAATTAAAAAAAATATGGTTTTATTTTAAAATCTACTCACTACACTTCTTTTGTTATTTAAAGTTTCATTTGTTTTAATTAAAATGAGAACACATTAGGAACACATTTTGCGAGTAAAGGCTTTTTGTGAAAAATGGTACATTTTTGAACTTTTTATGTAACCGGGAAAAGTGAAAACTGATATTAAAATAACAATTTATTAAATTAGAAAAATGGTGATTAATATCGCGTATTTCCTCCACGTGCTCTTATTAAAGTTTCTACGTCTAGGCATACTGAGAATAATGTTATCGATGGTCTCCTGGGATAGTCTCCGCCATTCCTCAACTACGGCGATTCGCAGTTCACCCACGTTGGCAGGAGCTGGAATTCTGGACTTAACTTTTCTTTTCAGCAAGTCCCAAACGTGCTCTATTGGGTTCATATCCGGTGATCTCGCCGGCCACTCCATAACAGTGATATTCATATCATTAAGATATGCTTGAGTTACCCGAGCGGTATGCGGCCGAGCATTATCCTGCATAAAAACAAAATCGTCACCGATATATGGGGAAAACGGTACGACATTTTCTTCTAAAACTTCTCTGATATAGCGGTCTGCAGTCAGACTCCCTCTGTCAATCACTACCAAGTCTGTGCGAGCCCCCAAACAAATGCCCGCCCAAACCATTATTGATCCACCACCGTATGCAACTGTAGTTTCAAAATTTGTCTGAATGTATCGTTTTCCTTTGCGTCTGTATATTCTTTGCCTGCCGTCAATTTGATTTAAGAGAATTCTGCACTCAATACTAAACAATACCTTACTCCATTGGTTCGCGTTCCAAATTCGATGTTCCTAAGCAAAAGTCAACCTGTTTCGACGATGATTTACTTCGAGCCTTGGAGCCTTTGCGGGCACAAATGAACCCAAACCAGCTTCTTCGAACCTTCTTCATACCGTACGCTCACTTACGGTTACACCCCGCACTGCTTCTAACTCATGTCAGGCTTGGACGGCCGTTAAACGGGGATTCCTACGTACACGAAGCCGAATGAAACGATCATCCCTACTCGAAGTGCGTCTTTTTCTGCCTTGTCCTGCTCTTCTTACATAAGTACCGGTCTCCCTGAACCGTTGGATACTGCGATGGATCGTTGAAACTGGTCGACGAAGATCTCTGGATATCACTCTGTAGGTTTGACCATTTCTTCGCATTTCGAGTGCCCTGGCAATCTCCGTTGGGGCTAAGTCAGGCATAATTCAGTCCTCAACTCCAAAAAGATGCGTTATTAAAAAAAACTAACAAAAAACAGTATTTCAATGAAATTTTAAATTAAACTCAGAAGGAAGAAATACTCGAAGTTCGCTCCAGATAAGGTGTAAGTATTTGAATAAAATTAAAACAATTGCATAAAATGTGATGTTCAGTTGTTTTCTTAATTTGAAATTATTGTTTTTTAAATTAAATTACGTATAAACCAGCCAGCAACCTTATATGATACTGATATCAAACCTTTTTTTATGTTCCGCTAAATATGCCGGTGTGTGTATAATAGACCAATTATACACGGTGTTATTAACGAAAAACCTCTTAGGAGTCATTCTGAAGTTCAAACACAAATGGTCTTACTACAAAAAAGATAGACGAGGTTAAACCCTGTCCATAGATTAGACAACCAATTAAAAATAAATGTTAATAAATATGTCTCAAATGTCTGACTGATGTATCAACATTTCTAATTGGTTGCCAATTTTTAGACATGGTTTAAACCTAGTCGATCATTTTTCCGCTTCCAATCGGCCGATCTGGAAGTCACTGGGGGAGGCCTATGTTCAGCAGTGGACGTCCTGTGGCTGAGATGATGATGATGATGATGATCATTTTTATAGTAAGGCCAAAAAGCTTTATTCTATCGGGTCAACATCTAAATCTTATCTTAAAAAACTGTCCCAGCTGACAGATTAGTCAGCTGGGACAGTTTTCTGACTATCTACAGTTTGTATGTATATTTTTTTTTTTTGGGTAAATTAAAAAGTTATGTATTTCACCACCAGAATCTGCCCTTCAGAGGTTTTTGTACCTATTTCAATTACACCATTCAACAATCGCACTAATTATCCTAACCCATTGCCAAATCAGTGCCCAAACTAAACAAAATAATTAATGTGATATCGTTAGTCAAACTTAAATGACTTAGGTAAAATTGCTAATGCTCATCATCGGATGATGATGATCATCAGCATCGCATCTCATCACAAATATTAGTTTCTTTGAGGGATTCGAACCCGCAAACGTGGTTTAGTAATCCGGAGCGCGAACCACTACACCCGACGCTCGTCAAATTATTATTAAATACTGTCTTATTCAGAGTGCATTAGGCTAGTCCGGGACCAAGGATAAACCACTGTACTAACGTACATAAATCAGTTGTTTAACCTTAGTCCCGCACTCTGAATAAGACAGATACTGTCTTATTCAGAGTGCAACTTCTATTCCGGGACTAAGGTTAAACCACTGTACCAACGTACAAAAAACAGTGGTTTAACCTTAGTCTGGACTAGTAAATGCACTCTGAATAAGACAGAATATAACGTTGTGTTCACTCACTATATTCGCGAGTTTATTGAAATAACTTGCGGGAAATACCAGACTTTAACAGGAAAGTTTCTTAAGTATGAGTCAGGCAAGTAAACAGTTATTACGTTGCTGCTCAGGTCTACCCTGATTGAGGAAAACATAAATACTGAAAAACAGTGACGTGTACAAAATGCGAAGAATTTTAATTTAAATGCTGTTTTAAAAACGCAAAACTTTAATTAGGTACCTACCTACTATTAAACAAAAATTAAAGTTTAACTGTCTTATTCAGAGTGAATTTGCTAGTCCGGGACTAAGGTTAAACTGTACTGTACACTGTACTAACGTACTATCAGTGGTTTAATCCGAAGCTAAATTACTATGTTATAGAAATTGAAAACACCAACGGATCCACACCACCCTGCCCTGACCCGATATAGTCAATATGAGTAACTCCTTAACTTCGATGACCCAACCGGGATAATCGAATCCAGGACCTCAGAGATGGCGATGCCAAGTCCGGCTTGCTCGCCTCTCGGCTACGGAAGGTCGTCAAAACGTTCAAAGGAATATAATACCCAGATCAAAATGGGGAATGGCAAATACAATAAAAAAACGTGGGATTTTACTTTTATTTATAGTAGATGATAATATAAAACTCATTCAAACTGCACAAAAACCATGTCCGCATTGTATAAAAAACGCGGAAGTATTATTGCATCTTGATCACAATTGTGCTGGGACAAGAAACTTGAATTATTTTTACAAATAAGTATTTTTAATGCCTATATTTTTTATATAATATATATTGTAAATGTATTTATATTTAAATACCTACATATACGCTATAGTACCTACCTATCTATTATACATTTAATTAAATACATTATCTTCCGAGTATAAGATTTATAATAATTCTAAAATTACTTACGGTTCCCATTTGTGCCAGATCCAGTTCCTTGCAGAAGTACATTATTTACAAAGGAAAATAAAAATAATATCACAGTCACTTTTTGCATATTGTAAAATAGTTTTAAAAAACTTGCTAACTAAAATGCTACCGATACAACACCAATTTTTCCCGCCAAACAAAATGTCACTTTTTAATTTTGGTAACTTTTTTTTTGACGCAATGGCATTTAAATCGAACTAATAATTCGGCCGCTGTGCCTTGATCACGTCTTGCAAAAGTATGGCACTGGCACGCACTGAACTTGATTGAAGCCTTTACATTTGTTTTTTAGTCCTCATAATATTACCCAACCGGTTCTAGAGGTTGCGATCATCAATGTAAATTTCATTAAGTAAATATGAAGACGACTTGTTTGGCTGGTTAACATTATTGTTGTGTAATATTTTGTTGCATTATAAACATAACGGTTAGTAAATCATTAATTAGTGATCGTTTTGACGTAAGTACATTATCTGAAAATGTGGTCTGTTTCCTTGAAACATCAGTTAATTTATAGAAACATCTGAAATACTTATTATTGCAGGGCCCAGGGGAATGTTTAAAGTTATTCAGTCATCTAAATAAAGGTACTAATGAAGAACATTTACAAACTAAATGATCAAACTTTGTATCTGCAAGACACTACGTCTTTCGCGTACGTCTTGCGTACGCGAATAACTGAGACCGACATTTTTAAACCAAAAATCGTCATGTGTTCATTAGTTTATAGGGTTTTTGGGGTGTTTTAAAAATATCCATAGTTTTCGATTTTGTTTTTGAGCAAGAAAAAAGGAATATAAATAACCAATAGTGTCGGTCCTGACTGGGACTGAGTGCCTTATTATAATATCTATTTCTTCTTAACCGATTAAAACCGATAAGATTAAAACATGCAACTAGATCGAAACGAGAAAACAACACCGATTAAAATGGTTTTCCATAATTAGGTAATTGTGTTGTTTATAGCATTAGTTAAATGCACACCAGCCTTTTAATCAGTATAATTTGTTCAGTGTAGTGGTAAGAAATAAAAGTTACAGGTATAACAATTTAAAACGCAATTTAATAATTTAGTTAGACGATTCCACCAAACGACCTAATTTGAAACCATGGGCTCATCTTCTAATGACCCATAACTGTTGTAACTACTTACAGATGGATCGCTGTCCGGGTTTTGGTTGTGGCACTTCGAAGAATCTTTTGAGTACTGGCTGGTTTTAGACTGGTCTTTGTAAGTTTCAGAATAATTACCCTTAAAATCACGACTCGTAAAAGTATCCTCCGCCGTTTTCTGCGGCTGCAGTTCCAAATTCGAAAGTATGTCATTCATCCCGCTCTTTTTATCTTTTGCCAAAATGTAGGTTGAGCATTGACAACCTCTGTTTGTTTTTATTTTTGATAATCTGTAAATCTGGCGAGGAGAACGCCGTGAACGCTCCCTCGTTTTAGGTTTAGTGACACGGGTGCCTGCTTGACGCTGCCTGGTCCTCTTCCTGTCCTTTGCGTAACGAGAGTTGCTCTTCCTTTTGGGTTCGGCTCTCTTTTTATTTTTGAAGCAAGCGTTGCATTTGTTGTAGGCTGCTTGCTGCACTTGCAGCTTCGTGCCGTGGCGTTGCGCGTTCGTCATTGTGATCTTTGAGAAAGACAATAAAACATTGAATTAGTAATAGGTATACTTACACTCCACAAAATTACAACTCTCTCTACTAGGGTCAACAGTCTCCAAGCAAAACCTCGGATAGACAGACAGACAGACCGACAAACAGACAGACGGACATGACGAAACTAAAAGAGTTCCTTGTCAGGACTACGGAACCCTAAAAATGTTAAAAGGAGAGCTCAAATAATTCGGTCGCAAATAAACCAAAATAATAATATTGGCCGCTGCCATTCTTGCGTAAGTACTATAAAATATAGGTATTTAGTCGTGATCAGGCTAGTGCATAGCACGGTGGCGGCCTAAGGGGGTGGCGAGCGAGGTAACCTACCTCAGGGGGCTTTGCGCAGTTTGCGCCCTAGCACGTAATCCACGCAAATAAAATTATATAATGAAAAAATCAAAAAAGCCGACTGCGTAAAAAGTGAACTTAAAAGATGAAATTTGCAGTCTGAGGCATCAAATCCATGTAACTTGATTCGACTTTTTCTACACGGATTTAAATTAGTTACTAACGCAGTGCATACCAAGTCAATCATCATTATGCTGCTAATGGATTTGATGCCTGCAAATTGATTCTTAAAATCTTGTTTTCATCTTTTAAGTTTACTTTTTACGCAGTCGGGTTTTTTGTTTTTTTTATTTAAATAATTTTATTTTTGACTTTTTAGTTTTTAGTGTTCTACTATTACTTTTCAATGAACTATAAAGCCTTATTTGTAACTCTTCATTGAAAATAAAAGGCTTTAACTCGAGTAAGTATATAGTAACTATCTGAAATCGGTTTTTCTCTTTTAATTCATGTACCTGTAGGAATTGCGGGTAATAACATAGCCTAAGTCACTCCCACAACTGAGACGAATCTAATGACATAATAATATCATATGTTGAAATCCATTAAACGGTTTTTCCGGTAGGAATTTTGGAAAATAAAGTATTGAATACTATTAGCACTGAAAATATGTGACCCATAGTTAATAAAAGAAAGTTTCAAAATCGGTTTATCAGTATTGCAGATCCGTTTTTCCCGCGTAAATTCTGTTCCCGCGGGCATTTCGGGAAATAACATACCCCTTGTCACTCCCACAATTCAGACGAATCTATTGATATATTATACTTTAATATCCGTTAAACGGTTTAGGCTGTAGGGCGTGCCAAAGAAATAGACATACTTACATACATACATAACATCATACATACATAAATACATACACTCGAAAAACATAACCCTCGTTTGGCAGTCGGGTAAAAAGCCTTAAGGCACAGACAACAGCTCGTCAACCTACCACAAAACGTCAAATTTTCTCAATAGATAATGGACTCTATATGTCGGATCTAAAGTTGGAAATTAGTTGGATGACCTGTAACTTTTTGGATAGGTGGACCTGCCGTTGACTGTACAATTGCGTACAGCGAAAAAACGCTATTTTAGCTTTACCTATCTAACTGTTGAAGAAAATGTACGAACATTTCTCTTAAAATAAAAACTGACGAGGGCAGCACTCTACACCCGGCCCGGAATCCTCCCACGGAGGGCCCTACCACTGGAAACCAAAAACTCTGGAGACGTATTTTTAAAGCATTCGAAATGAATCTTGAATTCGAACACGAATACGATTCGTGTGCGAATTCTATTTCTATCACTCCGGATTTTACGCATTTTTGAATCACTCGAATTCTGTGTTGCTATTATGGTAAAATTCTTTATCTATTTTCGTTTCACGCAGAAAATATTTAAAACCAGAATGCAAAAACTTATTGATTTTAAAAACTGGCAATGAATCGCATGGAACGGAACGAAAAAAAAGTTTTTAATCTGTGAACCATATGTTTACTTGTCAAAGTCATACTTCTAAACTTTCTACTAGTAGAATCGAAACACGAGTGGGTTGGACCACTCGTTGCAGAATTCACAGAATGAATTTTCAATAATAGCGATTTTAGTCATTCGCATGCGAATCTTGCCATTTCGTATTCGAATTGGAATTCGCATGATTCAAAAATACGTCTCCTGACAAACAAACCACTATTACTTAAATTGCGTAGGCGCGACGTCATTCAGCTTGTTTCGTTTTTATTTTTAAATATTCGATCAAGTCAAGGTAAAAATACCTTGGCAGTAGATCTTTTTCTGTCGAGCTCATCGTGCATCTTCGGGTAGGCGGAGTTGTGGAGGCGAACAGCCTGCATCCGGTCGCGGCTCGGACGAGCGCGCTCCTCATACGCCGCCTGATGGTCAGCATCGAACTGATCTGCTGCGTTGCGGCCTTTCTGCAATGTAATGGTGACAAAACTATTGGCATTGACTTTTAGTAGTCTATTGCTTTCTTACTACTACTTCTAGAAGAAGTTAGAAGGCTTTGGCATGAATCTGCTATAACCTTTTCCGAGCAGGCGAAAGATATAAACAAACCACTGCTCTGCCGAACTGCCTTAGGCTGCTTAGGCTAGTTAATTTGTATGACATATCGAACTATGACGTCACCTAACCCAATTGCCTAACTTTATTTTTATTGATTTCGGCTCGATCAAAAATCTGACTTTAGTAATTAATAATAATGTGGTTATCAGGCCTAAAATAGGGTGTAAGTTTTAATAAATATAGTATCCCAGTTCAATAAAACAGGCCTGCTTTATGAGCCTAATGTAAGGGCCCTGGATAACCCAGTCACTCAGTGAATTCTGTGCATTTATTTTATCAACAAACACTTTTAACCTGCGTAGGCCTGCAGTTCCTCATAGGCTGCGGTCCGTCGTCGTCCATGATGCGGCACACGACGTCCACGATGTGGTCCGACCGCGCCCGCTCGTCCGGCGGCGAGTACGCCTCTGCCGCCATCTTGTCCGCACTGTTCACTTGCCCGTGAAAGGTTTTCGATTTCGACATTCTATTTACAAATTGTGACGGTTATGCACTTTGCAGACGGCGAGGCGGGCCGGGTCGGTCAATTTCACCGCGAACGATAGCGCAAAGGGAATCCTATACTACCAACGCACACAAAGGGCAAATAGAACGCGCCGCGCAGGTGCCCGGCGGGCACTGGCGGCATGGTGGTGTGCTTTGTGTTCGCGGTGAAGGCAGCCGCGGGCATCGACGGGCAGACGCGGTCTTTGCTTTGCGGTCAGACCAGCCCGGCCCGTCCCGCGCCGTCTGCAAAGCGACTTAAGTTTTTCATGGTAAAAATACTTTTGTAACTTGTGCAATAAATTTAATCACCGTCATTGGCAACATTTGAATTAATGACCGTCGTCTGGAATAGGGATTCGCACTGGAGGTGTATTTTTGAAGCAATCTCATCACCAGCCGATATGTAGGTAGCCCCGAAGCGGTGGGCTAAGTTATATTTTGGGACGTGTATAAGTGCCCGGAAGAGGGCCTATATACAGAATTAAGAATTTCATTTAATTTCACTGTGTATAATTTCTAGAAAATTATTTACACGAGTTTTGGGATTTAGTATGCAAACTAAAATTCGAATACTCCAAAAATAAGGCACCTGGACTACAAAACCTGGCGTATAGGTAATTAGGTATGTAGTTACTTAGACATTTAAGAGACATGATAATCATGTCATCCATGAATAAACCTCTCGGGATTTGAATCCGTGACTTCGAAAAGTTGCCTAAATAAGCGTCAAAAGGGTTGAGAATGAGAATACAAAAAAAAATCTTGCGCCTAAGGTTTAAACAACAGTATGCAAAAGATGAATTTGCTATACGTTTAAGATCAGGAACTTATTGGCCTTTGCATCAGGTAAAGAAATTAGCAGCAACTGCAAGCCCTACTCAGTTTCCAATTGACTGTTTGCCGTATTTTTTCCAATGTTTCATATGATTTAATACATAAACGATCACTCTAACTATCTAGCCCTAAACAAGATCGAGCTTGTAGGTATTAACATAGATAAATGATGGATGAATGTAATGAAAATGGCATCTATCACCGAGGTACTCGCGCGTAGGCTCAGGCTTTAAACAGAATATTTTAAAACACGATTAAAAAGAGCCTTGAGCGGCGCATTGAATCCGGGGTTGCCCGGAGCCGTTTCGGGCTACATAATGTAGGTACAGTCCGAGACTAAATAATCATACAAAATATCACCCGAGATTCGAACCTTCGACCGCATGGGTTCTGTCAGCCTACAAATGACTAAGTACTTACTAGATCAATACGATGACTGAGGGACACATACACAACAACTTTAATAACTTAAATAAAGTCACGTCAATGAATTTTTAGTTATCTATTGAATACTTCATGTAGGGTTTTCCACTAATCTACCACTAAAAGGGGAAAAAATAGGTACTACTAGGTACCATGGCAAGGGCTAAAAGGTCAGTACCTCTGTCTGTGGTCCGTCAGCATTTACCAAAAAAATACTGTGGTATTTACTGATAGTAAACTATATTATATATTATAGTATAATATTAGACGTAAAGTAATATACATTATGGCACACGTATATTACTTTACGTCAGTGGCGGGCATCAGTTTTATTTCGAGGTAGGCAGAAAATATTTACTAATGTGTTATATTGCTGAAAACACATTTATAAGTACCTACTGCCTACTTCATTTAATTTTCAGGTAGGCACTGCCTTATTGCCTATATGCACTGCACGCCTCTGCTTTACGTCTAATATTCTCCAAAATTGCGAGTTAGGAATGTACAATTATCATTCCAGCCCTAGGACGTCCAATGTTTAACCCATATTTAACCAGAGAGGAGATTTAACATAGACCTCTCCCAGTGACTTCAGTTTGTCCGGTTGCGCGCGGCCTGCATCCAGTGGCTTCCTCATCGGGCTTCCTGCAACCTTTACCAGGTCGTCTGTCCAGTTGTCCACCTTATGGACAATTGTATACAGAATTAAAACTTAGTAACAAGGTACTTAGATGGGTACTCACATCAGTCTTATAGTTTATCACTTTGTAATTTTAATCAATTTTTTTTTGCAACATTTACAATTTTCACGAATTATCCATTGACAATTTGTGTCACTAAGACACGATATTTTTACATTTTTTGAAGAAAAAGTGTAGTTATTTTAGGACACCTCTTTTGAGAGAAATGGTGATTATTTGATCAGTGCTTAGCAACACTTAGGTCCTGGTAATACCTATTTTATTAGGTTGAGAGCACGGACGTAAAAAGTTAAGAGCTTGAAATCCTGAAAGCTTGACTGGTAGAAAATTATCTCTTTTTATAGTTACTTCATCCTGATTATTATTTTACTTTACTTACAACAAGGATTTGTACATTAATTTAAATTATTTTATACTTTTGATTAAGTTGACATAAAAGTTAATTATTTATTACAAACACAGGGTCAACGAACATAAATTCAATCAGAACCTAAATAAAATCTCATTTTCACTTCACAAAGATCAGAGAACTTTATTATAATTTTATTATGTTAAGAACATAAACACAACCTACTCTGTAAGCATTTCAGTACATTTAATTAATTTTCTTCCATAAATCGGTTCAGTGGCTACTACTAGAATGCTGACTCTGATTACGTAGTATTTAAATCCTCATTGCACTTACCTCTTAACTATCTGGTCCAATATGACAACTAAACCAAATGTAATAAAAAAGCCAGAGTATGAATACTGTATAAACTTTATTCTAAATAGAAAAAGAGAATACAGGCTTTCGGGTACATACTTATTTAACATCAAAAAGAACTGCTGAGACTAGAAAAAAAAAACTAAGTCCTAACATACAATTCCACAGCTCTTAGGTGAAAGTAGTACTTCCCAAGTACAATGTTAATATTTTTCAAGCCAGATAAAATAGCAATTGAAACTAAACGAAGGCCTCCGATGAATCCTTTTTTCAAATAAAATAATATCATTGATACTGATAGCATATTATATGCAAAAAACAAAAACATTACTAGGAAGAAAGTACAGCATAGTGTGCATAGTTTTATTAACCATAGGATCAGACTATTTTATGAATTTAATCTTTTTTTAAACATTATTCTGCAGGTAGTTTTAAGTTGTAACTTGTTACCTAAGTCACTTTGAACTAATTTATTGTTGTTGAAATGTCCAAATCTCTATCTATGGAACAAGTTCAAGCGACTGATGTCCAAAAACAAAGGTGCACAAATGAAACAGCATAACCTCTTATACTTAATGTAATCACAAAACTTAGACTGGTATTGAGACTTAAATTCTAGTACACATTATCGACGACCGCGCCCACGGCCGCCTCGGCCTCCTCTTGGGCCTCCGCGACCTCCACGGCCTCTACCTCGTCCACCTCTTGCTCCACCTCTTTGGAAACCTTCACGTTTGCCTCGTCCTTTTGGCGCGTCATCGATCAGTAACGTCTCCAAAGGTAAACTGTCTGGCAGCAGGAAATACCTAATATTATTCCCGCGTATGCTCAAAGTTTCCAACTGCAATTCCTCCTTATTTTTCAAAGTAACTTTGACCGCCTTCAAATGGGTGTTCATAGCAACGTCGACGCCGGTGATTGTTCCGTGAACTACACTGCCGTTTTTTAATTCAATTGTGACCGTCTCATGGCTGAGCTTCATAAGGAACCTAACTAGCTTCATGATTTTTGGTTTTGTAGCAAATTTATAGTAAAAACAATAGCGGCGTCAGTCCGCGAACTATAACCTCAAATTGATTCAGCAGGACGGACAAACAAAAATATGGCGGGTGACGGGTAGTGATGTGCCGAGTACGGCTTGACTCGAGTCAGACTTGATTCTTGCTTTGAACTCGCCTACTCGAATACCAATTTATTTTGATTCGAGTACGCCAGGTTCGATTCAGATACTCGAGTCAGGAAGAATCGGTATTGTACTCGCTTTCTCGTTCTCTATTTTAATAAGCAATAAAGTGATTGGTGGCTAATAAAATAATACAAGTTTAAACCTATAACTCAAAAAAAATACATTAATAAAACCTGACCTTTTTGATTTTTCTGAACTCAAATTTAGAGGCTAGTTTTGGCCCCAAATCTAGACTCGAGTACCGGACTCGAGTCAACATTCGAATACTATACATAGAACTCGAGTACTGCACTCGAATCGCAAAACGAGTTATGATTCACATACCGTATAAACTGGATCGAGTTAACTTGATCCAAAAATACAGCGACTCGGCACATCATTGGTGATGGGCAGGGTTTTCAGTAAATAAAATAAAATACTACCAAATAAACTAGAAGTACATACATATAAATTCCTTGAATCTAGCAAAATAAAATAACGTTCATCTCGTTATATTTAGGCTCGGTCTATATGCTGCCGGAATCCGTGAGCACCCGCAAGAATCCGTTCAAAAAACGATGGATTGAATCCGCGTTAACCCTGTCCGGTTTCCGGCTGGGTATAGACCGAGCCTTACCATCGTGTTACCAAAAAGTTTGCAATGAAAGATGAGATGAGATATTACTCACTGGCCAAAATTGCTTGCAGTCCGCAAATCTTTCTAAAATTCTGTCAAGCGTCATACAAGGTCTCTAAAGTCGACTGACTGTTCTCTCGTTTTTTGCTATTATTTTCTGTCTGACATAAAAAATACTATGAATCCCGCTGAAGATCTAGGAGAAAGAGAAGCAGATGCTGAAGTTGAACAAGAGGAAAAAGAAAAAACTATTTGTGCTCGGCTTATTCTTACAGTAGAGCAGGTACCTACTTTTAATTTGATTATACCGCAAATATACTCTTTAAAAAGTAATCTTTAAAAGTAATCTCATAATAAACGTTGTTGTTAAGATAAAGTATACTTATAATTACCAGCAACACTGGAAGTTGCGGAACACTAAGTAGGTTGATACATAACAATACAACAACAAGTTTTCTTGTTTGTTCGATACTCGTTGCATCTAGGCAACACAACAACGCCAGCCACATAGATTTTCTGTCTATCATTATAATTTTATTCAAAACACCATGGATCTAATGGATTTGTCTGGTACTGCAGAATTCTCTGAAAAGGAAATTGAAGATGATAATAATATACCAAATATTAAACCCCTAGAGTTCACTGAAGTCTATGCTAAGCTAACGCTCACCAATGAGCAGGTAGAAGCTGTATTGTTTTTGATTAACTTTGCCCATGTAGAGTACCTACGCATGGCAAATATTACCTCATTTTTTTTTCATAGTATTTTTAATGTGCATTTTTGGGATATTTTTTGTTCATCCTAAACAATAGTTAAGAAACCAAATATGGTAGCTTACTCGCCAGAGTTAATTTTATTTTTTCAGGAAAATGACTTACGTGAAGCCTTCAATCTACTAGACTACAAGGGTGAAGGGAAAATAAAAGCTGAAGATTTCCGTGTTGCCATTAAAGCTCTTGGTTAGTTGATTCAGCAAAAATTTAAATAATAGATACACAGACAGATTACAGCCGAAACATGATTATGTTGAAGATAGTTTGTTTTATTTTTGTGTATCTACAGCACATAACACAACTGAATCACTATATTAATATATTTTTTAATTTAATTTGGCAAAATTTTGGGCTTCATTGGCTATGGATAGGTATTACATGGAGATCAATAACATGAGTTTACCCAGCCAGTAATGAAATGATATAGATAAACGAACAAAGGTTTATTTGTTAATCGTAATCTTTAGATGTAATAATTTATACGTTTTTAAAATGGGGCAAAATTTGATATAATGTTCTGAAAAGAATTAAATTTTAGTTATCAATTTGATTAAAAAAATATATCCTATGTTAATTACTGGTAACTTTTTAGGCTATGAACCGACCAAAGAAGAACTGCAAAACATGGTGCAAGGAGTTGATAAAGGAGACACCGGCAAACTTAGTTTTGAGAATTTCGAAACGGCAATCATGAGAAAAATTATGTCCCAAGACAGTGATGGAGACATAATGAAAAGTTTTCGGCTGTTCGATATGGATGATAGTGGTTGGTATAAAAATGAATAGCTACTTATTTATTGATAATTTTGACTGAACTATACGCCTGCGTAGACTTCCGATTTAAATAAATCATTGCGAATTGCGATTGATATCCATATGTACCAAACTTCAGCCAATTTCGTCGAACCGTTAAAGTGTGATTGAGTAACACAAAAATAGAACTACAATTGCCATTTAAAGCAAAATAAATATAAGTTAGAATAAAACTGTGCAAACACTAGGAAATTGTTTTCTATAATTACCAATTAATTAGCAAACAATTTTCTACTTCATGGATTTAATGTGTAATGAAGTAACTCAAAACAAACATCACCTGCCCGGGTTATAATAATGGAAAAGGTTGAGGGAAGCAGGGAGATTGGTATGAAGAGGATGGCATGGATGGATAACTTCAAGGAATGGACAAGAGTTGGAAATGCGGGTAGACTTCTTAATTTGGCATGGCAAGGGATCGTCAACGCTTTGTATAACTAATAGCAATAGCTGACCCTCACTAGTTGGAAACTCTCTAAGAAGAAGAAAAAGAAACTCATCTACATAAATGCATCAACCCTGAAAACAAGACACGCCTTTTTTGGGTAGTCGGGTTATTAAAGGTTATTTAGAATACAAGTATACAGCTTCTAGCTTATAGGTTGCCTCGTGTGAGTGCGTCATAACCACCACTGCATATAAATTGTTAGAAAAGTAATTAAAATCAATATTGACTTGTCGATTGAAGTAAGTGAAGCGATAGTTTTTTGTCATTTAAGGCACTCACAGCCACAGCAGCTTGTCGCATCGCATAGGCATAGGTGACGGAGGAGTCGAGAGTGCTGGCCTGGCACTTTGTTGAGAGTTTCCTTACGGTGATCAAGTCTGTTCTGGTGCTATGCGTTATTATAACAAGTTAACGATCTTAATTATTATATAATTATTTAAACTTTATTGCACAGATTTAAGACAATATCATACAGTCGGTGGACTTAATGCATTCTCTTCCAAACCTTTGTAAATCACCTACTTAATAATACAAACATTTTCAGGTTTTATAAGTTTCGAGAATGTGAAGAAGGTTACTCAAATTCTTGGAACTTATTTGACAGATGAAGAAATAGAGGAAATGATCGATGACGCTGATAAAGATTTTGACGGCTTTGTAAGTTTACCGAGTAATTTTTTTGTTATATTGATAATAACACCAATAGAACAAGTGCATAAAAATAACATT